>CM060912.1:4548129-5225629 GCA_030737875.1 Allium sativum | reverse complement strand
AGAAGAATCTTGTTCAACCCTCTCATCATTACGCGGAACGCTTGCAAATGATAAGTTCACATGATCATTAAAATAATGAAAAAAAAAGAGGCTTCTTCTTGGATATATGATTTGCAAATAGAACCTTCAACTCGAAATTTTTGTCTCACTTTTTTTTAAATGATTTAGGTACCTAATAAAATATAGTTCGGTTCAATATTAAGATCTAAATATAATTAAATTATCATTTGAATACTTAGTATAATAATATACCTTTCAAACGGATACATCCATCTGTATTGAACAGTACCTCGAAGACGTGCTTCCTTTGGAAGAAGAACAGGTAAATGCTCCATTACATTAAAGAAACCCAGAGGAAATATTTTCTCTAGTTTGCAGGGCAGTACAGGGATTTCATCTTTAAGTTTTAGTAGACAGACAACTTTAAAAGTAGTTGAACAAAGCTCCTTGTAAAATAAGCTAAGTTCTGTTATTACATTCCAAACTTTTCCAGGTAACAATTCTTTGAAGGCGATGGGTAACAAATTTTCCATCATTAAATGACAATCATGGCTTTTCATTCCACTCAGCTTTCCGTTTTTATAGTCGACACATCTATGAAGATTAGAGGAAATTCCATCGAGAAACCGTAATTCTTCCACCCATTTTAACAGTACTTTAACTTGGTTGTTGTCTAGTTCATAGCATGCTTTAGGTTTTTTACTATCATTGGGCTTCATATGAAGCTCAGGACGACTATATATTTCCTCTATATCACGTCTGGATTTCAAATCATCCTTAGTCTTGCCCTTCACATTCAGAACTGTATTAAATACATTATCAAATATGTTTTTCTCATTATGCATCACGTCAATGTTATGACGGATTATGAGATGTTTCCAATAAGGTAATTCCCAGAATATACTCTGTTGGCACCAATTATGAATCGTCGATTTACCTTGAATATCAATTTGTTTTTCGGTTTCATGTATCTTTGGATAATCTTTTACAAGTTCATATATCTCCTTACTTGACCAAACTGTCGGTGGCCGTAGAGCCTCATTTCTATTAGACGTAAAACTTTTGTTGTCTCTTCTAAAAGTATGATTAATATGAAGAAAGCATCGATGATAATCAAACCATGAAATTTTCTTTCCGTACGGTAACGAAAATGCTCGTGTTTCTTCCATGGAATATGGACAAGCAAGACGAACGGCCGTACTTCCACCCGAAAGCATTGCATATGCAGGAAAATCACTAGTCATCCATAACAAAGAAGGGAACATCCGAATTTTTTTCTTTTTTGATACGTCATATGTTTCAACTCCTTCATTCCATAATATTTTCAATTCTTCGATTAGCGCTTGTAAGTAAACATCAATACCCTGTGTCGGATCATCAGGGCCAGGGACGACAACTGTGAGAAACATGTATGGAGTTTTCATACACATCCACGGGGGTAGATTGCAAGGTGTGATTATTATAGGCCAAGATGAATATTTAGGACCAAACTGAGAAAACAGTGCGAAGCCATCTGTAAATAAACCTAGTCTAACATTGCGGCTTTCCGCTGTGAAATCAGGATATTTCTTATCAAAATGTTTCCATGCTTCTCCATCCGATGGGTGTGTCAACGGACCTTCTTGAGGTGTTGTCACACTGTGCCATCTCATATGCTGCGTTGTTACGGATGATGCATATAATCTTTGAAGTCTAGGGGTGATGGGTAAATAATGCATACGCTTGTACGGAACTTCTTTTCCTTTTTTTTCTTGGTTTGTATCTTTCTTGATTATAAAACTTACATTTTCTAAGATTGTTGTCTTCTTTCCAATACAACATGCAACCCTTTACACATGTATCTATTTTCTGATATGGCAAACCAAAAGATGACATAAGTTTTTTCACTTTATAATAATTTTCGCACATTAAATTATCAGATGGCATATGGCGTTTAGCCGCTTGAGCAACAGCCTTATACCCAGCTTCCGTAAGGTTGTATTTTGATTTCATTGCAATGTATTCTGCAGTTACCAATAATTGAGTGCCACTTTCACATCCATTCCAAAGTGTTTTTTAGCATTATTCAATAAATCATATATTTTTTTAGCTTCAAAATTTGGCTCCTCTTCTATGTTATCATCGTCATTACCAATTTGAACGGTAGGAAACATTGATCGTGCAACATCTTCGACCATATTTTTTATGAGATTCGTGCTAACTTCAACACTATTGACCTTCGTCGAATGTTCTTCAGTATTATGGGCTACAATTTCTCCATGACGATCCCACAACAAATAATTGGGTAGGAAACCGTATTGGCGCAAATGAATCTTAACCATATTCGGTATTAAATAGTTCAACAATTTGCATCTACTACATAGACAATGAATTTCTCTACTGTTTCCAATCACTACACCGGAAACAGCTTTTCACTGCGTTTGAAAAACGCTGTAAAAAGATACCACAGCGTTATATAAAACGTTGTATAACGACATGCTGTCGTTAATGCATAATTTCAAATAGCAGAAATAAAACGCTGTTAATAAAATTTTTATACAGCGTTGAAATTATACTGTAAGTTTATCTTATACGGCGTTCATATTTCGCTGTTTTGTATTTAACACAGCATTTAGAAGTTGCTGTGAGAACACGGATCGGGTAATTGCTCAAAGTTATGACAACGGTTATTATATGCTTTGTATAGTGGTATCATAACTTTAGAACAACATGTTTTAAACGCTGTTATTCGGTTTTCTTCAACATTTCTTATACGCTGTCATATTAACAATGAGTTATTTTTTCCAGCACACTAACAGCATGTGTTAAACGCTGTCGTTTAAAACATATTGTGTAACCACAATATACGTATACCATTAATCTGACTACATCTAATTTTATTTCAAATGATTAATGTACAAAACATATACAAATCAATCTAAAAACATTAAAATAAAAGCATAACAATTGATCATTTACATAATACATGCCAATACAATATCCATTGACAAAGTTTAATCACAAACTACGATGAATTTATAAGTCAACTTCAAACAACATTAGACAAAGACACAACATGTCCATACTTTGCATCAAATGACAAAACATGCAAACAAAAACATTTCATATGCTAACTAGGCCGAACCTCCAAAAATCAAAAGAGTATCTTGAGCATTTCTTGCATCTAAAATCTTCCATCTACCTGTAACAACGAAATTTTAAAGTTATGAAAAACACATTTGAATTGATGAAAGACATACGTTCTCCAATAAGGAAAAATAGCACGATATAAAACATTTACTATCTTATACTAAAGAACATGGAAGGAAGTTGAGAAGACGTCTCAGTCACAATTCCAAAAATGACCATGGATGTGGATGCTCCTAAGGACAACATAAAAGGTTGTCCCAAGAAGTAAACATTTACTATCTTGTACTAAAGTATATCATGTCAGTAAACAAGATAAACCCAGGAAGTAAATTGCCAATATAAATAACAATATCCCATAGACCTTACAATAAGCCCATAACAATCACTAAAGCGACACACACGATATAGATCTCAACCACTCACAAGGAAATAAAGATCTGATATGCAATAGACTCAACAAAACTTACCAAGAACAAGCAGCGTCCATGAGCCAACCTATATAGCAGAAGCTAACAACCAACAAAACAGAGATTAGAGGAGGCAGCCTGAGGTTGCGAGAGCATAAACTCCTAACTAAAACGGAAAGAGCAACCTATGGAGAAGCTATTGGCATAACAGGATGGTAGAGGACAGAAACTGGCTAAGATAAGTCAAGGAATCAAAAGAAGACTAGATGTTGGCTTAGAGAGAAGACAGAAGGAGAGAGGCGAGGGTGCTGTCAAGAAAGGAGATTAAAAATGGGGTATCGGGTTACAGGATCTGCTCACTAAAGGTAGTATATGAAAGGAAGGGGTAAAATATAGATCTGGAAATGAAGGAACTTTCGAACCACGAAGGAGAAAGATAGGGTTAGGGACGACAAGATGAAAGCGATGGACAGTAGGTATGGCAGGAAAGGAAATGTTAGTGAGATATAGGAAAGAATAGGATATAGCCCTACTCACCTTGGAGTTCAAGAAGGCTCCGCCATTATTGTCTGTACTGGCTGAGATTTAGTATGTTTTTTTAATTCTAACTATTAACATAATTTCATTTTCATTTTTACATTTGGATTTTTCTGAATTATTTTAGGTTCATAAATCTTAACCAACAATAACCTTTCCAATTAAAGCCGGATTGCAAAACTTTAAACATGAAGTTGATCATAAAATCGTCGTGAACACAATGATGTAAAATTTGTGACCAAATTTTGACATTTGCTCAAATTTCACTTTTAAGTCTTAGTAATAAAGCTTTAATTGCTTCATGAGGTGTTACGAATACCACCACATGCAACTGCCACAATCGATAAGATTTCATGGTAGTTTCAATCTAAAGAGTGGATCAACTTCTAGCTTTGAAGGGTGTTGTAGGGCTAACAAAAGAAATCAAATTGACACAAACTAGAAGACAAACGTGATTACTGATATGATCATCAATTCCAAGAAATCCCATTGTGAAACAGCTAGCTCCACTAGTACTCCAAGTCCAACTCTAATGGTAAAGAATGTAGAATCTATCGTCTCGTTTTTAAACCTTAAGGCTATAGCTACTCATGTGAAGCAATTTAAATAAATTCTTGTTGTTAAAGAATTATCACTATAAGTGTAAATAAATGTTCATTTTGGATGATGTAAATGTCTAATAGATATAATTGACAAGGACAGATGTAACTGAATGATCACCCGGGCTATAGCTCGGGTGCTATTTTGCAAAAAGAAAAAGAAAAAAAAAGAGTAGTTATTGTTCAGGTGTCGGATCACCTAGGCAACACTCATATGTAAATCAGGCAGGGCTCTATATGCCGCTAGGGGTAGGATGTGGTCATAAAGTGGCATGCACATTATCAACAACAGCTAAGTTCGGGAACTTCAGAAATTTATGTATTGATATTACTAAGTTCAGGAACTTCAGAAATTTGCACTTGTTTTTCAAAAACAGTTTGCGTATTGGCCCGGAAAACCTTAACATTACCAGTATCAATTAGTGTCTTTATCCTATTCGCTATTAGTTTATTGCCATGTTGCTTGTCATTTCTGTCACTTGAAATTGACAAGCAGAACCATTTATATTATTTCAAGTAAATATAATCTACAGAGTAAAGAAATAGGAATATAGTAACACAAATCTCAAGTGCATACCTTAACGGTCAAATCTTGGAATTTCTTTAGAGTTTCTACACTAGATGGAGCCAAAACTTGCTCAAACCTTTGATCTGCATGGAAATAATACATGCATATTAAATCTAACAAAATTCGCTTTTCAATCAAATAGGAATGGACTCTGTTGTGCTGGATTATCCTAGAGGGGATTTTATGGATATGAATTACATTATCACATATTACTAAACGCAGGAAAGGAAAATCAAAACCCATGTTCCGAACTGCAAATCATAAGATGCATGTCCCCTAAACAACCATGTATGATGGAGGTTTTTTGTACCTTATAATACACATTTGATAAACATTTCAGTGTTGGTCTACATTGATCTGGCAATGTCTTGTCTTAATTAGATAATGATACCATATATATTTAGTTCAAATTTTATTTGGTTTTATTGGTCTTAGTCCATCTTTATTCATATAACAATGCTCAAGTATTCTCGCTGATTAACTCGCTGAACTATTACCCTGAATAAAGCAAAAGTCAATCACAAATTATTTCGGTCTGTAGTACTAGATTAAGGCTGCTGAAGCATATTTTTTCATAGAAAGGATAAATGCACAAGGTGGAATTATTGATTTTCATATAGCATTTGAAAGCCGAGAGTTAATTTCTTTAGCTATTTATACCGGGGTGCCATACAATTACTCCTAAAATATTTTTCAAATGTCAATTTCTTTGTTTAAGTTGGTTGACAAAATGAGTTAGTCTTTTGTGGTGTTTCTAGAATCACCATTACAGCCAAAAACTTGACAAAATGAATTAGTCTTTTGTTTAAGTTGGAATATGCTCCAACATTAAAAGAAAAAAGATTGTAATTTCTGAGTGATATTCCCAGTTTTCCTAATTAATTTGATCATACATGAGTAATACAACACAAATAGCCTACAACTTAAATAAATCTTTCACTTTATTTAATACGTAAAAGCCAAATAGAAATAGCCTACAACTTAAATAAAATTAATTAGAGACAAAAGCAATGTGAGTGAGGTACTTGCTGGACCTAAAATTAACCACATGCTGCGTCTATTCCTTTTTTTTTTCTTCCTTAAATGGCCGGTAATTCAAGATATTACGCAAATATTGCTATGTCCTGGGAATAACATAATCCCAGTTCTAAATTATAGTTTGAATGTCAGTCCTACATAGTTCCAAAAAATTTAAAAACTACAGCAAAACAAATTCTTTTACCAGTGCAGTAGTATTACAAAGTCAGCTTCACGGCATTATATAGTTATTCTAGTCTACTAAGCACTGTGTCTTCATGTAAACATGAGTTGTTCTAACCGGTAAATCATTAAGACTTGCATATTAACGTGGACGCACAACTAGATAAGAATGTATCATTATAATACAACAACAAGTAATTGTTTAGATAAGGCTAACAACTCCAAATCAAATCTCAAATGTATGTATGAACTTGATTCTCCAAACTGCAAGAATGGTAAAGATCTTATCCTAAAGTCAATAGAAAATAATGAAACTTACTTAGAAGCCGAGCCCGCTCTAACATTCGCAGTAGGCCATGCAACCGTCGAACCAATAGCATCCGATAAGCAATCCATGAATGATGTAGGCCTCCATAGAGGTGCATTTGGGACTTTCACAATATCCACCCCAACTCTTATTGTATTTGGTCCCAACGGAACAGAATGAACTATATCATTTGGATCAACTGAAGATACGGTGCCTTCAACTACTATTTTTCTCGTGCCCTTCACGTCAAACAGCTTGCACTTGGTATTCATCGTGAAATTTGCATTCTAATCATACAAAAAAAAATTAATGTTGATACAATCAAAAAATCTTATAAATAGATATTAGCAATATAAACATATACCGTAAGAGATGCAGGAACACTGCTCACAGGAGTGGGGGGTGCTATGTCTTCAAAAACCAATTTAGATTTAGGCCATGCTATTTTCTTACCAACGGCTTCTCCGATGCATTTCATACCTACTATGGGTCTCCACAAAAAGGCATCTTATTTTTTTGGATTGTCTACCCAAACTATCGCGGCTTCAGGTCCAAGAGAAATGCCATTAATAATTTGATTTGAATCACTCGAGTGTACTCGTCCTTCGGCAACCAATACTTTGCTTCCAAACCAATCAGATAACTTGCACTTCTTTTCTGTGCCTTCTATTTTGCTCTACCAAAGGAAAAAATAATATCAAAGCAACGTTTCTACCAAAAGAAAGAGGAATCTAATTAAAGTATTAACTTTGTTTCAAACTTATTAACATATCAAAGCAACACTTCTATAATAAATTCCCCATGAGTCTCACAATGTATTAAATCATATTTTTTTGCATCTATTTACGTTTGACATATATTAACTGGTAAGAAACGGTTGAAATAGCAATAGCAAGTTCCCTGTAAAAGCAGAAAACAACAGAGGGAACCCGAACATGTTTATAGCTCAATTGCAGGAACCTGACAATATAAAATTAAATAACCTGAACTATTTACATTGATGAGTTTATAGAGATTAATTACACTGCGCACACATCAGAAGTTTGAGCCCTGGGTTGAACGTTTACTTAAATTTCAGGGTGCTAAAATATCATGACATATGTACATCGGTAGATAGCCAAATTTTGAAATCAACCGGCATAACAACTAATTTATAGCGTAATGTCCTTTTATATATAATTTGCGTCGGAATATTTTATTCAAATACCAATCCATTGCATTGGAAAAAGCAAACATGAACTGCTCCCTACTATAATGATGTCACCTCATTATATAAAAAGGGATCATCCTATGCAAATGCAAATGAGATAAATCAGCTGAAATCCTTAGATTATTAGGCAAAATTCAAATGAATAATTTGATGATCTTAAATTATTAGACAAAATTCCTTTTTAGTACTAATTGGAGAGTTTTTTTTTCAAATTAATTATTGTTCGAATATTGCTTTTTTAGCAACCTCGACCAAATAATCATCAAAAAATTCAATTGAAGAATATGAACTAGAAGGCATGTATGATACATGTTCTAAAGACTACATCATTCTAATGTTGTGTTTTCTATATTTAAATACAAAGACTATGTGAACTGGCTATATTTTCATTCAAATGGTTTCTATCTCCTTCTCCATCTACTGTAGCATTCCAGAAGGTTTTTTTCTCATTTAGTAAAAGGTTTAGCATGAATTTCTAAATGGTAGATATTGATCTGAATTTTTAAGTGATGGAACAGATGGTTCTTCATTATATATCATCAAACACTGTTGTTCAGCTATGAATATCAAAATTAAGAGTACAATTTGCAAGTATTTATGTGCTGCATGGCAATTTCATGAAACCAGTTAAAAAATAAACTACCACAGCAACCACGCAAACTGTGATAAGCATGTCCTCTATGGTCATTATTTTGGAATTGCTAAAGAAGTTAATAGTCCTGTAATAACCATATTTTTATGTACTTCATGTGACTTATTACGGAAAATTCAGTCATGTAATAACCATATTTTGGCATTGCTAAAGAAGTTTATAGTCCTGTAATAACCATATTTTGGAATTGCTAAAGGTTACCATGTAATATGTTCATACATGAGTACTAGTGGATATCCAAGCACAGTCCAATAAAGATTGTGTGTTGGCCTTTATTACGGAAAATTCAGTCAGCATTAAGGAATTGTCTTACTCATCTTTTTGTTGCTTACTTTTTTTTCTTGTTTACTTACCTCCGTTTTTTATTTTTATTTTTGTTTTGTATGTCTCATTTTCACGTAATCAATAACACAATACCGGATTCGTTATCTTGTATTATTTTAGTGGACTTGAAAGGCCGAAATATTAGGGATTTTTTATTTGAAATTTGGGTATCTTGAAGTACCCGAGGTCTCCATTAAATGATTTTTCTCTTAAATGGTTCAATGCTACTCTTATTTTCATATCTCTTGCTATTGCACAATTTGACCAATAAAAAACCAGTTTCGTTATGTGGACTCTATTTAACCACTATTATGAATAGCTCATTTAAGAAATGAAAATCGTAAAATTACGTTTTGCACACACGCATGCACAATTAGCTTGCCCGTGACAATAAGATGAACCATTTTAACCAACATACATAGAAGGATTTTTACAAATTTGGTCTTCTTCTTAAAATTTATTACATTTGTAGCTCAGTTTTAAAACTAATAACAAACGTAATACTGTTTATGATCAGCATAGTCCTGAGTTGGCAAAAAATGCACTGACATCATTTCAAATAGCGTCAGTATATACTTTTCTTTTTCGCTTTTTGGACGACATTTGAAATTGCTCTAGTTGGTGGCTTTTCAAATGTCGCCCAATACTTTTTTTAAAAAAAAGGTCTGTTTGGTTTTCTGCCTATATAAACGGATCAAAACAGAAAACATAACTAGTTATTGGAATTCCTAATTGCTATAAAGATACTAAATATATTCGAGCTCAACAAGGGTATAGAGAAATGGTATTTCTATGTAACAGAATACTGAGTTAGAGAATATGGGCTGATTTATCTTATGGATGATGTGGTTGACTGTTTATCTTGTACAATTTTTGGCTAGAGCCGCAGAATATTTCATGAAGAGCCTAGCTGAGACTCTATCTTTTTCGTTTTCTCTGCCATTCGACCGAGTCGTGATCTTGTATTGTTTTTATTAGATAACATTGTTATTTTCAATCATATAAAAAAAATTATGTAACATCATTATTTATGTAACATCATAATGTGGAATATAAAAAAACATAACATGCTTATACAATATAATTAGCGATGCCTGAAGGTCATCAATTGAGCAACACAGCATGCTCAAGGTACAAATAGAATGCCAAATAATTGGAAATGTAGGAGACTTTAACACATGAAACATGATGAACTTGCAAAAGCTAATGTTGCTTAAGCTCATGTTGATACAATACAGCTTTAACAAATATGGTACAGTTCATAAGAAGATCGTGGGCAACACACTCTGAACTTTAATAAACACGAGAGCGCTAACTTCTTGAATATTAAAATCATGGTAATCGCTTGAACTTATACCAGATCAATGCTTCTAAATTATTAACATAATGGCAAAACACCAAGATAATCTAAAATTAACTAACATATAAAACCCAAAAATCAAAATCAAGCATGATGTATCAAAATAAAAAATCAAAATCAATAAACCTAGTTTGTGTGTGAAAAAGAAAAATATGCTATTGTTTATGTTATTTCAATCACTGAAATAGATAGTCCTGCTTAAAGGACAAACACATTATATGGTAAAGTAATTTAAATTTCAGAAATTACAGTCTAAATGCAATGTTATAAAAGTAGGATTTAATTCTTAAGTCGTAGGGTTTAAGCTTCGAACTGGATCTGAATTCGAAATCAGGACAAATCAGCATCAAAACCACATTCTAAGTGCTCATATCAGCATATGTTCATGACAATATCACATATGATTACTCGTTATTTTAACCTTAACTAGACAACTGAATGAGAACCTTTATATTGGTTTACCTAAAATATAAACTATTATCTTTATGCAAAACGAACAAATGATTTGGACTGTGCATTGTCATCACATCCACATCCTTATTCTTTCCTCCGATTTTGGGGTAGATATGGATCCAAACCTTTTTTTTCAAAAATTACGTTACCTTTGTCATCCACTGCTTCACTTCTCTTATTCCACGCTCCGAGGACAAAGTGACCTCACATATCCAGTCTGTTGCAAGTTCTATGAACACCAATTTTGTACAGTTCATAGATATCATGCCTTCATATACAAACCAAATAACCTATAACTCAAAGACTGCTTTTTGCATTCATATACACTGACCTATAAAAATTTCAAAAACTCCTGTTTTACACTCTTTTTATTTTATAATAGCAGAGCTAATATTTTTAAATCAAATACACATATAAACCCACACGCAAGTGCACAAATACCTACAGCCAGAGTCAGGAAGACACATGACCATGCACACACACATGCAAGTGCAAACACACCGTCATGCACAACATGAAATTGCTAGGAAATAAGACTGCAAAGTCAGTTTTTCAGTACTTATAATCTTTGTTATAAGAATCATTATAGGTCCATAGCTAGGAGTCGACTAGATGTAGATGAGACTAGCCACATAATCTTCCGTCATGCCTAGACAGGGTTTAAAGCATCATGTAAGACTCTAAACGGGTATTTGGACACTGCCTAAACACTAGTTGAAGCTTGATATCTGGTATAAACATCGACATGTTACTTTCAAGTGGTCTTGCGTTATTGTCTGCTTCCGATCTCATCGAAACTCCTAAATTTCCACTTTGTAGCGATTAATACCGAAAAAATATTAACAGTCTATCCAAATTTCATGAATTTATCAAAACCTAGCTTCTATTAATTTTCGACTAGTCCCCAAACATTAGTCCGTAGTTCACGGCCTAGAGATTTTTGCAGCATTGCTTATAATTCACCGTCTTATACTAATTTTGAAACATAACTTTTGTGGTTATTGAATGCATATATTACGAAGTGGCAACGCAGTTCCATTCTAACATAAATATGTTTAGTTATTTGAATCCAAGATGGTGCATATTATCTCAATCATCACGACATGTAGAACAAAAGGTATCAAAGCCGACACTAGTATCTCAATCAGTTACTCCCTAGCATTAGCGTTGAAATTTTATTTCAGTAAAGAGCAAAACTACAACAAGAAATGCAGAAAATCGATTAATTAACATTAATATGCATACGTCAATCCAAAGCTTTTTAGTTTCGATGTCGAGCAGACTTAAATTAACCAAAAATTAAATCATGAAAAAGAAAATTACTGACTATCAAGTCTCAATGCAACGACAATAATAAGAAATGATTCGAAATAGAAATGAAAATAAGGCTAAAAGATGCTCACCAGAGTTCCTATTCTCCATCGAAGGAAGGTCAACAACAGATAGGGCGAAGGGGGAAGGAAATCAACCGGGTTTAGGGCAACCGCAGATAGGGAAATCGAAGAGGAAAAGGAAATCGCCGAGGAAAAAGAAACCGTGGATGGAGAAATCTACGTGGAGACTGAAGGCATGAAAATTTAAATTAACTTTGGGGAAAATGGAAACCGCAGGAGAGGAAATGAATACCGCGCAAAGTAATGAAAATCTGGAATTGTGGGGGGAACCGAAAACCACAATTAGGAGGCAAACCTAATAATTTTTGTCAGCGTTAAACCAAAAAATAATTATCAACAAATATGATTTCTACAGCATTTGACCTAAAAACGCTGAAACTAATTGTTGTGGAAACGTAGTTTTGTTGTAGTGGGTATTACTTATCGCAAAATCAATGAACGATTTTACCCCATTTTCAAAATGTTCACTTATTGCACCACTAATTTCCCTTCTTTGATACATCCAGCTCCGCTCATTAAAGTAATTGTCCATTTTTCCTATACTTTAAACTCTATGATGAAACAAAAAATAATTGTTAATTTTATAATTGTCTACATACTTTATTTCAAAATAAATAACTATTGGTTCATTGACGCTTATATGTCTTCTTTGATGGTCGGTCATCCTACTTCCCATTACAAACACAATAGTAATTATATTTCATAAATCATATCATTTTAAATGATTTCACAAAATTTTGGTAGCATTTCCCCGTGTTCCTTGTATCGTACACACGTGCGTGTATGCAAGGAACGTAAAGGAAATGCCGTCAAAATTTTGTGAACCGTTTAAAGTGATATGATCTACGAAATATAATTACTTTACATTGTTTGTAACTTGTCCAATACAAGGACAAATCCGAAAAATGTTGTATCGGATGAATATAGATTTCCGTTTTGTAAAAGAACGAATATCCATATAACGATCATATACAACACTTGTCAGACGGGGCCAAATAATAACTAAGGGTTTAAATATTTATCTACATTAAATTTAAATATACAATTTGTAAATATTTTAACATTTTAGTACATGTATACAAAATTATATATTTTTGTAATTTACTTCGTGTTTGCACTAATTATATTTTTATAATTTACTTCGTATTTGTCAACATAATATAATCTTCGTGTTTGCATAAATTATATTATTTGCAAACAATATCACACACATATAATATTCACTAGCTAAAGTTACCTAAATAAACACAATCAATCCCTAAATCAATTTAACCTTAAACGATTTGATCATTATTGTGACAATAACAACAATTAGAGGTTAACATGATGTAATATACATACACAAACAAGTAGAAATTAAGCAAATCACAAATTAAACCTGAAATCAATTAATCCCTAAAAATTAGGTTTTATGAAGTTACCTAATTTTGATAACAAGAAGGGTAGAGATGGGTTGGAGAAGCTCGTAGATGGCTCCCAAAGAGGTTGGAGTGATGGAGGAAGCTTTGGCAGAAAATTTGGAAGGGGAGGAAGGGTTGGAGGAGATGATTAATTAGTGGAGGAGGAGGAAATGAAGCTCTCGGTTGACTATAGCAGGTAATATCCCGTCAATTTTCAATGGCTTCCAACGGCCGCCAATGGATTTTGTTCTAACGGTTTCCAACGGTTGTAAGAAACCGTTGGCGACCATTGGAAACACGATGTCGGAATAACCAACCATTCTAGTAGTGTTACATCTAAAAAATTAACTGAAAACTTCTAGTTTCTTCCATTCTTGACACCTTCAATTCAAATGTATAAATTCCTATGAATTCAAAAAACTATGGATCTTACAATTTATCATTTGTCAGTATTTGTAATCAACAAATTTTTATATGTTGAATACCCTAAATGCATGTTTTTCAAACATATAATTAATTACACCCTCTATCTACATATTGCCTTACCTATCATAACTAACGAAAAAATATATAGATATATGATACTACAACAATACACCATTGAATTATGATATTTTTAAGTGTATGAATACTTATAGTTAATAATACAATTAATTTTTACTTTTTGTGAATAATAAAAGAAAAATATTTAATTATTCAAAAATGAAGGGAAAGGTATAAAGCATTCAAACTAGAACTCCTAAATTGAAAGTTACACCATTAAGATTCTAGATTTCACTCAACCAGTAATTTTGAATGTCAAAATTATCTTCTATTATAATAATATACACATAAATAAATGAATTTCAGTTCATCAAAGATTGAATGGAAGCCATAAACATAAACAAATGTTTAAAATTTTATGCAAATCTCCAATTTGGAACACCAAATAGAAACCATGAGATAAAAATCTTAATTGATTAAAGGATAAGGTAATTCAAACTTTAACAATAAAGAGGATTGAAATACCTATAGATAATTGGGAGGAATATCAAATAATCATCGATGGGATTCTTTCTCCAAGTAAAAAAAAGAGAATAATGTGGCAAAAGAACAAATATGGTGGTAGTTTTACAACAACACCTAAATTTTGGAAAATCTCATTAAAGGCACTTATTAGGGCCTTATTTAATATTTCTAGAGCCATTTTATTAATTTGTCTCTAACTGATTATTAATAAGGGAAAAATTTTGTTTTCTCTCTAATACAAGGTCCCTAATATTCTCACAAAACTAAAAGTTATTACTATTTCAAATTGCTTTGAAATGAAACCTAGATGCCGAGTTTTTAAGTTTTAGGTTAAGGATTATAAGGACTTGGGTATCCTATGTATTAGGTTAGTTTGGGTGTACATCTTGCTATGGTAATTTATTTGGTATTTTTCATTTGTTAAAATGGAATGGTATTTTCGATGATTTGGATAGTCGAAAACCCTAAATTTATATAGTAATTGAAACGAATTATCTTTGAAAATTATAAGAAAATAGTTTCCTATGACTTGTAAATTTAAAGAGGTAATAATTAAAGCAAGTTCAAAATTGGTTGGACATTTTTTATTAAGCAATACAAAGATGGTATTAAGTATATGCTCTTAGAATTATTATTATTTTTGTTAATATGACTTGAGTTAGAATTACTAATACTTAAGTTTAATTTATTTGAATTATTTTCATAAGTAATTTTGGAAGTAAACAAAATTGGTATTGGCAAAAATCGAAATGAATAAGTAAGTAAGTTGAATGTAGATCATTTGATTTTCATAACGTCCATGACCCTAGATTCAAATACAAAACTTTGAAGTAACTCACAATAACCTGAATATGAAATGACCACTCGGTCCCTGACGGCGAATACTTGGTGAGGATTATTAATCTGAAGCTAAAATTTTCTACCATAGCATATCGTTATACAAGGAGAGCAGATGTTTCAAACCAAGGAGTCTAATCAGGTTCTTCCCTTGAGTTGTCAGGCGAGCCAAGCTAATTCAGAAGAAAAGTTATATGTTTGAGTAAGTGATTTAATTGTCCATTGCATATGGATGACCATTATTCATCATGGACTTATGGAATTATTAAGTATTTTTCTCATTGGATTAGTTCTTTCAAGGTTTAATAGTGATGGAATTTAGGGAAGGAAATAGTTTTAAGTGGAAAAATGTAACGATTTGTAATTTTATTGCTTTGATTTGGAATATTTCATTAATTTTAAATATCCAATTTATGATTTTTTAACAGTAAATATTCAATTTTTTTATAAAATAATAAAGAATTTCAAATAGATTTATAGGATTTTTTTCGTAATTTTAAATTTAGAAAATATTTAAATCTACCATTCAATGAGTTTCAACTAATGTTGTTATTTTTTTAATTTCACAGAATAACATAACAATAGTATTTTAAAATTGTTTTACAATCACATCGTGCATGATCGTATTTTTATTTTTTTTCCCTTCATAGCTCATACATAAATGGATACTATGCAGTGGAGCCATAAAAATTTCTTTTTAAACCTACCTTTAAAGAAATAAACCAATACACTAGTTTCCAACTTTGATTTTAGGATAGGATATTGAAGTTGACATATAAGTTCACTTGTGAATTTAGTTTTTCTTCGAATATTAGATTAACTTCTATTAGAAGCTAAGTGTTTTGATTTGACTTATAAATTTAGATAAAAGGCTCAAAACTTCATTCCATTTCAACAATTCACCCTTCCCTCCTATCATTTTCTTCCATTTTGCAAGTTTGCATTAAAATATAAAAATTAAAGCTAAAAGGTAGTGCAACACAAAAATCTATATAGAATTAGAACCTCATGTGAAGTTGGATCGATTTGCCTTGCATTGAGATAATCTTTAGTTGAATGCAATCAGGTTCTAGTAGGATGACGTATCTGGAGGGAGGGCAAAGTGATTTCAGCGGATCCTGGCAATAAGAGGTTGTGGCACGTGTTTCATTGGATTAGTGGGGTCATGAATCATGGGCAGGTGAAGTTTGGCAAAGCTCAATTCATTAGGAAAATTCATGACTAAAAGGGTTGAACTAAGGCAACTTGCTTGCATTTTGACCAAAAGTTCGATCCGTTGAGGGAAAGCATGATTGACATAATAGAGATGGCAAGCGCGTTGGTGGTTTCAACGGTGGCTTCCATAATGTGAATAAGCACAATCATTCACATGTTGATGGGTTATAGGCAGCATGTTTTATTTTAAATGAAGATGGAAGTAGATTATATACTAAATAAGTCTGTTGCGTGCTTGTTGCGTCGAGTTGAATTCAAGTAGGGTTGAGGAACATGCAAATATATACATACATATATATATATATATATATATATATATATATGTGCGTGTGTGTGTGCGTCCACGCGTGTGCTTTAATATATATACACATAATATGTGTGTTAGCTAAAATGTGATAACTTGTTATCCTAGATCCATTTGACTTGTAATGACCCGAAAATCCGGTCCAATTTGAGCTGACCAAATAACTCAAGTCCTACCCTAAATTGTACTGAAAACCGGGAAATTAATAAAAAGAAGTTAGAGGGTGAGAATGGATGTAACGACCCGCATTCTACGCATCATAGGATCATAGAATATTTATTTCTGTCACATACGAAGTCGTATGGTCATGTAACTTTGGGAGACGACTATTAGGGTCATTTCCCATGTTCACGATTTTTCCCGATTTTTAAATGACCATTTTACCCCTAGTTGGCACTGTTTTGGCCATAACTTTTGATTGGAAAGGAATTTTGACCTGAAACCACTTCCATTGGCTCCGGATGATGGTTTCTCTTTCCGTAGAGTGGTCACATTAGCCAAACGGACTCACCGTTTGGGAGATATGGCTGAAACAAGTTTCAGATGGTGAAAAACAGCTTAATTGGGCCTAACCGGGTGATTAGCAGCTAGGCCCAGAGGGGAATTTCGGGTTTAGAGGTATAGGAGGACTGATTAGGGTTAGGTTATCACTTTCATTTCAGTTTTGAGCCGCCACAAACCTTCTTGAGACCTTAGTAATGGCTCCCATCCTCTAAAACCTCTCCAAAACACATTTTTAGTGAAGATTAAGCCTAAACTACATCAAAGCAAGGCCAAATAGCAACAAAGCAAGGTTGGAGCTGCTGCTATACATAGGAATTCGACCCAAACAGAGAGTATTTCGGATTTGGTGTTTCATTTCTGGCCAAGATGAGTGATTTGCATAGTTTTTGCACTAATTACGGTAATTAAGGGTAATTAGTGAAGATTAGCGAATTTATACGTAAATAAATTCTGGAAAAATTGTTAAAATTCTAAAATAATGTTTTAAGGCTCTGTTAGAAATTTGGGTTAATTTCGATGTGTTTTGCTAATCGTATGCTTAAACATGATTAAGAGGGATTATAGGAAAATGTGAGGTTTTAGCCACTTTTGATCCATTTTGGTTCATTTGAATTGTTGTTAGGTGTTTGTGGTTGTTCTTACATGTTGCTATGACTCTATGGTATGTTTTATGATTGATTAGAATAGTTAGATTGGTCGAAAATGCCGTCGAATGGCGTAGAAAGCTCGCTGGAAAGTTGCAGAAGTGTGCAGGTTCCGAACCGGTTCGGATCGGAGAAAGGGGTCGGATCGGATTTGTGAACTGACCAAGGGAATTCGAACTGGATTGGAACTTGTCACTGGAGGAAGCTTGGCGAGAAGGAAGACCGTTTGCTTAGAGTTGGAGTGGACAAGGGGATCGGATCGGAAGAATAATTGGAGGCCAGATCGGATCGACTTGGAGACGCAGGGCTCGGATCGGAAGTAAACATTTGGGAGAACTAGCAAGAGGGAAGGCCACGCGAATCAGATGGCAAGGAGGGATCGGATCGGAATACGTGAAGAATTGAGGGAGCGGATCGGAGCACTGGAAGGAAGGACACCCGACCCGACCCGGAGGAGGACACCGACCCGACCCGAAGTGGAGTAACCGACCCGAACCGATGAAGGTGATGACTACCGACCCGAACCGATGAAGGTGATGACTACCGAACCGAACCAAATTCCAGGACTGTTAATGCGCGACAACTCTTCTGAAGACCCACTCCAATTCGACCAAACCCGAGATGCAAAGGAAGTCCAAATGAGAAGTTAGAGCTCAAGATTCAGATGGGAATCAACGAGTTCGCTTCATGGTTGGGCTTTGCTGCGGGACGCGTGTTAAGGGGTTGTCGACGTCTATAGCTTTGGACCACTATGGTAGGAGGTGCGAAGGCGGATTCAGGGCCATTATGGCATCGGTAGAACCAAGGGCTACGACCAATGAAGTGGGTCATTGAAATGTTTGGTCATGACTCCAAGTGTTTGGCTTGGTCACAGCAGGGTTTCTACAGGTCGGGATTCGTCGTTACCTCAGTTTGTCTAGTGTTCCAAAGTGGTAGATGTCGTACGCTTTATGCACTGAGTGAGAGATGTGAGGATGGTTGCTATGGATGATTTGGTTGCTATCATTGTGACATGCACACCCCACCCCCGTATTCTTACACTATTTATTATGGCACCTTGGAGTATTGTACGGTATGTGGTACTAACTCTTTGGTTGCAGGTCCAGGTTCAGGTATGGTTTAGTACACCTGTTATTACTCTGTTTAGATGCTTATCGCTCATACCAGGCTTTATGTCTGACCCATAGTTTTATGTCTCTTCTTATTACTCTGGGTGCTCACACGAGCAGACTAGAGACAGGTTAGCTGGTGATGCACGGGTAGATGATCCGGAGACGAGCAGGAGGCTTCCACGTAAAATATATACATAATATTCTCCCTGTATTGTTGAAGATCACTGCTTGGGCATTGGTGGTGTATCTTCTACTTTAGCTTTCTTTTGTTTGGAGACAGTAAATTTGGAAAGTTGTAATAAGCTGTATTTGAATTTCCGCTGCTCTGATGTTGATGTTGATTTTAGTTATCAGCTTATGCACTGTCTCACCTGTTTTATGTCAAGTATGTTATTATTATATTTTATTCCATGCGCTGTGAGACATTCTACAGGTTTCTTGATTAATTCATTCCTTTCTTTCTTTTCTTCTGACGACCGTTCTATGCTAGCTGGGCATGTGTACAGCGCACATTCGGAGGAAATGCAGGCTGGTGCAGGGCGGGCCGCCACAATGGATAAGATAAAAACTTATAGAATAGAAGAAGAAGAACATCACCATCAGAGTAAACACGAATCTCACAGCGGAACGAATAAAATATAACATAACTTTTGAAATAAAAACAGTTATGTATACAATAGCACTTATCAGAGTACAACACTTACAACACAGCGGAAATAATAATAGCTATAGAATCTTGAAGCCTCCTATTCCAAGCTCTCCAAGTGTATCTATAAAATCCTAAACTACTTGACTGCCCATACAAATTTAGGCACCCAAGAGTTTAGGTAGAACAAAACAAAGTAAACTCCGGGTCAGTCATGGGACTGGTATGAGTAAAACAGTTTAAAACAATATGAGCAAGTAAACGATATCTCATAAGACCACGCCGTATAACGGAACGGGTTTTTCCCTTACGAGAATCCAAAATATCTTTATATCAAAAACCTTTTGATATTATAATAATGTCTATCAACCACAACTATATTAATCATCTAGCAGAAACGCTTTCATCTCACGTTCTACATATATAGTATACAATCAAAACCACAAGTACGTATTGGGTAATGGATTTCCAACTATGATAAGGTATGGAACCTCCTTCCGATCAGTGTACTCTAGGAACGATACACTGGAGTTCAACAAGAACATCTTGCAACTCAGCCACACATGACCGACCACTCATTTCGCTTGAGTGTATCGAATGTACATCACCAACGGTTGGGATTAACAACCGTTTCCCGTATATATATGGGACAACACTGATAGATTAAAGAAGCAAATGAATATTCTCTAGATAGGTGATTATACACCCTACTTTGGTGCGACCGACTTAGCCATGCTGCTTGCCCGATTTTTGTCATTCTCCGGATGTTGAGGCCAGAGGTTACGATTACTTTCCATTCATTGATAAAACGATCACTTTGAATGCCACATTATCAATTCCGTTAATCATTAATTGGTTTACACAAATATTATGGATGTTATGCTAAGGGAATAAATCCGTTGCAACCATATATATTTATACAGACCAACCCATTCGATCATTGGAAATACTTTGTCAGACACTCGTCCATATACGTTCGTTCTGGGATTGAACGAAACCGAAGTCACTATTCAGTACATCCATCTTAGTCCATTGTTATCTAAGATTTATACAACAGCCCTTGCACTTTACTCCGTCTTCAATTTTCGTCGGCATATTCGCAACGCTTATGCCAATATAGAGTGGTTCTTTGGATAAGAATCCAACCGGTCTCTCCATATTAACAACGTTAAAATGGTAAAACTTTGATAGTTTGTGATTTAACTATCAAATGAAAACATGTCGGTGTACAAACAACGATCTTATTCCCAAATGGAAATTCGATCGATCAATCATCAATCAAGTTTATCTCTTTGAATTTAATTTATCATTAATCATTATTCGATTAACTCAAATTTGATTAACTCCCTTTTTACTAACTCACTTTGATCATTTTAACTTATTAATCTCAATTTGATTATCTTAACTCGACAAATCAATTTGATTTTCTTAACTCGCTAATTCAATTTGATTAACTTAACTTGCTAATTCAATTTGATTAACTTAACTCGCTAATTCAATTTGATTAACTTAACTTGCTAATTCAATTTTATTAACTTAACTCGCTAATTCAATTTGATTATCTCTAATCAATCAACTCTAATTGATTAATTCAAATCGATTAACTCCTTTCAATTCTATTTAACAAATAATTAATTCCTTTTATAACTTCATTTATTTCCTAAATAAATATTTCCTTTTATAACTTTATTTATTTCCTAAATAAATATTTCCTTTTATAACTTTATTTATTTCCTAAATAAATATTCCCTTATTACTTCACTTCTATTCATTAGATCCTTATTATACATTGGTAAGTGAATAAACTTCTCAGTGTTAATCCCGAAGGCCGAAACCAACATCAGATCAACACTTTGAAATTTAATCAACTCAATCAACGTAGAACAAGTTCCAATTACTCAAAAACCACACCCTATCCTCTTTAACACTTTTAACATGATTCTATTTATTTTCTAATAAATATCTCTTTTATGAAATCCTTTGATTTTATAAATATTTCATTTTCACTATACTTTTTGAAAATTCCCTTTTTTAACTTTCCAGTATTCATTTTGGTATTTAAAATATCGTATAACCATGATTACTATCAACCAAGCACACATAATCATCACAGATTATATAACACATCACATATCACAATATATGAAACAAAACAGTATTTTATATATTGAGGAACACAGTTGGGTCCCTCCAACCTGTTCCCCTGCATCACAGATGTTAAACCATATAATTAACATCAACTTCATTTCAGTATGAAATGTTATGATAAGCAACCACAATATATATATATATATATTTATATATATATATATAATTTCAACTAACTGACTGGCAGTTCAATCAACCCAATCAACACCAAGCAATAAACAGATAATTATCAATTATAAAAATACGTTATAAAAATATAACTGTTCAGAGTTGGTGAGTTTTACTCACTTTGGTAGTTCATCGTTAAAGAACGAAAAACTGTTATTTGATTTGAATCAAACAGTTTATTTCGCCATAAATTCATACGAACCCCACTCCACTCCCAGTCAGTTCCATTGTGATGCTCCCGTCCATACGATCCCATCGGATCTTGTTTTGTTGAATTCCAATAAAATATGAGCAAGTTATTCACTTTCGAAGTTCATATACTTTTCATTTAAAAACAAACTTAATTTATATATAAATATATGGGCCTCACATTGTTTTACTTCTTTGGAACCGGCCCATCCCCATTTAAGTCCACTGACCCATTTCCTATATGTTCACACATTTGCGTCTTCCCCAAATCAAACAAAATGATCGGCTTCAGTATTCCTCTACTCCTCCTTTGACCTCGCGTTGACTGCCCCCTGCTACAAACACATCTCGCACAGTAAAACACCTCCCACTAAACAAACTACCATGATGAACAGTGTTCATCTTCCCAAATGGAATACCGGCTCCAGACATTCACACAGTCCATTTCTGCCAGTATTCAAACCCAACAGCCTCCTCCCTGAACCACCGATCTCAACCAGAATTCCACCGCCGAACTCCCCTTTGTTTCCTCCTTCCATGCAAACCCATGAAGACGAACTCGCTCCAGCCATTTACAACTCGTCGCACCTCATCTCCGGTTGCTACAGTGAATGTTGCGAAATAAATTAACACCAAAATCCCTCAAAATTTGTCGAGCTTCTAATCTTCGAACCTGGAACCCAAATATGAACTCGATTTGGTGAATACATGTTTCGATTTACTGCGATTCGCAACCCTAGTCCACGCTCCTTCTACTGGTGTGAAACCATTGTTGATCGAACATGACGACACATATATAGGACTGAAGCCCTTCACTCTATGATGCTAAATGTACATGTATTGTATTTTATAGAATTTGATTTTCTATTTGTTTTGATTTATTTCCTCTCAAAACTTTTGCTGTAAGAAGAAAGAAGAACGGCGGAAAATTTGTGTTGACTTATGAAGGAGAGAATTAGGTTTAGGAGGATTTAGAAGGTATTATATAGGAGGAAAATGGCATATTCTTAGAATATTCCCATTTTGTTAATTCGTTATTGACTTCTAAAAAACCATATGGTCACACCCGATACTCAAAAATCACAAAACTGGACATGTAGCTAGGGTTTGACATTACGGTCCCAACGAAACTAGTTTCGTCAAATTCCGACTTCGTATGCTCACACAACGTATTTTTAACCGTCAAAATACTGACTGTTTTTCACTCTAAAAATCCGTACGGCCACACAATGACTCTAAAAATCACGGAAACTGACATTTAGCAATAATTTAACATTGCGGATCCAACAAAATTAGTTTCGTCGAATTCCGACTTCGTTTGTAAAAGTGGCTATTTTTAAAGCTCTGGATGACCCATTTAAATATACAAATATATTTAAATATAATTAAATATAAATAAATAAAATATTAATAAATTTATATTATCGTATATATATATATATATTCACAGTGGAATACCATACAGCTCCAGAATAATTATATTCTTGATATTCCAAGTCCTGGTTGAATCGATATTCACTTTTATACTAAAATCCCTTTTATAACGTAAATAAAGCGTTACGAATTATAAAGGAATTCCACAGCGACTTTTCTGAAATTTGATTTGGACGTGAATCAAAATATGCACGACGAAATCCTGATTTTTCTCTTCCACTAGAAAAATATACTTCACCTGCTCCATACGTTTCTTATTTCACAGAAATCCGATTTAAAACGGACCCTGTACATTCAGTTGAAGTTCAAATCGCCAAATAGCGAACTGCCGCGCCATTTCGAGCTCGGTTTTAATTAAAATATAATTATACGTTCAAACTTCGTTCAAATAATATATTCGTCATTATAATTCAACTCTAAACTGAATTATATACTTTGAATTGTCCAGTTCACACAATATTGTGAATTCCACTAATTTTGATTATTCCAGAATTAAATATATTATTTAATTATTATTTTAATTAAATATTCACAGTTATTTAATTTAAACGACTATTTAAATCACTTAATCACTTTGTAAATAATTAAATTAATTAATTATTATACCGCTGGAAATGCGGGTCATTACATTCTTCCCCACTTAAAATAATTTCATCCTCGAAATTGCTAAGGTAGAGGACGACCCTATCTATTGGGTAAATATTTATCGTTTTACCCTTAACTTCAGTTTCAACTGAACCACTTAAATTCTGATTAAAATATTAATTCATTCTGACTTACTAAATTTTCAAAAAATTTGAAAATTTTCTAACACCCGGAATTTCTGGAAAATTTTGCCATAACCTCCTTTGTACAGCCCTATCGGTAAAACCACATCTCGCCTCTTTGGGCCATCTCCAACCCAAAAGAAAATCAAATAGCCAAGCGGCTTGCCAAATCGGCTCATAAATCACCATACTCATATGAAATATAAACTTATACCTTTTTGCCGGGTATATCAATACATCACTTTGCACCTGTTACCAATTCTGCATATATCATGCCATACCAATCAACTCCAAACAGATATATCCTCAAATCACATCTCATTCTTAACTCGAGTTCCATTCTCGATTTTCAAAATTTTAACTCACCAATTCCAATACCATTCCAGATTATTCACTAATCAAATCCAATTTTTATTTAACTTAGTTCAAGTTAAATTTTAGTTTATTATTCACATTTACCATCTCATTCTGGAATTTAAATCCCTGGGTTTATTTCAAATCAATTTTAAATCATAACACCAATTCAAAATCTTTGAATTTCTAAATAACTTGTTTTCCTCAAACAATTCAAAAACAAAACATCTGGTAGTAATCCGCCACTTAGAACTCGAAAATGAACACGGATGATGTGGCCACACTCATCAGGGTTATTTCCCAGTTTATCGAAGTGAGTTTAATACTATATCATTTTCAAAACCATTCTTAAACATTTCCCATTTTGAAACTATTTAAAAATATCCTTCCAATTTTTGTAAACACATTTAAAATATCCCAGGATTTTAAAATTCTAATATATTATATTTATATGAATTCTACTTGGTCATTTATATAACCATTTCAATTATAATCTCATTCGATTAAATAATAACCAACACATCCAATATACTATAATGATTCAAATCTTAACCATTCTTTATATCAAAATATAATTCGGGTAAAATTACTTCATTCACCCGCTTTCAAAACATACCGTGTCGACCCATTGTATTCGAGTGTTTAGAAACCCTTATCGATATTGTGGTGCCCCACCATCGACCATAATTCATAAGCCGCTCAACCAATAAAGCTCCACAATATAAAACATATAAAACAAATTTTTATATCAAATAACAAATACGTTCACTCGTATATATATACACTCAAACTCAATCTAGGGTATTACTAACCCCAGCTCTACTGAGTCACGCCACAGAGCCAAGGTAATTCAATTAACCTTAAGCTCTGATACCAACTGTAATGACCCGAAAATCCGGTCCAATTTGAGCTGACCAAATAACTCAAGTACAATCCCAAATTGTACTAAAAACCAGGAAATTAATAAAAAGAAGTTAGAGGGTGAGAATGGATAAGGTAGAAACTTATAGAATAGAAGAAGAAGATGAACATCACCATCAGAGTAAACACGAATCTCACAGCGGAACGAATAAAATATAACATAACTTTTGAAATAAAAATAGTTATGTATACAATAGCACTTATCAGAGTACAACACTTACGACACAGCGGAAATAATAATAGCTATAGAATCTTGAAGCCTCCTGCTCCAAGCTCCCCAAGTGTATCTGTAAAATCCTGAACTACTTGACTGTCCGTACAAATTTAGGCACCCAAGAGTTTAGGTAGAACAAAACAAAGTAAACTCCGGGTCAGTCATGGGACTAGTATGAGTAAAACAGTTTAAAACAATTTGAGCAAGTAAACGATATCTCATAAGACCACGCCTTATAACGGAACGGGTTTTTCCCTTATGAGAATCCAAAATATCTTTATATCAAAAACCTTTTGATATTATAATAATGTCTATCAACCACAACTATATTAATCATCTAGCAGAAACGCTTTCATCTCACGTTCTACATATATAGTATACAATCAAAACCACAAGTAGGTATTGGGTAATGGATTTCCAACTATGATAAGGTATGGAACCTCCTTCCGATCAGTGTACTCTAGGAACGATACACTGGAGTTCAACAAGAACATCTTGCAACTCAGCCACACATGACCGACCACTCATTTCGCTTGAGTGTATCGAATGTACATCACCAACGGTTGGGATCAGCAACCGTTTCCCGTATATATATGGGACAACACTGATAGATTAAAGAAGCAAATGAATATTCTCTAGATAGGTGATTATACACCCTACTTTGGTGCGACTAACTTAGCCATGCTGCCTGCCCGATTATTGTCATTCTCCGGATGTTGAGGCCAGAGGTTACGATTACTTTCCATTCATTGATAACACGATCACTTTGAATGCCACATTATCAATTCCGTTAATCATTAATTGGTTTACACAAATTTTATGGATGTTTTGCTAAGGGAATAAATCCGTTGCAACCATATATATTTATACAGACCAACCCATTCGATCATTGGAAATACTTTGTCAGACACTCGTCCATATACGTTCGTTCTGGGATTGAACGAAACCGAAGGCACTATTCAGTACATCCATCTTAGTCCATTGTTATCTAAGATTTATACAACAGCCCTTGCACTTTACTCCGTCTTCAATTTTCTTCGGCATATTCGCAACGCTTATGCCAATACATAGTGGTTCTTTGGATAAGAATCCAACCGGTCTCTCCATATTAACAACGTTAAAATGGTCAAATTTTGATATTCTATGATTTAACTATCAAATGAAAACATGTCGGTGTACAAACAACGATCTTATTCCCAAATGGAAATTCGATCGATCAATCATCAATCAACTTTATCTCTTTGAATTTAATTTATCATTAATCATTATTCGATTAACTCTAATTTGATTAACTCCCTTTTTACTAACTCACTTTGATCATTTTAACTTATTAATCTCAATTTGATTATCTTAACTCGACAACTCAATTTGATTTTCTTAACTCGCTAATTCAATTTGATTAATTTAACTTGCTAATTCAATTTGATTAACTTAACTCGCTAATTCAATTTGATTAACTTAACTTGCTAATTCAATTTGATCAACTTAACTCGCTAATTCAATTTGATTATCTCCAATCAATCAACTCTAATTGATTAATTCAAATCGATTAACTCCTTTCAATTATATCTAACAAATAATTAATTCCTTTTATAACTTCATTTATTTCCTAAATAAATATTTCCTTTTATAACTTTATTTATTTCCTAAATAAATATTTCCTTTTATAACTTTATTTATCTCCTAAATAAATATTCCCTTATTACTTCACTTCTATTCATTAGATCCTTATTATACATTGGTAAGTGAATAAACTTCTCAGTGTTAATCCCGAAGGCCGAAACCAACATCAGATCAACACTTTGAAATTTACTCAACTCAATCAACGTAGAACAAGTTCCAATTACTCAAAAACCATACCCTATCCACTTTAACACTTTTAACTACATTCTATTTATTTTCTAATAAATATCTCCTTTATAAAATCCTTTGATTTTATAAATATTTCATTTTCACTATACGTTTTGAAAATTCCCTTTTTTAACTTTCCAGTATTCATTTTGGTACTTAAAATACCGTATAACCATGATTACTATCAACCAAGCACACATAATCATCACAGATTATATAACACATCACATATCACAATATATGAAGCAAAACAGTATTTTATATATTGAGGAACCCAGTTGGGTCCCTTCAACCTGTTCCCCTGCATCACAGATGTTAAACCATATAATTAACATCAACTTCATTTCAGTATGAAATATTCTGATAAGCAACCACAATATATATATATATATATAATTTCAACTAACTGACTGGTAGTTCAATCAACCCAATCAACACACTGCAATAAACAGATAATTATCAATTCTAAAAATACGTTATAAAAATATAACTGCTCAGAGTTGGTGAGTTTTACTCACTTTGGCAGTTCATCGTTAAAGAACGATAAACTGTTATTTGATTGGAATCAAATAGTTTATTTCGCCATAAATTCATATGAGCCCCACTCCACTCCCAGTCAGTTCCATTGTGACGCTCCCGTCCACACGATCCCATCGGATCTTGTTTTGTTGAATTCCAATAAAATAAGAGAAAGTTATTCACTTTCGAAGTTCATATACTTTTCATTTAAAAACAAACTTAATTTATATATAAATATATAGGCCTCACATTGTTTTACTTCTTTGGAACCGGCCCATCCCCATTTCAGTCCATCGACCCATTTCATATCTGTTCACACATCTGCGTCTTCCCCAAATCAAACAAAATGATCGTCTTCAGTATTCCTCAACTCCTCCTTTGACCTCGCGTTGACTGCCCCCTGCTGCAAACACATCTCGCATAGTAAAACACCTCCCACTAAACAAACTACCATAATGAACAGTGTTCATCTTCCCAAATGAAATACCGGCTCCAGACATTCACACAGTCCATTTCCGCCAGTATTCAAACCCAACAGCCTCCCTCCCTGAACCACCGATCTCAACCAGAATTCCACCGCCGAACTCCCCTTTGTTTCCTCCTTCCATGCATACCCATGAAGACGAACTCGCTCCAGCCATTTACAACTCGTCGCACCTCATCTCCGGTCGCTACAGTGAATGTTGCGAAATCAATTAACACCAAAATCCCTCAAAATTTGTCGAGCTTCTACTCTTCGAACCTGGGACCCAAATATGAACTCGATTCGGTGAATACATGTTTCGATTTCCTGCGATTCGCAACCCTAGTCCACGCTCCTTCTACTGGTGCGAAACCATTACTGATCGAACATGATAACACATATATAGGACTGAAGCCCTTCACTCTATGATGCTAAATGTACATGTATTGTATTTTATAGAATTTGATTTTCTATTTGTTTTGATTTATTTCCTCTCAAAACTTTTGCTGTAAGAAGAAAGAAGAACGGCGGAAAATTTGTGTTGACTTATGAAGGAGAGAATTAGGTTTAGGAGGATTTAGAAGGTATTATATAGGAGGAAAATGGCATATTCTCTAAATATTTCCGTTTTGTTAATTCGTTATTGACTTCTAAAAATCCATGTGGTCACACCCGATACTCAATAATCACGAAACTGGACATGTAGCTAGGGTTTGACATTATGGTCCCAACGAAACTGGTTTCGTCGAATTCCGACTAAGTATGCTCACACAGCGTATTTTTAACCGTCAAAATACTGACTGTTTTTCACTCTATAAATCCGTACAGCCACACAATGACTCTAAAAATCACGGAAACTGACATCTAGCAATATTTTAACATTGCGGATCCAACAAAATTAGTTTCGTCGAATTCCGACTTCGTTTGCAAAAGTGGCTATTTTTAAAGCTCTGGATGACCCATTTAAATATATAAATATATTTAAATATAATTAAATAAAATATTAATAAATTTATATTATCGTATATATATTCACAGTGGAATACCATACAGCTCCAGAATAATTATATTCTTGATATTCCAAGTCCTGGTTGAATCGACATTCACTTTTATACTAAAATCCCTTTTATAACGTAAATAAAGCGTTACGAATTATAAAGGAATTCCACAGCGACTTTTCTGAAATTTGATTTGGACGTGAATCAAAATCTACACGACGAAATCCTGATTTTTCTCTTCCACTAGAAAAATATACTTCACCTGCTCCATACGTTTCTTGTTTCACAGATATCCGATTTAAAACGGACCCTGTACATTCAGTTGAAGTTCAAATCGCCAAATAGCGAACTGCCGCGCCATTTCGAGCTCGGTTTTAATTATAGTATAATTATACGTTCAAACTTCGTTCAAATAATATATTCGTCATTATAATTCAACTCTAAACTGAATTATATACTTTGAATTGTCCAGTTCACACAATATTGTGAATTCCACTAATTTTGATTATTCCAGAATTAAATATATTATTTAATTATTATTTTAATTAAATATTCACAGTTATTTAATTTAAACGACTATTTAAATCACTTAATCACTTTGTAAATAATTAAATTAATTAATTATTATACCGCTTGAAATGCGGGTCATTACATGACTCGTAGAATTCTAAGTTGTCTCTTATTGACAAGCACACTATTTTAGTGTAACTTCTTAATAGAATTTGTTTTATACAAGTTTATGATATACTAACACAAACAAAATTTAATTATATTGTATTGAATAATAACATCTTTAAATTTTGTATACAATTATTAGTGATATTTATTTGGCTAAATAAAAATATTATCAAATCTATACTATATTATAACTAGTGAGTTCAATTTGCTGCGCTCACTGGCCTTCACAAGTTATGTAAAGCTCAAGAATCGCCGAATGCGCTATTTCCTTCTGTAAATTCATCGTTCCAGCCTGCTTCTTTTGTGTCTACATGATCTTTCTCGTCAATCATTGTCAAACCCTATTTGAATATGAAATCATCCTTTCCTCCCACCCAATAATGGCTAGCCCTAATCCTTTCCTCCTCACCCAATAATGGCTAACCCTAATTTCGTAATAAGTCTAATGGTCATCCTTTCTTCCTCCTCCGGTAATGCCTGACCCTAATTTCTGACAACGCATGTTGATCTACAAAATTGTCTGACGTTCAACCCATGTGTGATCGTCGATTGGATTTGCTGACTTTTATCTTCACATCGTCAACAAAGGTTGTGGCTCATTTCCATCTACATCCGTACGCTTCGGTGGATTGCTTCAAAGCTTCCACTTCTGCCACCAGGTAATCTCCAATGCCAACTTTCTCTCTTCTCCGTTCTGTTTCCCTTCACCATCTGAATCTGTATGTTTTTATGTACTCGCAGATTTAGATCTTTATTTACGGTATTCGTTGGAATATTTCTCCATTTTTTTAGATTGAAATTATTTCTAATTCAGATGGCAGATTCTGGATTTCACTGCTTTGCACCTAAATTTTATTTTGGATTTCTATTCATAATGTTCTGATTGCAGCAATTTCCCATATCAGACTTACAATTTTGAATGGATATCTAATCATACTTAACTTTATACATTCTATTTTTGGTCACTGTCTAACATATTATATTTTTATTATGATTGCTTGTTGTTTTAAATTATTGTTTTTATGTATTAGCTTTAAAGATGCAAAGTTGCTTTAGTTCTTTCGGCCAATGTAGATCTGCTTAAAGGCCTTTGTAAACCTTAGGATGTGCTGGGTTTTACAGTTTCTACGTCGTGTGTAGGATATTGTAGTTATTTAAGATGCTTTAACCTTTATTTCTCTAAAATTAATACTAGAGTTTTTGTTGAGTGGAACTTTGTTGTCGGATCTAAATTTTAAAATTTATTTTGTGGATATAAATCCATGTTGTATGACTTTTATTCTTTATTGTGTAGAGTCATTATAAATACTGAAAGTTCATTGTAGAAAAAATATATTAAAAGGTATCACTTCATTAATACATTTATACCTAGCAAGCTGGAGATTATGCGTAGCTGGAATAAAATACGAACAATCTGAGTGACAATTTCCACGTTATTTCATATCTATTTCTATATTGGAGCTCTTACTAAGTGTCTTTTTGAAGGAAAAGGTAAAATATAGGATGATACACTGATCAACAGGCTAACTTTTAAGATGTGAAATCATCTTCGTTGGACATTTCATCTTCAAAATATACATAATTTTAGATCAACTTGGCTATGTAATGCAAATATTTCATTTTCTTGTTACTATTATTTTTAGTAAAAACAAGCAATTTGTTTATTGCAAATATTCATTTTTTCAAAGATTTGGTATAACTGTCATTATTATTTTAGTTCATTGGTATTAGAAGTTATTTTCATCCATATCCAATTTCTTAGGATATTGTTTTGGTTCTTTTCTTTATACGTCAAAAAATATGTTTTGAAGCAGATTTATGTTGTTTGCTCCATATTTGCTTATTATGTGAAACAGTTGGTTGATGTGCAATATAATTTGGTAGCATCAGACTTCATATTAGGTTTGATTATTATGTATCTATGCCCTGCATATCTTTATAATTTGTGATTTGAGCTACTTTAAAAACATATTCAAGTAATTTTTGAAATAGTTTATCTAGATGTTATTTTATGTTTGTTATTTAAGTTTTCCCATCCAGTTATTATTTAAGTTTTTCCATCCAGTTATTATTTAAACATAATAAAGCTTTATATTATTAGTCTATGTTATTATTACTTTTGGTGCCAACTACAATTGGATATGACTCCTCACTACAAGAAAATACAATATACATAGCATTATATCACAGCCTTACATTAAAGAGATATAATAAAATAATTAAAGAAAATAAAATAATGCATAAATTGTGCTATATAAAGGAAGCAAATAAAATAACAAAAAAATTATGCTATATATTATAATGTTATGCTATGTTAACGTTAATGATAGAAAAAGCGGGAGCGAAAAAGCAATGCGGGGTTAAATGAAATGTGAGGCGACGAAATTAAAAAAAAATCCCCCCGTCTCCTTCAAACCTTATCCCTAAAATTTTCATTTTTTCGTTTCAGTAAAATTGGACTTCATCCAATCTCTAATTCAATCAAACATCCATTCATTCATCTCTGACCCAGTCAATGATAAATCGAGAGCATCTCCCAGATTCACTCCGTCTCTTCCAAATCAACAGAGAGTTTTTTTTTTGAAATCCTTAATAGTATTAGTTCCGTTTTTTTATAAATTTACTCCACTAGCTGTTTATCTTTTGTTATTCAGCTGATTCCGTAAGTTGATTCCGTATGTTGGAGATTAAGTCACGATTGATTGAAAATTTTCAGACAACTACTTCCTGTGTTATTATTTTCCTCAATTTTGAATCATTTATCATCCACCAAAACTATAATTTTCTTTCAGCTCAAGAATTCCAATTCTATCTTTCAGAGCGGGCCAGACACAAAGCTGAAGCCAAGTAATACCAACAGGAGTTTGTTTGTTTCAGTTCGTAAGTTTTCTTCCCTTTTTAGTCCTTTCCTTTTTTGGTTTGTTATTTATGATTTCAAAATCAGTGTTTGATTTGATAAATATGTATGTATTTGAATCAAAGAAGTCAGGTACCTATCGATTTTGATTACTAGGGTTTCTGATTTAGATTGTTTCTGCTGCCAAATCGATCCTTCGTTACCAACAAAGAAAGTTCCATTGGGTTATATAGCTTTTGCATGATACTTGCTGTGACGGCCCGCCCCGCACCAGCCTGCATTTCCTTCGCAAGTGCGCTGTACACATGCCCTACTAGCACGGGACGGTCGCCAAAGAAAGGAAGGAAGGGAATGAACTAATCAAGAAACCTGTAGAATGTCTCACAGCGCATGGAATAAAATATAATAATAACATACTTGACATAAAACAGGTGAGACAGTGCATAAGCTGATAACTAAAATCAACATCCATCATCAGAGCAGCGGAAATTCAAATACAGCTTATTACAATTTTCAAAATTTACTGTCTCTAAACAAAAGAAAGCCAAAATAGAAGATACACCACCAATGCCCAAGCAGTGATCTTCAACAACACAGGGAGAATACTATATATATGTTACGTGGAAGCCTCCTGCTCGTCTCCGGATCATCTACCCGTGCATCACCAGCTAACCTGTCTCTAGTCTGCTCATGTGAGCACCCAGAGTAATAAGAGGAGACATAAAACTCTGGGTCAGACATAAAGCCTGGTATGAGCGATAAGCATCTAAACAGAATAATAACAGGTATACTAAACCATACCTGAACCTGGACCTGCAACCAAAGAGTTAGTACCACATACCGTACAGTACTCTAAGGTGCCATAATAAATAGTGTAAAGAATACGGGGGTGGGGTGTGCATGTCATAATGATAGCAAGCAAATCATCCATAGCAACCATCCTCACATCTCTCACTCAGTGCGTAAAGCGTACGACATCTACCACTTTGGGACACTAGACGAACTGAGGTAACGACGAATCCCGACTTGTAGAAACCCTGCTGTGACCAAGCCAAACACTTGGAGTCATGACCAAACATTTCAATGACCCACTTCATTGGTCGTAGCCCTTGGTTCAACCGATGCCATAATGGCCCTGAATCCGCCTTCGTACCTCCTACCATAGTGGTCCAAAGCTATAGACGTCGATAGCTCCTTGGCACGCGTCCCGCAGCAAAACCCAACCATGAAGCGAACTCGTTAATTCCCATCTGAATCTTGAGCTCTAACTTCTCATTTGGGCTTCCTTTGCATCTCGGGTTTCAGTCATCACCGGATTGCCGGACCTCATCGGATCACTGGACTCCATCGGATCGCTGGACTTCATCGGATCGCCGGATCGCTGGACTCCGTCGGATCGCTGGACTTCATCGGATCGCTGGACTCCATTGGATCGATGGACTATATCGGATCGCTGGACTCATCGGATCGCTGGACTATATCGGATCGCTGGACATATCGGATCGCTGGACTCCATCGGATCGCTGGACTTCATCGGATCGCCGGATCGCTGGACTCCATTGGATCGCTGGACTCATCGGATCGCTGGACTATATCGGATCGCTGGACTATATCGGATCGCTGGACTCCATCGGATCGCTGGACTTCATCGGATCGCCGGATCGCTGGACTCCATCGGATCGCTGGACTATATCGGATCGCTGGACTTCATCGGATCGCTAGACTATATCGGATCGCTGGACTTCATCGGATCGCTAGACTATATCGGATCGCTGGACTTGGGGCTAACCGTTTTCTGCACAATTTCCTGCGACTGTTTTTACGCCATTCGACGGCGTTTTTGACCAATCTAACACTTCTAGACAATCACAAAGCATACTATACAGTCATAGAAACATGTATAATCATTCACAAACATCAAAACACAATTATGATAGGATAAAACGGATCAAACATAGCCAAAATCCCATGTTTTCCCTTAAGCATGTTTAAGCAAAACTAATCATAGGATTAACAAAACTTAATCAAATCAACCCAAATTTCTAACAGAGGTCTAAAATAATATTTCGAATTTTTAGAATATTTTTCCAGAATTTTAAAGTGTAAGAATTCACTAATTATCGCTAATCACCCTGATTAACTGTAATTAGTGTCAAAACAATGCTAACCACTCACCTTGGCCACAAATAAAATTCTCAGAACTGAAAATCCTCTGACTTGGGGCGAATACTGATGTCCAACAGCAGCTCTAACCTTACTTTGGTGCTTTTTCTTCTTAATTTGATGTTGCTAAGCCTAATCTTCAATTAAAAAGTGATTTTGGGTGTTTTTAGAGAGATTTAAAGAGTGGAGGCCATGGCTAGGTTAAGAGGAATGAAAGTGGCGGCTGGAAAATGTCTAAAGAAATGTTTTCTAACCCTAATCAGCCCCTATATACTCCTAAACCCGAAATTCCCCTCTGGGCCTAGCTGCTAATCACCCGGTTAAGCCCAATTAAGCTGTTTTTCACCATCTAAAACTTGTTTCAGCCATATCTCCCAAACGGTGAGTCCGTTTGGCTAATGTGACCACTCTACGGAAAGAGAAACCATCATCCGGAGCCAATGGGAGTGGTTTCAGGTCAAAATTCCTTTCCAATCAAAAGTTATGGCCAAAACAGTGACAACTAGGGGTAAAACGGTCATTTAAAAATCGGGAAAAATCATGAACATGGGAAATGACCCCAATAGTCGTCTCCCAAAGTTACATGACCATACGACTTCGTATGTGAAATAAATAAATATTCTACGATCCTATGATGCGTAGAATGCGGGTCGTTACATTCTCCCCCCTTAAGAAATTTCGCCCCCGAAATTCCTTAACCCAAAACATACAAAGGATCCCGCATGCCTAACAACCACATACAACAATCAATCATGCAAAATAAGCAAACAAGCCTATCCTAGCATGCGGAAAACTAAATCGAAGTCAAAATCTTACCAGGCAAAGAGTTCTGGGTATGTCTTCCTAATGTTCTCCTCTGTCTCCCAAGTACAATCATTTTCGTCCTCGCTCCACTGAACTTTGACCAACTTCACCGCCTTCCTTCGAAGTTGCTTCATGTCGTGCTCGACAATACGGGCCGGCTTGCGGTTCCCAACCGCCTCGGGTTCTACTTCGAAGTCCTCCAACTGATCAGGTGAAATAGTCATATCTGGGTCGTGAACGAACTTCCTTAGTTGGGAAACATGAAATACGTCGTGAACTCCCGCCAACTTCTCCGGTAAGTCAATTCTGTATGCCAAATTCCCGACTAGTTCAAGAACAGGGAATGGGCCAACAAATCTTGGTGCCAACTTGCCTCTCCTTCCAAATCGTATTACGCTCTTCAACGGAGAAATCTTGACAAACACCAAGTCGCCAACGGAGAATTTCAAGTCCCTCCTCCTCTTATCAGCATAGCTCTTCTGCCTATCTTGAGCAACTTTCATTCGTTGCTGAATGATCTTAATCTTATCTGAAGTTTCCCTCACCACATCTGGTCCAAGCATAAACTTCTCGCCAGCCTCTATCCAACATGATGGTGAGTTGCACGGTCTTCCGTACAAAGCTTCAAACGGAGCCATACCGATACTGGATTGGTAGCTGTTATTATATGCAAATTCTACTAGATGCAAATGGTCATCCCATGATCCACCAAAATCCAATATACATGCTCTCAAGAGGTCTTCCAAAATACGGTTCACCCTCTCCGTCTGACCGTCGGTCTGAGGATGATATGCGGTACTGAGATGTAACTCTGACCCTAGAGCCTCTTGTAAGCTCTTCCAAAACCCACTAGTGAACAACGGGTCTCGGTCGCTCACAATGCTTTTTGGTACTCCATGAAATCTCACTACCCACTTCATATACAATTCTGCTAACTTAGCTGCCGTTCTGGTCGATTTGACTGGTATAAACCTTGCACTTTTAGTCAGTCGATCTACAATTACCCAAATGCTGTCATATCCCGATCTAGTCCTTGGTAAGCCATCGATGAAATCCATCGAGACTTGCTCCCATTTCCATTCGGGAATTTCTAAGGGTTGTAACAACCCACTAGGCTTCTTTTGCTCTGCTTTAACTAGCTGGCAATTCATGCATTTGGATATAAACTTCCCAACGTCTCGTTTCATCCCTTCCCAGTAGTAGGTCTGCTTCATATCTCGATACATCTTATTACCACCGGGGTGTATAGTCAGCTTTGAGTGATGACATTCTCTAAGCACTTCATCCCTCAATCCATTGACATTGGGTACAACAAGCTTTCCATTCTTTCTAAGCCATCTATCTCGATCAAGCCCATACTTGTTCATCTCCTCATCGATACCCATCTCTAACTTGGAGATGATTTCCAATAGTTAGGATCGTCCCTCTGACTAGAGCCGATCCGCTCAATCAAAGTGGGTCTGATCGTCAAACTTGCTAATATTTCTGGATCCAATTCGCACTTTGGTCTGATATCAAACCCCGCGATAAACTCCAGTTGCTTCCATTCAAGGAACATAGCCCCTAAGCTGGCATGTTTTCTACTCAATGCATCAGCCACCGCATTGCCCTTTCCTGGTGTGTATGCGATGTCAAAATCATAGGAAGCTAAGAACTCTAACCATCTCTGCTGACGGAGATTCAGATCTTTCTGAGAGAAGAGATACTTTAACGACTTATGATCTGTAAAAAGCTCAAATCTTTCTCCCAAGAGATAGTGTCTCCATATCTTTAACGCGAACACGATTGCTGCCAATTCTAAATCATGGGTAGGGTATCTTTTCTCGTGCGGTTTCAATTGCCGACTTGCATAAGCAACAACCCTACCGCCTTGCATCAATACAACACCCAGTCCGATACCACAGGCATCCGTGTATACCGTCATCTCTTCATTCCCCTTAGGAATGACTAACACTGGTGCGCTTGTCAACTTGTCCTTTAGACTCTTGAATGCATTCTCGCACCTTCCATCCCAGACAAAAGCTTGATTCTTCTTAGTTAACTGGGTCAATGGTGCTGCTATCTTGGAGAAACCTTGGATAAACTTACGATAATATCCCGCTAACCCCAAGAAACTTCTTACATCTGTTGCATTCTTGGGCGTAGGCCAATCCTGCACCGTAGCCACCTTCGCCGGGTCCACGGCAATCCCATTTTCTGATACAACATGGCCCAAGAACCTCACTTCCCTCTTCCAGAAGTGGCACTTAGAAAACTTTGCTTTCAATTGGTGTTTTCTCAACACCTCCATCACTATTCTTAAATGTCCCTTGTGTTCTTCCTCTGTCCTCGAATAGACCAAAATATCATCAACGAACACAAGGACAAACTTATTCAACTAATCTCTGAATACCCTATTCATAAGATCCACAAAATATGCTGGGGCATTAGTCAGCCCAAATGGCATAACCAACCATTCATAAAATCCAGACGGCGTTCGAAATGCCGTTTTAGCTATACTTTCAGCTTCCACTCTAAGCTGATGAAAACCTGTCGCGAGATCCAACTGAGAAAATACTCTCGCGCCACTCAACTGATCAAACAAATCATCTATCCGCGGTAGAGGATACTTGTTCTTCCTCGTCACTTTATTCAACTCGCGGTAGTCTACACACAAACGAAGGGAACCATCCGCCTTGGTAGCAAACACAACTGGTGCTCCCCATTCAGAAACACTCCTTCTGATAAATCCCTTCTTCAAAAGATCGCTGACTTGCCCCTCGAGCTCTCGCTGCTCCCTTGGTGCCATACGACGAAGTGGCATCACTATAGGCCTGGCATCTTTTACCAAATCAATACGGAACTCAATCTCTCGGTGTGGTGAAAGTCCGGTCACTTCTTCGAAAACATCCGGATACTGGCCAACCACGGGCAAACCTGACAACTCACTATGCGGAATGTCGAGGGAGTTTAGAAAACTAGCCAATACCCCCTTACTGGGTAGACCACCAAACACTATCCTCCGCCCATCATCCGCTCTAGCTGTCACTAAAAAGCCCTCACAGTCTACCACCACCCTGTATCTTTGGAGCCAATCTACTCCCAAAATAATGCCAAACCCAGTAAAGCCCAAAACAAAGCAATCACAAACAAACATGCATCCATGACTCGATAAGACCACATTACGACAAATCATGCTAAGGCTAGTAGAACCACCAATCGGGTTCGTCACTACTAAAGGTCTATCGACAATCTCGGGTTCCAATCCCAACCTATCTACCAGGTCACTAGATATGAAAGAACTGGAAGCTCCGGTATCAAACAAAACTCTAACAGGAACATCATAAACAGAAAGCATACCTTGAATGACGACATTCTTTCCCTTCTCCGCCGCAGTTGGGGCATTCGACGAAGAAGGAATAGCATTGAGAGCATATGCTTTCACCATTTGCTTTTCTTTAGGGGGTTGCGGACACTTGTCCTTGTGATGTCCCAATTGGCCACAATTGAAGCACTTCCTATCCGCTGGCTTGGCCCGACAATTACTAGCATAATGGCCCTTCTTACCACAGCTGAAGCACTCCACATCTTGCTTACTCTTTTTCTTCTGGCCATCCTTAGCCTGATTCTGCTTTCTCTTATTCTGGGAACCACCCTTGCCTCCACCACTTGCTTGTGGTTTTGGCTCTTCTGCAGATGCAACCTCAGTCTTCGACTTAGGGTAGAGACTTTCTGATCTTAGCGCTTTCCCCACAATCGACTCAAACGTCTCATCGATGTGGTTAATAAGTTTTTCCCCCAAGTACTGATCCAAACCTGTTATGAATTTCTCGTTCTTTTTCTCGGCAGTATCAATAAGAGATAATCCATATTTTGACAAGGTGTCAAATTCAGCAATATACTCCGAGACAGCCCTGCCATTCTGCTTGAGCTCTAAGAATTTCTTAAACAGCATTGACTTCTGAGCAGCTGGAATGAACTTCTCACTGAAGCGAGCCTTGAACTGCTCCCAAGTAATCTGATCTTCGGGAGTAGCTGCCTTTATAGCATTCCACCAATTCATTGCCCGCCCTTGCAGCTGACGGGACGCTAGCTTTCTTTTCATCGCATCCTCGATACCCAAATCCTCGAAGATACGTTCGCAACTATCCAACCAATCCTGAACATCTGTAGCCGATTCCGTTCCGTGGAACGACTTCCCACCAAGGCTAGTATAATCCTTATTCAGCTTGGCGAAGTCGACTCTTGGCGCCTGCACTATTGGACCACCACCATTTCCACCATTGGGAGCTGCCCTCTGCACATCTCTAAGCATCTCCCTCATGAGGTCAGTAAACATCGTCCTCATGTCGGCAGCATTCCCATTATTGGTTCCCCTACCAGCACCTCTAGTATCTCGGCTCATCGTCAATCTGAAAAAGGAAACGATTAACGACTCCATAGTGGTGCTAGTGCAGTACGACTTCATCCTTATACCACTAATAGTATATATATATATAGCTTTTAAAAACCAAAGTAATCACAAATACGCTCTCTCGTATACGTATATTATCTCTCCCTGATAACTTCCCTAGGTTAACTACGCAACCTAGAGCTCTGATACCAAGTGTGACGGCCCGCCCCGCACCAGCCTGCATTTCCTTCGGAAGTGCGCTGTACACATGCCCTACTAGCACGGGACGGTCGCCAAAGAAAGGAAGGAAGGGAATGAACTAATCAAGAAACCTGTAGAATGTCTCACAGCGCATGGAATAAAATATAATAATAACATACTTGACATAAAACAGGTGAGACAGTGCATAAGCTGATAACTAAAATCAACATCCATCATCAGAGCAGCGGAAATTCAAATACAGCTTATTACAATTTTCCAAATTTACTGTCTCTAAACAAAAGAAAGCCAAAATAGAAGATACACCACCAATGCCCAAGCAGTGATCTTCAACAACACAGGGAGAATACTATATATATGTTACGTGGAAGCCTCCTGCTCGTCTCCGGATCATCTACCTGTGCATCACCAGCTAACTTGTCTCTAGTCTGCATGTGTGAGCACCCAGAGTAATAAGAGGAGACATAAAACTCTGGGTCAGACATAAAGCCTGGTATGAGCGATAAGCATCTAAACAGAATAATAACAGGTATACTAAACCATACCTGAACCTGGACCTGCAACCAAAGAGTTAGTACCACATACCGTACAGTACTCTAAGGTGCCATAATAAATAGTGTAAAGAATACGGGGGTGGGGTGTGCATGTCATAATGATAGCAAGCAAATCATCCATAGCAACCATCCTCACATCTCTCACTCAGTGCGTAAAGCGTACGACATCTACCACTTTGGGACACTAGACGAACTGAGGTAACGACGAATCCCGACTTGTAGAAACCCTGCTGTGACCAAGCCAAACACTTGGAGTCATGACCAAACATTTCAATGACCCACTTCATTGGTCGTAGCCCTTGGTTCTACCGATGCCATAATGGCCCTGAATCCGCCTTCGTACCTCCTACCATAGTGGTCCAAAGCTATAGACGTCGATAGCTCCTTGGCACGCGTCCCGCAGCAAAACCCAACCATGAAGCGAACTCGTTGATTCCCATCTGAATCTTGAGCTCTAACTTCTCATTTGGGCTTCCTTTGCATCTCGGGTTTCAGTCATCACCGGATTGCCGGACCTCATCGGATCACTGGACTCCATCGGATCGCTGGACTTCATCGGATCGCCGGATCGCTGGACTCCGTCGGATCGCTGGACTTCATCGGATCGCTGGACTCCATTGGATCGCTGGACTATATCGGATCGCTGGACTCCATCGGATCGCTGGACTCATCGGATCGCTGGACTATATCGGATCGCTGGACTCCATCGGATCGCTGGACATATCGGATCGCTGGACTCCATCGGATCGCTGGACTTCATCGGATCGCCGGATCGCTGGACTCCATTGGATCGCTGGACTCATCGGATCGCTGGACTATATCGGATCGCTGGACTCCATCGGATCGCTGGACTTCATCGGATCGCCGGATCGCTGGACTCCATCGGATCGCTGGACTATATCGGATCGCTGGACTTCATCGGATCGCTAGACTATATCGGATCGCTGGACTTCATCGGATCGCTAGACTATATCGGATCGCTGGACTTGGGGCTAACCGTTTTCTGCACAATTTCCTGCGACTGTTTTTACGCCATTCGACGGCGTTTTTGACCAATCTAACACTTCTAGACAATCACAAAGCATACTATACAGTCATAGAAACATGTATAATCATTCACAAACATCAAAACACAATTATGATAGGATAAAACGGATCAAACATAGCCAAAATCCCATGTTTTCCCTTAAGCATGTTTAAGCAAAACTAATCATAGGATTAACAAAACTTAATCAAATCAACCCAAATTTCTAACAGAGGTCTAAAATAATATTTCGAATTTTTAGAATATTTTTCCAGAATTTTAAAGTGTAAGAATTCACTAATTATCGCTAATCACCCTGATTAACTGTAATTAGTGTCAAAACAATGCTAACCACTCACCTTGGCCACAAATAAAATTCTCAAAACTGAAAATCCTCTGATTTGGGGCGAATACTGATGTCCAACAGCAGCTCTAACCTTGCTTTGGTGCTTTTTCTTCTTAATTTGATGTTGCTAAGCCTAATCTTCAATTAAAAAGTGATTTTGGGTGTTTTTAGAGAGATTTAAAGAGTGGAGGCCATGGCTAGGTTAAGAGGAATGAAAGTGGCGGCTGGAAAATGTCTAAAGAAATGTTTTCTAACCCTAATCAGCCCCTATATACTCCTAAACCCGAAATTCCCCTCTGGGCCTAGCTGCTAATCACCCGGTTAAGCCCAATTAAGCTGTTTTTCACCATCTAAAACTTGTTTCAGCCATATCTCCCAAACGGTGAGTCCGTTTGGCTAATGTGACCACTCTACGGAAAGAGAAACCATCATCCGGAGCCAATGGGAGTGGTTTCAGGTCAAAATTCCTTTCCAATCAAAAGTTATGGCCAAAACAGTGACAACTAGGGGTAAAATGGTCATTTAAAAATCGGGAAAAATCATGAACATGGGAAATGACCCCAATAGTCGTCTCCCAAAGTTACATGACCATACGACTTCGTATGTGAAAGAAATAAATATTCTACGATCCTATGATGCGTAGAATGCGGGTCGTTACACTTGCTTACAAATGGTTATATCTATCTATATGTAGAAATGATAAAATCCTGCATATTCATCAAGTACTAATAACACTGGAACATAGAAATAAATTCAAGCTTTTCATATTTTTATTATCACTAAGAATACTTTCATTTTCTGAGAGGAAAATATTACAAACCATTTAAATTTTTCTTCTTCTTTTCTGAAACAGAGAAATGGCTAAAGAATGGGATGAAGGATATGATACAGACAACCAAATCGAAACATCTCATATTGAGCCAATATATGAAGCATTTGTTTGCCCACTTACAAAACAAGTTATGACAGATCCAGTCACCATAGAAAATGGCCAAATTTTCAAGAGAGTTGTGATTGAAAAATGGTTTACTGAATGCAGAGAAAGCAAAAGAACACCAATTCGTCCACTGGCTCATAAAGAACTTAGTAGCACTGACCTTAATCCAAGTATAGCTTTGAGAAATATTATAGAAGAATGGAATCAGAGAAACGAAGCTATTCAGTTAGATGCTGCTTGTAAGTCTCTTTCTCATGGAAATGATGAAGATGAAGTTCTCCAGGCTTTGATTTCTATTAAAAATTTATGTCAGAAAAACCAATCAATGAAACATAGCGTCAGGAATTAAGGATTGATACCTAAATTAAAATTAATCCAAAACGCGCGTGCACACAAACACTCACACACATTAGGCAAGCTAAAGCACATAAGGAGTAACTTTAAAACCGATCAGTTTTCATAACCGAGGTGTTCCGTTGAATTCATTCAAATCCAACATGATCCAATTTTTGGATTCTGACTGGAGTGGAAACTAGTAATAGGAAGCATTACTGCAGTACATAGCATTAAAAAGGGTTAGCTCTGTCATCTTTAAAATTATAATGGTTAAATGGATGCATATAACCATGTTGGTGGTCGATTTTGTTTATCTGTCAGTTTTAGTTTTGCAATTATGACTAGATGAAACATGTGATGTTGCTTACGTCTGCCCCTATATGCATGGATTGTTTTGGTGATTCTGTACCTAAAAGGACTGTAACTGTGTAACTGTCTATCACAAACATTATTCTTATTTCGCTGACATAATGAATATATTTATGTTCCTACTTTTATAAAATGTGCATGTCATTACCAGGGTATGTCACAAACTTTGTTCTTCCTTTTTGCAATGGGATTCATACACGAAGGACTTGGACTATATGCTCTCAAAATATGGTAATGACCCACTGGCCTGTCACATGGTGTCAACTACCAGGGTATGTCCTCATACTGCTACGCCTAAATGGGTCATTCCGGCTGTTTTACTATGTTTATGCTCAGATATTATTTGTGGTTAAAACAGACCAATGCCATATTGTTTTGCAAACCCATTCATTTATAATATATCTTTTTTGTGCATTCCCTTTCCTTAAATATTTTGGTTCTCAAGTCTATCATCTATATTCTCCCATACTTATGCATATTGCACATATGATATGTTGGTAGCCCCTGTTCAGTCATTCTATTTCAGTTGGATGCGTTGAGGAAGTACATAGCTGTTAATATCACATTAAATATCAGTGTGAATAAATTCAATTTGTTTTCACTAAGAATCTTGTGCACTCCTTAGTTTGTTTATATGCATGGTGCTTTTTTTAAAATGAAACTAAGGACAAAAATACCGTTGAATATTTTGGAAGTATACGGTACATAAAAAAACAGAAAAATAATGCGTAGAGAGCGTGCTAAAGTTTATGTTAAATGACGTATGAATTGACTAAAAGTTATTCAATGTCAAAATTGAAAATGGCTCACAACAATTTTTTCTTCTTCAAAAATATCAAGTATGTATAGTTCGCCTTTACAGTTCCGGTATTTCTAATTCTTTATATGATTGATAGGTGATTGAGTAACATCTACACTTTTTTAACAATACTTATATCATTTGAGGTTCCCTTGGATGGCCAACCTTCATATTACAATTTTGACCAACATTTATGGATTGCAATTTTGTACCCATAGTTAAGTCTGTATGATTCTCATTACAACTTTCCTCTGCTTTCATTCATATTATGATATCCACTCTTTCCTATGTTACATTATTATGACTTCACACTGGCAATAAACATGCGTCCTTACATAAAGTAGACCTTGTTGGTGATTGATGTTCACTCCTAAGCAATGTTCTTTGTATGAATTTGAGGTGAATTCATGATTACCTACTGTCTTATGCGAAAGTTTATTCATCCAGTTTTTGGATGCCTGTCGGAATCTGTAGCCACATAGATTCCTTGATATTATAAAATCAGGATTGTATGAAAATTGTTTATGCTTCAGTTTTTTTGGTTATAATATTTGAACATAGGTGTCCATCTATATTACCATTTATTTTGTTATAGTTTACATCACTAAAATATTATAGTTTCCATTTTCGTACTTTGCTATAAAGTTTATACACACTGGTATTTCCATACCGCTCTATATTGTATTATATCCTTTTTATGCCGATTGATATGTGATGAATTTCAAGTTTTATGCATTGATGTTGATGTTATGACCTACTGTTCCGAACAATGATCGTATGCATGCATGCTTCTTTCGTATTTTCAGTCTGCACAGGTTTTAAAATTGAGCACAATGATCAAAGCCGATGTTAATTTGTAGCTTATGCTTGAAGCTACATATAACGGGTTTCTAATATTCACAATCCACATTTACAGCGTTAACGCAAGTTTTTAACCAATGATTTTTGTCTTCTTCTTTATTTGTCAGTTTCTCTCTTTAAATCATTGATTTAGTTAGTCAGCATTCTATTGAACTTTCGTTTTTTTCTCAATTTAAATTTTCCTACATTCGTATCTATTTTGCGTGCCACTTTCGTGGTTGTATTTACTTCTGGGTAGACCTTTGACTACCATCTTTACTACTTTTTGTTCATCAATGATTTAATATATTATTAAGATATTAAAAATTTATTTCGTTCCGCATTTCAATGTCTGCAGCTCTATCGCTAGTCTCCTGCAAAATAGAAGCTGCTATTAGGGGAGAAAAGGTTCAAACGTTATGCTAGGAAGCAGAAACACATGCAATGATCGCACTTGCAGTTCATCAGGTTGCTTGAAGAATCATTTCCATCTTTTTGGTACTTAGAACATACTGTTTTATACTTATAATATGCATCCACCCATTCTAATGTGCACGCAAATTCATTTTACTTCAGTGTGATTATTTACCAAATAGTGATTCTCTCATTATGTCCTTAAATATTAGTTTTATTTATACCACAATGAATGCACATCATATATGTAGTATAATACTTTTTACAATATTCTCCAAAGCACAGTAATTCAAAATATCATTTTCGTTGCGTCATTTACCTTTGTCCTCTTTAAGACTATACTTAAACTAATGTCAGTTTAAGATTGATAATACTTTTTCATAATTTAAGGTTGTTATTACAATTGATACAAGCTCCTCTGACAAGCTACCATGACCCGAAGCGGTGCAAAGTATTGAAAGGGTACAAAGTAAAATCTTTGCGCCTAAATTCCATAGAGTTATTAATTATGGAGATTAATGTTCAACGATTAGACAATTCTGTTTCTATATGGCGGGATATTCTCGGCCAGTTCGCTAGTATCAAAGACTTATTTAAAGTTTGAGTTCTGAAACACAAATATTGCAACTTATTTTCTACCAAGCGAGATTCTGATAATACTGACCTTTGCGAGTCATTGTTTTAGCAAGGCAGGGGTTAGTGCAATTCGAAGATTGAGAAAGACCAACAACAATTGAATTGCGAACGAATGTGAGCAGTATTTGTTAACAGACCTGATGAGCTTCAACAATTTGATGTTCGATCCGGTGCTGGACTCTTTGAAGTTAAGAAAATTGGTGAGGAATCCTTCTGAGTTCTGACACACAAATATTCACTCAATAAAGCATCAAATATTAATAATCCTCCTGACATAAGCATTTGTTTTGTATTTTTCTGTTCATGGGTACAGAGACAAGTTCAAACTCAATATATGGCCTCAAGGGATGGTTTATGATGAATCAAGGGTTCCATGGTCATCTAATACCCTGGATATAGAGAGACATAACAGTAGCTAGACCTGTATGCATTTGGTAAACCTTTTTCTTGCATTCAGCACATACTACATGATTTAGTACTTTTTTTTATGCATGCCTGATGCAGATATGCAAATATGTAAACCTTCTTCTTGGTATCTATGAGTTCTCACAATTTATGTAGTGTTCACTTATTCTTCATACTAAATTGAGAATGGATATTGGGGTCATCAGTGGACTCCTACATTAACTTTGGTGGATTACAATTGATGACTTTTAAACTTGAATTAGCACCAAAATAAAGGTAATTATCTTACTTGATTTCAAACACCATATTTAATTTAGTGCTGACGTAAATGTTCTTCCTACCAAAGAAAATAACTTGAGTAAAATCAAACATGTTAAGCTCACTGTTTGATGGATCAGAACTTGAAAATACCAAACCCATTGTTATTGGATGATGTCAGCTTGAAGTTATTATGTAAATTTGAGTTTTCCAGACTATGCTACAAAAATGTCATATAGAGTTATAATATGGTTTTTGTTGCAAACAATACCTTATAAACTTCAGTTATTCTCAAATATATTCATTTATATACAGTCTGTTACGTTGCATGATCGACGAGGGAGATGGAGCTTATAAGAAAATGTTGACGTGAAAAGGTAGCTAACAAAACATGGTTATCTTTTTTCATTATTAGTAAGGAAGGTAAGTTTCAGGCCTTTAGCAAGTTTTCATTGTTAGTACACGGAAGTACTTTAGGTCTGTTAACCAATTTTTGTATGAATCTTATTTTTGAGTTTGTCTACAATCCAATAGCTATAAACGTGGTTTTAATGAAAAAAATTGCTGATGTAGACAATCTAATGTAGTAGATATTTTGTTAAAAAAGTACAAGAAGCACTAGAGTGAAATGCTGAACTAATCAGCACACAAAATAAATTTTAGTTGAAATAGTAAAAAAAAGGAACCATATGCTTTTTAATTATATAATTGCTGTTTACTGAAAATTGACAACCAAATAGAATAGTTTGTTTAAGAATTGTCATAACTGCCTGTTTAATTTAAAGGGGGTATATTACTTTGTTTTAGCTGCTGAAACGACGGCTGGGTGGTCATAGGTTTTAAAATTTAAACAAAAGTAATGATGCATTTGTATCGAATATGGTCAGATTTATAATAATCAGACTGTTTCATTTTACGTAATGGTGAACGATACTTTCCATAGTTTCTGCCGGGGATCAGTAATGGAGAACAACAGTTTCTGCATATTTCTGTTGTACCAAAAGCCTATTTTACGTGATTAATTACTACAAGCAGCATATTTTCTGTTTGTTATGAATTATTTGAGATGACATCTAAGGCTGTTTCATTTTTTGCATTTTAATTGTGTTTTTTGCATTTTAATTGTGTTTCTTGCAAATTTTTTGTTATAAAACTATAATTTGTGCTTGTGAATTGCAGGTTCTAGAAGTTGGACGAGCTTACAAGCTGAAGACTAAGCGATTTTTCATGTAATCTTGTTTTGAAACGATGTTTGAACAATAGTATGTTAATTGACTTATTTTTATATTTATTAGTAGACTTGTTAACTTTGACTTTGTAATTGAAATCAAATATGCTTTTGGTATTAATTTTTTGTTATTGACAGTTTTGTCTTGTGAATTTACTGTTTAATTGTATAAACTATGCACATAGTAAATAAGAGATTTGTTATATAAAGATCATAGTTGATGTTGCGATATATTAAAAATATTAATAGCGGAAAATTGCTCTTATGAAAATATAAGGTGAATGCTATGTAAAAAATTAAATAGTATGGAAAAACTTTTCATATCATTGAATGTGCGCTACGAAAACACTGATAGCGCTATATATACTATAAATATTCATAGCGGAAAACTCCACATATGGAATCAAAATGTTAAATGCTATTAAATCGTGTGGATAACTTTTCATATCACTAAATATAAGCTATGTAAGAAAAGCTAATGCTATGAACAATAATTTTCATATCAATGAATATAAGCTATGAAAATATTGATAACGCTATAAAAAATTAAGCTGAAATTTCATTAAGCAAATATAATTGCAAGGTCTGAACGCTATGTAAAACGTTTCATGGTGGTGAGTGTGCGCTATAAAATGTATAATACTATAACATTTAGATTTGAGCTATAAGATATAACAGGGCTTTTATATCATGTCGTTATATAGCGTCATCACTAATGTTATGGTAGCCTATTATAGCGTTTTTCACGTGCTATTAAAAGTAAAATTTATTGCAGTGCCTTTTGCTTGAGTTAGAATTTTGTTTAGTGTTACTGAGTCTTTGTTATACAATATTTTCTTTCCATTATCATAATAATTCAACCAATTTTAAAAACTCAATGTGTATAGCATGTAAACTATGTAAATCCTTTTAAGAAACTACCCATTTGTTTATAATATTGGCGCATTTGAAATTTAACAAAATTGACAAGTCTTCTCCATGTATGCTAATAATCTGATAAATGAACCAGGCTAGCAATTCATTTTGCTTATCGTGACATCAATATCACATATCAGATCCAAATTCCTTCCTTACCCATCTAGCCTAATAATTTTCTTTAGTATTTTCCTAGCTTTGTATGTAACCTGTTCAACTCATTCGGAAATAAAGACAGAAATATCTTGGTGAATTAGAATTTAAGGTGAAAGGAAATTCACTAACGATCTCCAATTTTCTTCCAAATTTCCTCTATTTTGTTCCAGATGTATCTTTTATTTTACATTAAACATACCTAGATATTTATTTGATTCAGGGACATCAGGTCTTCCAATTTTTTTCGTCTTGAGATTAATTTCATTTAAAGACATTGGGCATATTTCGATTTTTTGTTTATTTTTGAACCTTTTTCCAAATAGGACTCTCATATGTCCTGAGATATGATACACCCAAGTTTCCAACTATGATGGTTTCATAGTTTTCCTAATTCTTAATCAGGTGTATGTAGTACTGGAGTACTTTTATTGCTTAGTTATTTCATTACTGTTGATTTTGACATATTATACAGAAAGTAATTGAAAATAAAACTAATTACCAAATGTCATAGATGACCGATGTTTTGTAAATTTTTTTAAAGATAAAACAAGAATTATCATTAACTCAAATCTGTAAGTTGAAATATAATAGGAATTGCAAATTATCATTAACACAAACATGCAAGCTTTCGCTGTAAAAAAATTTACTCATCTAATTTGAAAACCTGCTTATCAATTATACTATTCAATTGTAGCACCATGGATATTATGGGTTATTTGTTTTTATGGATTTGTTTTTAATTCCTCCCACTACAAAATTTTGGGCTTCTAATAGCATCAGTACATAGCGTTCCCGTCATTTCCTTTCAAATTCCGCGAAATCGTTGGTCATTGAACGCTATCACGAAAACGTAGAAGTAGAGTCAACGGCATACAATTAAAATAAGTGGGAGATAATTTATTTCATGTGGGAAATTAAAAAAAGGCGTGCCACCTCCTAAAAATCTCTTACTTCCTTTTCATTGCCTCCTTAAGAAAAAGAAACCAAATTCCGTGAAATTGCTTAAAAGCAACAAGAACGCTAAACTTGAATCGCGAAATCGTAACCGCCTTGGTTAACAGGCAATTGCAAATTGATCTTTCTCTCACACGCAGCCGATTTCTACAGTTAAATGCAGCCATCAATACGAGTCGTAATCGTCAATTACCCACATAGAACCCTAATCCGCGTACCCTAATTTGAACCGCAGCGAGAGGTACTAAACAATTGTCCTATGTTATTTTTCTTGATTTTTCCCCTTTTGATTTGAGTTCAGTTATGACTGGTAACATGTAGTAGATTTTTTTTTCTTCTTCTTCTTTTTTTCTACATCACTTTGGCAAAGATTTACATTATGCCTGGTTAGCCATTGCATTGTTCAGGTGACATCCAAGTTGTATTCGTTTTAACCTTGGTAGTATGCTATTTTTAAAGGTTGATACAAGCACCTACAGGGACCATAATTTTTTAGTATTAGTGTCTTTGATAAACCCTTTTTTGCTTTAGTATGGTAGTAGTAATCTTTATGAATTTTCTTTCTCTTGAAGATGCTTGTTGAAATCACTTTATGGCATGAGGCTTCATGAAGTTATGGTTCCTGGTCAACGCTGACTTATACAAGAACTGATTTTGTAAAAGAAATTATGTCTAGAAAATTTTGTTGTGTACCGTGTAGTTATTTCCTAATCAGTTGACCCACTTAATATTTGGACATTCCATACAAAGTTATTTCGTAAAGGAACTATTTAGTTGATGGTATTCGTCTACATTCCATATAAAGTTCTGTTTAATTTGATCAATTTAGTCCATTACTCTATTTGGATGCAGATAAAAGGATAATCGACAAATTGGAATGGCTGAAAACGCTAAGTTTAGAAATCAACGCAACATGTCACTTTTTTTTTCAAACAAAATGATTTTTGATATATTTTTATCAACTAAGATGCACCAATCAACGTGCCTAGTTTTAGAATGCTAAGAAAAATGCCTAAATTTGATTATGGTGAAAATGCAACATATCTAGAGTAATAAATTAAGAGTATTGCTCGATTTTTTATTTGCAGGTACAACATTATAAGATATTCTCAAGGCCCAAATATACTATATACAATGTTGATTTATGACTAAATGTAAAAAAAAGTTTCCATTCTATCTTGGCCTAATTTCTTACAGCAAAATTAAATGCATGATATTATGCTATTAGACTGTTCTAACGCATAAGCAAATAAATAGTACCCTAAATTAGTGAAATAAATAGTACACAAACTCAACTCAAACAAAATCAAATTGCTTTCGAAGAGAAAAAGCTTAAAGTTCTAAAAAAAAAAAAAATTGATTGTGCGACCTTGCATGCGATTTTTTTGAGTTTGCGAGGATGGTTAGGCGATCGAGATTTCAGGTGGGGGCGATGCCAATTTGTTCTAATTGAAAGCAGCAATTATTCAAAGGCCATTTGGGGATCGCCTAATTGTTGTTGTGATTGATATGAGGTTCGGTGTTGCTGCAGTTTAAGGGAGTTATTTTGACTTGTGATGTAGGTATAGGATGAGGATTGTTTCATAAAAAGAAGAAGCAGAAAGCTGAAGTGAGGCATGCATGGTGTAGAGAGTATGTTGAGGTTAAAGGAGTGGTCGTAGTGGAACTGTGGTCGCAGGCAGAAGCTAGACTAGCTGCTGATGCAGGAAGTATGTGATGAGGCTCCTGGTTGTGGGTGTGGCAATGAAGTGGTGTTGCAGGAGTTGATTGGGTATTGTAGATGTTAAAGAGTTGAAGAGAGGTTTTCGCGAAGAGGAAGTTGTGGTAAAGGAGTTGGATATTGAAGCAATCAAGCAGTTGTACTATGATGCCGGAGATGGTGATAGCTGTAGGGTTTTTTCTTTGATAGTTGCATTGGGAGGAGATCGGTTGGTGCATGTTGTGAATGTAGGTAACAGCTCGGTGGTTGAAGCAAGTGAATGGTTGATGGTTGGTATCCTTCGTTGTTGATGTGTGTATTGGCAGAGGAAAGATGGAAGTGGAAAGCTGAGTTTATGGTCCGAGATCGATGTTCAGGTGAGATCGAAGTTCAGTTTCAACGTTTGGGTTGAATGAAAAAGTCGGTGATGTAGTTTGTGAATTGGTTGTAGTGGTGAATGGAAGGCGTGTAGTGATGAAGGCTTGTGTTGCTGTTTTGGTTATTGTCTGGAGATAGTTCAGGTGTTTGGCTGTTGATTGATTTGTTGCAGCCTGGAGATGCAAGCATGTGGGTCAAGTTGTTCAACTGGGAAATCTAAAGGGATGAAGTGGTGGAGAAAGGGAAGTAATGTAGGATTTGAAGATGGTCGGTTGTTCCGTAGTGGTTAGTGGTGGAAGTTGCATCAGTGGGTCTGGTGATTGGGAGGATAGGATGAATGCAGTATCTGATGTCTTTGTTTGGAAAAGAAAATAGTTAGGGGGTTAGAGTGCAGTGGTCAGGGCAGTTTTGAATTGATGAAGTCGGTGAATGAGTTTGGAGAGGGGAGGAAGGTTGTTTACGAAGACTGTCGCTGGAGCTTACTGTTGGTGGTGTTGTGGTGCATGTGATTGTATTGAAGAGAAGTAGGGATACATTGGAGACAAAGATGAACAAAACAACTTGTTCAAAACAAACAGATTTAACAGAAGCTTGAATAAAATTAATATAGCAGAACCTTTGAAATGCCCCAAAAAAAACATAAATGAAATAAATAATACACCGATCTCGTTTTCAACACCATTTCCATGTTAATGTTTCAAAACATTTTTATTCATCTAAACCTCATTTCGTAAAGATTCACCTCATACATATTATGAACTGTTAGAATGCCCAAATACAGTCGTAATGAACTAAGAGCAGAAATATAATTGTTCAATTCACATATATTACATTACATAATCAAATCGCCTATGTTGGTATGCTTTCGGAAAAATATAGATATACGAAAATAATATGATTTAGTTATAAAATACGATGATACTTGTAAACACAACCTTAAATGATCCAAAAACCTATATAGTTTAAAAGAATATATTGTACCAAAAAATTGAAAATGCGAAGTAGCTGGCTGTCAAAGTCAAAGTTATTTATCCGGAGTGCAAACAACCTTTTGATTCACTCAATCTTTCGAATGCAGTTGATAAAACTTTGTTATTCTTCTCAAATACAAGGTCGTTGGTGTTTTTCATCATTTGAGAACGCTTTCTTTACTGCTTGCGACTCTAGCTCTTTTACATCAGCTCCCTCTTTCTTCACTGCTTGCGACCCTAGTGAGACACAGTAGGAAAACACTACAGTTTAATTAATGTTTCTTTATACACATCATAATTGTTGTGGTGAATAAACAACCTTAGCAAACAATTTATCGCAATATTGATTTGGTGCATATCAAAACTTAGAGTGTACAAATGCACAATGCATGGTGGGGGATTTGGCAGTGAAATTAATATTGATTAGTGCTTCATTTTTGCATCTATCAAGTTTTTTAAACTTGGTTTTCTAACATTCACTTGCTAGTTTCTCATATATGTTAGATTATCTCTTTTTTATTCACATATTTTTCTTTTTGGTTACTTGATGATACGACATTGTTGCTCATTTCAGTTAAAGTTTTAAATTATGCATTCGTTCAAATTAACGTTTGAATGCATAAACAAATGCATATTGGCTTGAATTGCTTAATGTTGTTCTGTGCTAGTACAACCTTTTATTGCCATTTTCATATTATATGCTCAAGGCTTTTTCTTCTCTTCCAGCTGTTCTTACATTGTATCTTGGGTGTCCTATTTCTTACATTCTTTTTTAATGAGGCTGTAGCCAAAATCTATTACAGTAGTTTTATTTCTTGTGCGCTCTCACTTTGTTAAACGTTGACAACAAGTTTTGCTGATTTGAGGTAATTAATTTGAAAAAAACGTTGTTACCAAATTATTATACTATATCTGGATGTTGTTTAATGCTACACAGATACTTAATACAAAGAAAAAGATTGCAAGAATTATCTATATTTTTGCAAGTAATTAAAGATGTGCTAAATCAGGATGTTGTTAAATGCATTAACATCTGCAGCAAATAATGCATTGTTGCGAGAAGATGTGCTCACACACGCTGCTGCTCTTGGTAGAGGTGCTGCTACCATTGGTTTCAAGAGGTTTCTTGCCTTGACGGAGGCTGAAAAAAACAGAAAAGATGGGCCTTTTCGCAAATTGTTTAACTCTTGGCTTTTTCCTGCTTATTTGTTTGCTGTTTCATCATCCTGGTATGTTGCCTAACCACTTTTGATATGTACTCTATTTGGGAGAACTGATTAAATTAAACATATGAGAGAAAAATCATGGCCCCTCATAAAAATATTTAAATTTAAGGAATTTTTAGTGTTTTGTTTGTCCAATTGTAATTAAAAGTGGTTGTATTAATTAGGATGTAAACATTTGATAAAAATCACATTTAAAGCTTTAAAGTCTGTAAAGATTTTTATTGGCATTAACATCTGCAAAGGTTTTGACATTGGCCTGATTTTTGCTTCATTATATTCTTCATTATATTATTATATGTAAATGCACCAAAACCAAATTTACGATGGAAAGGTAACAAAAACAAAAGCATTTTAGGAAGGATTCAATCGGCACTTGTAAGTCAAAACAAAACAGGGTGTAAAGTAAATCTAATTAACGAAAATTTATTAGTAATAAAATGTATATTTTGGGAAGTTATTAGTGGAAATTTATTAGCAATGAAGTGTATATTTTGGGAAGTTATTAACGGACATCTGTTAATGAACTAGAAGAAATTACATGTACACAATCTCCAGCTAGGTGTTATTTATTGGCATACCTATGGAGTATTGTTAATATTAAAATTGTATTAATAGCATAAAGTTTGGTTGGAATATTAGAAGTAAGATATTCGTTAGAGCTGCTCATTATAGTCTGTAACATACATTCAACTGTTTCTATTATGCAGGCTTCATTTGCATGCAGCCTTTTTGAATATTTTCATTTTTAGCAAGACAAAATAGGAATCTTTCCAAAGGCATAACGTTACAAAGGCTTTGTGCAAATGGGATAAACTGTAAAACTCTAGCCAAACTTACACTTTTTGCATGATAAACGTTTACTCACTTGTTTTTAATGTATATTTAGATACTTAATATAATTACATAAGAGGGATTGTGAAACTAAAAAATAGCAAAACCAGATGTAAATGGTTATTGATTATGAAATGTTTTAAGTGGATTAAAGAGGAGGATCACCAGTATTACAGTATATATGTCTACATTTATGTGCACTTGTGTGTATGTGTTCTAATTTAGCTCTAGCTACTAAGACAGATGGTTGATATCATTACATAATATCTGTTTTAAAATAGGTTTATCTGCACTTAAACCATTCAACGTTGGATCAAATATTATGACTGGAAAGTGTGAGTGAGATAGCTAGTTTATCTTAACATGGAAGCATGCTTCATCTTTACAGTATTAGGTACCGTAATAACTCTAGGTATTTTTCTTATACTATTGATTTACATGTAAGATATGATATCTTTTTAATATGTTCTTTGATAATGTAGAACTGTTTATGATGCTGGTTAATCCATATGTTCAGGTCAATGAATCAAATGTTATTATTTTGGAAGGGATTTTAGTTTTCCATAAGTAGCTGCATTATAATATAGTAAGTTAGTATTATCATATAAGAGACATGTAAAATTGTTTCTGATGATTTAAGCTCATTATATGTATGTATTTAACCAAAATTTAATCTCTCTCATTTCAACCGACCATGTTAATATTAAAATGACAATTGCTGTAAACGTGTACTTGAAGATTGTATGTATGTATATGTGGGTGCATGCGCGTGCGTGCTTGTGCGTACTTGTGCACGGGTGTGTATGTCAATGTAGTAAATTGTGCTATCTCATACACAAGTAACTCAACCCCTGAGTTGTATAGGATTTAGTAAACTTAAGAAGGCAACAACATTGAAGATGCTTCAACTTAATTTAATAGTGATGTTTTGCAATGTTTCTTTTTATATGATATACTTATATATTCTTAATTTTTTAATTATGTTTTTTGCAAAATAATTCAGGTCTTGTTTAAAGGTAGAGCTTTACAAGCCAGCATCAAGAGGCTTTGTAGACATGAAACTGAAATAAAATGGGAAATTATCACTAAGAACTTTGGTAAGGAAGTTACATCGTTTTCTGATGAGCTTAGAATGAAAGAAAAACATGCATCAGAAAATGGGAAATCCACATTCTGTGAAGTTGAACTAAAATGTCATAATTATATTGATTGAAATCAATAATCCAATCATTCATAAAGCTTAATATTTCCTTATTTTCTAAACGATACACTATAAGTATGAGTTTTTCTCTAAATATGATAATGATATCTACTGTTTAGTATTATGATGTGTTTATTTTTGCTTCATTTGAATGTTGTGCAATTGTATGAAAATTGAGAAGAGGATTTTTAGTAAGTGCATTTGGAGTTTAATCTTTTTTATTCTAATGATGAAGTTATTAGCTCTTGTTTCATGAATCAACTTCTTCTTTATTAATTTGTTTATTTTTTTTGGCAGACAGCTGGACTAAATCTATTGTCACTCATTTCTTGATCATGCAAGCACAGGAGGACCTTTCATATTTGTTCTTATAGTTCGCCCAGCAAAACAAACATGGCAATACTATGACAGATTGATTACTAAATGGTAGGCCAACGAGAAGTCTGAGTTGTCAAGCTTTGTAATACTAAACAGGTGTGAACTTTATCCATTATATTTTATTGTTAAAACTTTCTTTTTCGTTTTTTTTAAGAAAAATTGATTGTTGACAAGGCTTGCATTCTTGGTTGTCATAAAAATCAAAGAATCTTGTTTGAAATTAAATGTTATGAATAACTAACACCCTTTTCATGATTGTGAAGTTACCGGTAATAATATACCATCGACAAGATGGATATTACCATCCATCTTTATTAATGTACCATCGACAATAACTAACACCCCTATATTTTTTGCACTATTTTATGCCATATAACGACACTTATTGCTTCAGCCAAATTCCTGATAACTGTTGTTGTAAGATAGTGTCTGAAGCTCTTTTGATTTAGTTAACACAAGAATCCAGTGTAGTTTGAGACAGTTACTTGAGTATGGTTTATTCCCTGATGTAGATGTTACTCCAATTGTGCCTGCTCTTAGAAATTTCTTTGATGGTATGCTTAATTCAACAGTTTGTGAATTGAACTTCAAAACCTTAGCGGATGGTTTGGGAATGTTCTATATCAGTATCCATTCAATGATGATTTTTTCCTTCCATCAATAAAAATAGTTCACGTATGTGTATTATGTATCCTGACTTTTATTTTAATGCAGCTCTAACATACCGTGCACTGATACTGAGATCATTTGCAATGCTGGAAAGTTTCGCTCTTTATGCAGGCCCAAATTTTAAGGTCCTTGTTGCAACATATCCATATTTTGTTGAAAGCTACTTACTGATCATAATCCATATCTAGAGATACATTTATCGAGTTGTTGTTCAAAGGTAAGAGCTTCAGGTGTGTTCTTGAGTTAGTATATGATAAATTTACAAGCAGCTAATTTAGTAATCTAATCTCATACTGTTGGTTGTATATCAGAAAAACTACCTTGTCTTCAAAGTTTAAATTATAACATTTTTTGCTACCCAGTTATTAATTTATTGATTTCACTTATTATTATTTTCTTCTTCTGTAATTCATGAGTAGACCTAATCAAACTGTACACTGGGTTTCGTGTACTAGTTAAGATTAGAATAAATATTTATGTGGGGAACGCTTGACCAGTTGAATTGTAATTACGTTTCTACTGTCTAACTGTATGACCAAAAGTGAATGGCTTACTGCAATTGAACTAACGATATAATTGAGTGATGTACACTGGGCTTGTATTAAACTGTTCATTGAACTAAATATTCATGAGAAGACCTAATTAAACTGTACATTGGGCTTCATGTATCAAGGCTTGAATTTTTATTTTTGACTATGCTTTATGAGATTAGTCATTGATCTTTGACTATGAGATCCAGCCTCCTTTTATTGTACTGCTTCGTCGATTGAAAACAAAATTTTAATTGTGTGATTGATGAACTCTTAATGATCCTATTTTTGGTACCGTGCTTAAGGCTGAAGCTTTGCATGTTGTAGACGATGATAGTTTGTTTTGTCAGGAAATTGCCGGTGCTTTGAACATGAAGGACTGATGGGAGCATGGATGCAGCTAAATTGTTTAAACCAATGTTGGTGAGAGGTTAGCGATGATTTATTGGAGCAATCAATGAATTATGTGGAGAAGGATGCTATTTCAAAAGGATATTTCAGCAGAAGCACGTTGCTGAAGCTAGTATGGGTGATGCACTATTATTTTAGGAGGCTTGAAGGAACTGTATGGCATCAAGGTACATTTGTTTCTTTGTGCTCTTTGTTTACGTAAGCTTTGACAAACTATCTTATTAAACATACACAAGGAAACATTATTTGAGTATTCTGTAGTATGGAGAAAAAAAGTTATACGTTTACTTTAGTTTGATTATCCTATTATGCATATGTTGATATATTTGTTTCTTTTGTTATTAAAATAGTCTGAAATAGAAAAGTGTTTCGAGAAATATTCATTTAGATCAAACCCTTGTTAATGGCGACCTCCTCATCCCTTTCTGATCCATCCTCTTCTTCTTTCGCCTTTGATTCAACCTTTCCCCCTCTTCCTTCCAAACCCCCTGATCCTCCACCCCCACCAGACATTCCGATCTCTGTTAACCCATCTGCTGGTATTCAGGTCTCTTTGGATCCATCCTTTGCAGAACCTTTATCCTATTTGAATCTTGATCAAGCCTGTCCCTCTCTTGCTGCTGATTTGAATTCGGATCTCGCAGATGGTTCTGGTACTGTTGGCCGCCACCCTGACCATGTTCCATCACCTGTCAACCTGAATTCTAATGTTGGCATTTCATCATTAACCTCCAATGCGTCTAATCCTTATCACTCCTCTTCCTCAAATCATGATCATTCTTCATCTAAACGTGACTTTGCATCTCTCTTTAAGTCTCTCCCTCGTAATGCTGGCAAATTCAAACCTCTCCATTTCGACATCCCATGTGATTCGTCACGTAAGAGAATTCCGGATATAGTCAAATAAGAGGGTATGAAATTCTAGAATGATTATTTGGTGAGGTTCTTCCTTGATGGCACCCTGTCTTACACTACAGTTGTTACTTTTTTAAGGAGATACTGGAAACTAAATGGTGATGTTGACATCAAGTCGGATGGTTTTAATTTCTTTTTTAAATTTGCTAACAAAACGGACAAGGAGAAGATCTTGCATGCAGACCCAATCTTCATCAGGGAATTATTACGAAATGGGATCCCACCATTGGCAGCTCGCAGTCTCAAATAAGAAAAGTTCCAGTCTGGATTCATCTTCACCGCATACCGCTCTTGCTATGGACTTTTCACGGCATAAATTGGCTTGTGTGCCACATCGGAAAACTTATCTGTTTTGATGAAAGCACTGAAAAGATGCAACGTCTCAGGTACGCTAAAGCTTTGGTTGAAATCAACCCTGACTATGAGTTGCCTGATTTTATTCCAATGGACGATCTTGGTGAAAACTGTCCTTAGTACAAGTTAATTATGACTGCGTCCATCAATTTGTACCATTTGCAAAATGTTTGGCCACACTACCAAGGAATGTGAACATAACAAGAGCACTGCAGAGGATGGTGACGCCCAGTATTTTGAACATGAGGGTGATATGCAGATACGTGGTGATCACAATGCAATGAGGTTTTGGAAGAAAGACAGTTTATCAAGAAAACACAATGAATGGAAGGAAGTAACCAATAAAAAGAGGCAAATGTGGGTCAGTAAAACTAATGAAGAGCAAAAGCAAAACGTACCAGTGCACAACACTCAAGCAAATTCCTTCAATGACAAAAGTAAAGTCCGAGACGAAAATTTGGGTGAGGTGCTTATTATTGATGGTAATGGATTGATTCACTCCCATCTTGAAGACAATAATGATACTGAGCAATCTGGCAAAATTAATTCCCCATGCAAGTCTAATAATAAGTCCTCTCTGGTTAAGGGTAAACAAGTGGTAGTGGATAATGAAGTTGAGCGTGAAGAAATTCAACTCAGCAATAACTTCGCTTTATTGGAGAATATGTCAACCATGGAGCAGCTCAACGAGCAGTCTTCTTCTACGCCAATTCTGAATGGTGAATCCTCACCTAAGTCAAGCCCCATCCCTAATTCTGAGCCTTCTGATGATCAGCTCAAGTTTGATGTTCATCCTAACTCACATTTAAGCTATAAACTTAACTCTCCATATTCCCACCTTTCTCTGCCGCCACACATCATCCTCCCTCCTTCGATGTCTGTTGACAATAATGAAGCCTTGCCTGCTACTGAGAACCAACATGATTCTACTGGAAGTAAAAAGGGCAAGAGAGGTAGAAAGAAAAAAGTGTCCAATTCCACCAATCATGATGACTTGAATGACGGCAAGGAATTTCCTCCTGATGAAACTATGCCTCTTTCTTCCTTGAAATTACCAAAGAAGAGGCACACAAGAAAACATCCTTCCAATTGATTTTAGTCTCCATTATGATGCATAGAATAGCCTTTTGGAATGTACGCGGTTTACATGAACCCGCCAAGCAAAGTGATGTTAAGGATTTTATCAAGCATAACAATATACAAGCCATTTGCATCTCGGAAACAAAACTTGACCTTCAACTAACTATGGACGCTGCTTCTTTTATATGTCCAGGTTGGAGCTTCGATCATAACCTCAGTGATTTTAACTATGGACGCTTATTAACCATTTGGAACCCAAATTTTTATCATTTCAATAAGGTGAATTCCTCGGACCAATTCATTCATTACAAATGCCATCACTTGCCCTCTAAATCTTTCTTTTTTCTTACCTCTGTTTACGCTCGTAATTCGTATGTTCATCATCAGATTTTTCTGGACTTAATTCCACAGTTGCACAATTCCCTGATCCTTGGATTATTGGCGGTGATTTTAACTGCATGTTTTCTTATCTCCAAAAATCTGGTGGTCGTATGCTTTCTATAAAGGACATTGCGCCCCTCAGTCAAGCTTTGACTCTCTCTTCTTTATCTCCAATCCCTGGTTTTGGTTTTGAGTTCACTTGGTCTAATCGAAGTAAAACCGGTACTCCAACTCAATGTAAACTCGATCACATCTTCGCTAATATTCACTTCCTTCACCTCTGGCCCAATTCCTTTTATCAAGCCTCTCACTCATCCCTCTCTGACCATTGTCCGTTGATTCTTGACTGGGACAAGGATAAAACTGTTAACAAGGGCAATTCCTCTTTTAAATTTTTTAATTTTTGGACTAAAAATGAAGAGTTTCAGTCTTTACTTATGCAGGCTTGGTCGCAGCGAGTTTCTGGCAACCCCTTACAAAGGATTCTAAGGAAATTGCGTCACCTGAAATTTATTTTAAAAACTTGGTCTGTGGGTAACTTCGGAAATAGATCCAGGAAATCCTTTTTAATTAGACAGGACCTTGCCAATACTCAGGCGCTACTGCTTTACCAACCTAACAACAGCCGCTTGCTCCAAATTGAAAGCTTCCAACAGATGCAGCTGAGGATTGCATTAGACGCTGAACTGCAAGCTTCAAAGCAAATATCTTATTTAAAAAGAGAAAAGGAAGCAGATAGGAATACTAAGTGTTTTCACAATGCTATCAAAATCAGAAAAGCTATGAATTCTATTCATATGGTTAAAGACATGCATGGTGTAATACAAGACTCTGAAGATGGCATAAATAAAGCGTTTGTGGATTACTTTATGTCAATTCTAGCAAATTCTGCATCTTCAACTGTCAATGTGTCGCCTCTCTTTCACATTAGCCTTCCCTTCTTATCCAATGTTCAGTCATCTAGTATTGTTAGAGCGGTGACCAGCGAAGAGATAAAACAGGCAGTCTTCAGTCTTGATCCTAATAGCTGTGGAGGACCAGATGGTTTTAATGAGCACTTTTTTCAACAGTGTTGGTCCACTTTTGGTGATGATGTATTGTGTGCTATTAAATACATTTTTATGCACAATCAGTTGCCTACCAGTTTTTCATCCACTGCAATTGCCCTAATTCCTAAGTCTGATAATCCAGTTTCAGTTTCTGATTTTCGTCCGATATCATGCTGCACAGTTTTCTACAAAATTATCTCGAAGATATTGGCTGTCAGAATGCAGGAGGTATTGCCATTCATAATTTCGGGGAATCAGTCGGCGTATATCAAAGGAAGAAGTATAAGTGACAACATTTTAATCACTCAGGAGCTTCTCTATGGTTATAACAGGAAAAATATTTCTCCCCGATGTATGCTTAAGCTTGATATTAGGAAGGCTTTTGACTCTGTATCATGGCACGCTATTCTGGCCATATTGTCTCGTATGAATTTTCCTGTGCCTTTTATAGCATGGATTCATACATGCATTTCTTCTCCTCATTTCTCAATCTCTCGCAATGGGATTTTGCATGGTTATTTCAAGGGTACGAATGGTGTTAGGCAAGGAGACCCCATTTCAGCTTATCTTTTCATAATCACTATGGAGTTGCTGAACTCTCTTCTTTTGGATAAGGTGCAGCAAGGTTTTCTAGAAGTTCATCCACGTTGTAAGAATCCTCTTATAACCCATCTTCTTTTTGCTGATGATTTAATCATTTTCACTAAACCAACTGTTTAGAATATCCAGTGTGTCTTTAACACCCTTGATCTCTTTTTCAACATCACTGGGCTGAGGATTAATATCAACAAATCACATATCCTTATTGCTGGCCTTCCTTTGAATAGAAAAGTGGATATTATTAACTGCTCGGGTCTAGCTGAAATGCCTATGAATGCATACTATCTGGGTTTGCCTTTGATTTGTACAAGGATCACGAAAGATCAATGTCTTCCTCTCTTCGAAAAAATAATTCATAAACTTAGGCAGTGGACAAATTCAAAGCTCTCTCAAGCTGGTCGACTAACTATTATCCAATCAGTAGTAGCTGCCATGACCACCTACTGGATGAGACATTATATTCTTCCTACGAAACTGATTGATATGATTTCAAGTGCAATGAATAAGTTCCTCTGGCATGGTGACCCGTTCTCTAAGAAGATGATTCCATTTGCTTTTCACAAAATTTGCGTCAGTAAAAGGAATGGCGGTCTTGGTCTCACAAATCTTTATCAGTGGAATATTGCAGCTATTTTGGTATACTTTGATAAATTATTTGGTGCTAATAAAGGTCTATGGGCAAGATGGGTACATGCCAATTTAATCGGTGCAAAGAATTTCTGGACTATGAACACTCCTCAGGCATGCAGTTGGAGCTGGAGATCCATTTTGAAGTTACGTGGAACCTTTATCCATTTTGTTCAATGTAACTATCTTCATAACTCTAATCTACTCTTCTGGCATAGTCCTTGGGCAAAAACTGGAATGATTCTCAGTGAAATTGTTGATCAAAATGTTATGCATAATTCGGGTATCCCTCAGTTTGCTTTAGTCAGTGATTACATTCAAGAAGGATCTTTAGCTCTCCCTTACAGTAGTTCGGCTAGATTGAGAGAGCTTTGGAATGAGATTGACCGTCATTTCTATATCTCCAGAGACTATGCAATTCTTTGGAATGGAAAACCACACTCAATTCATGCAGTTTACAATCTTTTATGTTCTAACAGAGAAGCTTTTCCTTGGTACTCAAGGATTTGGAACTGCGGTAGCTCTGCAAAGGATAATCTTCTTCTTTGGAAGATCATGGCCAATGCAATCAACACAAAGAGTAAATTGCACTTGCGTGGTATTGTACATGACGATGTTTGTGTTTTGTGCTGTAGGGAAGCTGAAACTAATACGCATCCGTTTTTTGAATGCTCTTATGTGCATAGTATATGGAGGCGATTATTGGCAACTGGCGGATATCATCAGCCATCTACTAGTAGTCAAATTGAATGGTTCAATATTTTCAAAGCGACGCGATGGAGAAGCAATAGGACAATGGTTTTGCTACAGCTCTTAAAGAAATTTGCTGCTGGTATATGGAGAGAAAGGAATAACAGGATTTTTGGTATTTGTAGTAACACTGCTGATCAATTATATATGCTTATTCATAGTAGTATGCTTAAGAAAGTTAGAATGTAAATTTTGTTAGCTTTTTTGTGTACTTGTAAGACGGTACGATGTAATTATTTTGTGTAAATAAATAAAAGTTCCACTTGCCTTTCAAAAAAAAAAAAAAAAAATAGTCTGGTATTATTGAGTATATCACTTATTGACCACAAATATTATTGTGAGGATGTGCTCAATGTTGGAGACACTACATAAATAATCAAATTCATGTTGGAGATATATCACAGTATCCGACGGAAATTGATACTATGTAAATGATACTAGTATAGTCACAGTTACGATGTATTAGTAAAAGAAGTTACTAATATTTGAAATTTCTGTAGTGTACAAAGCTCCATAAAGGTGACTTGGTTGAGATCAAGGGAATGCCAGGTTCTAGGTGAGAACGTGGAAGATATATGTTCATCTTTATTTGTTATATTTATTATGTATAGCATCAAATAAAGCACAAAAAATCTTCTAAATACCCAGGTTGAAGTGGAAATAGAATTTGAAATGGAAAGCTTGAAAGGAGCAGAATATCTCGATGCAAATCTGGTTATGGATCCCTTAAGACTATTGCTTGTCTGTTTTGTAAGTAACTTGTTGATGTGAAATTGTATAATATATTATGTGTGGACATGGAAAAATTGGTAAAACAATATGTATGAAATGCTAAGTTGTATGAATGATGTATGAAATATTATGCAATAATTTATATATTGTTGTTTACAAAATTTTGTTATATTAATATACAAATAAGTAATGCTCAAAGTATTTGTGTGTATGTATGTACGTACGCACGTACACACATACATACATGTGTGTATATATATGTACAGCTGAAACGACAACAAATAAAATTTAAAAATTAATAATATAGACAATGGCGTTTCGAAAACGCTATTTATAACAAACGCTATAGAAACAAACATTAGGAATGCTATAGTATAACTACACAAAACGCTATAGAAATTCTTAGGAAACGCTATAGAAATATCACTATAACGCTATAAAACATACAAATAAAACGCTATAGAAACATATGCATAAACGCTATAGAAAGTAAGTATCGGATGGTATATTATATAGCATTTTTGTTTAATAGCAAACAAAAACGCTATACAAAATTTATTTTTTATAGCGTTTTTGTCTCTGCTATCTAACGTAGAAGACCTAACATAGCATGTCGTTATATAGTGTTCTCTGAAACGCTATATTAGGATAAGATAGCGTTTTTCAAACGCTATGAAAGGCCATTTTTGTTGTAGTGTCCTTTTACCCGCTTTTCTTCGAATACAGTAAGCTTACTTTCGCTTTATATTTCAGATAGGTGTCTTTGACATAGAATATGTAGACACAAATCTTGATACTGATAATTCAGGTATGCAGACCGTTATTTACTAATATTACATCTTATTTACTTTGCAACATACTGCTATAGATCATGCTTCCCTTTAAACATCAATTACAGATAGTCTCCACTTTCACCACTAACTTAGACTGTTTCTAACTCCTTTTTCTACCTTTTGATACCATGGTTTACTTCAAACTAATAAACACCATCTCCAGTTCAACTGTGAAAATTTGTAGTTATCGAACGAATATACATCTTCAACTGAATGCAAGAGCAGGATTCAAGGGGGTATTTTGATTTTATATTTGTATGGTATCATAATTCTATATGTACAAGAGTTTTAACATTGTCAACTTCAAGTGTAAGACATAGTTATTGGCTTTGAAGTTGGTCAACTACATCACTGATTCACTATACATAATTATTTATACTTATTGCCTCTAAAATTTTCATTTCATTATCAAACTTTCCGTAACATTTTTTTAATCTGTAAGCCACTGATATTTTCCGTGATGAAAGCAATAATGATGTTTGCTTAAAGGCTACCATGAAATGATAGTTAATAAGGAAACTATTTCATGATTTTTTTTCCTACAACGTCAAAGTCGGTTATGAGTTACAGTTCTGTAAATTTTCGTACATTGCAATTGGTGTTCGTTTTCAATTTATGTTTTCCCTTAATAATTGCATTTTTAATTCATGGATTACAACTTTTGATCCAGATTTCAAATAATCAAATACATGTTAGTGGAATTTTTCTTGATGTCAAATTTTGGTTTTGCTAAGAATTTGATAAAATCAATTAAACCAAAGACTAGAATTCGAAAATGTTCCTATTTCTGATCGAACATGTTAGCTTTCTATGTTAATGTTAATTTTGAGTGCATGTCTTAAATATATAATGCAAGTTGGCTTTGTGATCCAATTGAGCAAAAGATTCCGCTTTAAAAAGGGGTTATAATTCTTTGGGAATTTATATTAGAAAATGGTTTAATCTCAAGTCTTATTTTCATCGGGTGCTTTATTAGTTTCTTCCACGTCGAGTTTGTTAGTTCCAGAACCACTACGGTGAGCTTTTTCTGTAAGCTAAGTGCAAGCTTGAAATGATTACAAGGCTAATGTTTGTTTGAATTATGTTACATGATATATTTTATTAGGCTTCAATAATATAGTGGATATGAGAACAAATGGAGTGTGAATAACATGGGCTAATTATTTAATGTTTATGTAAAGTTTAATTTAATATTCAAATGCTGTTCCAATTTTAAAGATCCTCCAAACCAAATGTTTATCAAGTTCAGTTTTGTTTCTTTATAGATTTAATTAATAATCATTAGTTCTACGGTTTAGGATAAAGCTATTGCTCGCCTACATTTCGATATAGCCCCAATCTGGAGTAAGTTCTTATGGTGAAATTTCCTATGTATATGAAAATTAAATAAATGATTTGGGATCTTTTACCATACAACAAAAATCATCAGTAAAATATTTTATGCTCATTGTAGGCTATTTATCCCTGTGTGTTTATACGATAAAGAGCGGATATTTCATATGGTTGCATGAAATTTCTTCATACTTTTTTAATTGATACGCATTTTGTTTACCAAGTTACTTGACTTCTGCACCCTTTTCGTACCTTAAGATGTAAATATTCTCAAGAGTATGACTTTCTATTTCACTAAGAACCCAAGTTAATTTTACCTATAGTGTGTGTTTGTAGTTTTATACTGACGTGCATGGATGTTGCCAACGGTTTAAGATTTGTAAAACTGTATATCACTCTATGTACCTTCTCCTACGGTATGCCACTTGAGTATTTGTTTTACAGCTATCTTCCAAATGAAAATATTATGTGTAATGTATATGATGTTTGCCATGATTCATGAAATATTATACAAAATACAAGTTATAAAAATGTCTTAGTGTTTATATTAGTGAGCTACTATTTTGCATTCATCTTCCCTGCCAATGTGACCATCTTTCAAGAAGCTGAATGCGTTGAATATCAGACCATCCTGTATTGAATCAAAACCTGGAGGGTATGTCTGAACAGTACATTAATTAAATACATTTCTTACTATAGGATAATTAATTCATTTTTCCATTGCATTTAATATTTATTATTTATAAACATTACAAAATTTCCACTGTTTAATGGTAATTAAAGTTACAACTACTGTAGTATTTATCGATTTCATTAACAAGTAACAAAGGTAACATGCTGTATTTCCGTTTTAATTTGTTTCCCTTTTTTACTTCATGCTGGGATTATTTCAAATTTATCAGCACCTCATTAGACATTTATATGGGCCCTCTTTAATGAAATTTTTGCTTCTATGTTAAACACAATATGGTGCTTTACCTGCTGTAACCTTGAACAGAGAAAATCCATAGCATATTCTGCTATAACGCATGTCAAGGTAAAATTTTCTTTAAATTAAGTTAATCTGTTAACCATTTTATTATCATTTGTGTGTTTCTTTTGCAAATGAGTAAATTTAAGTCAACCGTTCAATATTTAAACTTGGTGCAAATCGCACATGTTTTATATCTGTCTTTCCATTTACGAGTATACGTAAATTGAATGTCATGTAATTAATTGTTTTGCAATGAAATAGAAGGGAATAAAACCAGTAAAGTTTTTTTTGTTTCAACTCATGATTGCATTTTTTATTTTTTTTACAATAATGCTACTTGCTAATCCGCCGCTCTTCTGCAAATATAACCAATTTATCCTCGCATAACATCGGTCGTCTCATTTACATATAACAAAGCCGGTAATACTGTTGTTTTTGCATTTTATGTTCTTCATAAAATTCTGTATAACATAACCTTAATAGTTTCCCCTAACTTACATTTGGATCTGCATTCCATAAATGCTACCAATATCTTCTTTTGATAACATAATATCAATGTTTCATTATCTCTCTAAAATCTGAAATTTAACTTCCTACAACTGCTGAACAAGAATATGAGCTCTGAAATGCTTTCAGTTAGCTAATAGAATGGCAGACTGATTAGAAGTCAGAATTCTGGCCATGGTACGAATCCTTATTCTTACGACTCAACAGGTTTAAATCAAAACTGCATGCTTATATTTTATAAATTTAAATGATATTAGTTGTACAATGACATGAGAATTCCACATAAGTTTATGATCATGATGGATTGGCCTAACTAATTTACAAAGACTTCAAACAATACCTTCACTTTTTCTTCAACTTAGCAGAAGCACCTTCAAATAACCAACGGATGAAAAAAACTGAAATCTTTTTGCATCCTCATCTGAAACGCAGATCAATATTAGATATGCAAAAAAAATAAATGATGTGGATATGAAAGCATCCTCATCCGAAAATTATCCATCCCGCCTTTGTCAAAATTATTATTTATTTTATACGCATTTCGGTGTAGTGAAATATGTGTTAGTTTTATTCATTAAGTTACCAGCTTACATTATATGCAATTAATTGCTCAAAATTATTTATTAATATTGTATTTGTCGGTTTTGCATATTTTTATAGTTAGTAGGACTAAAAAAATGTGTTGAATCAAAATGTTCTATTTATATTTATCGATGTACTTATTTTACTAGATAAGATAATACATAATACATGTCTGCATCAAGGAGTTTGGATATCCGATATCCACAAAAGATTTTAAATGCGCATATTGCACTGCTCACATATGAAAGTATCTGTTATCGGATGTACAGATAGTCCAAAATATCATGCTATAGATATTTATTTTTTACACCATTTATTCTAGAATAAAGGATAAAGTAATGATATACATAACACTGGTTTTCATGTTCATTTAATGATTAACTGTAGCTTTTATTTCACTGCATGAAGCAATTGGGTGAGTAAATTTCGCATGCATAATCGAACGAATGTAAATAGAACAAATTATCATTGTACTAAGAAAATAAAAAGTGAATTTGTTCTAATATAGATTTTTAAAATACAAGTGCAAGTGTAATATTTTATCTAAGAATGTAACAGGTCATCAAGCCTGAAAGCTATCGTACATACGACTTCAAAATGGAATTGACCCAAGGTTTATCAGAATGGATCAGTTCAACTGCTAACCTAGAATAATTATTTCTAACCAATTTTCATATAAAAAATGCTGAAATTCCAACTACACTTTTTCCCTTCAATTTACAAACGCTACTCCTTTTCTATCAAAAATAGTAAAAATTACATAATTGATAGACAGGTGTGTCTATTTGAATAGAAAAAAAATAAAGTTAAATAAAATATATAAAGGAAAGGAAGAATGTGATATTTAACCGCTCCTTCTTCTCTTCCATCTATTTAACAAACTATGTCTATTTCAACACCTTAACTAAATATCTTTTGTTCTATAATCTTCTGATTTTTAGTCTGTTTTTAGAAGATGATATCTTTGAAAGTGAAACGGTATGATACTTGACTACTTCTTTTGCCTAAGAATGATAGAAAGTGAAATGATATGATACTTGACTACTCCTTTTGCTTAAGAATGATATCTATATCTCTAAATAATCAGCATGCCTTCGAAAAAACTATCAATATAAGGTTATAATTTTGTGTCTGTACAAGTATTTGATTGATTTAGTGTTACGGATCATTATAAAAGCTTGTTGGCCTTACCAAAAAAGTAATTGATTGACATGTCTGTGGCTAAGCAAAGAAAAACGCTGGCATTTCTCCTTGCATGCAATTGATTTTAAGATGACAATAATTGTTGTTTTGCTACTGCTGTGTACTTATGATTTGTTTAAGTAAGTAATGACAACGGAGTCATGTAGGACGCATTTTTAATCTATTATGTTCTCTAATGTGTTCTAAATAAATTTAAGATTAGCTTATAATCAACACAAGAACCATCTAATTCTTTGAATATAAAGGTCTTAAGTTGATTTCCTAACAAGTATTTGGGTACTAATCAACATACATACCTTCCTATCGTGTCATTATATCGAGGAAGACTATTGTTTGGGTTCTAAGTAGTATTTTGATCCTTTTGTTCATGCTATTAAATTATACTTTATTTTCAATGACGTTTGGAAAGTACTTTTATTCCTGCTCTTATGTTTTAATTTGTTATATATGTGTAAGGTTTTCGTGTTATTTTAAAATAAGTTTACATTTATTTCTTTAACGTAAATTGCTTTTTCCCAACTGATAAACAATGATATTTAACTGCAGTTTGCTAAACTGCCCTGATTTGGTATGTGGCACGTTCAATTGGTTCGGTTACTTTTCCATTTGATTCGAAATATCAACGGTTTCGATCAACGACACCCCAGGTGGCTAGACTCCATTCGTGGTGCTTTCCCAGTTTCTCCCTTATTTATTCAAGTCGATTCAAATAGGTTTGATCTCTTAAAAAATTATGAACAACAATAATATTCAACTAGATTATCTACTTATTAACCCAATTACATACATTTCCATAAATTTCATCTATTTTATTCTTCCAACTTATCTACATTTATTGGTATCTTCGTTTTATCTTATAAATACAAAAACACTCCTTTTTTTTACAACAATATAAATATATTAATTCAAAATTTTCGTATACGAAACAAAGTACTATTACTTGAGTTTTTTTATCTTTAATTTTAAATATATCATTTGTGTATCTAAGTAAAATTATTCTGCCTAATAAATTTGAATAATATTTATTTATGAAAAGCGGAGCAATTTTTTGATTTAATTGAATTATAACCATAAAAGATATTCATGTACAAAATGTTAAGCTTTAAAAAAGAACCAATATTTTGCTTACTAACTTATGTGCTTTTGAAATGATATTTCATGTATAAAATTATATGTGAAATATTAAAAGTTACTCTACAAAGTAGCTTTTAGTATTACATATACAAAGTAATATATGCAAGATACTAAAAGTTTCTCTATAAAGCAATATTTGCATTTTCAATATTAGAATATACAATCTCAGACTATAATATATGTGCTTTTGAAATGATATTTCATATATAAAATTATATGTGAAATACTAAAAGTTACTCTACAAAGTAACTTTTAGTATTTCATATATAAAGTATTATATGCGAAATACTAAAAGTTTCTCTAGAAAGTAATATTTGCATTTTCAATATTAGAATTTACAATCTTAGAATATAATTAATATCATACCTAAAAATGGATAATCCTGAGAAAACCTTATGTTCCAGATCTATTACTAACATGATTTTTGTATATTTTCTTAAGATATTATTATCGATTTTCTTGAAATGATGATAATGTATGACCTCATTTTTATTTTATTTAATTAAAAATTTATCCAGTTCAATTTCGGCTATAGAATATTAAGAAGGCAATGATCTTCTATAGGAGAACGTAAATAGAGATGCATACAATGTAGTAGGAAAACTTGATGAGGTTTGAATGTTGTTTCTTCAATTTTGTTTATTCTTTTATCTTTTAATATTTTGGAATTTTATATGTTAAAAATGGGAATAAATTATTATTATTTTGACTCCTATATATTTGATAAACTTCAGCTCATTTAATCACCATAGCATGTAATCTCTAAACTTTTGGTGTATCCTGTTTCTTTCGACTTTAACCTTTTTAAACTTTTGAACTACATAGTATTAAATGTCAATAAATAGTATTTAATCTCTACATATCTCATTTTAGTACCTAATGCAAGTAGTTTCTCTATTCTTGAGCTTAAAATCTATAGCAACTGAATTATTGCATTAATGTTTGCCGTTGATTATAGTGGTCCATAAACAATCCTAATGATTGCAAGAAAGATGTAGGAGATAATTTCCTAGAAGTTTTGCTCAACGCGTGCAATTCAATTATGCAGCATTGGTTGATTTGGTTGTACAGCTTTACTGTAATTTTCTACTTAAATATTATTTGAACTTTTGAGGATCATCATTTCTACCTGACAATGCAAGTTTGGAATGACCATTAGCAGTTTTCAATTTATTAACAGTACATTAACTTAAATGATTTGTGATTTCAGTGACTTTTACTGTTTGCAATTAAATTAACAATGATTTTGTCTTATAATTTGCCATCCTTCGATTCACAATAATTTTTTTACATTTTATCTATCTACGCACTAGGCTGAACTATATAATAATTTGTTGGCACTATTGTTGTATTTTACTACAACATGAGAAATACGGTTAGTAACTCAAATTATTTGGTTGAGAGATCAAGGAGATTGAGTTAAAAAAGCGCCGGTCATTGCAGCTCACGTCGTGGACATCTTATCCTCTGTGGGAAATGGATTGCGGTTGTATCATATTGCTATTGTCCATCTATTGTCTTATGCCATCGTTCAAAAAACTGTAGAGCCAAGTTTTATGGCACTATATTACTGTACTCTTTCTTTGTTCTATTATCTTTCATGTCCGCATGTTTCCATGAAATTAAATAATCCATGTTGACGTTGTTGCTGTCTGTGTTTAAAATAGTAATGCACTGTTCACTTGGTCTATGTTTTGCCAGTACTCAAATAACAAGGTTAACACAACAAAATCACATGTTTTGCTGCACTATAACACAACTCTATTTAATGAACAACATACTATATTATGGAAACATTAATTTGTTGAACGCAGTTATTCCTATTATTTACCCAGCATCTGCTTTATAATGCTTGATGCATCTGTAATTTATTTATTTTAGCTCCTCTTCTACTAACAATTACACATTCCTTTTTCGCCTACAAGTATGGTTAGCAACATTCTGTTATTTATATGTACCTATAATATTATTTATATTTTATACTGTAACCCAACATTCTTATTACCGTATTAGTATTTTTGAAAGCAACTATGATATTTTTGCTATGTCCGTATGCGAAGCACGGGTTTGTTCTAGTTATAGTAAATTGAATAGATTATTATGGGCACTTACTACGCATAATAAATACATATTATGTGCTTGCAAGGTAAAATAAGGTTAACGGAATTGACCCATTATATGGATCAACTAATATAAATAAAATGATAACTATTAACTGTTAATTATTAGGTGCTAGAAGCTTGGTATCATGGCCATATTCAACATTCCATTGACATATTAACCCCTTTAAGATACGAAAACAAATAGTAGCTCGTTTAAGTATCATTATGGTTATTGAGCCTCAGTTTGAAGAATGATTAAAGTTACTAAATATCTTTATTGAAATTATTTTTAAAGATAGTTATATTTTATTTAATAATTATATTATTTACAAATGTTTTAAAGTTAATTAACTATTTACTTAAGACTTTAAAGTTAATTAATTATTATTTTCATTTGGGGTGTGATTAAAAATTTTGAAATGACACAATTGCGAATAAATAAAATAACCCTAAAGCAAAAGACAATCTAATATTTGTGAAAGAATAAGCCAGTTAGAAGGTTATATATAAATGAATGACTTGATTGAATTCATGTTGGGCACCAAATGTTTTTTGTGAAAAAAATGGAAGATTATGTGGTTACAATTTAGGAGATTTTAGGAAAAAGACCATAAATGCAACAACCCAGATTTTTAGCATATAATTATTTAATGGATTTGAATAATGAAAACGAATGAAATGGATATTTAATTACTTGGATTAAAATTTTATAAGTGTTTAAATGTTGCAATAAAATAAAATTTGAGAACATTGATTTTAAAATGAAATTTCCTTGATGTGAAGTTTATTTATAATCCTAGTTGAATAAGAACGATAACAGTATACTATTATCGTGAAATAAAATCGAACTGAAATTGAATTATAATAACTAAAATTTGATTAAAACAAAAAAATAAACATTTTACAAACAGTTTCGAAATTCTACAAAACCAGTTTTACTGGATTTGAAATAGTAGATTATTGCAAGAATTTAATTTTCATAGCAATCAGACTTATTATGCGATCGCGCGAAATTGAAACATTCGATGCAAAAATAGGTGATAAAATATATAAAATCCTACCTAAAAATACATCTCTAAACTCTGACCTAATCCTGCTCTTTCTATTGTTTGCTCAAACATTTATTAGATGCCTCATACAAACATTAATCCAACGGCCATGGATCTTTAGGCCAATCCAAGGTAAATTAAGGGAAGCTTCCAACATCAGATTTGTTCAGTGGTGATCTGGAGTCAACCAGTAGTGGTGGTTCATCGTATGGTGGAGCGAGGCGCGGTGGATCTCGAGTTAAATAAAGGAAGGGCCGAATCAGATTTTGATGGTTTACATGACAATAGGGAAGAGTTAGGTGAAGTGATCTAAAGCAAAGTCGAAGAGAGGAAAAGTATGCTTCAATCTTTGTGGTGGCATGGCCTTTAAAGATCTGACGAGGATGTAGTTCTCCGATGAAAGAAGATAGGGATACTTTGAAATTAGGCCCTCAACTAGATCATGGCTGGTCGAACATGGTGGCGTGGAGTTTGGAGGTGTGGTGAAGGTCGGTGCATCGTTTGGAGGGGCTGTGGTGCCTCAATGTCAGTCGAAGGCGGAGGTTGAGGATAATGAACGTGGAGGAGTGCATCGGGATTTTTTTATTGACCTAGGGAAGAATGGCTTGGGTGCAATTTTGAAAAGGTTGGGGCGGGCTTAATTAAGTCAATGGTGATAAATTATTCACTAATTAAGTTGTTAACCTAATTAAGATTTATTTTATTTCGAATAAACTTGTAGTGCATGTATTGGTTTCATTCGAGATCCAACTGAGGCATCGTCGGCATCATTGGATTTGAATTCGTGATACCTACGCATAAGAATTGGATTGGACACATTTGGAGCTTGTTGGATTTTCAATTAAAATCGATTGCCTTTTATTTTAACTATTTAATGACGCGAAATTGTTGTTTGGATTGGATGGTGAGTTAAGACTCACATTCTCTCGAATATTATTATACCATTTAATAATACTTTTTTTTTGAATTCGTTCAGGACGGAAACCGGCCGGAGCCGTAAAACTGCCTGCTTATTAGCGGAAGATTCATCTTAAATGAATTGGCTTATATTGTTTGATTTATATGCATAGATGTGCGGATATTTGGGTTGTGATGCAAGGAGACTGGTTGGAGGGATCCAATAGGATTTCTCAAAGATTTAATGTTATTTGCTTTCATATTATTGAGACATATGAACTGTTTAATATAGAATTTGATTTTGGATGATCATTGTTATATGTCACTGACACTTATTAAAATTAAACCCTGATACGATATTAATCAATATGCAGTTTTAGTCAAGTGTCTGGTGGAAAAAGGAACCCAGATTCGTGTCTTTATATACAATGATTGGTCATAAGACAAAAGAACCCAAATTTGTATTATTACATATGATGATTTTTAGTAAGAAAAAAATAGTTTATTCGTATTTTTGTGTACAATGATTTATGGTAACATAAAGGAACCCAAATTCGTATTTTATATACGATGATTTCTCGTAATACAAAAGAGCCTGTTTATTCATATATATGTTGATTTATCATAAGACAAAGGAATATATTTATTCATGTTTTTATGTATGATGATTTGTCGTAGGACAAAAGAACCCATATTTAGTACTTTTATATATAATGTTTTGCCATAAGGCAAAAGAACTAAGTTTGGAAGTTATAAAATAGTTTTAGACTATGAAACGCGTTTTTATATTGTTTTGGTTAAGTATAAAAAAATTAATTTTAATTTAGAATATTTAAAACCATTTCTATCTTATTTAAATTAAAACTCACTTCTATCTTCTTTTACACAAAAACTCACTTCCATTTTACCTTAAGTTAAAACTTATTTTATCTTACTTTCAAGTTAAAACCCATTTTACCTAAATTCTAAGTCAAAATCTATTTTCAATGTTTTCTTGAGTTATTATATTACATCCTATTTAAAGCCTATATTTTTTAAATTATACTAATTTACCTATATTAAAACCTATTTTTATGTTAATATTTAAACCTTTTTTGAAAATATTTTCAAGATAATACTTTTAAACCTATTTTAAGTTATTATTTTATATAGTAATTAAAATTATTTTAAACCATTTCAATTTTCAATTTAAAATCTAATTTAAACTTGTTTTCAAGTTATAACACTTGAAATTAAATTATTAGTATTTTCAAGCTATGTGTCCGTCGACATAAGTTTGAAAATACGTTAAATATTTTATAAAAGACTACGAAGTGGTTTTGAACTATAATGCACATGTTATAGTAAAAGGATTCGTTGAAGAAATTGGAAGTATATTACCTTGTTAAATATACTTCGAATTTCAAAGCGAATGTTTTAAATATAACTTCAAGTACAAATTTGTTTTGGGTCTATCGTTAGCACTGTTTTAGCAACATCTACTTTTAAGTCCTTAAATTATATCTTCAACTTAAAATTTCTTTTTGCTCAATTTGAGTATACTTATATCTTTAAAATGAATATTTTAAAGACAATAACAATTATTATTCCTATAAAGTGAAATAAACAAATCATGTAAATGATTTGTGAATATACTTATACTAACACTACATCAAATCAATACTGTTACCACTTTTATTTTACAACTGTCGTAAATTAGCTGTTGTAATAGATGCAACTTTAATGGGTGTTTGTAACCTAAGAGTTGTAATTTCGGGTCTAATTCCGTGACTAGAGCCTTTCGCCTTTCCCTCCGCTCTTTTCCCATTTCCCTCCCCTCTTTTCACATTGCCGCTATTTTGCTTAAAAAAACACGTCTGCAAACAGCTAAACCCTAAAATCCATTTTCAATCGGCCCTTCCATTCTCTGAAACTCGATCACCGCCTCTTCCACCCTTCAGGAACTAGATCGCGTCTCCCACGCCTCAGAGCTCAGAAATTCGGTCGCCTCACTACAACAAAAATGCTCTATTACAACGTCCATTTTACAACGGGCAGTGGGTGCCCGTTGTAATAGAATGCTATTACAACGGTCATTCCTGGACCATTGTAATAGATGTCATGTACAACGTCCAATTTACAACGGGCAAAGGCTGCTCGTTGTAATAAAACTCTATTACAACGGTTTTTAAAGGGCCGTTGTAATAGACATCAATTTTACAACGTTCTACAATGCCCGATGTAATAGATGTCTATTTTACAACGGTCAAAAAAGGCCCGTTGTAATAGGTGCCAATTTTACGATGGTCATAAAATTCTTGTTTTAACCTGTTTCAATTTTTCAATGAACACAAAATGCTTGTTGTAATAAACGTCCATTATCAATTTTAGAAAATTAATAATTAATACTTACAATAGTTTCTTAAAATTAGTATTTTTTATTTTTTATTATTTGATAATTAATCATTAATAATATTATATTAATCACATGTTACTAATTACTAATATAATATTATATTATTAACAATCATTAATAATATAATATTATTTATTAATATTTGGTAATTAATCATTAATACTATTATATTAATCATTTATAACATAATAATTAATGATTATTAATAAATAATACTAATTAACAATTATTATATATAATCAGTATTCTAACAGACTTAATTTTACTTTTCAGTTATTAGTAAGTAATACCGATTAATTAATACCAAATATATAATAATTTATAATTAACAATAAATATTAATAATTTATAATTAATAATATTTCTATTAAAAATTAAAAATTAATAGACTTAGTTTCATTTTCAGAAGTAATAATAGTATAATTCTGATATTTGATGGTATGTTTCGATTTTTTGTTGTGTTTTTGAAATTTGGACACAAAATCAAATATTTGCACATTTTAGGAATTATTACTTTTATTTAATAATATATTATTGTTAACTATTCATAAGTTGTAAATGATAGTTAAAAGGGCATGTGAATACGCTACGATTGCCACTTATGTGGTGGGTATCCGCGGACCGCGCTAGGTGCACTAGGGGGTTTTACGGCTCCGGTCGGTTTCCCCCTGAACAAATTCAAAACAAAAGGATAGTTAATTTTTATTCATTTCATTTAATAATTAATCTTAAATATTTAATATTGAATAATTAATAATTATTTTTTAGTAATTGGTGTTTGACATTTAATATTCCATAATTAGGAAGTAATGTCTAATATTCGATAATTAATTTTTATTAATTATTAATTAGTAATCAATATTAAATAATAGGTTTTCATTAATTATGTAATAATGGAATTTGAGTTACGTTTAATAGTCGATAAATGTAATTAATATTTGATAGATAATAATTAACAAGTAAATAAAAATTAATAAATATATTTAATTGTTAATTATGCTCATTTAAATAGCTAGTAAGCTAAAAGTAAACAAGTAATAATAGATAAATATATTTAGTTGTTAGTTGATAACAAACAATTGTTATTATTAATGAACTAGTAGTAAATGTATATAGTTAATAAACAAGAAACAAACTGAGATAAATAAGAAGCGTCGAAATGCAATTAAGCAATCCAACAGCTCACTTTAGATTCCACAGGGCTACCCTTATCTGACATACATAACCAGCCCTTCAAGTTTCTCACAACGCTAAACCCTAGATAGTCGCTATACTCATCTTTGCTAAACCCATAATTACCCACCATGGCGAAATCGTCGAAGGGGTGATGCGCAGATGATTTGATTCCAATCGATCTCACTCGCAGATCAGCATGGCCATTGACACGGGTTCCCCAGCATCATCCTTCGCTCTATCGAATCCTTCTCCGACACCAATCTAAACCGCCGCTTTGTGTTCCATTTCAAATTCTGAGAGTTCAACCCTTCATGTGACTGATTTGATTGATCTATCCAATATTTCAGGATCTATTTTGGAAGCAAAATCAAGTACGGCACCGATGTCGTGAAATTTAGGCAGCTTTCGAATTCCAGACAATACAAGATCAAGCTGGGGATTGAAACATCATTAGAAGACTGAGAAAATGCAAGAAACATATGGATATTGGGCTTATATTTGTGGTTGGAAGAGACAATCGAGATTTGGATGACTACCAAGGATGAAGCATGGTGATTTATTAAAAATATCATGATGTTTCTAATTTACACTAAATAAACTTACTATTTTCGGGATAATCTGATTTCGTATCAGAAGATAATGACTCGATAGCCTTATAGGCATAAATTTCTTTGAACTTATTTTTTTCTTTCAATTTTGATAGTTTTTTGTTAGAAATTGATGATACGGTAGCCTGATGAATATATGCTCACTGTTATCATGAAACAATTGGCTTAGACTTGATTTTTGCTCCAGTATGTGATGAGACTTTGATTACACTATTAACTGGTAATATATGTTTCATGCTCTTTTAGTATGTCATATGCGAAAGCTATTTAGATAGCTAATAGTACATAGTGATAACATATATTCATATCGATGAGCTAAGATTTAAAAATTCTTTTTAGTTACTTCTCTAAATAGAAGAAGTTGATGAAAACATAAGATATTTTTAGAGCAAAGTAGAAAAAACTTTAACTGAATCGCCGAGACCAGAGTTTTCAAGTGTTAAGAAACAGACCTGTATGGTTCTATCAATATAATTTTTGACATGAGTATAATTCTTTTAGTCTTAAATATAGAAAACAGTAGATTTTTATTGGCTTATAGTTTTGATAATTGAACTATTTATACTTAATATTTTGATATGTTTACTGTAAGGCACTGAGTTATGCTTACAAATTTCTAGTGACCTGTTTCCTAAGGGAAGTTCATACACAAGTATCACATACATGAATGCGACAAGCCTTACGCAACTTTCCTTTTATTTTTTTACAAGTTTTGTTGGCTATATAATTTGCAAGTTACTGCTGTCTTGGAAATATAATATCTCCTTATCAAACCAAATTCTGAATCACAACCCTACTTCAACTCTTATCTGCAACATCACTGATCCTACCTCTGTTCTTTTACCGCAAACAAGTATAGCTGACGAAAGATCATTACTGGCTGTTGTATCTTTCAGTTTCCACATAGTTTGCTAATTTTTGATAACCATTAAATGATAAAATTACTCTTAATGCTAAATTTTAATGTTATTCAATTAAACCTAAATCATATATAACTATGATTCTTATTGTTGATGGTTTACATAATAGTATTACGGATTTTTTTGTTAAGTTCATGCAAATTTTGTTTACAATATAACACTGCGCTTTATCTCAAACAAGGAATGTACTTATCAAAATACTAAAGATAAATAATATTACTGTATGTTAGTACGTGCACAAATAATAATGTACTTATCTTGCTCCCAACATCTTAACTGACTAAATATATTCAATGGCCGTGTTTCAGAACTGTACGTGCACATTGAACTAGAATAGACCATTTTCCTCCAAACATTCAATTTTTCTGGCTATATTTAAATCATAAATAGTTGATAGTTGCTTCTCAAAATTTTTAATTATTAGCTACTATTGCAAGTAATTAGATTCTATTTGATAACAACCTTTTCCTTTTACTTAAATTTTGAATGGTAAATCTTATGTAGTTTTAAGCGAATTGAAACTTTAAATCTGTTAGGGTAAACAAGTTGAAATGATGGTAAAATTTATTTGTAAAAATTGAAATAAGTTATAAACAAATTATTATTGTTTATGAGTGGTCAATTTATTAGCTACTTATCTTACCTACTTATGTATTGGTGGTAAATACACAATAGTAATAAATAACTAATTTTAAAATCTATTAGAGTAAATAAGTCAAAATAGTCGTAAACTTTATTTGTAGAAATTGTAATAAGTTATAAACAAGTGATTATTGTTTATGAGTTGTCTGTTTATTAGCCACTTATCTTACTATCAAATGGAGTTTGTAAGAAAAAACCTTGATTGACTTCTTATATGTGCAGTTCTATATGTATTGAAATAAGTCACTACTCAACGGGTTACGATTGCGCAAACACAGATAACGTTAGTACCAATGTTCTATGCAAATATTATTTTCATTTTTAGCATGGATAAGTATCTATGCAGTTTTAAAATTGGTTTTGAATATTACCCAAATATGAGTTGAGAAAACATAATATCTCTACAGTTTTAAACATAGTGAACTGGATGCGTGAAATGCTTCGCACATTCATGGATTTGAAAGAGAATGCAAAGTTCTATAAAAATGGGTTTTCCGTATGAATCCGAGAATCTGAATTTTCAAATGTGTAATTATTCCAGACATTGGTTCATGATCACACATAAATTTTAAATGCAGTTTTGAGTTTGCGCCATGGTGTACATGAATTCCCTATGCATACATAAATTGATTTAACATGATATAATATAATAAGTACTTGATCAGTTTTATATGTATTCAGCTGAGTTTTTAAATACATTTTAGATAAAAGATTCACAATTGTGTATATATGCTTTAGATTTTAAAATTTTACGGCGTGTTTATTATTTTATAATACATTCTATAATCTAAAATTGAAGAAGATGATGGTTGGCATGTGGTTTTGCCTACTCAAGGAAACCAACTAAGCATGTTGATGTGGAAAAACTTCTGAATGATTATCCATCGGTCTTAGATGAATTTCCCTATTTAAAAAATGTCTTAATTTGATTTATTATGTTAGTGATATTTATAGTATATTATTTGCTGTAGATTAATTGCTACTTGCATTAATAGTCAGGTATTTGTTATGTTCGTAGCTTGGCAGAATTAAAAGGACAAAAAACTGAACAGAATTTGTTTTCATCACTCATATATTCTTTTGTTTTATTTTTAGTAGCTTGGTAGGCTTGCTGAGTTATTCTGTACAATGCTCAGCAAATTGTTATATGTATATGTATACACTGCTCCGCTAATTGTGTTCTATTGATTGTATGTGGATTCACTTGTGTTCTATCACCGGTATCTCTAACCAACATATCACTTGCCTGATTACAAATGTGGATTCACTTGTGTTCTATCGATTGTATGTGCTAAAAATGATACTAATGAAAGAGTAAATGTTTGGAAAGCATTGTCAGAAGAAGCTGCTAACTCATCCATGTCTTGGGTATTGGCTGGAGATTTCAACTGTATTCTGAATAATTATGATATAATTTCAATTAGTTATTCACTTGACATTAACGCATATTTCCAGGCTTTATGCGTAACTAATGTTATGTTTTATGCCTAACAAATGTTATTTTTTATGCAGATTGAAAATCAAGACGATCCAACTATCCCAATTACACGAACTCAAGTTGGATTGATATGTAAGGTACTTTTTAGTGTTTTTCCACTTTTAAGGTTCTTGTACCTTCGTATACTAATAAGAAAAGGAAAAAAATAGTTATCAAAGAAACTCAGAATTTGCTGCAGATCTCGGAATTTGTTGACCCGATATATGGGAGTTAACAGGTTTTAAAAAATTCCCTGAATTGTTATTGATCCCATGCAGGTTTGCATTCACACTCCTAAAGTCTCTTAGACTTAAAAAGGTTTGATGTAATCCTATTTTGGATTATTTTAAGTATTCTTAAAAGCTTTGAGGAGTTAGTGAAAACTAGGAGGTGCATTGCTCTCTCACTTGATGTATATTAGCAAGTTGTACATGATCATGTGCAGGCCTATACATTGGGAATTCTTAGTTACGAATATGCAAAGGAGAACTGTTGGTAAATGGAGATACTAAGGTATGAATATTTCACGCTCCTTAGGTTATGTTTTGATTGTGGAAGCCGAAATCAGTTGGAAATCGTAATGTATTTGTGATGGTCTTAAAAGCTAGGTATTGCGACAACTTAATGGTTATGGTTTGTTTAACTGACTTGCTTATATATCTTTTTCCCTGTTCATAAGAACTAGAATGGGGTGACATATTTTGGGTATAAAGAATTGTTGTTTTGCTATTATACACTGAGCATGGAGATGAAATTTTTGTGGTGGTATAAAATTGGATATGAAAAGCGATTAAGGAAAGCTATGGGAGCTCTTTGTAACTTGTAAGAGCTAATTTACAATGTATATAACTTGCGCCAGCTTTGTGATGGTTGCTTGGAATGGTTTGAAAGTGCAATCTGATACCATTGATCATGATATGAATATCATGAGTGGTTGAGGCATGTGCCTTGATTTTGGATGCATGATTTTTTAATAGTTAATAGGCCAATGTTGATCTTTGTTCGGTGTTTGAAGTTAGAATCCCATGATTTACATATGATGCATGTTTTTGATTGTCAGGTTAATAATTTGTCCATTAAAATTACTGATTTGTCATAGTTCTTCTTTAGGCATGTTTTTTAGTAACATGCATGCTTTTCATTGTCAGATTAATATTTTTTCTTCTTTAGGCACCAGATGCAATCAAAGCTACAATAAACTACTGGTCAAGGAATTGCAGATCAAACATATGTGTATATTTGGAAATACTTTGGTTAGTTTTACTTCAGTTTTTTTAGTTTTAATGATAGTTTTGACGTTGTGAATTCTCTTTATTATGTCTTAAAACGTGCAAATGTAGAAAGTATATAGTATTTTGCAATCTTAGACTGATTATTAACTTAGACTGATTATTAACTGTTAGTTTCTAGTTACAAATTATCCAAATCAAGTGAGGTGGAAGCTAACATAGCAACCCAAATTTATTCCCAAGGATTTGAACATTGAACCCATTCAGAATTTAGTATTAACAATCTAATTGAAATAGATACATAAACCTATCATCTCACATACTTTCCAACTCTCTGCAATAGCCACTTAGGCATCAAAACCTGCACTGTAATTTCCACAAACACTCGGCAAAGGCTGCCTATCCCACCAGCTTATTGCTTTTATTTTATTCTGATAGGTACGACTAGACAAAATCAAGAGCAAGAAGTCAAAGGTTTGAAATAGAGTGAAGCATCTTGTTTATTAGCTATTTGTGTATTTAAATAAGGTGAATTTGGAGAAGGTTACTTGTGGTATCAGGTATCTTATGTTTTTATTCCTCAAAGCATTCACTTATACAAACTTATTCCAAGTTTTTAATGTACGTTGCCCTGCTTAATGCACATTTTTAACCTGTTTGTTCTTCTTCATCCTGTTCTTTTAATGCACATTTTGGATCAATCACCGAAGACAAAGACATTGAGCATGAGAAGGTGTGAGTGAGTGTAACTAAGTGTTTGTTGTGAAAAAATATTTGTACAAATGAGTATTTTCATATTTTGTCTAGTAATTGTGTAATTGAAAGAAATAAAACTATGTATTGTTCAAGAGTGTAATAAAATATTATAGCAAAATAAGAAATTTTGGGTTTAATATTTTAATTTATGCAATATTTTCATATTACTACGATCAGATTTTTTTTTTTTTTTGAAAAAACACAACAGACTTACAACGGGCTATGCCCGTTGTAATATAATGTATTACAACAGGCAGAAACTGCTTGTAATTCATTAGCTATTACAACAGGTTTGTAGCCATTGTCATAAAGTCATTGCACGTGACATAGCACATTATTACAACAGTCTTTTACAACAGTCACTGACCGTTGTAATTTAGTGAGGACCTATTACGACGATGCATATTAGGACGGGCTTTTGCCCGTTGTTAAAAGCATATAACAACGGTTTTTGCCCGTTGTAAAAGGATTGTTTTGTTGTAGTGCCTCTTCGTCCGTCGCTCAGAAAAGTTTCAGAAAACACCTCCTTTTGCTCGTCGATCGCTTCCAACGCCCATACCTGGGTCGACTGGTAATCGGGAGAATCAAATCAGCCGGTGTAAGTTAATTGCTGTAAGTGTTTTATATATTATGTTAATAGTCAAAGATGGCTTCTTAAAGTTTCATGCGCCGATGGAATGCTCTTCAGTTCAATCTTCATACCCAACTGAATAAATTTTTCTCATTTGATCTGAAGTGATGATGCTAATTATCCTTTTAATCTTTGTCAATTATTGCCTAATTATAATATGTAGATTTTTTTGTCTAATTAATTTTTAGGATTGAATTATACAATGATTATCTCTTTTATCGTTAAATTACTTGAGTTAATTGAAGACCGTCTCTTTTCCTGTTAAATTATTGATTAAATCATACAAAGGTACCCAATCTGCTAATAAAAATTGTCCAGCCAAAAGTTGTATTTAAATTGATTGTTGATAAAGTGAATTGTTTGAACTTTGAAATTATGCCCAACAGCCCAACGGATAATTCTTTTTCATTCTGCGCAAAAACATCCGATAATATTCGAACATCTCCAAATCCTTCTTAAAGGTTAAATAGCTCAGATCCACCAATATAAAGTGTTCTTTCCACTTTGAAACTTTGATTTTCATTCTACACAATGGCGTCCGATACGCGGTATCCATTCGATCTATAGATCATGAACACTCTTCTTTACAATTTGAGAGATAATGATCAATGAGAATGTCTTGAATAACGTGATATCATTTTATTTGTTAAAAGAAACGGAAGATACCCTGTCGTTCAGAAACTGATTTGTCTAATGTTTACTCTTGTAACATCTACTACAAGCATAGAATGAACTTTTTTCAGCTATGATGCTGGTTATGACATCACTCCATAATTAGATTGAAGACGACCTATTTGGAAATCATATGATAATATATTTTAAAAGAGAGATTGCTAACAGTCTTGTTATTGAAGAGATTTTAGAAGAATTTGCTTATCACAAAGTTCGTAAATCTCATAACCGTAGTTATGTTGCTTTTCTTCATTTAGCATTTAATACTGCATAGATTAATTTATGACAAAAAACATGTAGTGCTATAGAATGGAAAAGTTAATGCACTTGAACTTAATTATGCAAGACTGAATACATTAACATTGAATATTCTTATGAACAACAATTAAGAAAAAAAGCATGATAATGAATACTATACTTCTTATGCATGTATTATAATATTATAATTAATCGGGTTATGCAACTTGGGTTATTGAACATACATTAGCTGGACATTCATGAAATTAAACAATATTTATGAGTTTGCTCAACAAGTTCGGAATGAGGTTTGAAAATTATAAACTCTGTTAATGTAAGAAATGTTCAATTATAGTTCAGTTATAGTACAGACTTTGTATTTAATGAGTTTTGCTAAGTACTTGTTCTGATAAAATATATGATATATTTTTGTATATAATAGATGTATTTAAATGTTGGATATATTTGTATTCATTTGAATTACATAAAAGAATGCAATAGAATGTGATGCAAAAATGTATGATATGTTTAGTACTTAGTTCAATGAGAAAAAAAGTAACTATTAGTTATTTTGTATTCATTCAGAATAAAATATATGATACATAAAATGAATTGTGTATCCAATGGAATAACATACTATTTCATACTATTAGTTAATTTATTCCTTCAGTGATCTTTCATGAAATGAGCTTTTTCTTTTCTCAGCCATCAGCTGCTTGTTCTGATTTCGACAAAAACCCAATTGTGTTTCATTTATTTTAAAAATACTGATTCTAAAAATCCTGCTTGCATCATGTGACCTTCCAATTTTTTTCTAGCTCCACCACTGATTATAGATTAAGTAATCATATAATCATATCATATACTAATTAGGCGCTCTCCTTTTCATCCATTTGTCGCACACCACATAGTGAATATTTTTTTTTTTTTGCCTAACCACTCTTGCTAAAACTGGCTAAGACAAAAAAATAAAACCCTGTGGTGCTCTTACATTATTTAACAACATCTCATTTATTCTTTTCTTAGATGTTCTCATACATGATATCACCTTCATGAATGTGCACCTAATGCACTGAAGTAACTCAGTTGATCTACAGACTTGTTAACAAGTTTATAATCGTGCCCATTAGTCCTTCGTGCCCGTTTCCGTGATTTACTTTGAGGGGGTCTAATTGTTTAGACTTCAGTCCAAAAGATATGTGCATACAGTCACTAACTTCAGTCCAAAGCATATGTATATGTTTGCACTTGAACCTGAGGTATGGGATTAAAGAAAATGCATATATATATATATATACATATATATATATATATAGAGAGAGAGAGAGAGAGAGAGAGAGAAAACAGTGCATATTGGTGTGTATTTATGCATAGTTGTAGGTAAGAATCATGTGTCTGGAAAACATCACTTTATATTCCACAGGTATTGCATGTTTTAATGCTTATTATAAGCAATATCTATTTATCATGTATTGTCTAATTCACGTTAAAGGTGACATGTTGTATTTGGCTGATGTATTGACCTTAAAAAATTTGTATCATATAGGCAAGATTCAAGTTGGATGACATGTATCAGGATATGTTCCTCCAAACGTTGGGACAATGATGGAAAGAATCAAAATCAAGGCTAGTTAAAGCTATAAAAGATGCAGCAAAGAGTCCCGATGGTTCCAACAAAATCTCAGGAGTGGAATGATTTTGTCAAAGAGAAATTATCGGAAGAGTTTGAGGTATTTTGTTCTATTTTAATAATGACTACAATTGAAAAGTTTTCATTTCATTTTATTTTACCTAATTTCAATGAATTTCTCTTATCCAGTTAACAAGCAACAAATACAAATCTATACGAGCAAAAAATACGGTTCCGCACACTATGAGTCGAAAGGGATACGCAAGACTAGAAGATGATATGGTAAGAAAAAATAGCTTAGAAATTTCATTCATTATCACTGTCTTAAAACATTATTTATCCAATATAGTTTGACATTTAAATTTTACGCTCTTTTTGCAGAAAAAAGAGAGTGGTTGCTCATCAGATATCAACTGGGAGGACTTATGGTGCATAGGCTATACAAAGAAAAATGGAGATCCATCTAATCCTATTGTCGCCCATTACATCGTGAGAATAGATAACACATTAAATTATTTCCACTTTTTTTGTTTTGATTTCAGTTTACCCTTTATTGGATGCTCCAACATATGAAAAATGTTTATTTTTGAATTTGTAGGCCAAGATAAAAGAGAATAAAAATACCCAAAGTTTTGAGCATACAATATCATTAAATAAAGATGGCATGTCAAAAGTTTTCGGTCGCGAACACAGGGGTAGAAAAGGGGACTAGGCTTTGGGGTTACACCAACTCAGTTCGGAGCACGTATGATTGGTTTAGAAAAAGGTACGTGAAATGGAAAAACAAATTTCTACCTTGCAGAATCAAATGAAAGACCTCTCTGATTTGTTCATGGTTGTAAGTTATAACCGATTCATTGTACTAACGTGTAATCTTGTTATTGATATTCACTTAAAAATTGATAACTGCATGCCTATTTTTTTTAAACAGAGTATCAATGGTAAACAAAATGCAGCGGAAGACCAGTGCCTTCACGTGGTAATACGCCACAGGTATTTCTTAAATTTGCCTACAAATTTAAACGTTTGTATTTTTGGTTACATGCCGATGTTTGTATGGTTTTGATAGGGTTAAGTTTGCATGTGATGTTGATTGCAATTGATGTTAGAAATCTTTAAAAATACCTTCAGAAAGAAAAAAAAAATACAGAATTCTTAACAGTAATACCTTCAGAAAGAAAAAAATACAGAATTCTTAACAGTAATACCTTCAGAAAGAAAAAATAGTGGAAATGACCATTAAATACAAATTTTTTAATGGTAATAATACATGTTAAATTATAGGCTATGTAAGGGGCATAGGTTAAATAATTATTTCAAACTAAGTTATGTTACTTCAAACCAGTAAATAAATGATAATTGTTGACTTTGGTTGTAACTGGTTGGATACTTTTGTTTACGTCTAATTTTACAACTTTAAACTGTTAATGTTATCAAATTAAGCGCCGCTTAACCCCGAAATGCAAAGTTGTTACAACATTTGCTAAAAAAAACGTAAAGCGAAAAATCACTTAATCTGAAAACCAATTTTTCTCAGCCTAGATAAACTAAAATCAGATTTCACAAATAAATCAATTCTACTAATGCAGTATCTTTAGATTGATGGAGATTCCCACAATTTTGATTAAGATAGAGGCTGTGGTTCAGATTTGAAGTTGTGATTGTGTGATTTGGAGTTCAGTTTGGTTGTGGTGATTTGGAGTTCGGTTTGGTTGCAATTGTGTGATTTGGAGGTCGCGAGTGGTTCGTCACTAGACCAGGAGGAGGTGATGGGTTGCGGTGTGAAGTTGATGATTCTAGAGGAGCAGTTCAGGTGATTGAAGTTGAGGCTAGAGGAGAAGTTCAGGTGTTGGAATAAAACTGATGGTCCAAGAATGAATTTGTATGTCTAAACTTATCATTATAATGAGCGTAAGAAATAAACATAACTGGATTCGGTAACAACACTATATCATATCGCACTCCTAAGATTGAAAGAAATAAGTTAATGAAATTAGATGTTGAACCTTTAAATACCATGAATTCCTTGTGTATACAAAATTAAGGTCCTGTGGTTTCATTTATAATATGGATACAAATATCAAACGAAACTGATGGCGGTCTTCCAGTTTTCAAAGCCGCCACCGAAGTATCAGTGGCAACGGATTGCATTCTGCCTCCTCAATAAAGTTTAGTATCAAAATCTTGGGTTATCCGACAACATAAATACAACTCGTTGTTAACATGCTATAATCCTGAAAGCAAGGTTCTTTTATATTTAACTATATTTTAACATATGTCTAGAATCTTTGTGTTTTATCTATTAGAAGTTCAAGCATTTTAGAATTGTATACGTGTTTGCCCAAATGGACAGTTGTAAATTGCTGGAATGATTTTATAATGTAATGGTAATGGTTTCCCTGAAATGTCAAATAAATTGGTAGCATAAGATACCTAAGTTGGAATAAATACTGCCAGAAGTAAGAATGCCTGGCATCATCCTTTTTTTTCTTTAGACTTTACTCTTTAATTTCAAAGCGCTGAACAATTTTTTCCTTCCCTAAGTTGTAGATAGGGGACTATAAGTTAAGATTATCATTACTGACTTTAAAATGACAAGTTCTTCTAGATTTTGTTAATATAGCAAGGAGCTGCCTTTTTGTCAACAGTATTTGACATTATAAAAGGTTTTTTAAACTTATAAGTAAGTTGGGCAGAAGTTTTTTAAGGATTTAGAACTAATGAAACTTCCAGTTCTTATTTTATAAGATATTATAGGAAAGGAGCAAGCATTTGTATATTTCAACTAGTCGAATGGTCAACGCAAATGATGAAAAAAAAATTCCATTTCAAAATATATTTGTTTACATTTTCTTTGAATGCATGCACCATTCTTATCATTGTGTTACGATAGCATTGTTTGTTAATGATTCCAAATTATATTTATGCTCATGCTTGTTTTTCAACATGCGTCACCAACCGAGAAATTTCTGAATAGACTCTCCTGAGTTTTACTTGTTGTTTTATGCAGGCTTATTTAACGACTGGCATTTGTCAGTATGCAGAAAGTCAGCGGCTTTATTATAGAAGTAATATAATAGGAAGTGTGGAATTGTGATTAGTTACTGGTGGCATGTACCCTCAATTTCAAGTTAGGATGAACCTTTGAGCAATTTTGCTGGCCACATCCATGTTTTTGTGATGAGTAATGGCATTATGTGATAATAGCACTGTCATTAATGGCATGTTTTTGGTCCGTTAATTGAAAAATATTGACAAATAAAAGAAAAAAATTCAATGGAAAAATATTCAATTGAAAAATATTGACAAACAAATATGCTACATTGGATTGAATAAATGCATGGGAATATATGACATACGGATCCAGTATTTACTTTGTATTGCTGACTTTAAAAAAAACAATCTTAGCAAAAATTTACATGATCGACCTAGCAGATCCAGGATAGCACAAGTTAACTTACTTTTTTTTATAAAACGTACAAGTAAAATTCTTTGGGCATCGTAAAGGTCATTTGAGCGAAAATTCTCGCATACGTATTTATCCGAACCTTTATTTCTTTGAGTTCCTCTGTACTTTAAATGGCTTGCTTTCCAATTACCTAAAACTACTATATAAGAAAAATCCCACTTGCACCAAGATTATTGACCTTGATTTACAATAAATATTTAATGATAATGAAGAAGTGGAAAGAAGGAATGATATTATCTAGAGAGTTTCTTCAGTCGCTTCCTATTTGGGTTCTTTTTTCGATTTGGATTTCTAGACTGAAAGGGGAAATCAGCAAAATTGCTTGTGTTTTAGGAGTTCCTATTTAGCTTGACAATGTTACTATGGCCATGATTCAATTGTGATATGCTAGAGTTTTTATTGAAATTAACTCTATTTTTTTCATTTCAATCAAAATGCTGTTTTTAAATGCGACAAATATTGTAATTTGGAAGGATGTTTTACATGAATGATGCCCACTAAATTTTTGTTTATGCCATTGTTTTGGTTACTCAGACAAAAGATGTTTGTCTGTTCATGTGTGGGTTCCAAAACAAAGCAATTTAGTTAATTCTGAAAATAACATGCAAGTGGATAATATGCTTTCAACTGAGCATGCACGAGTTGCTGTTGCGGACATTAATAAATCAGATATGCCAAGAAGTGTAGAGATGAATGTTGATAATGCAGGTTGCCATGTTAAAATGTTTCATAATGTTACAAATAGGAAAATGGCGTTGAAAATAATTGAATTTGAATTAATTGGGGTTGTTGTTGTTGCAACAACAGTAGGCGGAAGGTATTTTTCTTATGATTAGATTTGTTGATTTACACTAACTATAATTTAGTTTTAGGCTGTTTTGCTATTTGTTCCATTACTGACTGGTCATGAATTGGTTGCTCATTGGACCCTAGATTTTCATGCATAGTTGAACCTTAGTTATAGTTCAGTTTGCATGACAAGGTACTTGCTGCACTCGCTAGTACAGTCCTCTAATTTAGGTTATATGTTACCATGAGTCTAATTATTCCTATTAATTATATACACATCCCTTTTGGGTTTGGGTTGGAGGATCTTAGTTTTATACATGCCTCATTCATGAAATGTATTTACTGATTTCCGCATTTCGCACTGTCCATCAACTGTTTTGCTGCATTCCCTACTTTAGATTTATTTGCTTATTGTTAATTGCTTGTGGTTCTTTTTTTTCTTCAGTTGCATCAGAGTAGCAACAATGTATCAAATGGTCGTACTATACAAGTGGAGAATCAGCCTAGAAAGTGCAAATTATTGGGTGCTTGGCAAAAGAACGCTTTCGCAAAAGCAACAATTGCATCTATGGATCCTACTGTTTTAGTGCACCATGTACCTTTAGGCGCAGATGCTTGGAAAGTTTGGGTTGATACTGCAGTGGATCCCGAAGCTGTTCTATACAGGCCTACTTCTGATATTTATACTATTGGACAAGCGGTTGGGACGACAGTTGCTTGGCATAAGGACTTTATCTCATTTGAGTAGTACGTATGTGTACTTATGATATATGCTATGGATTTGGTTTTGTAATGAAGTTATGAATTCAAAAATGATGTAAACTTGAATTGTTTACTATTATGGTTATTTTTGGTAATGTATTGTTTTAATTATACAATGTTATTAAATTAATGGTTAATGTTAGTTGTGAAATACTGAATTATATGGTAATATAAAATTATTACTACGATTGTCCTTGCAGATGATGTTACAACTATTATTAGCAGTTGTAAACTGCTAGCGCAACTGATAGAATCAGTTGTTGAAATATTAATTACGACTGCCAAAAACAGTTGTAATTAAGTCTTTTACAATAGTTAAAAGTTGCTCTGATAAATTCTGTCGCAATAGTGAATAACAGTTGTAAAAAAATATTGTATAACCATTTTTAGCAGTTGTGAAAACAATTTTTACAAGGGGCAAAAACTATGGTAAAAAATATTTTACAATAACAGAAAACAGTTGTGACTGGAATTTGGCAACTGTTTCGAACAGTTGTAAAATAGCCATTCTCTATTACCGATGTGGATATAACGATGGGTCGTTGCCCGTTGTAGTAAACATATTACAACTGTTTTTGGCAGTTGTGAAAGGCTATTTTTGTTGTAGTGTAATAAGTATTTATACATTTTGTCCTATAGAAAAGGCTATAAATGAATAGGAAAATGGCAAAACTACTGTTTACATTTTATAAAGAATAGTTAAACACTTATATAAGTTTATAAGAGCATTTCTGGCAGTTAATCGGGAATTTGGGTGGGGAAAGGCATTCTTAAATGGCAACTCCCCTCACCGTTCCAGCAGTAGGTGGGGGATGCTTGCCTTTTTTTTAATTAATAAACCCTAAATGGTTTCCTGAAAATAGTTTTGTTAGTTTTTTGTCCTCATTACATTTGTTATAATATAAAGTGTCCAGCGTATAAAACATAAAAATATTAGTAAAATCATGTAGACGTTAATGAAAATTAAATTAGAATTAATTTATTTATATCATTGACGAATATAAATATGTAAGTTATATATTATTTTACTTTAACGCTTATATAAAGCTATAAATATATGGTCGTTGTCCGATATAAAAATATACGTTATGTACAAAGAGTCGTTCTGGGATATAAAAATATAACATATATAAATATAGTCGTTACCGAATATTAAAATATAGTTTAAACTTATAGTTGTTGCCGAATATTAAAATATAGTTCAAATTAATAGCCACTACCGAATATTAAAATATAGTTTAAATTTATAGCCGTTGATGAATATAAAGATATAGAATATACTTATAGCCGTTGCAACTTCGGATTGAAGAAGCTATAAAACCTGATATAGTGTGCACACATAGATTCACAGTACAAAAATGTCTCATAATGTTTATAATGACTATGCAGTTTACGAATCGGATGTGCAGAGTGATGACTCAAATTACTTGAGCCAAAATGGTTTTGAGGATACCAACTTCGATTCTGATGAAGGCGATGAAGTGTTGGGAGGTACAAATTATCTTCAGATGTCTTCGGATAGCACGAATGATAGCGATGAGTTAGAACATATGATGCAAGCTGTTACCGTCCAACAATTAAAGATTCACCAATTCCTAATAGAAGGCTCATCTAGCGGTACATAACTTGGTAGTGTGTTCGGCCAGATAGACAGACAGATGATGCCGGATCATCAAGGAGATAATGCAAGATTTATTTCAACACCCCTAGTACGTATGGTCCTATCGACTTTCGATGTCGTTTTTGTATGAGCAAGAAAATATTTATGCGCATTTTCAATGGAGTTATTGGACACGATAATTATTTCTTTCAGAAACAAAATAGTGTTGGAACTTTAGGATGTTCACCATACCAAAATATTATTGGCGCATTACGTGTTTTAGCATATGGGATAGCTCCAGATGCGTTTGATGAGGTTGTCTGAATGGGTGAGAGTACTATTAGCTTAAGTCTTGAAAGGTTTTGTGTAGCCATCATTGAACGTTTGATGAGGTTGTCTGAATGGGTGAGAGTACTATTAGCTTAAATCTTGAAAGGTTCTGTGTAGCCACCATTGAATTGTATAGCGAGGAGTATCTATGCACTCCAACGCAAAGTGATGCCAAAAAATTGAAAACGTTACGAGCCAAACGAGGATTTTCCGGCATGTTAGCATGACACAGCCAGTTTATCGGACATTACTCCAAAGAGACAATGATACTTGAAGTTGTTGCTTCACATGATCTATGGCTTGGGGATGCATTTTTCGGATGTCTTGGTTTAATAAACGATATTAACATATTTCACCAATCACATTTGTTTAAGAACCTTACACATGGAAAAGGACCTGCATGTGATTTTAATATTGCAGGAAATACGTATGACATGGGGTAGCACTTCGCAGATGGCATCTATCCTTCTTGAGGTACTCTCGTCAAAACTATTTCAGCTCCTGAAACAGAAAAGAAAAATACTATGCTAAAAGGCAAGAGGCAGCGAGAAAAGACGTAGAATGTGCTTTTGGGGTTCTGCAAGCAAAGCTTGTCATTGTTAAAGACCCTATCAAATTGTTTAAGCCATAGTTGAGCAACATTATGCAAGCTTGTATTATGATGCATAATATGATCAATAAAGAAGAAAGAGGAAAATTTCCATCTTATTTGGGATATGATCCAGATAACACCGCAACAATTGTTTATGATAGAAATTCAGCGACTATTGAGGTATTTCTAAGCCGTTTGCATAAAATTAGATCTAGAGAGATACGTAATAATATGCAAGATGACCTGGTTGAGCATTTATGGCATCTAAAAGGGAATGCTTAGATGTAGTCTATGCATTTTTGAAATATTTTAACGCTATTGTACTCGATGATTGTATTGTGTTGTTTACTTTAAATATATCTCAGTTCTATTTTCTGTGTTAGCCAATATTCACAACTCACTAGAGGATGACTCGAAATTTTTAACTCCCTCTAATTTTTCAGCATGATACTGACCACTTTAATTGATTGAAATCAATTGAAAGACCACTTTAATTATTGCCAGCATGATACTGACTAATCTTGTCCGTGCTTAGTCCAATGTACGTATTAGCACGACTTTTAATGTTCATAGACTAGTCATGTCAGAGCGTGGTACAATATGCTCTTCATATAGCGATCAATTTGAATTAAACTCTATGGATACATTCCAACTTTCCAAACACATAAACCAAAAGTTACCTACTGAAGACATCACATAATATAATGATATATTACCTGTACAGTATAATATGATTGTACCATAACCCGTACACTACGTGACCGATGAAGTTTGACCAGTACTTGAAATGATATAGTGAGTCGTACGTCCACCGTGCCAGTTGAAAAACATCATCCTTTTCTACCTCATTAATTACTTTGCGGTAATTCACACAATTTGTAGTAAATAAGCAGAATGCCCTTCTGGTGGATAAATTTGTTCTCAGTATTCTATAACCCATAAGATTGTTGTATTTTTCATTGAGGGTTGCCCAAAAATCTTGATCTACTTCTTCTTCCATATGTAGAATATCTGCTTCAATGTAAGCCTTTATCAAAATGACGTAATCCGATCCTTTCCAGTTTTCGTTTGCCATTTTGAAACGTTAAGTCAAACAAAATTTTCAGTGGATTATATAGGCATAAAAGGTACAGATTTTCAAGGGTTAATTCAAATAACCCTTCCCAGAAAATTTGACAACACAATGGCAATGACAGTCACTGTACGCAGGGCTATCAACAAAGGAAAATACTGAAATTGTCATAATAGTTCTGACAATTTAGGCACACCAACCAAGTAATATATACAGCATGTGCACTCTAATAAATGCATAATGTTACTTTTTTCACACTTATACCAATAATGCATATCACATCCTTCAAGGGAATCATTAAAGTTGATTTGATTGAACAATTTTATTGGTCAAGGCAATTAAATTTACTGGCATATTCAACATTTGATTTGGCGACACAGTGCAAAATAATGAATGGCTTCTTTTAATGGTCAAGTCAAGTTGTGTCCTTTATCTACATAAATATGGGGGTATGGGTTATTGTTTTCTTCATACTCGCAAACAAATCCAAGTCTAAACAAACAACAATGCTCGATCCAAATAACAACAATTTCTCTAGCTATAATCGATGATAACATTGTAATTTTACTAGTTTACTATCTCAAGTTGAATCCCCATCAATGATTCCACGCCCTTTTCTAATTTTCTAACAAAGTTAGTATCTCCACCAATTAAACCTCGCTCAGCAGCATAGTAACATGTACTGCCAAATTCCTCAAATCAACAACTACTTTAGGTCACAACCCATGATTACTAATCAAAATGTACACCAAGAGATGGCTTCACCGACCCTTGTACCTGACAAAGACAAACTAAGGCCAAATGGTCTTATAACAAGAGAAAGCCAAAGGAAACTCACGGTCAAAGTAGTGTAGAAGTAACTACAGTTACTGGTAAAATATGGAGAGCAATTGAATACAAAGTTCTAGCCAATGCATGGGTAGATGCATCCGTCGTTCCAACAGGCAATTCCGTGGTGACTTTTTCTACCTCTGGGTTAATGATATGTACAATGGAGATCCTGAATGCGTAACAAGAAGATCATTTGAAAGCACAATGACTGCATGGTATAATATGAATACTATGTGTACCAAGTACTAAGGGATAAAAGCACTAAGGGGGGATTTGCTTAGAAGCGGTCAAACTTTCAGAGATTTAAAAGAAGATTATGGCACGATCTATCATGACCTTTGTAATAGTGAATTCATTGCTCATGAAGCATTGAAATTTTTTTCATTGTGTCCACGTTGGGCCAATCTATGCGAAACAGATGTTGTAGACCTTGAAGACACCAAAGGTTCCAACTTGAGAAATGTAGCTTCTAGACTTTCGATGGATTCATCCCCAGGAAATTCATTTGAATGTCCTATGGCTACAGACGGAGATGGGAACAACAACAATCTAGTGACTCCTAATTTGGGAATGTTATATGGTGGGCTTGAAACAAGGCTAGAAAGAATAAAATCAAGTAAGAGAGCATTGTTGAGAAATAAGGAAGCAACAGATTTGGCAACGTCTAGTGATAGACTAAATTCATTGTTGAGTGATATATCACTTGCATCTGCCTCCAAAAAAGAAGATGATCTTCGCTTTCCTATGGATTAGAAAAACGCAAATTTTGAAATAAATACTGCAAGCGCATAGATTGTGTAGTATGCAGGTCAAATCATAGGAAGGCAAATTAATAATTATTATTTATAGAATTTCGTGGGCCAATTAGACAACTTTTGAGATTTGGTTGAAAATAGAACAACTGAAATTGCAACAATTAGGATTATCGTTGAAACTAATCAAAAGATTAATCACTAATGAAAGTAAATTGCAAAACAAGAATAAAAATGCAGAAAATGAAAGTGCAGAATAGAAATAACAACATAAATAAAATTGGGATTATCGTTGAAACTAATCAAACGATTAATCACTAATGAAAAATAAATGTAAAAAACAACTAGTACTCTACCAAATCTAATTGTGTAGATGGCACTAGTTGCTAAGAAATAGAAAATTGCAGAAAATAAGAAGAAGAACTTTGTTAATGGAGAACAAGATAGAAAATGGATGGTGGCTACAATTAGATTACATGGGTATTTATAGGAGATAGCCAACCCTAACCCCAACCTTAATACATTGACAATTGGGCCTTAGGGAAATCACATAAGAGTTTACAATGAGAATTACAAATGGGCCTTAGTGGAATCTAGTAAATTTGGGCCTTTCCTCTTTTCCTCCTACTTCTTTGATAATTCTTCATTGATTTGTGAAATATATCGCCTTTCTACCAGTTGTTTTTTTGTCCAAAAAGCGATTTGTTGTAAGATCTTCTTCTGCAAGTCTTCAGATATATACACAGCAATTTGATCTCTATTTTCCATTTTTTTCTGACTGTATGTGGTTTAATCGGCATATCTGTAAAAGTGACAAAACAAAACCCAATTAATATTTATTTATATACAAAAGAAAAGATATAGGAGCACAAAATAGACACATTTCCATGTCAATCAAATACCCCACACTTATCTTTTACTCGTCCTCGAGTAAAATAAGAAATTAAAAACTAAACTAGAAAGGTCACATTTTCGTGGGAAACACGGTTGCATTGAGCGTACGTAACAAGCCATTAAACCTCTAGGTGTCCCTAGTAGGACGAGTGGTGTCTCGTGAGGGTTTTTAGCAGATACTACCCACAAAATCCCAATGCAACGTGCAATGATTCTAATGCAACTATATGAATGCAATGGGAATATGCAAATAAAAACGAAAAATGGAAACACGACTTATTTCAGGAAAGTGATACAACAAATTAAGTTAACAATTCTTAGTCAGTTGATTTTATTTTGGATACCTCAACTTGTCACAAATTTTCAACATAATTCAAGTTTTCAAATGTTAAATTCCAGTTTGGCCAGTCGGTTCGGTCGATAACATAGTGCAACCATGAAATAAATTCTTAGTTTGCTTGTTACAGTTTGTAAAGTGGTATTCTAATTTCCTTTTGTATTGCTAGTCAAATCAACAAGGTCAAGAAATGTTTGGACATCATCGCTTATCTCTATCTCTATAAAAATTAGAATTTATGATTAATTACATACACCCAACTTAAAAGACCAAGGTATACCACCCATACACTGCCTTGCAGACTAACGGAGAGTTGGGACATAGCTTGGCGGATTGTGCAGACTGACGCCGACTTTGTTAACAACATGTCGGTAATCCTTAGGTGTCCAATCTCATAAAATGAGACCAAGATATTCCAACGCTGACTTTGTCAACAACATGTCGGATAGAGCTTGGCGGGTTTGCACACCAATGCTAGATATACAGGCAATGTTGGATACCCTTGGATTGCTATTATTATTATTGAAAATATAAGAACAGGAAAGAGTTACGCGAATTCATCTTAACACAACTTTGTTTCAAAGATTCGAAAAGCTAGTATAAGTATTTTAAGTCCTCCACTCATTAAACAAAGACTACAATTTAGAATAAACTTCATGGCCATCACCTAAGAATCTCCCTATGTACCAGTTACACTATTATGCCTCAAAATTCAACTTTTCATTATATTTCATTTTCGATCTAAGCTGAGAGAAAAAATACTATCAACTGATTAACAATCCTTAACTTATTTTGTTGTAAATCTAAAATGAGTCATGTTCCCAAAAAAAATGGTATGTTATTACAATACAAAATGTATGACGGTCTAATCTTCATGCATGAAAATGAAAAAGAAAATAAAAACAAAAATTAAATAAATAATAATAAAAAGGATGCAATGCAAACTCCCCCCATACTAGAACTAAACAGTGTCCACACTGTAAACACGTTTTGTAAATGTGAAAGATACTACCCAAAGATGGATTAAATGTAAAATGATTTGTAAAACGAAATGCAATTTAACTATATGTAAGAACGAATCATATGTAGAATGATATATGTGCATGCGATGCAAAGAATGCCACCAATTTTTTCCCCCACACTTGTTTCTAGCCTGATAAATCTCATTCCCAATATGTCTAAGCATGTTTTATAATAAGCAAAGGGTTTTGAAAACCATCTCATTTTTATACCTAGATTTATAGTTTAACAGATAAATGTCCAGCGTCATCCTAACATGAAGTTTTTCAACCAAGCCAACATTCCAAAAGTAATTCATGTGTTCAACAAATTTATCAGTGTAATTGTTCAAAAATTTGTGATCGTATATAAACTCAGTTGCAATCGTGAAATAGAAATTTTGAGTGTTGTTCAAGACTATGTGATCACATTTCTCAATTTCATTAATTGACAACGTATTTTCGACACTGATAATCCCAAGTTCATTGGAAGTTTCTTCAAAGTTAAAATGTTCAAAATTGGATTCATGGCTTGATTCTATTTCATCCTCATTTTGCAACTCATCCTCATACAATCCAAAAAAATCATTTTCATTAAAATCCTTTTTCAATTCTGAGTTTTCAAAAAATAACATTTTCATTTTGTTCAAATTCAAAAATTTCAAGTATCTCGCATCCTAAAAGAGAGAGATCAAAATCTGAGCTTAAATCCTTTTCTTGAAAAGAAATGAAGTCCAAATCATTTGTTGAATTTTGAACAACTTCATTTAGATCGTTATTCTCAATTTCCAAAGTTGTTATCTGAAAATTTTCACTATCAGTAAAGAATGGATTATTTTCTGATTCATCGCTTGTTTGATTTTGATTTTGTTGCTCTCGTTGTTCTTTCAAAGATTCCATTAAACAAAAAAGTCCATCCATCTTTTTATTTAGCCTTTCTTCCCTCTCATTAAAATGACATTCTTCAGAATCGTTGATTTGAGAGCTCTCGTTTTAGATTTCTTGATTCTCAAAATTATAGTCCACATCAATTTCATGATCAATATTATTTCCAATGAGGTTGTTGTTTGAGTTTTCAGAAAAATGATATTGGAAATCATTTTGATTATAAAAATTATATTCGTAACCAAAATTAATGAAATTCGATGGAAAATTGCAATTTTGGTAATTCTCAAGATGTGGATATGGGCTGTAATTTTGAGAATTTTGGTTTACAACCCCATATTGATGTTGATCAAAGCTATATTGGGATTCAAAGCTGTTTTGATGAGGATATGGCCCATAATCGAAATTATTGATGTTTGAATTGAAATCACAATTTCGATCATTTCTATGATTTTGAAAATGTTGGTCATTTGGAAAATTTTGGAAATTATCGATATTGGGCCCACGAAATTTTGGAAAATCTTTCTTCATGAGTTGTAAATCATACTCATACTCTTCAAGAGGACGTCTACTCCGATTATTATCCCACATTTCTCGCAATGATTTTATTTTTGAGTCAGACATTTTAAAGAAATCACGGCAAGACAGAAATTATTCTCAGTTCAAAATAGTATAAAAGAATGGGTTGTGCTCTATTAATTAACTGACTCAATTAGAAGGGGAAGAGGGTCTTCATGGCCGTTCACGTATAGTATAAATATTAAGTGATACGACCAATGTTTTACGGGTAGTATGCAACCTCCTTTGCTAATAGTTCAATAGATTGAACTACTATATATCCGCGATCCAATTATACGTGACAATCAACTTCGCAAAACACCACTTTTCAATTATATTATTTTGCAACGTCTATTTTTATTGTTGAAAACAATGAGAATGAAGATTTTAGTTATGCAAATATCTACCAACCACAACAATTAAACAATAATAACTGCAGAAATTTAAAATATTGTACAAGCAAGGCGCTGCCCCTACAGAATTTTTTTACAAGCAATGTCTACATAAAAAAATTCCTTTGCAGCATAGCACCTGAAGAGTTTAGAGAATTTTACAGTGGGGTACGACAGTCCTTTCAGAAAATTTTGTAGCACTAACGATCCAAATTCCACTGTTTGCTATTGTTTGACCTTTGTATTCCTTGTTTGATTTGGCCTTTGAATTGATTTGATTCATATCTTCGATTTTTTTTGAATAAAAAAAATAAAGTAGACTAAATAAAATGAACAATAAAAAAGAAAACTAAACTAAACTAAACTCAAAACAAAACAATGGAAACAAAACTCACAAAATGAAGACTGAACAAAAACAAAAACTAAGCTTGAAAAGAAAAAAACAAGAAACGAATAAAAAAAGCTATGCTCAACAAAACTAAACCAACACAAAGAAACAAACTCAACAAAAAGAGAGGTAAAAGGAAAAAAAGGAAAATAACTTTAAAAAAAATTTGAAACTTACGCACTAACTAGAAAAGATGAACTCACACATCACAAATATAAATATCCAAGATTAACAAACACAATCACCCCTCGATTATTTTATTTATTTCTCAGAGTAACCCAGTGCAATAAGGGAATAAATCTTGGCCGCTTAATATTTCCAAAAACAAATCGTTCCCAATAAAATTGGAAACAAATCCACCTAAACAAAGGCGAAGATCATCAGCTCCCTCAAACAATTAGCACTCCTTCCGTTTTTTTCAGCAACAAATTTCTTAAATAAAAAATTGCACGCCCTCCCTTATCTTCTCAAACAAATGCAAGCCTTCCTTTTTTTTGCAAAAATTACAGAAGCTACTAATAGCCAAAAATGCTATAAACTGAGCCAAAAAAATGCCTCAAGCCCCTTTTTATCTTCTGAAAACAAATCACGTGAGATGGCTTGGAATCGGACAGTAGGGTTTTCGATTTGGTGGACGTTGAGGCTTTCGAACTTGTCTATTCGGGTATTGGCGATTCGTGATGCGGAAGGTGCCATCTGGTTTGAATTAGGTTTTCGAATTGAAATGGATTACTTTGAATTCTTGGTGGTGGTTTGTGGCAATACTGGGTATGAGTTGGGTTATATTGAGTTTGAATTGGATGGCTTGGATTTGTGAAATTCTCTGGTCGAATTGATGCGTGAAGTTTGGTATGCAAGAGATGTTAGGGTATATGATAGTAACGGTTGATGAACGGTGTGTATGTGATGTATGGTTTAACGGAATTTGCGAGGAAGTTAGGGTACGTTGTGGTGTTTTCCGAATTGGGATTTTCTTGTTGTGGACTGGAAAAATTCTTGTTGTGGATTGGAACGGTTAAAAGTGTTATGGAGATGGCAAGCAGCGTGGTGTTTATGGCAGCTTGGGATAGAGGTGAATAGAGCTAGTTTGAGTGGGAAGATGATGAAGTGGACTTGGGGTATTACGATGGTGAGTTAAAAAGGATTTGCTGGGTGGTGAGATTTGTTAATGATTTTGAAGTGTGGTGTAGGTGGTAAGAGGATATAGGTGGTAAAGAGAATGGGTTTAGCAGTGGTGACGTGGATATTGGCAGATAGGGAAATGCAAGAAGAAGAAGAATTGCAAAAGCAGTTTTTTTTTTTCTTTTTTAAGAATTGTTGAAAGTAGGAAAAAGTTTGTAAGAGGGAAGAATTTGTAGAAAGGAAGAAATGTAAAATAAGAAAGAAAAGGGGAGAAACAAGAAAGATAAAAAAAATAGAAGAAAGAAATAAATGTAGAAAAATTGGAAAGAAATAAAGATGGGAAGGAATTATGAAAAAAATCAAGCAACTTGTAATTGAAAGGACTAAAAAGAAATAAAGACGGAAAGGAAGGTTTGGTAGGAAGGGAACGAAAATTGTAATTGGAAAGAAATCAATAAAACAATGCAATGTTTTTTTTATTGCTGTAGAAGATTAAAAACAAGTATATTGACAATTGGAAAGAAGTAAAAGGAAGGAAGGAATAGATGGAAAGAAATTAAAGAAAAATTGGAAAATTTGGCAAAATAAATGAACAATAAAAATTGGAAAGAAGGAATAGATGGACAGGAATAGATGAAGAGGTAAAAGGAAAAAATATTGAAAAGGGAAAAAAATCAAGAAAATCTGGCAAGTTTTTTTTCTTGCTTAGAAGATTATAGTATCAATTAACAATACCAAATCTAACTATCAAGAACTTTTCTTTAATATATACAAGAAAAAAAGGAAAATAAAATAAAATAAAAACTAACACGAATCGGAAATTAAATAAATAATAAAATTTAATTGTTACCTCCCCGGCAACGGCGCCAAAAACTTGATCGACACTTTCCTATGGATTAGAAAAGAGCAGATTTTGAAATAAATACTGCAAGCACACAGATTGTGTAGCATGCAGGTCGAATCACAAGGAGGCAAATTAGAAATTATTATTTATAGAATTTCGTGGGCGAGTTAGACGACTTTTGAGATTTGGTTGGAAATAGAACAATTGAAATTGCAACAATTAGGATTATCAAACTAATCAAACGATTAATCACTAATGAAAGTAAATTGCAAAAAAAATTAAAAATGCAGAAAATAAAAGTGCAGAATAGAAATAACAACAGAAATAAAATTAGGATTATCGTTGAAACTAATCAGACGATTAATCACTAATGAAAAATAAATGTAAAATACAACTAGTACTCTATCAAATCTAATTGTGTAGATGGCACTAGTTGCTAAGAAATATAAAATTGCAGAAAATAAGAAGAAGAACTTTGTTGATGGAGAAGAAGATAGAAAATGGGATGGTGGCTACAATGAGATTACATGGGTATTCATAGGAGATAGCCAACCCTAACCCTAACCCTAATACATTGACAAATGGGCCTTAGGGAAATCACATAAGAGTTTTGAGATTTACAAATGGGCCTTAGTGAAATCTAGTAAATTTGGTCCATTCCTCTTTTCCTCTTCCTTCTTTGATAATTCTTCATTGATTTGTGATATACATGGCCTTTCTACCAGTTTTTTTTTGGCCAAAAAGCGATTTGTTGTAAGATCTTCATCAGCAAGTCTTCAAATATATACATAGCAATTTGATCTCTATTTTCCATTTTTTCTGACTGTATGTGGTTTAATCGGCATATCTGTAAAAGTGACAGAACAGTACCCAAGTAATATTTATTTATATACAAAAGATAAGATATAGGAACATAAAATAAACACATTTTCATGTCAATCAGAAGACCGTAACAAGTTGAAAGATAAGCAGTTGAAGATCATGGAGATGCAGCTACAACAAGATGCCGACAGAACTAAAGCTCTCAACAAGACAACTGATTATAAAGAAAGACGTGAAAGATGTTTGAAGGAAGAAAAAGAGGAGGAGTATCTAGCATGAGATGTATCTCGTTTTACTGGAGAGGCCCTTGAGTATGCTTTAGCAAAAAAGCGTAATATTTTGAGGGCTGAAAAGAAAAGATATCAGGAAGAAGAAGGAAGTTCTGAGATGTAGACGAATTCTATGTTGTTATTTCTAGCTTGTTGTATCCTAATTTTAATTTTCTATGTTGGCTATAACATTTTGTTGGTTATCAAAAAAAATTAACTAGATTTAAGGAATTTATATACCTATTTTTGATGCAAATATGAAATTCAAGCTTAATTTACAATGTTTTCAAATGTGTATACGATTTCAAAACTATATCAAAAAGGTAAATTATTATGTGTGAAAATTGTTTGATACAAAAACAAAGTTAAAACTATAAAAAATCAAATTTAAAACTTTAAAATAAGCAATATTTAATTCATAAAAATGTTTTTGTGCTTTGCTTTACAAACTTTTAAAATATATTAAATAAAAATCAACAAACGTTTTAAAAAAAGGTCATACACGTTATACGGTTTTCATAAAACCGTATAACACAAAAGGGATTTTTATGAAAACCATTAGTTAGGACAAGTGAGCTTAATTCATGTTTCCAGGAGTTTGGGCATATGATGAATTTGGAAGCCAAAATCAAATATATTATCCTCTCGCTGACTATATGGGTTGTTTGGCATGAACTGGACTAGAGAATTTCAAAAAATAAACACAGAGATATTAAGATGATCAGTCGGTTGCCAATTAATTAGATTAAGAGTTAGAGCAAAAGAATTGAAGTGCTTACCTATAGCTAGAAACATAGATTATATGGGTTTGGAGCACTAGATCTTGTGCTAAAGGGAGAGAAACTCACGATACCAGCTTAGATAGCTTAGGGACAACAGCGCCATTATTGCAGCAGATGAATTATGGGAGATTTTCTCAAAACTGAAAAGAGACTATAAAGTAGTTTAGTTTTGGAATGTCTAAGCTTGGTTTATTCTAACTAGGTGAATTGTCGAAATGTAGTGGTCTATAGTTAGGAATGCCCAGCTTTACTACGTGAATATGAATTTGTACGTAAGTTTGGCATTTGCCTAATAAAAGTTGACCCAGTTCCAAAACAAAAAAATCAATTGGAAGTTTTGATTAATAAATAAAGTTTAACTAGATAAAAGTAGTTATACAATTAAAAGAGGTTTAATTAATAAAAGCTTTAATTAAATAAAAAGGGTTACTTGTGTATAAAAAGAGTATTAAGACTATGTTTTCTTCCCTTGACCATTCAGTGGTCGATTATTTATTAATAGTTAAATAATCGACTATTAAATCTTGACCAAAATGATTAATCGATCCAATCTTGGAGAGACTAGAATTGGTAAGGTTTATACTTATCGATACCACTTCATGATTGAAATACATGCATGTTCTATCTCTTGGAATTGGAACTGCTAGTGATGATGGAATCCAAATTGGGGATTTATGATTTATTCTGGTGATGTATACTCGTATAAAGATTCTCAACGTAGCCTCGACATCGAGAAATGACTAAAGATATAGTAGGATGAATAATTTAGGGGATTTGCAAAACCAGATGTGTACCTTAACTCCATATCTAGAGTACGATTATCTATAGATCTGCCGATAGAAGTAGCGATGCAGATTTTCCACGTGATTCAGGTACGCTCATTTAGGCATAGGGCCATTGTTTTTAGCGTATGGTATATATTAACTAGAGCAATAAGGTGTTTGGATAGTATTTTCTATTCATTGTCATAGGAGATTGGACTCAGTTTACTAAGAAGGTCTTCGTAGAAAATCAGTATGCGAAAGTCCCTTAACAGTTTTAGTTGTACCTAATATGTTGGAATGTGAGATGTAAGCATTTCAGCCATGATTAATGTTTATAATCTCAAACTTAGGCATTATAATAATATAATTATATTTTCCTGTAAAATGATCTGGTTATCATAAGGGAGAAACCTATATCATGTTTATATGTGGTCGTGGTCTTACAATATATCTTCTCTTTTAGAGGAATTTCTAAAATTAAGCAAGTTGTTTGTGATGTAAGTTTTATCACTTTAGTATTCCAGACTGATACTAGGATTTGCTTTCCTTGTTCTCGGGGTCGGACCTAGTATGTTTTCCATATTAGATTTTGATAGCTTGGAGCTTCAAGAGGGGAACTTGAGCACGAGACATACTCCCATATTCTATTATTATTAATTTTTCCATAGTGCTCTATAATGCTGTTGAGCATGTATTCCGCTGCAATGTGTTGGATGTATCAACAGTTCTGAGACATTTTATTATAACTGTCCAAGCTCATTCATTTGTGTTGTACTCTGATTATTCATGTATATATACGATTTTCCGTTTTATGTAAAGAGTGTTAAAATATTTTATTTTATTTACTCCATCGTGAAATTCTAATTTATTATTTTGTTTTTCCTCTTTTCTATTTCTTTTACCCTAACATTTTGTCTTTTTAGCACTTGGGTGCTTGACACTTGAATACCGTGAATGTATTTTGTGTTAATATTCGAGGTCGAAAAGGCATATGTTACATCTTGGTATCATAGCTCTAGGTTTAGCGAACATCCAAGATTTGATTGGATATAGCTCATTAGAGATAGAATCAGCAATACTCTAGAATGAGTTGAGTATATTATATATATATATATATATATATATATATTGAAAATGGGCATGCTTCATTTCTATACCAAAAGAACAACATACATTATATGCCTCATTAAAACCTTGCTACCCCTAACCAAAGTGGGTCCTTACAAGTAAAAAGAGTACATATATCGTATGCTTAATAATATTACAACATAATATATGTTTGAAAAATCAAAGCATATACAATATAGAAAAAAGAATCAATCACGCTTTTCTTAAATAGTCTCCCACCTCTTATTGTTCTTCTTCCCTCTTTAGCTCGTATCGATCAAATCGATCCATGATCTACATAAAAAATGTATGTTAGCTAAAGTATATGCGCTTGCTGCCATTGCCCCGCACTAGGTATTGAATTTCTTTTTCGATGATTTTCAATTTAGATTCCCAATTCATACGACGACCTTTGAAAATTCTTGAGCTTCCTTCTTACCAAAGATGCTGAATGGAGACAGTAATTGATGCGAAAGCAACAACCCTTAATTTACCTTTGTTTTTAAATTTTCGAATTAGCTGCATAGCTTCTTTCCTTATCGAACAACAAATATTCGAGGGAATATCTAAATTAGCTTTTATTAAACTCAAGACACGCGTGCAGTATTCGCATTGAAAAAATAGATGATTATACGGTTCATTAGAATTTTCACGTAGTGGGCATTGAGTGTCTTCGATTACCCCAAATCTGTTCAATCTGTCTTTAGTGTTTAATCTATCCTTTGCAGTGTAGTAGGAAATGAAAGACATTCTTCTAGAATTCTTGTTATGCCAGATTAGTTTGTAAATTTCATCAATAGGTTGTTTTGCACTCATTTTCTCCCATGGCTTATGGAATGAAAAATTCCCGCCTAGGGCTGGCAATTAGAACCGAGAACCGAAAAACCGACCTGACCCAACCCAGACCCGAACCGAACCCGACGGGTCTAGGGTTGGGTCTAGGTGATAAAAAAATACAATAAAGACCCAATAAAACCAGACCCGACCCGAAAGACCCGGCCAAAAAGAATTGAAACATATGTATTTTTAGTTTTACCCAACAAAACCCAAACTGACCCAACTCGAGCCGAAGCTCGGGTCGGGTCCAGATTTTGGAAATGTATAGTTTAGACCCGACAAAACCCGACCTGCCTAGACCCGAGACCCGACAGGTCGGTTCTGGGTCTATCGGGTCGAGTCTAATTGGCACCCCTACTCCCGCCTTCACACCATACATAATAACCTTTAGTTCAGTAGGGTCTTGGTTAATGTTTTGAAGATATGGAAATGCCTCTTTAGTTGTTGTCGCTGTTGGACTATTGAAGGGACAACTTCATTTTCCCTTCTGATAATCTGAAGTCTAGTAAGATCTATCAAGTCAACTAGGCAATCATAATTTGCCCATGGCTCAAACCATAAAAGAGTGGACATACCATTGGATATAATTTTGTTGAACAGTTGTTGTCCTTATGTTCGTAGATGAAGAATTTCTTTCCAGGAACGTGACGAGTTGTTGTCAATTAGAATTGCCTAAAAGCTCTTTCCATTACAATATTTAGCTTCCATCCATTGACTCCAGAGAGAAGTTTTTGTTACGAATTTCCATATTAATTTAAAACATGCAACTTATTTTAGGTCTAAAAATAACTTTTGGTCGATGCCCCCTTCTGTTTTGGAGCACACAAAGACCTGTAGCTAATTTTGTGTTTATCCCCTTCCCAAAAGAAATCAGCGCACATGCTTTGTATTTTATCGATAATATATTCTGGTAGTTGATATACAAATAACCAAGATAGAATGGTGGGGATGATAACATATTGTATTAGTTCAGCTCTACTAGCAAAGCTCAGGAGTTCAGCATCCCATGATCCTATTTTTGACTAAATTTTTGTAATAAACTTCGACAATCATTATAATGAACATATGTAGAAGAGATGAGAACTACCGGGTACTTAATAAGAAAATAAGCAGTATTAATTCTACGAATATAGGTAATTTATGAAGCATTAAAAGTTGTTGTGCTAAAATATAATTTAGTTTTGAGGATATTCATGTTCAAACCTTAAAAACACTTAACCTGTTTAAAACATCATGTAGAGTAGAAGCTCATGTACTTATTCTTCCCAAATATCATTTATTCATCCACGTAGAGTAGGTGTGTGATGGCAAGCTCAAATATGTGAACTGGAATGAAGCTTCCCTATACTATAGCTTTATTCGTACAGAAGCTAAAATAACTCCATTGTAATTGAGAATAGATACAGAGATAAAGGATTGCCTTATCGTAGACCTCTTTTCGATAAAATGAATCATTTTGGCGCCCTCTATATCAAAATTGAAAAAGAAGCAGTGGAGATACATTCATATAGAACATTAATAAAGTGGATAGGAAAACTAATAATCTACATAATCTAATAAATGAACTCCCTGTTGATCATGTAGTAGGCTTATTGCAAATCCACATTTATGCAGAATTTTCTCGCTCTTGGTTTTCTGAAGTCCCTCAACAGCTAATGAGCTAGTAATTTGTTGTCACTGATGTATCTTTCCGGTGTAAAGGCACATTGGTTTGGAGAAAATAAGTGAGGCAAAAAGTGTTTAATTCTATTAGATAAAATTTTGCTAAAAATTTTGTAGTGCACATTGCAGCACAATATAGGTTGATAGTGTGACATATTAGTTGGTCTATCCATTTTTGGAATAAAATTCAGAAAGGCATGGTTTGAACCTTTAGGGAGTTTTTCTAAAACGAAAAATATCTTGCATAGCTAGTAATAAATCACCTTTTAACTCCTCCCAATGAAGTTTGTAAAACTTGGAGTTGAAGCCAGGTCTACAACTTGAATCGTCTTGAATAGAGAAAACTGCCTTCTTGACTTCATTCATTGTTGTAGGTTGAAGCAGCGGTTTTGTAACACCCCGTAATTTTATAACATTAAAATTCACAAATTAAAGTATACTTAATTTTTAGAAAAGAATTAAGTGAAATGGGTTGCGCAGAGAAATATATATATATTGATATATATATATAAAAATTAAAAATTAAATAAATAAATATGCGAAAAAGTTCAAAACAGCGAATTGGGAGGGGGAATAACCGAACCGGCCCATTTTTGAGGTCGACCCAAGCCCCGCTGGGTCGACTAGGGGTTAATCCAGGGTGTTTGGCTGTCAACCCGTGGGCCAATTCGCTCAAATGCAGATTTTGCATTTGATTGGTTCTCATGGTTCAGGGTTAATCTAATGGTCCTAAATAACTTCCTACACCTATAAATACATCCTAATGCTAACCCTAAACCTAATTAAAATTGGAACTAAAGCCGTTATGCCATCGCCATGGAACTCAGTGTAGCCGCCGCCAACTAAAGAGGAAGATAGCTAATCAATTCAACCTAATTCAAGCTTAGAGCTTCAACAAAAAATCAACTAACGTCGCTACAACAATTCTGCATCAAGTTTGATCAATTGTTCATAATTCTTTAACCACGAAAGGCAAGTTCGATTTCTCTAATCAAGATAATTATTAAATTAAGTAAGATTAGATATAATTGTGGATTATATGGATATGATGTGAATTATTGACCGTATGATATGATTACGTTGTAAAATTGTGATGTTATCATACATGTTGTAAATTCTATAATTTTATGTTGTCATCTATGTTGTAAAGTTATGAACTATGTTGCAATTCCATGATTGGCTTATGTATAAGCAAATCATCATGTTGTTTAAATGCTAGTTTGGTTATGTTGATTCATATGATAGATCATATGTATGTATGCAAGTTTAGATGTTGATTTAGACATAAATCACATGCAAGTTAGTAAAGATTATGACATCTATTTTAGATCAAAAGTTAGGCTATGACATGTATGAGTTAAAAGCTAAATCTTTACATGCTAGTTTATATGTTTAGAGGTAAATTTACACCATTGTTATGTTGCATAAATCACATATGCAAGTTTATATAAAAATATGAGTTTGGAATATGAATCATGTTATGCAAGTTTGTGGTTATTGCCTATGTAAATGTTGTGATGAAAATCTTATCCATAACATGCAGGTTCATACCTTTTAGGCCTATGTTTAGATCTATGATTTTATGCAAGTTATGTGGTAAATTCTCATATGCAAGTTAGGCTTATTTTGTATGTTATGTGAATATGTGGTGTTTTTTCCTTTTTCATGTGTTAGACTATTTCTTAGTCTATCATATACTCTATGCGAACGGACGCCGCAGAGGTTTTGGGAAAAATATTGATTATGTTAATAAATGTGAATTGGCATGTGATAGCCTTAAAAGAGGCATACATGTAAGTTGAGATATTAATTGGCAAAGTGATATATGGACATAATTAATGTGAATTATGGTCATAAAGATAATTGGAATTTTATTAACATAATTGGTTAGGAATAATTAATCCAAATATGGGATGAAAATATTGATTATGTTAATAAATGTGAATTGGCATGTAAATGAGGCATATAACGAATTTGAGATATTAATTAAGGTGAATTGCCTTAAAAGGCGAAAAATTTAATGAAGGCATTAATTGGAAAATTAATGTGTAGTAATGGACATAGTTTAATTATGGACATAGATTAATTTGAATTTGATTAGGGATATTAAATATTGGGAATTGGCACAAATGCCTAAAAAGGCATGAAATTAATTTGAGATGTAAATTGGTACAATTTATGTACCATAAATAGTGGACATAATTAAGGTGACATATTTATACATAAATAATATGGAAATGATTTGTAATTTGAATAGGGAAAGTAATTCAAATATTGGGGGAAATTAATTATGTATAATTAATTGCCTAAGACACGAGGTTGGACTCATTTGTGGTGTAAGACTGCCCGGACCCGCCCGGCAAATCCAGCAGCCACAAATGGTAGCCCAATGTGAGAGGTCAAAGGCCCAAACTAAATGCGTAACAATTGTATGGACACGAGGTTAGGCTCGTTTGTGGTGTAAGACTGCCCGGACCCGCCCGACAAATCCAGCAGCCACAAATGTCAGTCTAATGTGAGAGGTCCTACAGGGGTTACGATAGTAATAAATTAAGAAACACTTAACCAAAGTAAATATGTAGTGGGACATGAGGGGGTTAAGTGGGTGCCTTGGGTGGCATGAGGAATCTAGTGGGTGACATGTGGGTGACATGAGGATATCATGAGAAATACGATTAGAAAAATGGAGTAATTTGAATATAAACAATTATGACATGTAATTCAAATTATTGGATAAAATAGGTATTTACACCTATGAAGGGAAAGGTTTTAATTAATTGATTAATTAATTAAAAATGGACATGGTAAATGAAATGGATTACTTAACCAAATCTGATCCCTAGGGATTGTAAGAACTTAAGTTTAAGTTGGGGGTTAAGTAAACTGGGTTATACGGAATGAGTGGGTTAAGTAAATCTTGGGTAAGTGGGTAATATTAGTACATATAGGCCAAGAAACTTAACCGTAAATTAATATGTCTGAACCAGTGAGAGGGTTAAGTAAATCTTGGGTAGGTGGGTAATATTTGTGTATATAGGCCCACAGACTTAACCAATACAACCTGTAAATTAAACAAAAGGGTGAGACTAGGTTAAATTAGAAAACACTTAACCAAATTTATACATGTAAGTGGACATGGGGTTAAGTGGGATGTATTAGAGGGGACCAAGCCTAGGTGGGAAACTTGGTAGGGGCCCTTTTAAGTCCAGTAGCCCATTAAGTATCTTTGTGAGCTCGACCCAAGTCGAGGACGGGACACACCTACTGGGCCTGATTGTTAGAGACCAAAATGGGTTAGCTGTGACAACGCAAGTCCAACGGGGTCATGTGCGTGTGTGGGCCCGGGCCGGTAGGTAAGACGTTGTTGCATCGTGTAGGTATAAGCCGTGCATCCTTAAGTTGTATTGGGTTGCCACTTTAGGGGAGTGATACACCCCACTGTGGGACCAGCACGGGTATTTACGAGTTAGGGAGCCGATCGAATGGGGCAGGGTAGTGGGTACATCTAGTGGAGATAGGAGCAGACGGCACCTATGTAGTCAGCTAGGGGTACACGAAGCTACCATTATTAATTAATCATTAAAGTGGTACACCTAGTGGAGATAGGAGCAGGCGGCACCTATGATGTCAGCTAGGAGTACATGGAATTACCATTGAAGGGGTACATCTAGTGGGGATAGTGGGAACATCTAGTAGTACACAAAGCTATCATCATTCAATTTAGTCAAGAGGGATCAAGTTTCTAGAGTGACTAGTATGGGTGCAGTTAGTGTTAGTACAGTACAGTACGGTACAGTACGATAGAGTATAGTAATTACCCTATATTGATTAGGAAGCGACTTTAACGTTATCTTTGCTCATCCTATTATTTTTGGTTACTTGGTCTTGCCATTAATTCACAGTCATTTCCTTATTTACCAAGCTTATGTCTTATCCTAGTTACTTTGATAATTATATTGTTGGAGTTATCGGACTTGCCAGACTTTATGTCTGACCCCCTTTGTTTCCACCTCTTTTCTTCCTTTTCCCCCCCTCGGGTTCTTAGGGTGGGAAGCTTGATTTGGATCTCCTTGGGAGCACTTGGATTTGGATTGCTGAAGTGAAGCTCAACCTATCTCTTTTATGGCTATTTATGGGATTATGCTTTTTACATTATGTACTCTGATTTTGTCAAGATGGATATTATGTACTTGACTTTAGTCTTTGGGTTTTGGTGATGTAACCAAACATATTTACCTTCCGTTGCAATAAATAAAGTTTTAAATTTTCAAGTACTATTTCATATCTGTCTTGTTGTGATTTTCTGTTCTATATTCACTTAAAACGCTCCATAGAAGTTAATGCATTCCCTTTTGTGAGTGACATTAATGGACATGGGGTGTTACACGTGGTATCGGAGCTGAAGGTTACCAGAACAGATAAGATATTTTGAAAAACTATTTTTTAAAAGCATTTTTATAAAGAATACTTTCAAAAATATGTTTGTAGAAGAGTATTTTTGAAAGAAAGATTTATTTTAAGAACATAACCCCCAAGAGCCATATATCCTTCCTTCGATTCTCCGTTTTGAATCTCTTCCTCTTTCTTTTTTTGGATTTCCCCTCCGCGTATAGATGCTTTTTCTAAGATAAATAGGGACTTCCATACGAAAGACGAAAAACCACTTCAAGGGACTTAGACGTTTGTCGGGCTAGAAGTTAGTTCAAGGAAGTGGAGGGCTTGTTGATACCTTTAAGGTAGACGATGGGGGGAAGGTTCAAATAGTTGTTGGTTAATGAAGGACGAAACCTCATCTTGGTGGAAGGTCACGAATGGGGAATGTGAACAAGAAGGCTAGTAGTTATCCTTTTGGAGAAATAGAACACCTTATTAGGATTGTCCAAAGAGGCAAGGGCAAAGTACAGGATCTTCTGGAGGGTAGTTTTATTCCCTCACGGCTGGTATACCTGATATGGGTAGGACCGCCCAGGTAGAAATTCGGTTTCCTTTATCATCCTGTTCGAATTATGTTTGATTCTGGCGCTTCATACTCGTTAGTATCTGCTTCGTTAGTTGAAAACACTGCACCTAAATACTAGTCTGGTTAAGGATCCCATCCTAGTCTCAAATCTTTTTGGTGGTTCGGCTTGTCCTTCAATGGTTTGTCGGGATTTGAGAGTGTCTATCTTGGACGTTGGATTTGAATGCAACGCCTTCGTCCTTGGTTTCACGGTCTATAGTTTGATTGTAGGGATGGATTGGCTACCCAGGCGGGGTGCCATCCTAGATTGTGAAAGGAGGATAGTTAGACTATTGATTCATTATGGAAAACCCTCATATTTCTTGTGACTCTAGGGGTTCAGTGACGTTTAGCTGTCTAGAATCTCTTGATGTATCCAACGGTGATTTGGAATCTTTTCGTGTGGTCCGTGAGTATAGTGACGTCTTCGATGAAGTGCGGGGTTTAACTAGAGGCACGAGGTATTCGTGTGTGCCTAGGGGATAATGCAAAGTCAGTTAGGTGATTAGTGATGGTTTTGAAGCAAGACTGGCGAGGACAGCCAGAGTCGGTTAAGTGCCCAATTATTTGTTTTGCTAGTATCATCTCACGTAGACTGTCTGAAATCGGAGGAGGTATTCCTTGGGTGCTTGTCTGATATTGGTTTAGGCCTTTGGGGCTTGTGCTTGGGGGATATCGAGTTCGAATAGGACGGCTTGCGTGGGAGATGGATAGTTGCGATGAGTTCACATGGATAGTATCTCGATAGATTTTGTTGATGGATTACCAAAATCGAGAAAAAGGTCAAGTAATGGATTATTTAGGACCCTATGTTGATACCATTTTGGGAAAAGTCCATAAAGAACTTTGTAAATATATTACTTCACGGTTGACGAAGGAAAAACTTAACTTTTGGGGAGTAGGAGACTTTGCGAGGGCTTGGGGAAGGCGAACCTTAAAGAAGCACGTCACTCTAGGATGATCTAACATAGGATTGGTTGGGTTGAGTAATTCTCCGAGTGTCAATCTGATGTTGATTTCGGTCTTCGGGGTTGATGCTTAGGGAGTTACTCTCTTAACCGATATTTATGTGAGTTAAGATGTGCCTAATTATAAATCGGGTAGAACATGTTCGATCGAGATTCCATTCTCACAAGTGAATTTTGGGGAGCTTGCATGAAACCATGAGTACGCAGTTATGTTTAAGCCAAGTATGCTGGAAGGAGAATAAGTGAAAGTGGAACGAGGGGCAAAGTGAAATGAGTTCCAACTCATATTTGGAAATAAGAATCAAGAAGCTACGAAATTGTGAAGTTAAAGACGGACAAAGCACAATGGAGTTAAGCTCGAAGAAATGCGACTCAGAAGATTGAAGACTAGATACGCGCATCAAATCTCTTTTTAACAGTATCCTTGATTCCTCTTTTCCTGTAGAGCTTACTTGCATGCTATCTTTTAAGTATATCATGTCGGTCCTATTCTCAATCCTATTTCTGTTGCAAACCCCATAGGGAGTATGACTCATCTGTTAGTAATACATGTTGGGGCTTGAGGGTGTCCGTTAGGTTGACTAAACTTTTTGGGTTTTATAGGATATGGGTTGGTTTTAGGAGTCCATCATGCTTAGTTTCCTAGAATCACATATATATTGGTTGGGTTGAGAATTTCTTTGGGTGTCAGTCTGATGTTGATTTCGGTTTTCGGGGCTGGTGCCTAGGGGGTACTTCTCCTAATCAGTATATATGTGACGTAGATTTCCAGTTCGAATATTGCCTAATGGGCACAAAGTTTTTACTTGCTTCTATCATTCGACTATATCTTTAGGTAGGAACAATTGAGTGTAAACATGTGTTTGAGACATGTTATGATTGATGGTTGCAAGTGGATGCAAGTGTTCTCTAGTGGTTGCTCGTGGATGCATATACACACTATTAGGCACCAGATCGGCTCAGTCACTTCATATTGCATATTACATATATATATGGATGTATTTAGTAAAATGGATGTATAATGGTTGTATTATCATATGGTTGCTGCATTCGGGTGGATGGTTGTGCACGCATATAGAATTAATATGTATAATTAGGAATCTTTTGCATACATATTGGACGCATGGCACTATCATGAATTGCACTAAGGAGGTCGACTGAATCAGTAGACCGTCTAATTTTGCATTACATATGGACATATACACACACTGTGCATATAAACATTAAAGCATTAGAAGTCTTTTAAGGACAATGGATGCTGGTGTTTGATGGTTGAGTAGATGGACGATCAGATGGTAGGATATACATTCTTCTTGACTTGGAGATTTCGGGGACAAAATCCTTTAAGGAGGGGAGAATGTAACACCCTGTAATTTTATAACATTAAAATTCACAAATTAAAGTATACTTAATTTTTAGAATAGAACTAAGTGAAATGGGTTGCGTAGAGAAATATATATATTGATATATATATATATATATATAAATTAAAAATTAAATAAATAAATATGCGAACAAGTTCAAAACAGCGAATTGGGAGGGGGAATAACCGAACCGGCTCATTTTTCAGGTCGACCCGAGTCCTGCTGGGTCGACTAGGGGTTAATCCAGGGTGTTTGGCTGTCAACCCGTGGGCCAATTCGCTCAAATGCAGATTTTGCATTTGATTGGTTCTCATGGTTCAGGGTTAATCTAATGGTCCTAAATAACTTCCTACACCTATAAATACATCCTAATGCTAACCCTAAACCTAATTAAAATTGGAATTAAAGCCGTTATGCCATCGCCATGGAACTCAGTGTAGCCGCCGCCAACTAAAGAGGAAGATAGCAAATCAATTCAACCTAATTCAAGCTTAGAGCTTCAACAACGAATCAACTAACGTCGCTACAACAATTCTGCATCAAGTTTGATCAATTGTTCATAATTCTTTAACCACGAAAGACAAGTTCGATTTCTCTAATCAATATAATTATTAAATTAAGTAAGATTAGATATAATTGTGGATTATATGGATATGATGTGAATTATTGACCGTATGATATGATTACGTTGTAAAATTGTGATGGTATCATACATGTTGTAAATTCTATAATTTTATGTTGTCATCTATGTTGTAAAGTTATGATCTATGTTGCAATTCCATGATTGGCTTATGTATAATCAAATCATCATGTTGTTTAAATGCTAGTTTGGTTATATGATAGATCATATGTATGTATGCAAGTTTAGATGTTGATTTAGACATAAATCACATGCAAGTTAGTAAAGATTATGACACCTATTTTAGATCAAAAGTTAGGCTATGACATGTATGAGTTATATGCTAAATCTTTACATGCTAGTTTATATGTTTAGAGGTAAATTTACACCATTGTTATGTTGCATAAATCAAATATGCAAGTTTATATAAAAATATGAGTTTGGAATATGAATCATGTTATGCAAGTTTGTGGTTATTGCCTATGTAAATTTTGTGTTGAAAATCTTATTCATAACATGCAAGTTCATACCTTTTAGGCTTATGTTTAGATCTATGATTTTATGCAAGTTATGTGGTAAATTCTCATATGCAAGTTAGGCCTATTTTGTTTGTTATGTGAATATGTGGTGTTTTTTCCTTTTTCATGTGTTAGACTATTTCTTAGTCTATCATATATTCTATGCGAACGGACGCCGCGGGGGTTATGGGAAAAATATTGATAATGTAAATAAATGTGAATTGGCATGTAATAGCCTTAAAAGAGGCATATATGTAAATTGAGATATTAATTGGCAAAGTGATATATGGACATAATTAATGTGAATTATGGTCATAAAGATAATTGGAATTTTATTAACATATTTGATTGGGAATAATTAATTCAAATATGGGATGAAAATATTGATTATGTTAATAAATGTGAATTGGCATGTAAATGAGGCATATAACGAATTTGAGATATTAATTAAGGTGAATTGCCTTAAAAGGCGAAAATTTTAATGAAGGCATTAATTGGAAAATTAATATGTAGTAATGGACATAGTTTAATTATGGATATAGATTAATTTGAATTTGAATAGGGATATTATATATTCGGAATTGGCACAAATGCCTAAAAAGGCATGAAATTAATTTGAGATGTAAATTGGTACAATTTATGTACCATAAATAGTGGACATAATTAAGGTGACATATTTATACATAAATAAATATGGAAATGATTTGTAATTTGAATAGGGAAAGTAATTCAAATATTGGGGGAAATTAATTATGTATAATTAATTGCCTAAGACACGAGGTTGGACTCATTTGTGGTGTAAGACTGCCCGGACCCGCCCGACAAATCCAGCAGCCACAAATGGTAGCCCAATGTGAGAGGTCAAAGGCCCAAACTAAATGCGTAACAATTGTATGGACACGAGGTTAGGCTCGTTTGTGGTGTAAGACTGCCCGGACCCGCCCGGCAAATCCAGCGGCCACAAATGTCAGTCTAGTGTGAGAGGTCCTACAGGGGTTACGATAGTAATAAATTAAGAAACACTTAACCAAAGTAAATATGTAGTGGGACATGATGGGGTTAAGTGGGTGCCTTGGGTGGCATGAGGAATCTAGTGGGTGACATGTGGGTGACATGAGGATGTCATGAGAAATACGATTAGAAAAATGGAGTAATTTGAATATAAACAATTATGAAATGTAATTCAAATTATTGGATAAAATAGGTATTGACACCTATGAAGGGAAAGGTTTTAATTAATTGATTAATTAATTAAAAATGGACATGGTAAATGAAATGGACTACTTAACCAAATCTGATCCCTAGGGATTGTAAGAACTTAAGTTTAAGTTGGGGGTTAAGTAAACTGGGTTATACGGAATGAGTGGGTTAAGTAAATCTTGGGTATGTGGATAATATTAGTACATATAGGCCCACAAACTTAACCGCAAATTAATATGTCTGAACCAGTGAGAGGGTTAAGTAAATCTTTGGGTAGGTGGGTAATATTTGTGTATATAGGCCCACAGACTTAACCAATACAACCTGTAAATTAAACAAAAGGGTGAGACTAGGTTAAATTAGAAAACACTTAACCAAATTTATACATGTAAGTGGACATGGGGTTAAGTGGGATGTATTAGAGGGGACCAAGCCTAGGTGGGAAGGTTGGTGGGGGCCCTTTTATGTCCAGTAGCCTATTAAGTATCCTTGTGAGCTCAACCCAAGTCGAGGACGGGACACGCCTACTGGGCCTGATTGTTAGAGGCCAAAATGGGTTAGCGGTGGCAACGCAAGTCCAACGAGGTCATGTGCGTGCGTGGGCCCGGGCTGGTAGGTAAGATGTTGTTGCATCGTGTAGGTATAAGCCGTGCATCCTTAAGTTGTATTGGGTTGCCACTTTAGGGGATTGATACACCCCACTGTGGGACCAGCACGGGTATCTACGAGTTAGGGAGCCGATCGAATGGGGCAGGATAGTGGGTACATCTAGTGGAGATAGGAGCAGACGGCACCTATGTAGTCAGCTAGGGGTACACGAAGCTACCATTATTAATTAATCATTAAAGGGGTACACCTAGTGGAGATAGGAGCAGGCGGCACCTATGACGGCAGCTAGGAGTACATCGAATTACCATTGAAGGGGTACATCTAGTGGGGATAGTGGGTACATCTAGTAGTACACGAAGCTATCATCATTCTATTTAGTCAAGAGGGATCAAGTTTCTAGAGTGACTAGTATGGGTGCAGTTAGTGTTAGTACAGTACAGTACGGTACAGTAACGTAGAGTATAGTAATTACCCTATATTAATTAGGAAGCGCCTTTAACGTTATCTTTGCTCATCCTATTATTTTTGGTTGCTTGGTCTTGCCATTAATTCATAGTCATTTCCTTATTTACCAAGCTTATGTCTTATCCTAGTTACTTTGATAATTATATTGTTGGAGTTACCGGACTTGCCAGACTTTATGTCTGACCCCCTTTGTTTCCACCTCTTTTCTTCCTTCCCCCCCCCCCCCCAAGGTTCTTAGGGTGGGAAGCTTGATTTGGATCTCCTTGGGAGCACTTGGATTTGGATTGCTGAAGTGAAGCTCAACCTATCTCTTTTATTGCTATTTATTGGATTATGCTTTTTATATTATGTACTCTGATTTTGTCAAGATGGATATTATGTACTTGACTTTAGTCTTTGGGTTTTGGTGATGTAACCAAACATATTTACCTTCCGTTGCAATAAATAAAGTTTTAAATTTTCAAGTAATATTTCATATCTGTCTTGTTGTGATTTTCTGTTCTATATTCACTTAAAACGCTCCATAGAAGTTAATGCATTCCCTTTTGTGAGTGACATTAATGGACATGGGGTGTTACAGGTTTTTCCCCTGTAATTCACATATGATATTGGCCGGAAATGTGGGAACTCTTATGAAAAAGAGCCACTGAATAAAGATGTAAAATAGTTTATGGCCTCCTTTTTATATCTTCAGCTTCGAACATCAAATTCCCAGAGTTTTTTATCCATGCTTTTAAATGGTTGTCGTGTCTACGAGTAAACATTTTTTAGTAGAATTTTTTTTGCAATCATATCTCCTTCCTGAAGCCAAAGCACTTTTGATTTTTGTTTCAAACACCATATTTTTACTAGCTTCTTAATTTTTACATTGTGTTTAGCTTATAGCAGCGTATCATACAACAACAAGTTTTCTAGATGATTATCAACTGCTAATTCCAATTCAGATAGTTTATGTTCTGCTTCTACTAAAAGCACAACAACTTTTGGTCTAAGATTGTTCCATTTTTTTTAGCTCCATTTTACATGCTTTCAATTTTTCTTGAAAAATGTAACTGTAACGACCCAGGGATTTTCAGCCCTGAAAATCGACATAAATACCTTTACCGTAACTCATGCCGAACTTCCAAACACCGAAAACACTGGACGTTATTAGAAATAAATTAGAGGGTGAGATAAGAAAGAAAGAAATATTAGAATAGAAGAAGAAGAAGAAGAAGAAACCAACACAACACAGAGTCTCCCATCGCAGCGGAATAAAATATAATACAGAAATAACTTTATTGAGAGCTTTAAATAAAACTTACAATATCAGAGTACATCACACAATGTGACAGTTATAATAACTTGTTCCCATATACAACACACTACGGGAAAGTAGCTATATAATATCATACATCTGAACTCTTCTAGCTCGTCTCTTTACAGCATTCAATAACCTGAACCTGTACACCCCGGGCTAACCCGAGCATTTACAAAACACCGGGTCAGTCTGGTGAACCAGAGTGAGAAAAACTCGCACAGTATTAAGGGTATCACATAATCTGGTTTTAAAGTTAAAAAATTTCACGGAAAAGGATAATCGTAAGACCAAATCCACACATAAATACGGACGGTTTTTACCTTACGATAACCCAAAACATTTTGAAACCGATATCTTGTCCGATATTATAATAATGTCTAAATACAAGTAAATAGAATCTAGTAGAACGCTTGCATCTCACGCTCTACATATATAGTATACAAACAAAACCGCGGGTGCTTATTGGAAATTGGATTCCGACTATGACAAGGTATGGGACCACCTGCCGATAGTGTATCTCTAGAGGCAAATACACTGGGTTCGACAAGAACGTCTTTCAACCCGACCCTCACATGACCGACCACTCATTTCGCTTGAGTGTATCGAATGTATATCACCAACGGTTGGGTGCGAACCACCATTCCCGGAAAGGGACAGCATCGATAGATTATAGAAGTAAAAGTAATTTCTCTAGATAGGTGATTATACACCATAATGGGAGCGACCCCCATAGCCATGCTGCCTGCCCGATTTCTGTCATTTCCCGGTTGATGAGGCTAGAGGTTTAAATTTTCTTTTGAAATATCCGGTCACCATTCACTTTGAAGGCCACATCGTCAGATCCGCCAGATATCACTAATTGACGTCTACAAAAATACTCTAGTTATTTGGCTAGAGAAAACCAATTCTCCTCCATCAACTATGGTACGTTTGAAAAAAATCAACTTACGTGATTCCTTTGGAAATACTCTGTTAGACATCCGTCCATACAAGTCATCCAGGGACAAGATGAACTGAAGGTACCCCCTACCACATCCAAGGAATCACCCTATGGATCAGTAGCGAGATGTCCTTGCAATCCATAGATTCCAACCACGACAGAACCACAGTCTGCAGACCAGAGATTATTAGCAGTTCTTCCGTTTTACGAAAATCTACGGTCTTCAATGCCTCATCTCGATCATCTTCTAATATCTTCACGTATTTGTTGGTTGGAATGGTTTTCGAATATTAATTCGATACAGGTCTTTCCATACCAACAATTGTATTGGACAGATTTGATAGTCGGTGATTTAACTATCAAAATAAACAGTGTTTCAATCATGACAATCCAGTGAGTTCACTGGTTCAGTATTCGGTCTCACTTGGCCTTTTGATTAAACAAATGTAAATTCAAAACTCTTAAATCTTTTGATATTAGAAATATAACTTTTCGATTCTTATTTAACATAAGGTTTTCCTTTAAACAAGTTCATTTTATTACATAGGACAATCCTATATCAAATCCAGATTGTCTAATTTCTCTTTCAAACATTAGCCACGTTATTATTATATTGGGAAATCATTTTAACTTATTTCTCGTAAAATACATTACGAAATATCTTTTATTTCATTACTTGGAAGCACTAATCCATGCTTATTCTTATAGAGTACAACTCATCTTTACGTCTCCTTCCTAATTCGAAGATACCGTTACACAACCCTTTTTTATTTCCTTTTTCACTTTGGAATTCTCATTATATATTTTTCAAATCTTTATTAAAAATGTTGCGTTATTATTTCTCTAATGAAATAATAAACTTTACTAATCTCTTTTACCATTACAACTTATATCATCCTCAGATAACCCTGAAGTCGTTCAAGTTGGGGTATTTTAATTACCTCTCAGACTTTGATCAACAACATTCATACCTTCAGATAAATACGAGTTGTAACCCAAAACCAATATTTCATTCTAATCCCAATATCAACGCCATTGAACTATTTTATTCAAAATACGGTTTCATAAAACCTGCTTACCTCTTTTGAACACTCTTTCTCGGCTATACCCATTTTTCATAATTCAATAATTAAGAATTTTATAAAAACACCACTTTTTAACCATTAACTTTTCAGACGATTCATTTCATAAATTCGGATTTGTTTACAAATCTTAAAACCCGCTTCTTTTGCCAAATTCACTTTTAACAATCATTTTAATAAAGTTTTATTCAAAATAATATATTCCGAAATCTATCTCTAGTTATAAAATAAATTTTTTAACTTCAGTTCTATCGATTCACCTGACTGTGAATCAATATAAACAAAACGATTTACATCTAGGCCATTTACTGCCGATTACTCAACCAATATAGCCCATTGGTTAAAACACAACACATGTTGACTTTTCAGTCAATGATCACTACTAAAATCAATTACCCAATCATGACAGTTCATATATGATAATATAAAAATAAATAATATATTTGAGGAATCCGGTTGGATTCCTCCAACCTGGTCTTCCCTGTACACAAATGGTTATCTCAGATCAGATCATTCAACCATTTAACTGATAATAATAAATAACGACCATTTAATCCAACCACAAGCAATTCAAACAATTCAACCAATTAAACACGTTTTTTTTATAAACGTGGCCAACAAGGTAAGTTACCTTTATTGGAACCAATCGTTAAAATAACGATTTGGTATTTCACTAAAATTAAACGAAGGTTTAATTTCATTAGTTAAATCAACAAATAAATATATAGCTAGCAAATAGTCAACCATTGGCAAGCGGAGCACACAAAAAAAACCAATTTATATAAAATATAAATGAGAAAACTAAGTGAGTTTAACTCACCTCGATATGATTTACCGTAGAAGCTGTTTGATTTCGGTTAAATTAAACGAATGTTTAATTCAACTAAAAATTTCTGTTGATTCCACAACCGTCCAAATTAGCTTCACAACAAAAATGCCCGTCACCATGATCATAATGCAGATTGTTTCATTCCATTCTGAAATCATAGGTGAGAGTTATTAATATAATTTAAATTATAATTGACCTTCCAAAATTGACTGGTTACTTTAAATATTATTATTATTATTATATTTTTTTAATCAACTAATCTAAATTAAACTTTAATTAACCTCAATCTAAACTTCGTTCAAAGTAAAGTGTTATCGGCCTAGCTGTTTATTACTTCATAATAATATGGTTTATAACCTAATTATGGTTTGCTTCGCTGTCCCGGAAACTGAGCTGATCCGTTTCTTCGTTCTAAATTAGGTAAGTTTGTTTAATCCTTAGCTAAATTTTAATGCCCAATTACACGGTTAAATCAGTCACGTTATTCTCTATCTAGGCATTTTTAAACGTCAACAAATTACTTAGTTCAACTACATGGTTAGGTATATCCATATTAAAGAAATTATGCTGGTTAAATACGGTATAAATATAGGCCATGGAAACTACTATATATTTTACTCTAACTTAATATATATATTAGGCAGTTTAATTTAGTACGTTTCAAACTGATTTGGCAGATAAAATCGTGATTTGTCACAAAAGATATATTGTTTATCTTCTCGTCATTTTACCTTCTTCATGCTATATAAATGCGGACCATACCCTTCCAGTATTAGATTAAGGACTGATCCCTTGTTTCAACTTATCTTTCTTTGAACTTGTTCTTTGTTGTTCGACCCTTCTCCTTCATAACGCAAAATCTCTGACCCAAATCTTCTGTCTCTTTCAGCACCTTCATTCGCTTTGAACCCCCCTTCCCCTCCCACTCAACTACGTTATGCCTTCCTTCCGCCCTTTGCCGTCAACGTCCAGCCAACCTCCTCCACCGTCATTTCTGGCTACAACGAGCCCAGATCCACCATCTATCCTACGCCGACTTCCACTTCTGACCAACCCAGCTCCTCCACAGCTCGCCAAGACCTCCTCTCAAGTCTCGCTACCCTCAAAACCCGACCTCACTGAAAAATGATGGCACCAAACTGAGTATCTGAGCGTGAAGCTCTTGTCTAAGGATACCAACAAATCAGAATTTACATGATTTGGTTTAATTTTGATTTTATATAAAATTTTAAAGTTTTCGAACCTGAGAAGTGATGTGTATAATTTGTTTACTTCGAATGGAGTGAAATAAAGAAAGCGCACGCCCATTTATAAAAGAAGTAGCCATGGGCGTCAAGGCAACAGGACTTGTCAATGTCATATATATCTTTTAATTTATACGCCTGTAGAAGGCAAATGAAATTTTATCTGATTCTCATGGAAGTACGGCGAAATTTCACATGGTGGTTCTGAACGAACACGCAGGAGCATGTGCAAATATGCAAAAATATTTAAATGCCATGTGATGTGCAACAGAAAATGTTTGCAGACGTTGAAAGATCAGTCCGCGTATTAAACTGAAATGACCAATGATATATATACATTTTTTTTATTTATTCTTTTAGTTGAGAGTGTACGGATTTTAATAAATAATATTACTCGATACTTCATCCTCAAGTAATGCGATAAAATCACCATAAATGATTTTTGTTTACTGATAAAAAGGCTAATCTTAGTATAAAAAGATATTCCGGATCCAATGGGACAAGTTTCGTCGAAATTCAAGGTCGTATGAAAAAAATTCCTTTATAAAATCAGAAATAAACACGCGTTTAAATTTTTCATGATCACCAGATAAATCAAATCAACTTATAACCTTGAAATCCTATAATAATTCTTCAATACGAACCCAACGGCACCAGTTTCGTCGCATTCTAAGACTGTTTCCCTGGTAGGCTATTTTTACGCGCACCGCAATGCCATTTTGGACACCAAATTGCACGGTCTTCAAAAATAACAAACTATATACCTATCCTGACTCTAATCGGCGATACGAACTCAACGGAATTGGTTTCGCGGCTTAATTCGATCGTTTGTTCAAGTTATACCCAAATAACGCTTTATTAAATTAATTACGCGCTATAGAAAATGAACGAGCATTTGTGGCTGTCATGGTCACATATGACATCGGTTTGCCATTCCATTCAACACCGTGCAATAACTTAACATTACGGTTCTAATGAAACTGATTTCGTCGAAATCGGAGTCCGTTTGCAAAACAACTATTTTAACCCGTATATTTTAATAACGATTTTCCATAGCGATTATTTTAAAATTTGATTTGGCCATAACTAACAAACTATAACATGAAATATGAATTTTTCTCTTTCGTATGAAAATTATAATCAACACGGTTCCAACGTTTCTTGTTTCACAGAAATCCGACTTATATCAGATCTTGTATTCTCAGTTGAAATTCGAAACTCCATATAACGAACTGCCGCGCGATTTCGAGCTCGATTTATATTATAAATAAATTAACGTTCAAACTTCGTTTTAAATAACGAATTTAAATATTAAAATCCATTTATATTCCAAATATAATATTTAAAATAATAAATTAAATTAAATATTTGACTACCAAAAATACGGGTCGTTACAGTAAATAGGAAATCCCCATGTATAAACTTGAAGTCCTTTTCTAATACAGTCCTGGTAATCATCTTTCAAATGTCATTCGTTTGAATAAATCGAAAAGGATATCGTTTAAAGTTGGAAGTGGGGATTAGATCCAACAATAGTGGATTATGATCACTCGACATTTGAGAAAGGGACAATGCTTTTAGATCTGTAAAACTCTGTAAGCATGGGTAGTTAACAAAGATTTTGTCTATATTATTTGCAGTTCCATGTCCTCTCCATATGAATCCTACTGCTTTGATAAATATTAGACTTTATTGAGTTAGGCAGTTATTAAATGCTCGAAGTTATTGGAAAGGTATAGCAAGTCCTCCCTTTTGTCAAGTAGAGAAGTAGAGTTGTTAAAATCACCTATTAGCAACCATGAACTGTTAATTGGCTCTGATTCTTCAATAATTTTTTGCCACAGTATATGTCTTTCATTATAAGAATTGCTGGCGTAAATAACCGTAAAATGCAGTATGAATTCTCCCCCATTAGTTGCACATACGGTTAAATGTTGAAAGGAAAATGAGATAACACCAATAGTCCACACATTTTTATTCCATAAGAGGAGAATTCAACCTGAAAACTCCATTGAAGTTTGAGGGATAAAATTCCAATCTTTGGAAATGCATGAAATAAAAGAAGTTAAATTTACTGTATTCATTTTATGTTTTGCTAAACTAACTACCATTGGTTTATATTTAGCTAGGAGTGTAAACACATCACATGTACGTTTAGATGTGTTCATGCCCGTGACATTCTTAGATATGAATGTCATTTAGACGAGGTACCGCTCCTTAATATTCTTTTAAGAGGAGATGATGATGTTGCCTGATTTTTCCCTTTATGAGTAGATAAATAATCTTCTTGTTTTAAGAAAATTCTAGCATATCACAGTGATCTTCTTCAGGAATATCTTCTGTTAATTTTTCTTGAACATGCTGCAATTCATCTGGAATTAAATTATAAGGAAGATCAGAACTCAAAAAATCAAGTTGGTCTTCGGCTGCCTGATCAACTGGTTTACCATGAGAAGGCTAAGCTATCTGGTTTTCAGTCGAAGATGATAGGGCATCAGATGTGGGCTTTGGCACCCATTTTAGTTTGTCACTCACCTCATGAACTGATGATTTATGGACAAACCATTTGCACTGATCACATTTAGAAGGTACGAACTCATAATCTATCATTATATCTTTTTTTTTTTTCCATTATGCATGAGAATTGGAATTTTGGTGATTAATTCAGTTTCAAATTTAACACCAACAAGTAAACGAGCATATCTGGTGATCTTTTTGGTGGAAATATTGGCGTCTGTTCAAATTAGCAACCTAGTGAAACTAACAATTCTAGATAAAGCTTGTGTAGACCACATCTCATATCTAAATTATGTAGTTTTATCTAAATCTGAGCTTCGTTTACATTAAACTTTTTAAAATCAAATCCTGGATTCCATTTGTACACTAGCAGCTATTTCCCAAAGTATGAGTAGGAAGAAGATTAAAGAACATTACTAAAATCTATTTCTGATTTAAATTGAATAGCATAGTGATGACCGGGTGCAATATGAATTATGAATTGAGCAGTTGGTTTCCATACGCTTTGGATGTAATTCTTCAACTTTGAAACTGATGATATGAAATCAGTAGGTTGAAGCGGTATTATATGAGTCCATGCTTGCTCTGATGCTCGGAATACATGTTCAGGAAGAAACAGGTACTCATCCGATTGTTTCACGTATTGAAGCGAAACTGAGTAATTCACCTGAGTCGATGACTTTGCACCAGCAATCACTTGTGGTATGATGGCAATGATGATGCAGGATGCAGTGGAGTATTGGGTGGTTTGGGTTGAGAATTAGGCGGGATATGAAAAGTGAAGGAGCAGCTGGTTTCCTGTTTATCTTTCATTTTTACAAACATATTTTGTACATATGAGTGTATTATATATGTGTGTGTAAGTGTGTACAAGAGCGTATCTTTTGACGTTATACAAATATTTTGTATTGTGTTGGTTTGTTTATTGAGTGGCTTAAGGATTATGATCAATTTGTCTTTCTAACGTTATACAAATATTTTAAATTGACATAGTATTATTTTAAAATTGGTAAATGAGAAAATTTTGCTGTAGATTTTATTTTATATATAAAAAGAATGATTTTAATTAAGATTGATATAATTAATTATAACATGTTTACTTGTTAGGCAATATTCGATTATTATCCTTAATTGTTTGATTTATTATGCTCGACCCATTTATGGGCAATTAATATTGTTGTTAACTCATAATTAAAATATTCTAAGGATAACCACATATACAATAATTATTATATAAGAAAGAGATTTATATATTCATGCTTTGCTATATATTCACTATCTTAAGCATGCGTTGAAGGTCAGAGGTGAAGGTTGGTTACGTGTGATGGTAATGGTATGGTGAACGTGGGAGGTAGAGGAGATATAAACACGTGAATGTGAAAAATAGGAGGAAGAGAAGAAAGTTTAGGACTTGCGCATGGGTGTATGAGACTTCTTGCATGCAGCAAGTTCTAACTTTTTCCTCTTTCGTTTCATTTTTTTATTTTTGTAGGCCTTAGGTTTTATACAGAAAAGGAGAAAAGATGGCAAGTAAAAAAAGGAGGAGGAGAAGAGACATATGGAAACGAGGGAAGAGAAAGAAATGGAGTTGCTTGTGTGTTTCAGTGAATCGGTGGAATTAAATGCCTTGCTGACTTTTAGAAATTCAAGCAACTTCGTAATTCTCTAAATTACAGAATTTAAGAAGTCTTTTTTTGAACAGCTAAGTGAAAATAACAGAGAAAGTGATTATAAATATACATTGATTAAGTAGACAAATTTTGCGCATTTTTCCAATCAAAACCGCAGATTCGAAACAATAAATGTTCGACTTTCATAAAACCAAAAATGATGTTCTCTTAGAAAATGATATAATATTTTTTTTTTAAAGAAAAGCCAAAATCTGATAACATTTTATTTTCAACGATTTATTGAAATTTAACTAAAATTACGCGAATGGAACAAACTTACGTGTTTTTAAATTTATTCCTCAGCTATGTTTAATAGAACATATATCAAATCTAAAATTTCGCGATTTAGTTCAAAATTTTAAATTTTAATGTTAGTCGCACTACATCAGTTGTCGCTACCGTAAATCAATCGATTTAAATAAAGCAAGTGAAAGTTGATATTTTCATTACTGGATTTTATGGATAAATTTTATATAAAACATTACTGTTGTAATATATATATATATATATATATATATATATATATATATATATATATATATATATATATATATATATATATATTGTGAATATGCTTTTATTAGTTCTCTATTTAGTCCCACATCATGGGAAATAGTTAAACATCAGCTCCAAAGCCTATATATATAGGAGTCAATGTAATAGAAATAAAAATACATCTGAATGAATAGAAATGTCCTCTCTCCTTTATTTCTTCTGTTTTGTGTTCATTTTATAACACGTTATCAGCACGAAGCTCTATTAGAGCTATTGTTTGAAATATTCTAGATGTATATTTATGGATCTATCATGTAAGGTTTTTTTTTTTTTTTTTTTTTTTTTTTTTTTTTTTTTTATGTTTTGAAATCATATAGATCTACATATATGAACTTGTTGTATTTTCTGCTTAGATGTGATCCATACTTCTAGATCACTTTTGTTTTTCAGTTTTTGTAGATCTAGATTCTATTTTAGTGGATCTAAACATTTTAGATCTAATTAATTTTTAACTTAGTGGTTTTTAGATATCCACCTATTCATATTTGATCTGGTGTTATGGTATACCAAATATTTTTTAGGAAGATTCATTCATTTTCTTTTTATAATGTTATATATGGATATTTTACCTTATACGCCATACATAAAACATCTTCATTTGCTACTTATCTCTTCACTAACAGAGAAGCCATTGCTAATAGGTATGCATATATGTAAATAGCAAGCTGCTTGTTAGCCAACATATGTATTAATGTGACCATTATTTTTGTTATGTAACATGGTGTATGGTTCCTTGAATTTGTAATGTTTCGTTATTGTAAGAAGTTAATTATAAATGTATAAAGAAAGACTGCAGATTTGGATTTTTTTTTTTTTATGATTCTGTGCCGTAATATATTTAATTTATTACATCCATGTATACGATCCTATTCTATTTACGAGATCTACAAATATTTTTTATGATATAACAGTACTACAGTTTCATCATTTTGTCTGTTCGTTAATTTATTAATTCGTTTTGATAATTATAGAACATGTATACTGATATGTGAATTTTTTTTAATTAAGCATCTGCAATTATTATTTTTATGTAGTTCACAAAAATGTCGAACACTAAAATCCATTTACAATCTCAATGCTTAGAGAGTACCATTAAAAATGGTAATAATATGTCCCGGCAGGACAAAGCAAAGGCCCTGATATTTTTAAGAGGTCATATCCACGATGATCTAAAATCAGAATATTTAACTAAAAAAAAAAGATCCTTTCCACTTGTGGAACTCCCTGAAGGAGCATTATGACCAACAGAAGACGGTCATACTTCCAAACACAAAACAAGAGTAGTTGAACCTGAAGTTCACATGCAAATGACCTGAAGCTCATTTGATCTAAAGTCCATATACAAATTCTTTCAAACAAGGAACCTGAAATTCATATGCAAACAAGGAACCTGAAGTTCATATGCAAACAAGGAACCCAAAGTTTATATTCAAACGAGAAACATAAAATAAAGCATAAAAGCATATAACTACATTTAATATTTGCATATAGCAAATGACCTGTAAAAGGAAAGGATTTGAAAAATCAATGAAAGGAAAAATTTCAACAAAAAGGAAAAAGTCTTATATTCCAACTTTATGCTACATGTAATCTCTTGAAGAAACTTATTATTGGAAGAGATCATTATATTTATAATAAATACTATTTTCTTGAAGAAAAATAATAAAATGACTCTCATATGTGAAGAAAAAGGGGCACTTTCTAGAAAAGTTACTTCAATTTAAAATATATAATAACAATATATGAATTATGATAAAACTTGAAGTTTTATTATAGTCATTTTGGAACATATTATATTTCTAGAAGAAATATTTCATTGTTTCTTAGGAAAACTTTTATAAGAAAATATGCATTCTGAAGATCATATTAAGTTAAGATCTAAATATTGATCTTAATTCTGCACACCGGAAGTGAATGCAAAAACGTTCGTGTCATTACATGGAAAATTTAGAACCTGCAGTTTCTAAAAAGGCAAGAAACAATTTTGATATAAAAAGAAAGATCTAAAAGATCTTTATATGAGTTGTATAATTTGAATAAAAAAAATGTAATTTTTTTTATGTTTGTGAATTTTATGTATAAACTTACAAGTTTTTCAAATCATCCATATTGAAGAATGAGAAGAAAAAAAATTGAATATGAGACATGTAGTTTATTTTTGTTTATAGTTGTGAATTTTATGTAAAGATCTGTAAATTTTTGAACCATTGAATGTTAGAGAATGCATTGTTATGATAATATATTATATTACCTTATTGTCATAAATGCATTGAATACATTATTATTGTTGGTTAATTGATGTATGTTTGTATTTGGAATAAAAATAAACATATGTATTATTATTTGATGTATTTAAATGGTAATAACTAATGTTATGGAAGAAAGGATAGAACCACAACCTGAAGTTGTGCAAAGAAAATATTTATACTGAAAGTTGTATAACTCAAAGTCTTGGACCTGAAGTCTTGCATTATATATATATATATATATATATATATATATATATATATATATATATATATATATATAACATTTTTGATATAGTGAACAAGTTTGAAATCCTGTCAATTAGCAAAAATGTAAAAGCTTCTAAATTAAAAGTATGTTAAAAGATTGAGAACCAGAAGTTCATCATAAATTTATAAAATTGATATGCATATGTATGTATGTGTGTGTGTGTATATGCATAGGAACTCGAAGTTCCTCAATCAATGAATTTGAAATACTTCATAATTTAAAAGCCTGAAGCTTTATTCAAACCGTATGAAATAATAAAATTACACTTCTTAGTTAAATCATATGAGACAATAATAAAGCATCCAAAGATTGCACAATTTTCAAAATGAGTTGTATCTTGCTTATATATTTATATTTACATATCGTATTGAAGAATAAATTTTAACAACTCGAAGTTGTTATATAATTTATTTGAACCAGAAGTTCAATACAGTGGAACCAAAAGTCCAATACAGTGGAATCATAAGTTCAATACAGTAACCAGAAGTTCAATACAGTTTAACAAACTTGAAATTGTTTATATATTATTTGAACTAGAAGTTCAATATTGATAAACAACTTGATGTTGTTCGTATATTTCATTTGAACCAGAAGTTCAATACAGTTCCGAATCAGATATTTTGGATATTATGATACGATATTTAAGATTTGCATTGATATCGCTTGATAATCAAAAATTAATGATTGGAAACTTATGTACAATTTGTTCTAAAGTAAGTAACTCGAATGAGAAAGAATATGCAAATCAATTACATATGTAATACGTGGACGCACGTATATACACATATATGCAAAAAAATTATTAACAACCCGAAGTTGTCATGAGCTCATATTATAAATCATGCATATATTATATTTCAGAAAGTCGATTGACATCAATATTGAATGACTTGAAGTCATGTGCATATTCAAATGATAGAAAATTCCTCCAAATCATCAGATCAATGAAAGGGAATAAGTAATGTAATATGAATGCATCTTATCAATTAATAAGAGCATTATCCTCCTACAATTGAAATACATCTAATGTATTTGCTAGCTATGATGCTATAATGGATCAAAAATGAATCCAAAATAGGTTTATTATTTAAAGTGACAATGTTTGTTAACATTGAGGGGGGGAGGGATAAAGGAATCATCGATGTTAAATATTTGCTAACATATAGAATTATGCAAAGTATTAAGTAACTTGCATAAATTATCAATTATGTCCCTTATAGACTTTCTCAATATACATTTGAATCCCCGAAGAATCAAAAGGTGTAAATCACAGCTGAAAATGTGGTATAAAAGTCAGTTCAAAATATCTTTGAAGTAAGTCATAAAGATGCAAAATAAAGGAGGTGAGTGTTCCTGAAGAAACACTTAAAGGTGCTTTAAAAGAAACCCATGACATGATTGTCAAAATAACCCTAGAAGTGGTTTAGGTACCTAAAGTATAATAATTTTTTTGAGATCTCAATAAATCATGTATAGAACTGACAGAAAATAATCATCGATGATAAATTAATAAATAATAAAGCGCTTACATTTATAAATGGATTAAAATCCCATATTAGAGAGAAATATGATTGGCCATCATAAAATTCTCCTAAATAAGATATATGGACCTGTAGTCCATAAGATATGAACCTGTAATTCATAAGATAAAATAGAAATATAGATAATGACAAAAGCACATGGAAGTTACTGAAAAACCATAGAGTGTCAAGTGCCATGAGCATTGTATTTTTCAGAGATAATTGAATTGATTAAAGTGGTGAAAGTGTTTAAAACACTTACAATACCCTGATGGTATAAACAATGAAAATATACAAATTCTAGAAGAATTTGAATAACTTTGGTAGTGATAAAGAGGAAGAAATGTAGATTACAACATTCTTTTAAGTATTGTTGTGATGAAAATCTTGAAATAATTCATGATGAGTAGATCACTTCCTGCTTTCAAGAATTGTTGTAGTGAAATTCTTAATATCCATTGAAGTGGTAGTTGCGATATGCAAAAATTATTATAATATATAAGTTCCTGAAGAACATAAAGAATACAAAGAACATGTCCGATAGATTACAGCATTCTTCTAAGTATTGTTGTAATGAAAATCTTGATATACTTCACGATGAGTAGATTACTTCCTGCTTATTGTTGTTGTAATGAAAGTTGTCTCACTCATCAAATGTATATTGCAATATTCAAGCCCGATTGAAAAAGAAAATTATAAGCACCTGAAGTGTATTCATAAATGAATATTAGTATCATACAAATCACAAAAGGGAGGTGTTTTAAATAAGAAAGCATGCCTGAAGCATGGAAATGCACATGAAGTTTTAAAAGAAAAACTTCATTAAGAAGTATTTGTAAGCAATTTGAGTTATTGAAAGAAGAATACGAATTCAGAGAAAATTATTAAATCAGGGGGAGCATCCATAAGTATGATATAATGCACTCTTTTTCCTTAACTAAGTTTTTCCCCATTGGGTTTTCTTAGTAAGGTTTTAATGAGGCATGGGTCATGATCCAGAAGTATTAACCCAAAAGTAACATACAAAAGTAAGCTATAATGTACTCTTTCTCCCTATTTAAGATTTTTCCCACTGGGTTTTTCTTAATAAGGTTTTAACGGGGCATAACATTGATCCAGAAGTATCATACTACTTTTGACGTAGTAAATACAACATTGTATGTTGTACTCTTTTTCCTACACTAAGATTTTTCCCATCGGGTTTTTCTTAGTAAGGTTTTGACGAGGCAACGTTTTGATCCAGAAGTATCAAACATATTTTGATGCAGTAAACTATTATTTATGAAGAAGACAAGGCAGTTTGCATGGCTCAGATTCAAGTGAATTATATCAATTATGAAAGGATGGAGCACATTTCTCCTAAATTTCTCTTCACATATGCATGAAAGGATAACAAGAAAGAGGAGAAACAAATTCAGTTTCAAGAAAAGAGGGTAGATCCGTTCTCAAAGGCAATTTCCAAATCAACATTCCAGAAGATGATATACAAAATTGGCATGCGTGGACTACATCAATAGACCAATTGAATAATGAGTTATAAATAAGGGGGAGCATATAAAATTATGCTATAATGTACTCTTTTCCTTCACTAATATTTTTCCCACTGGGTTTTTGTTTGTAAGGTTTTTAATGAGGCATTATCTTGATCCTGAAGTATCAACCCTTACTGTAACATTGTAAAACATGTTACCTAAAGACGAAATAAATTTGCACTTTTTTCCTTGTTTATGATTTTTCCTATAGGGTTTTCATAAAAAGGATTTTAATGAGGCATTGTTTTGATCCTGAAGAATCAAACTCTTTTAAGGAATATCATTTTAATATGATATTCATAATGTCAGACGTTGTACTCTTTTTCTCATTCAAGGTTTTTCCCATTGGGTTTTCCTGATAGAGTTTTGAAGTTAACATACAATAGTTGTATCGACTGAATGGATATATGCAAGCAAGATAATAATAAGGGGGGGCAATCATCATATATGTTTTAAAAGGGACAACTTCAATTTAGCAGAGCAATCATGTTTTTGAAGACGCATATTCAAGGGGGAGTGTTGTATATATATATATATATATATATATATATATATATATATATTGTGATATGCTTTTATTAGTTCTCTGTTTAGTCCCACATCATGGGAAATAGTTAAACATCATCTCCAAAGCCTATATATATAGGAGCCAATGTAATAGAAATAAAAATACATCTGAATGAATAGAAATGCCCTCTCTCCTTTATTTCTTCTGTTTTGTGTTCACTTTATAACAATTACATTATTAAGAATTAATATGTCAACATTCAATTAATAACTGATTTTGCTTTAGTTCAAAACAAATAATTTATGAGTAAAACGATTTTTTTGATTTGTTATTCATATTAGACGTACTATATTAATTTGTATTCATAAATCAAATATATAATTTTTATAATTCAAAATAAATTAAATTTTAAATTCTTAACAAAAATTTCTGTTAAACACGTTATTTGAAATCGTTTTAATTTTCAGATTGTCTCAAAAACACCGTTATTACGCTGCAAAATCAAATTAAAATAGTATAATTTAAATTGCTCAGTGGTACACTTTTGTATCATGCACAATCGCATAATAAGTCCAATCATCGTGAAACTTGACATCTTATAATAATTTAATATTACGGATCCGATGAAACAGATTTCATCAAAATTCAAAGAAAAATTTGTGAAACCTCTATATTCTCCATGTTAAAATATTATTTTATATATTTTGACCCAAATTTTGATTCAAATACAAAATATTATTATTGAAATACATTATAAAATGTATTTAATATCGATATTAATTAACTAAAAAGAGTCAAAGAAAATTACTGAATCCATTCAGTTAACATTTGACACGCATATTGCAATTACTTAATAACCATTATACTGAAATTTAAGTTAACAAATTTCAAAAATCCAATTGTTTAAATATTTAAAATTAATCAAACATTTAAAAACAAATAGCTAAAATTTTGGGTTATTACATGCTCGCGCTAGTAATAAAATTTAATATAATTAATTATTGACTTGGTAATATATTTTCGTTTTTCCACTAAAATGAAAATGACATCTCTAGAAAAGTAGTGTGCTATAATGACAAATTTCGTATGTGGATCATAATTCACAGCAACAATCATAGTTGAATTTATGAAATATAAACTTCAAAAATAAATACCAACACTTTATGTTGCTTTTGTAATTCTCCTTTTTTGATAAATCATCGATACATCTAGTTTTTATATATTTAGAAAACATTAGTATATAATAAATAATATAATTATAAAATTATTATTATTATTATTAGGGGTGGGCATAAACTGCACCGCAACGCGGAAATCGCCCAGACCAGACCGTAAAAATGGTGCGGAAAACTGCATTTGATTCTCTCTCTAAAGTAAACAACCCAAACCGAACCGACTCGCAACGATACGGTTCGGTCGCGGTTTGAACTTTTACCAAACCATTTTAACCGAACCGAACCACATAGCTACACCGACAATGTTATGACAAAAAAAATAACAAGTTCTTATCCACCTATTAATTTAACGATATATATTCTATTTTGAACATATGTTGTAGTTATATTAATTAAAGATAACACTATGTGTTATAACCTTCAGATGACACAATGTCATACAATCGTAAATTGTTAATTGATTGAAGTAATTTTATTGTTTCATATTTAATACGGGTTCAAACCGAGTCGAACCAAACCCGGACGGTATTACATCGAAATCAAACTGAAACCGAACCGTTTGAGTTGTTAGTATAATGGTTTGCATTTTTGACCAACCGTATGATGCGGTGCGGAAGCGGTTTGAGCTTCAAACCGCACCGAACCGAACCGCGCCCACCCCTAGTAATTATACCTTTTACTTTAGAAGTTCGAAAATTTTAATTTCAAAACTAAAAATTTATAGACCCAATCTCATATATATAGTAAAAACTTATGATACATGTTGTAACACTCCATATTTTTAAATTAAGTAATAAAATAAAGTTAATAAAAATTTCTGAATTTGGTCACGGAACTAGCATCATTACGTCCGTGGCGTTTTTTGACTAATTTAGACTTATGCTTTGCAGAAAATAGACTTAAAACGAAGAAGATATTATTAAATGAAATTTAAAAAACAAACATGCAAAAAAAAAAAATTAAAAAAAAAAGAGAAACACACATAAGACAAATAGCTTTCAATGCTCTAATTTTCTAAACAAAAACATGGTGTGGTTCAGTAGTTAACACCTGCCTCCCAAGTGTAGCATGCGAGTTTAATTACCACCAACGTCATGTTTTTTAATTTTAAGAAGTCCAACTAAAAAAATGCACGTTCTATGAGAAAAATATGTGTGTATGTACATATAAGAAGAAAAAAATATAGATGAGTTTGTGTGCATACATGTATATACATATATATATATATATATATATGTATGTATGTATGTATGTATGTGTATGTGTGCGATGTGGGTGTGTGTTTGTGTGTTTATATATATATACATACATACATATACATATATATATATATATATATTGAAAATTGGTTCACTTTATTGTCTACTAAAAAACGTACATAAGAAAGGTTAGCATACTAACCATTACATATAAAAAGAAAAAAGAACTGAAGATACATGTAATTGCAAAAGTAATTAAAAGTAATACCCCATGATTAGGCATGCATCCCACACACGTGCATCTCTGCACCTCACTATAGCCAGAAGCTCCACTTGCACATGACCTTCATTAATCATCTACTATCAAAGAGAACACAGAAAGTTTAAATCCATTGCATCAAGTTTCTTCAGATTAGAAGCATATGCATACAATTAACTGAGACTTTGAAAAGTGAACCCCTCATTCGTTAAAACATCTAACCCATTGCAGTACTGTATATAGCTACTAATCCCTATAATCCATCAACCGATAACCAAACATAGGGCTGATCCCAGTAGAGTATCTGCATCAGTAGCTAATTATATATAGAGTTTAAGTGTTGGACGCCCAATCTATATGGCGAACTGATGAAGCAGTTTATATTCACTGAAATAGACTACCCATAGATGAATGGGAATAAACAATGTTGAATTCTAAAATCCATAAGGGGTGATGAAAATTGAAAAGGTCATCTACTTCTCTCAGATATCAGCATATAACTGTTAGACCAAAATCTGGGCCTAACACCCAAATGCAGATCACAGATCACAAAAATGCAGAAAAAGCAGTAAAAATGGGGAACACACGATATTTTTATAGTGGTTCGGCTCAAACCAAGCCTACGTCCACTTTATCTCTTCTTAAATCCTAAGAAGTTACAAGTACAATTATCTGGGTTTATACACGAAATCCTCGTGTTTACAATGAAAAGATGTGAGAAAAATGAAAATTATACACGAAATCCTCGTGTTGTAGTGTGGAATTTGTCTCCTTTGCTGCTGAAAATGTTTTGCAGAGAGAAATGGTGGAAGACGTAAGGAGTTAGAGCCAAAAGATCCTTGAAAATGCCTTCAAATGGTGTATTTATAGCTGTAGGAGAGCTTCTAGGAAGACTGGTTCGAGATGGGGTACGTTGCGTCCGATCCGAGAAAATAGGAGCAGGAGTAGCCTTAAGAATAGGTCAAAACAGTGCACGTATCTGCTGGTCTGGAGATCGGCTCGTGGTCATGGGTCGGATCGTGATATGGCTATCACGATCCAGGACTGGTTGCGAGCTGGAGTGAAGTGCTAGCGATCGGGTCGTGGTCTCCATGTATACTACGAGTGGATCGCGATCTGAAGGTATACCCTGAGCCGGGGGGCGATCCGATGAGGGGCGATCCGAGGGTGCATGAGCCGTACTCCGATCGTGTGACGCTTCGTTGCTTTATTCAGGAAATTGCTAGATTACACCAGTTTACGGAAACGGGCATAACTTTCAAACCGTAAGTCCGATTGAGCAAAACCAAAGCTCAAACTGAATCTAATTCAGAGATCTACATAAGTTACAGAGCTCATCTTTGAAATTGCTATTTTCGGGCCCAAAAGAGGTCGTCTGATAGGAGTTTCGGGCCCTTCTTTGTTCGTGATGCGACTTTGACCAACTCGCTGCCTGTCTTCTAACGACGTTCTCCATATCCGAGCGCGATGCTATCCAGATATTCAGTGTGATAGCTTTTACCAAAAAGTGTGTCAACAAGTTTGCCCCCCAGCACATATCTTGCTGGTTGAAGGAAGATGTGTTCTGAATAGTCCAGGAAATCTATAAGCCATAGAAATTCGATAATGCCATGACCTTGCCGGGTCTGCCAGCTACAGATATAATCCACACCTGTAAAGAGATAAAGGAGAAACAAACGTGCGAAATCCTAGCGATATTTTTCAAATTTTCTGATCATAAACCATGCTTCGGCGTCTAATGAGCATAAACCATACTCAAAGGACGTTTGAGTCATCCTGCCAAATCCTGGCATGGGCCAACATTTCCAGGCATAATTCATACCTAGATGTCCAAATCGAGTATAATCCATACGCGATTTCTTTTGTCACATCCTGACAAGACCGTTTGCAGGACATAATCCTTACCCTGGAGTTCAAACCAAGTATAATCCATACCCGATTTCTTTTGTCACATCCTGACAAGACCGTTTGCAGGGCATAATCCATACCCTGGAGTTCAAACCGAGTATAATCCATACCCGATTTCTTTTGTCACATCCTGACAAGACCATTTGTCATTCCTAAGTATAATCCATACTTAGGAGTCCAAAATGAGTATAATCCATACTCAGACCTGAAATAGTGCTACGCTTGCCACAGCCTGACAAGATAGTCCATCCCTAGGCATAATCCATACCTAGAGTTTCATAATAAGTATAAGCCATACTTTAACCGAAGTTGAGGATCCTGCCACATCCTGACAAGATACTTAAATTCTCCAAACATAATCCATGCTTGGAAAGTCCTTCCTTATTCAATTCAAAATGCAAAACCAAATCAAATCCGGATTGGTTTGACACCGAGTCCAGAGCACACTTTGGGGATACATCCTAACCCCATACATGTGTACTCCGATTCAAACAATCGGAAAACCGAATGAAAGGAAAAACAAATCTTAAAGCCTAAGAAATGCAGAAAATGAAAGTTGATCTCATCCAGATCAGTTGATGATGAGCCCACGAGAGATAGATCCAGGGTTATTCCCTCTCCGTGGAGCAAGAGGTGGCAGCGCAGGTGCAGGCGCTGTTGGTAGTTTCACATACTCGGGCAGCTCTCCACGTCTAACCCGTTCCGCAATCAAATCATGAAGATGCCTGCAGTCATTTGTGTCGTGTCCGTCCATATCGTGGAATATGCAGTGCTTTCCAGAATCATGTTCTCTTTGTGATGGCTCCCTCCTGGGAGGCTTTGGGTAGGAGACATCACCGTTTGTGTCCATGTAGATGTTAGAAAGCGAAGCAATGAGCTCAGTGTACTTTTCATATCTGGGCCCTCTCCGGGGCTGAGTGTTGCGGTCATTCCTGACGGCGGCTTTTCCTTTGCCATTTCCAAAATCGGACAGTTCTCCATCTTTAAGCATGTTGACATCGAGAACTTTCTTCTCGGAGGTTGCACCTTCTTCCAGCAAAAATATGTCTTCTTCAAGATAAAATTCGCCGAGGTTTCGCGGTGAGTTTCGGTACAAGGACTTTTTGAACTCTGAGCTATCCAAAACACCGGATATTGCTGCCATCAGCACCATCGATGGTTCAGGTCGGTCAACTGATGCTGCTGCAACGTTGAATCTTTCTAGGAATGAACGCAGAGTTTCTCTGGGCCTCTGCTTGAATGTAGTAAGTGACATGACGTTCTTGGGTCGTGCGATGTGGACCTGAAACTGTTCAAGGAAGCGAGCGACCCACATATTCCAACTGTTGATCGATTCCGTTTCTAGCTGTCGAATCCACATGGCTGCTATGTCAGTCAGAAAGAGGGGAAAACACTTAGCCATGAAGTTTTCCGACGCCGATTGAACTTTCATATGCCGTTTGTAGCGCATCAGGTGCATGGTAGGATCCGTCCTGCCGTCGTATGGCTCCAGTTATGGAAGTTTGAAATCTGGGGGATTGCGAGAATTCCGGATTTCCTGAGTGAACGGGTTGTGGTTGACGTCATCCACATCATTCTGATAAGTGCAGCCTCTCGAGAGGCATTGAATCAGATCAGCAGATCAGCGAGTTGATTTCCTTCAAAAAGTTGTTGTAAATTGCCAAGATCAGAGCTGGTGCCCCCAGCGTTGAGTGCATAAGAGAATGGAAGCTGTTGGTGAGCTGTTGCCTGGGGATCGCGGCTCGCGGATCGAGGGTGGCGACCCGACCCGGTTCGAGGGGGTCGGTTCATGAGGCAGGTGCATGAAGTAGGGGGACGATCCGACTGGGTCCTGGAGGTAGGTCACGAACCGGTTGTTGTTGAGCAAACGGGAGCGAGTTGCTGGGATCGGCTCGTGAGCCTGGTGGTGCACCACGATCCGGATCACAATCTAGAGGTGTATCATGAGATGGTTGATGCTGTTGAACGGGAGGGTTGCCCCTGAGTCTGGGTGATACTCGAGCCAATTCAATGGCTTCGTTTCCAGTGACTTGAGCGTTGCCCGGCCTTCCATCCGAGCGAAGAATAGGTTGATCATTTCCTGTTGTTTCTGGAGGAGATCATCTTGCCGTGCCATCTGATCTCTCAGTTCAGTGAGAACTCCATCCATCTTGTCTCGGGTCATGTATGCAGAAGGATCTCCATGAGAGGAAGCTTCCTGGCTTGTCTCGTTCCTTGTGTCTTCAGCGTCAACATCATCAGCATGAGCGGAAGTTCCGGTTTTCTTCCTTTTGATTGTCATTTATCCAATAGCCAAAAAATCCTAGCAGAAGTTGAAGTTGTCGTGTGCCCCCCCCCCCCCCCCCACCTGGCGCGCCAAAATGTTAGACCAAAATCTGGGCCTAACACCCAAATGCAGATCACAGATCACAAAAATGCAGAAAAGGCAGTAAAAATGGGGAACACACGATATTTTTATAGTGGTTCGGCTCAAACCAAGCCTACGTCCACTTTATCTCTTCTTAAATCCTAAGAAGTTACAAGTACAATTATCTGGGTTTATACATGAAATCCTCGTGTTTACGATGAAAAGAAGTGAGAAAAATGAAGATTATACACGAAATCCTCGTGTTGTAGTGTGGAATTTGGCTCCTTTGCTGCTGAAAATGTTTTGCAGAGAGCAACGGTGGAAGACGTAAGGAGTTAGAGCCAAAAGATCCTTGAAAATGCCTTCAAATGGTGTATTTATAGCTGTAGGAGAGCTTCTGGGAAGACTGGTTCGTGATGGGGTATGTGGCGTCCGACCCGGGAAAATAGGAGCAGGAGTAGCCTTAAGAATAGGTCAAAACATTGCACGTATCTACAGGTCTGGAGATCGGTTTGTGGTCATGGGTCGGATCGTGATATGGCTATCACGATCCAGGACTAGTTGCGAGCTGGAGTGAAGTGCTGGCGATCGGGTCGTGGTCTCCGTGTATACTACGAGTGGATCGCGATCTGAAGGTATACCACGAGCCGAGGGGGGCGATCCGATGAGGGGCGATCCGAGGGTGCATGAGCCATACTCCGATCGTGTGACGCTTCGTTGCTTTATCCAGGAAATTGCCAGATTACATCAGTTTACGGAAACAGGCATAACTTTCAAACCGTAAGTCTGATTGAGCCAAACCAAAGCTCAAACTGAAGCTAATTCAGAGATCTACAAGAGTCATAGAGCTCAGCTCTGTAATTGCTGTTTTCGGGCCCAAAAGAGGTCGTCTGATAGGAGTTTCGGGCCCTTCTTTGTTCGTGATGCGACTTTGACCAACTCGCTACCTGTCTTCTAACGACGTTCTCCATATCCGAGCGCGATGCTATCCAGATATTCAGTGCGACAGCTTTTACCAAAAAGTGTGTCAACAATAACATACTTATCAAATCGACATGATAAAACCATATGTAATGGATCATATTGAAAACTATATCTCTTTCTCAACTTCAAATCACGTAATAAAACTATCGTAAACAGAACGAAAATCAGAAAACTAAGACTCCAGTCACCTAAGACCAGAACCAAAATATCTTACCCAATACTGAACAGAATTCGATCAAGTACAACGATGGATGATCGGTTGGAAAACTCGGAACTGAAGTTAATCAGTTGCACCGGCCATGCCGAATCCCGAGTTAACAATGGCTTGATAATCAACAATCAAACTGATCAGATCCATGAATATTGGGTAGAAAGAGATCTAGCCGGCATATAGATCTAGAGGTTAATTAGTAGATCTGGAAATTAAGGTTAGAAGGTTGGAAAAAATCACAGAGCGATTTGGATCATCATGAAATCCGATAGCAAAAAGGATGAAATTGAATAGCAAAAAAGGGTGAAATCGCAGAGCGATTAAGCGGTGAAAATCAAAAGAAAAACAGATGTATTATCAACAATGAAATCGTTGAAGGTCTGTAAAGTAAAAATCGCAAAGCGATAGGTGAAGTAAAAACGCAAATTGATTTAAGGAAGGGTAGGAAATTGAAGATGAAGAGGATGCTCACGCATGACGAAAACTGGTGAAGATTTCACCAGTCGTCATTAACGAGCGCCATATATATATATATATATATATATATATATATATATATAGAGAGAGAGAGAGAGAGAGAGAGCGACTATATGAACACAGAAGTTTGACACAAATCAAAAGACACAATATCTCAGCCATATAATTAATTGGTCTTTATGTAAGAGATGCAAATCATAGGATAATCCTATGCTTCAGATTTTGTGTCCCTTAATTTCTATCAAACTTTTGTGTCTAAATAGACTTTCATATATATATATATATATATATATTGTATATATATTGACATTAAATTCAAAGGTAACATGCAATTAATCAAAATAAGTATGAAATAAATTTCGGGGAAACGTTGTTTGAATTTTGAAATAGATGCAGTTGTACGTACATATATACACGTGAGAATTCCAATAATAATAGCATTTGAAATTTTTTAATTATTTCAATAATAGATTCTATTAGGAAGACCACGGGTGGCAGATCTGAGTCAGATTCAAGGATTGTGCGCAGTCAGGAGAGTGAATTTAAATTATATTTTTCTGATAATGATATATTGAATCTTTTGATTCCTGTTGAAAATTATGATATGTTCCATGTCTCCGTTTCTATGATAGAATATACAGTTACGTTAAATTTTAGTTATGCGCAAAATAATTAAATCATGATTATATGAAAAATTAATGGAATTGTGGTTATGCGTAAATCAAGCAAAATCGTTATTAAGCACAAATTAATGAATTGTGGTTAAACTCAAATTAATTTAATTTTGGTTAAGCATAAATTAATGAGAACTGTAATAAAAAGGGGAAATTTGATGATTTGGGACAAAATAAATGAATTACGCCAAAAGTTACAATAAAAAGGAAACTTTGAAAGTATGTTGTTAACGATATTTTCCGTCAACACCGGAGATATGTCAATGGTAATGGACCTAAGGGAAAAATATGGTGTTTGGCCTTCGCGAGTTTGGGTTAGATCGTCATCCCTTGGTATCAAGGCCTTGGAGAGAGGGATCACTAAACACAACCCTTGATAAAGGGCTTAACGGATGGTAGAAAGGAATTCTACACCAAGCTCGCTGGAAAAACTAAGCTCGTAGGGAGGGACTAAGCTTGTAGGAAGGGTTTAAGCATATAGAAAGGGGTGTTTCATCTGATCTGCGGAAAGGTTTGGACAAGGATCCATGCACATGTAGGAAACAAACAGTAAATTGTAGCAACGATAACTAAGAAATAGTATGATAAACTCATAGTAAAATACTATAAGTATCGATTCTCTCTCTATTAATCTTTGATTTAGAATACATGAACAGAATAAAAGAATCCTCAAATTGATATAAGTATTAGGGTTTACCCTAGAAAGAAAGAGTACAAGAATCAGAATCAGAGACCCCCCCCCCCCCAAATGTGACCCTGGGGTCTTATTTATAGATAAATCGGGGCCCCTTCTATAGCTGGGCTGTTGGGCCTGCAAGAGCCTCTTGTCGACCGGTTTTTCCCTTGGTCTCAGGTGTTTTAGCTTCCGGCCGCTTTACGGTGCTGACTATAGCTTCCGTAACAAACGTTCCGGTTAGTTGGAGCTTCTTTGAGATTGATATGACCTTTTAGTTATATGCTTTCGGTCATAATCTTCCGGATGTAAGATTTTGGTTTTCCCATGAACACTTAGAGGAACTTGCACTTATGATGTATGTAGAGAACTACCGGTTCAGAACCACTATCGGCATTTGTGCTAAGTAGACTAGTATGGATAGTCTGTATCTTTTCTGGGGTTCCGGTTTACCTCCTGGGGGAGTTCTTGGATATAGCATGTTCTTTCGGAAGGTTGCTCCAGGTGATTTGTCTGTTGTCCATCAATATAACCTTTCGGAGTTTATGTAGTGGGTGTATTAGAAGCCTATTTCAGAAAATCTTTATGTGCTTCTGGCTTAATGCTCTTGATGCCTTTGTCTTACGATGTGTCGGTATTAAGCAGGTTAATACCGACAGCCTCTCCGTTCTATCGGGTTTCAATTAGTGGAGCTCTTACCTTGTGATGACCCCAAACTTCCACTGGGTGAAAGTAAGGAATAATCATATGGAATACAACATAAATATAACAATACATATCACTGATACAATATAGCAGAGGAAAACCATAGAATAATAACATTATAGCAGCGGAAATATAATGTCATAAACCACAGAATCCCAACAGTCACAGAATCCAAATTATTACATCAAGTTTGTAGAAATGAAAATAAGTTCCAACTCCCAAATTAAGCAATACGAAATGAGACAAGTCTAATGACTGAACTTAAAGATAGAAAAATGCAATAGAAGTAAATGATAGTTGTCTTCCAAGCTCCAAGTCATCACCTCTCCGCAAAAGCAAATCCAAGCAAAGTTAAGGAGAAACTCCAAGAAGACTCCAAGCAAAGAATGAACCTGTGTACTTGGCTGCCCGTGTAGAAAAGAGGGCACCCGAGTTTGCAAAAAGGTGAAACAAACTACGGGTCAGTCGTGGGACTGGTATGAGAATTCATAACTAGTTTAGTAATAATAATATGACACATCCAAAGATCACGCCGCTAATGCGGAACGGGTTTACTCAGTGGATTGTCGTGCATAATTTAAAGTGTCAGAACGTACAACATCGCAATGCTTTTTAGAAAAATGGAATCACCATAAGACTCAAGTCCCATCACACAATGCAACGCACACCAGAGGATAGAGTTTTCCCTTATGGTGATTAAACATGCTAAATACGGCAAATACGAGTTTAATATTATTATTAGTGTATAATAAAAACATTTCAAAATAAATGTATCAATCCTAGGAAACATAGTACCCCATCCTACTATATCTCCATACTAGTAATACAATCAAAAAAACGTAGGGTCGTATTTGGAATTTGGATTTCCATCTGAGTCAAGGCTAGGGAGGAGATCCTTACCGATTCGAGACACTCTAGCAATGCCCCAGGATTGGTACTCTGTCCAACCCTTGGATCCTGCAGGGCCGGTCCACACTTACTTTTGTGGATTAGTTATGCCTGAACACACGCTTCCCGGTCCTTTTGGACCTACAATACGGCCAGTGGCGACCGCATAAATCCGAGGCCTCGAACAATCCAACAACCACAATGAATAAATGCCAGCGCTGATAGGTCCCTGGCACCACTCTAGCTAGAAAGAAACGTGTGCACTCCCTGCGTTCCCTTCTCCCGTTTTAGACTCCGCCGGTGTGTGAGGCTCGTGAAGTCACGTCATACACAAAGCTGTTCCTAAACAGGCTATGCTTTGATCATCCCACAAGGCCTGCTTTTCAACAAGAAACCTTGATCATTGCATCTTAGTATGCCACACTGTCACTCCATACCATACCATTGCTTCTCCATCAATACATAAATGGGTGTTAAGTAGAGAATAAATTCTCCACCACCAATATTTATATATTAACAGAAAATCAACAATATGATATATAACGAAGTACGATGTCAGACACACCATCCATTTAAACTTATGCTCTGGGTCTGAACGAAAGTCAAATCCGTTCAATCAACATGTTCATTCGGACGACGATCATGACCTTGACTTGGGAGCAAATCAATTCAAAGCCTCAATCGCTGTCTTCATGAGGGGAAGATTGACGGTCTTCATTAGTCGTCTTCTTCTTCAATTCTCATCGTCGTTTTGATTATTTGGAATGAGATTAACTCGGCCTTTCCAAATAATCTTCGATATATATATATATATATATATATATATATATATATATATACTGAAAACTCTTCCTTATCGTTATTTCTAATTTATAACGATTATTTTCTATTTTATTTAATTAAAAATAATTAAATCTTTAATCAACTACGATTCAGATCAATGGCGATTTTGGCGCTGTTTTCAACCAATTTTGATTTTCACATATCTCAAAATCTAACCGTTGGATCATAACATATCTTATATCGTTGGAAAGAATTTTCCGAGACGGTCCTAACGTTTTCAGTTTTGGGAAAATCCGACGGTCGGATCTTCCGGTATATTCGTTTAAAGATATGATTTCAAAACGCGAACTACCGCGCTTGATTCGATTAATTTTAATTATATTTATATATAAATATATAAATAAATCGTTTGTTCTCATTCTTATGTACATTTTCATTCTCTTATCTTTTCATTTCTCCATTTACATTAAAATGTAATTTATAATTAGACGATGAATCATTCCTTTTAATTTATTTCATATCTCTATAATTTACCTTAAAATGTAAATTATAATTCATCGTACTATTTATTCCCTTTCATCTTTCAATTATATTATGATTCTATTTACATATAAAATATTCATTCTCTTTTGAGTGCATTCATAATTTCAATTACATCTAAAATGTAATTTTATTTTACGATGTAATTTTATTTTACGATGTAGTTTTCCTTCCTAATTACATATGAAAACGAAATCTTTATTTACATGATACATCCTTATTTTATTTTATAAAATAAAAATGTAAACTATCGTTTTTGCCACCTTCTTATTTTACTTACATTAAATAAAAGGTAAATTTCACCTACGGTGTAAATTCTTATATACATTACATAAATTAAAATGAAATCTTTTCCTACGGTGTATTTTTCTTTTTAATTAACATTAAAAAAAATAATGTTACTCATCTTACGATCAAATTCTCTTTTTATTTACATAATAAAATGATGTAGATTTTCTACGGTATAAATCCTTTTTATAATTACATAATAATATAAAGTAAATTAATCCTACAGTTAATTCTCTTTATATTAACATTATAAATAATGTTAAATTAACATGCGGTGTATTTCAATTATATTACATTATAAAATGATGTAAAATAGCATACGGTGGATTTTCTTTTTATTACATTAACAAAATGAATTTTTTTTCCTACGATGGAAATCCTCTTTTTATTACATTAATAAAAATGTTAATTTAACATACCATGAATTTTCTTTTATTTTACATTGAAAATAATGTAATTTAGCATACCGTGCATTTTCTTTTATTTAACATTATAGAAAATGTATATTCTAACATACGATGCATTTCTATATATTTACATTAAAGAAAAAGTAAAATTTAACATACGGTGAAATTCTAATCATTTACATTAAAGAAAATGTATACTTTTTAATTACAATGTAAACACTACCTCTAATTCACATTGTAAAAATATAATTTCTAATTGCAATGTTATCCTATGGTGTAATTCCCTATATAATTTACATATAAAAATGTAAATCCTGACATACGATGAAATTCACCTTTCAATTACAAAGGAAAATGTAATTTTTAACATACCATATCATTTCACTTTATAATTTACATATAAAAAAGTAAATTCTGACATACGATGGAATTTACCTTTTAATTACAAAGAAAAATGTAATTTTTAACATACCATATCATTTCACTTTATAATTTACATATAAAAAAGTAAATTTTGACATACGATGGAATTTACCTTTTAATTACAAAGAAAAATGTAATTTTTCCTATACGGTGTAAATTCCTTAATATTGACATTAAAAATAAATGTTAATGTCATCCTACAGTTAAACTTCTTTTATTATATTAACATTAAAAATGTTAATGTCATCATACGATTGAATTTCTTTTAATATTAACATTAAAAATGTTAATTACATCCTATGGTGAAATTTCTTTTATTATATTAACATTAAAATTGTTAATTTCATCATACGGTGAAAATACTATTTTATTTTTGTAAATAAAAAGTTATTTTTATACATATCACATTCCTACTTTACTTTTACAATTTAAAAGTAAATTTTGTCATACAGTGAATCTTCTCTATTAAATACCATTGAAAATAATGTAGCTTATCCTACGATGTAAACTTCTTTTTATTTAACATAAATAAAATGTGCAATTCTCATACGGTGAAATCATTCTAATATTAACATAAAAAAAATGTTAAATGTTCATACAGTAAATTTTCTTTTTATATCCACATAAATAAAATGTAAAATTCTCATACGGTGTATATTTCCCATCTTATGTACATTAAAGATAATGTACATTTATCCTACAGTTGAAGTTTTTATAATATTAACATTAAAATGTTAATTACATCTTACGGTTGAAATTTTATAAAACTAACATAAAAACTATGTTAAGTTATAAATATGGTGAAATTACCTTTTTATTAACATTTAAAAACAATGTTAATTTTCCATATGTCGCAAATACTTCTTATTTACATCAAAATAATGTTAATTTCTCTAATCATGTAAATTACTTATTGTTAACATCAGAATAAATGTTAATTTGCCATACAACGCAATTTACTTATTATTAACATTAACCAAAATGCTTAATTTGACATACGATGTAAATTCTTATTTTTAACATTAACAAAAATGTTAAATTTGACATACGATGTAAATTCTTATCTAAATAACATATAAAAATGTTATTTTACTTTACATCGCAAAATTCATTCTTTTACTTCCAATGCAAAAATATTCACTTTTATGTTTACAATGTAAAGATATCAACTTTTCATTTTGATAATGTAAAAATATCAACTTCTCTACTTTACAACGTAAAGATATTAATCTTTCTATTTTACAATGTAAAAATATTATCTCTTCTATTATACAATGCAAAAAGATTGTCTTTTTATTTACCTCGTCGGATTTTCATCTTTTTGTTTTCAATATAAAAAGATTTGTCTTTTTATTTTAAGTATAAAAAGATCGTCTTTTTTTAATTTATTTACATGGTCAAATTTTCATCTTATTTTAATTTCACATAATAATATGTAAATTCCACCACAAGTCGCATTCTTATTTTATTTGCATCCCATAAAAAGCAAATTTTCATCACATCACATAACAGCAACATCCAACCATGACAACAAATCCAATTCCAATAATTAACATTAATGTAATTATAAGGTGATGTTTTAACTTGACATATGTAAAATCAACGTAGCGTGATTAAACAAATAACCATAATTAATTATAATTAATTATTAATTTAGGTTTCTTCCCTAAATTTTCAGATCTAATATCATGCAATTCAGATCTAACAACATACGGGGTGAACAATTCGGATCTATGTTCTAAATATCATAACATATTAGATCTACGGTAAACAATCATGCAAATAATAATTTAATAAATTAAATTAAATTAAATTAAATTTAAAAATAAAATTCTCATCGTGTTTGGTCAGAGAAGAAGATTCAGGTTCGAACAGATTTGATGTTCGAGTTCAAAACAATTGCGGATCTGGGACAATTCTAATGCAAATTCATAGGAAAAATCAAAATCAGCTTTTTACAACTGGCTGTGTAACGCTTAAAAGCGTGGGGAAATCTGAAATAAATTTACCTTAGAACGTTCAAAAATTCAAACTCCGATAACTTTTGATTTACTGAACGGTTTTGGGTGCGGTTTTTTGGAGGATGGAGCTCTTGGAGAGGCCGATCTACGGGGGTAGGCGCGGTGGAGCTCGGTCGGGGTATGGCGGCGCAGTCGAGGCCGAACGGATCGGACTTCGGGGAGGTGGTGCGTCGGCTACGGTGGACGAGAGGTGCTGGAACTTGTCGGAGATCGTAGGGCTCGAGAATCTCTTCGAAACGAGTATAAGTTTGCTGAATTTCGTTGAGTAACGAGTGAGCAATCGGAGTTCAAAAATTCGAGGTATTATGGGTTCAGCGTGAAAGAGATGCGGCTGGAGAAGATGAAGGAAGCCCGACTATGTCTTATATAATATTATATTAGGGTATTTTAATTATTATTTAATTGGTCCGCTTAAGCCCGTTTTGGTCCGAACCCCGATTTAAGCCTGCTTACTGTCGTTCTTAAGATTTTGAGGCCTTCTGAACGCAATAGAACATGTTACAGGACCCAATTCCGAAATTTATTATGAGTTTTGGAATAATTATATTATTTTATTAATATTTTAATGTATACCGTACATGAAAATTCACCGAGGTCACAAATTAACTTCAAAAATTCTCGAAAAATATATTTAGCTATGTTTTGATGTTGTGGACCTATGAAAATTAATTTCGTTCAATTCTGAGCCCGTATGAATTTTTAATGAATTTTTAAAGTCAAAAATTTGCCCGTTTACACTGAAAAATCAATTATAATTATATTTTAATTCTAAAAATTACCAAAAAATCATTTTTAGCTTTTTTTTGATGATACGAATCCAACAAAATTTATTTCGTTGAATTCTGAGATATTTTAAAAAATGGCTATTTTTCAGTCAATTAATTTTGACCGAAACTGACTAAATACTGTTTCTTTTGCCACGCTCACGTACTAGCTTGGAAAATTCTAAAATTTGAAACCTAGCAATAATTTAATATTCCGAATCCAACAAAAGTGGTTTCGTCAGAAACGGACACTGTTTGAAAAATCACTATTTTCCATGGCTATATATTTTATATTAAAAATACATTTTTAAACAAATAATTTTCGAAACTCCAAATATATAAGTGTTTATACTTTCTAAATGCAGAAACGTCATTCCGGACTCAATGGCAGTGGTTTCGAGTCGAAATTCCTTTATATGCAAAAAGTAGCATTTCTGACCTATGCAAATTACCCAGCGACCTTTCTAAAAATTGAATTGGCCATAACTTTTGATTTCCGCTATGAAATTTCGATTTTTCGGATTCGTTGGAAAGATATTTTTAAATAGATTCCAATATTTTTGGTTTCACTAAAATCCGTTAAATTTTGCATCCTGTATGGTTAGACAAAGTTCAAGTTTGACTTTTCAAACTACCGCTCTATTTCTAGCTCTTTTTATAATTAAAATTAATTTATTCATTCTAACTTCGATTTGAACCAAATTTGTGATCATTATTATTTAAAATAGATTATTCTAAATATCAAGACTTATTTAAAATCACTTAATATAAATTTTAGATTGGCCCCAAAATTCAGGGTTGTTACAATCTCCCCCACTTAAAAACTTTTCGTCCTCGAAAAGGAAAAGAGAAATAGAAGAGTAGGAACTAACCTAGAGAATGTAGAATGTTTTAATTTCTAACTTCTTAACCGTGTCGTTGGGAATAAAGCTCCTCAGTTCCAGTAGCGTCTTGCCTCCTTGCTCTAGCTCTACTAGTTCTAGCGACCCGAGTACCCATTTTTAGTTAGTTCTGTACGATCAAGGGAAGAGTCAGAACAACTGTAATGGTGGTTCTAAGAGATAGAAAAGATCGAAGGATAATGAAAAGATGACGAAAGTGACTGGCTATTATGTATCACATGAAATGTCCGCCATAGAATATTGTGATTCTATGTAAACGAATTTGTTATAAATATGTTATATTCCAAAGCTAAGTTTAACCAAAGCTCTGATACCAACTGTGATGACCCCAAACTTCCACTGGGTGAAAGTAAGGAATAATCATATGGAATACAACATAAATATAACAATACATATCACTGATACAATATAGCAGAGGAAAACCATAGAATAATAACATTATAGCAGCGGAAATATAATGTCATAAACCACAGAATCCTAACAGTCACAGAATCCAAATTATTACATCAAGTTTGCAGAAATGAAAATAAGTTCCAACTCCCAAATTAAGCAATACGAAATGAGACAAGTCTAATGACTGAACTTAAAGATAGAAAAATGCAATAGAAGTAAATGATAGCTGTCTTCCAAGCTCCAAGTCATCACCTCTCCGCAAAAGCAAATCCAAGCAAAGATAAGGAGAAACTCCAAGAAGACTCCAAGCAAAGAATGAACCTGTGTACTTGGCTGCCCATGTAGAAAAGAGGGCACCCGAGTTTGCAAAAAGGTGAAACAAACTACGGGTCAGTCGTGGGACTGGTATGAGAATTCATAACTAGTTTAGTAATAATAATATGACACATCCAAAGACCACGCCGCTAATGCGGAACGGGTTTACTCAATGGATTGTCGTGCATAATTTAAAGTGTCAGAACGTACAACATCGCAATGCTTTTTAGAAAAATGGAATCACCATAAGACTCAAGTCCCATCACACAATGCAACGCACACCAGAGGATAGAGTTTTCCCTTATGGTGATTAAACATGCTAAATACGGCAAATACGAGTTTAATATTATTATTAGTGTATAATAAAAACATTTCAAAATAAATGTATCAATCCTAGGAAACATAGTACCCCATCCTACTATATCTCCATACTAGTAATACAATCAAAAAAACGTAGGGTCGTATTTGGAATTTGGATTTCCATCTGAGTCAAGGCTAGGGAGGAGATCCTTACCGATTCGAGACACTCTAGCAATGCCCCAGGATTGGTACTCTGTCCAACCCTTGGATCCTGCAGGGCCGGTCCACACTTACTTTTGTGGATTAGTTATGCCTGAACACACGCTTCCCGGTCCTTTTGGACCTACAATACGGCCAGTGGCGACCGCATAAATCCGAGGCCTCGAACAATCCAACAACCACAATGAATAAATGCCAGCGCTGATAGATCCCTGGCACCACTCTAGCTAGAAAGAAACGTGTGCACTCCCTGCGTTCCCTTCTCCCGTTTTAGACTCCGCCGGTGTGTGAGGCTCGTGAAGTCACGTCATACACAAAGCTGTGCCTAAACAGGCTATGCTTTGATCATCCCATAAGGCCTGCTTTTCAACAAGAAACCTTGATCATTGCATCTTAGTATGCCACACTGTCACTCCATACCATACTATTGCTTCTCCATCAATACATAAATGGGTGTTAAGTAGAGAATAAATTCTCCACCACCAATATTTATATATTAACAGAAAATCAACAATATGATATATAACGAAGTACGATGTCAGACACACCATCCATTTAAACTTATGCTCTGGGTCTGAACGAAAGTCAAATCCGTTCAATCAACATGTTCATTCGGACGACGATCATGACCTTGACTTGGGAGCAAATCAATTCAAAGCCTCAATCGCTGTCTTCATGAGGGGAAGATTGACGGTCTTCATTAGTCGTCTTCTTCTTCAATTCTCATCGTCGTTTTGATTATTTGGAATGAGATTAACTCGGCCTTTCCAAATAATCTTCGTATATATATATATATATATATATTGAAAACTCTTCCTTATCGTTATTTCTAATTTATAACGATTATTTCCTATTTTATTTAATTAAAAATGATTAAATCTTTAATCAACTACGATTCAGATCAATGGCCATTTTGGCGCTGTTTTCAACCAATTTTGATTTTCACATATCTCAAAATCTAACCGTTGGATCATAACATATCTTATATCGTTGGAAAGAATTTTCCGAGACGGTCCTAACGTTTTCAGTTTTGGGAAAATCCGACGGTCGGATCTTCCGGTATATTCGTTTAAAGATATGATTTCAAAACGCGAACTACCGTGCTTGATTCGATTAATATTAATTATATTTATATATAAATATATAAATATATAAGTATATAAATAAATCGTTTGTTCTCATTCTTATGTACATTTTCATTCTCTTATCTTTTCATTTCTCCATTTACATTAAAATGTAATTTATAATTAGACGATGAATCATTCCTTTTAATTTATTTCATATCTCTATAATTTACCTTAAAATGTAAATTATAATTCATCGTACTATTTATTCCCTTTCATCTTTCAATTATATTATGATTCTATTTACATATAAAATATTCATTCTCTTTTGAGTGCATTCATAATTTCAATTACATCTAAAATGTAATTTTATTTTACGATGTAATTTTATTTTACGATGTAGTTTTCCTTCCTAATTACATATGAAAACGAAATCTTTATTTACATGATACATCCTTATTTTATTTTATAAAATAAAAATGTAAACTATCGTTTTTGCCACCTTCTTATTTTACTTACATTAAATAAAAGGTAAATTTCACCTACGGTGTAAATTCTTATATACATTACATAAATTAAAATGAAATCTTTTCCTACGGTGTATTTTTCTTTTTAATTAACATTAAAAAAAATAATGTTACTCATCTTACGATCAAATTCTCTTTTTATTTACATAATAAAATGATGTAAATTTTCTACGGTATAATCCTTTTTATAATTACATAATAATATAAAGTAAATTAATCCTACAGTTAATTCTCTTTATATTAACATTATAAGTAATGTTAAATTAACATGCGGTGTATTTCAATTATATTACATTATAAAATGATGTAAAATAGCATACGGTGGATTTTCTTTTTATTACATTAACAAAATGAATTTTTTTCCTACGATGGAAATCCTCTTTTTATTACATTAATAAAAATGTTAATTTAACATACCATGAATTTTCTTTTATTTTACATTGAAAATAATGTAATTTAGCATACCGTGCATTTTCTTTTATTTAACATTATAGAAAATGTATATTCTAACATACGATGCATTTCTATATATTTACATTAAAGAAAAAGTAAAATTTAACATACGGTGAAATTCTAATCATTTACATTAAAGAAAATGTATACTTTTTAATTACAATGTAAACACTACCTCTAATTCACATTGTAAAAATATAATTTCTAATTGCAATGTTATCCTACGGTGTAATTCCCTATATAATTTACATATAAAAATGTAAATCCTGACATACAATGAAATTCACCTTTCAATTACAAAGGAAAATGTAATTTTTAACATACCATATCATTTCACTTTATAATTTACATATAAAAAAGTAAATTTTGACATACGATGGAATTTACCTTTTAATTACAAAGAAAAATGTAATTTTTAACATACCATATCATTTCACTTTATAATTTACATATAAAAAAGTAAATTTTGACATACGATGGAATTTACCTTTTAATTACAAAGAAAAATGTAATTTTTCCTATACGGTGTAAATTCCTTAATATTGACATTAAAAATAAATGTTAATGTCATCCTACGGTTAAACTTCTTTTATTATATTAACATTAAAAATGTTAATGTCATCATACGATTGAATTTCTTTTAATATTAACATTAAAAATGTTAATTACATCCTATGGTGAAATTTCTTTTATTATATTAACATTAAAATTGTTAATTTCATCATACGGTGAAAATACTATTTTATTTTTGTAAATAAAAAGTAATTTTTATACATATCACATTCCTACTTTACTTTTACAATTAAAAAGTAAATTTTGTCATACAGTGAATCTTCTCTATTAAATACCATTGAAAATAATGTAGCTTATCCTACGATGTAAACTTCTTTTTATTTAACATAAATAAAATGTGCAATTCTCATACGGTGAAATCATTCTAATATTAACATAAAAAAAATGTTAAATGTTCATACAGTAAATTTTCTTTTTATATCCACATAAATAAAATGTGAAATTCTCATACGGTGTATATTTCCCATCTTATGTACATTAAAGATAATGTACATTTATCCTACAGTTGAAGTTTTTATAATATTAACATTAAAATGTTAATTACATCTTACGGTTGAAATTTTATAAAACTAACATAAAAACTATGTTAAGTTATAAATATGGTGAAATTACCTTTTTATTAACATTTAAAAACAATGTTAATTTTCCATATGTCGCAAATACTTCTTATTTACATCAAAATAATGTTAATTTCTCTAACCATGTAAATTACTTATTGTTAACATCAGAATAAATGTTAATTTGTCATACAACGCAATTTACTTATTATTAACATTAACCAAAATGCTTAATTTGACATACGATGTAAATTCTTATTTTTAACATTAACAAAAATGTTAAATTTGACATACGATGTAAATTCTTATCTAAATAACATATAAAAATGTTATTTTACTTTACATCGCAAAATTCATTCTTTTACTTCCAATGCAAAAATATTCACTTTTATGTTTACAATGTAAAGATATCAACTTTTCATTTTGATAATGTAAAAATATCAACTTCTCTACTTTACAACGTAAAGATATTAATCTTTCTATTTTACAATGTAAAAATATTATTTCTTCTATTATACAATGCAAAAAGATTGTCTTTTTATTTACCTCGTCGGATTTTCATCTTTTTGTTTTCAATATAAAAAGATTTGTCTTTTTATTTTAAGTATAAAAAGATCGTCTTTTATTTATTTATTTACATGGTCAAATTTTCATCTTATTTTAATTTCACATAATAATATGTAAATTCCACCGCAAGTCGCATTCCTATTTTATTTGCATCCCATAAAAAGCAAATTTTCATCACATCACATAACAGCAACATCCAACCATGACAACAAATCCAATTCCAATAATTAACATTAATGTAATTATAAGGTGATGTTTTAACTTGACATATGTAAAATCAACGTAGCGTGATTAAACAAATAACCATAATTAATTATAATTAATTATTAATTTAGGTTTCTTCCCTAAATTTTCAGATCTAATATCATGCAATTCAGATCTAACAACATACGGGGTGAACAATTCGGATATATGTTCTAAATATCATAACATATTAGATCTACGGTAAACAATCATGCAAATAATAATTTAATAAATTAAATTAAATTAAATTAAATTTAAAAATAAAATTCTCACCGTGTTTGGTCAGAGAAGAAGATTCAGGTTTGAACAGATTTGATGTTCGAGTTCAAAACAATTGCGGATCTGGGACAATTCTAATGCAAATTCATAGGAAAAATCGAAATCAGCTTTTTACAACTGGCTGTGTAACGCTTAAAAGCGTGGGGAAATCTGAAATAAATTTACCTTAGAACGTTCAAAAATTCAAACTCCGATAACTTTTGATTTACTGAACGGTTTTGGGTCCGGTTTTTTGGAGGATGGAGCTCTTGGAGAGGCCGATCTACGGAGGTAGGCGCGGTGGAGCTCGGTCGGGGTATGGCGGCGCAGTCGAGGCCTAACGGATCGGACTTCGGGGAGGTGGTGCGTCGGCTACGGTGGACGAGAGGTGCTGGAACTTGTCGGAGATCGTAGGTCTCGAGAATCTCTTCGAAACGAGTATAAGTTTGCTGAATTTCGTTGAGTAACGAGTGAGCAATCGGAGTTCAAAAATTCGAGGTACTATGGGTTCAGCGTGAAAGAGATGCGGCTGGAGAAGATGAAGGAAGCCCGACTATGTCTTATATAATATTATATTAGGGTATTTTAATTATTATTTAATTGGCCCGCTTAAGCCCGTTTTGGTCCGAACCCCGATTTAAGCCTGCTTACTGTCGTTCTTAAGGTTTTGAGGCCTTCTGAACGCAATGGAACATGTTACAGGACCCAATTCCGAAATTTATTATGAGTTTTGGAATAATTATATTATTTTATTAATATTTTAATGTATACCGTAGATGAAAATTCACCGAGGTCACAAATTAACTTCAAAAATTCTCGAAAAATATATTTAGCTATGTTTTGATGCTGTGGACCTATGAAAATTAATTTTGTTCAATTCTGAGCCTGTATGAATTTTTAATGAATTTTTAAATTCAAAAATTTGTCCGTTTACACTGAAAAATCAATTATAATTATATTTTAATTCTAAAAATTACCAAAAAAATCATTTTTAGCTTTTTTTTCATGATACGAATCCAACAAAATTTATTTCGTTGAATTTTGAGACATTTTAAAAAATGGCTATTTTTCAGTCAATTAATTTTGACCGAAATTGACTAAATACTGTTTCTTTTGCCACGCTCACGTACTAGCTTGGAAAATTCTAAAATTTGAAACCTAGCAATAATTTAATATTTCGAATCCAACAAAAGTGGTTTCGTCAGAAACGGACACTGTTTGAAAAATCACTATTTTCCATGGCTATATATTTTATATTAAAAATACATTTTTAAACAAATAATTTTCGAAACTCCAAATATATAAGTGTTTATACTTTCTAAATGCAGAAACATCATTCCGGACTCAATGGCAGTGGTTTCGAGTCGAAATTCCTTTATATGCAAAAAGTAGCATTTTTGACCTATGCAAATTACCCAGCGACCTTTCTAAAAATTGAATTGGCCATAACTTTTGATTTCCGCTATGAAATATCGATTTTTCGGATTCGTTGGAAAGATATTTTTAAATAGATTCCAATATTTTTGGTTTCACTAAAATCCGTTAAATTTTGCATCCTGTATGGTTAGACAAAGTTCAAGTTTGACTTTTCAAACTACCGCTCTATTTCTAGCTCTTTTTATAATTAAAATTAATTTATTCATTCTAACTTCGATTTGAACCAAATTTGTGATCATTATTATTTAAAATAGATTATTCTAAATATCAAGACTCATTTAAAATCACTTAAAATAAATTTTAGATTGGCCCCAAAATTCGGGGTTGTTACATACCTCTTTCTTTCTTAGCTTCTGACTTAAATGACCTTTCTCTATAGAAACCCCTACAGGGTATGCCCTCTCGTATAGACTGTGTCGTCATTCTGTAGACTTTGAGCTCCTTTCCCCTAAGAAGGTGTCGGTTTGTGTGGCTCTTGGATTATTCCTTCGTTTCACCATTAGCTAGTTTCGGAGTTAATTTTGGTAGCGACATTTGCCCCTTTATGAAGGGGTGTTTCGACTTTTCAAGTCAAGCTTTTTGTCTTTTTCAAAGTGTAACCTCGAAATCTTTTGATCTCCCTTGATTGGAAGCGCTGATTGATTTTTGCATGTACGGTTCAGATCGGTCTTGAAATTTGAACATAAATTCTTCTTATCTCTCGTTTCCACCTTTTACCTGCAAATCAAATTCTGGAACAAGATTACTGTTTCTCTAAGAAGCTACTCAAAATTTTCTTTTTGAAAACCCAAGCTCGATTATTTGTGAGTATTTTTACTTCTTATATAAGTTATAATCTTAATTATATGCCAAAATTGATGGGGGAGTTGATTAGGATTATGCTAATCATAAAATAGGTTTAGGCAATGACAGTCCCTTTTTTTATCATGATTAATATCAGACACTAGTGGCCACTTGTTTCATAGGTTACTTTGTTTAGGAAATAAGATACACAACATAAGAAACACAAGGAGGAAACAACTTTCCCACTAATTAAGATTCTATGTCGCCGATACGAAATGAAATGATTCCAACATAATTAGGGCTAATTTTCCTCCATCGTTTGTGTTTTGCTTAAGTTTTCTGTGACAACGTTGTATTATCTAATTCTGACGTAATCCCATGTGGTGTTAATGATGCTAGGGTATGTGTTTCCCTTGTTATTAAAAGCCTAGATGACCACTAATGAAAGTACGCTATGCATAACCCTTTTTGCATCCAATATCTGGGTTCATTTTATTTTATGACAAATCGAGCTTTTTGTGTACAAGATATAATAATACTCTACCTATTCATAAATGTTATTCATGCATTTGTGTAAGATGTATACTAATGGCACTGTGATGGAATGATGTCACCTGACAGAATCATGTCTAGCAAAAGTGCTGCTAAGGCGAAGACCAAAGATTCTAAGGTCTCACGTCCTAAGAAAGAATTTGCTCCACAACCATCCTTAATTACTTCCCAACGTTCCGTGATGGCCATATTGGATAGTTTTGGCATATCGGGTATTGATGCCATCGTAGCTTCATCTCCAATTTTTATCAAGAACCCTCCAGAAGGGTATTTTGCATATTCAGCAATTCATATCTGGCATGAAGGCTTTCTTCCTTTCCCACCTTTTCTACAAAAGCTCTTAGGTGATTTGAAAGTTGCTCCCATTCAACTCTCACCCAATACGTATACAACTCTCTTATGCTTGGAGGCCCTAGCGCTTGCCTCAGGTCATGATTCTTTCCTAAACTCGTTTGTCATATGCTCCGATTTTATAAAAGTTCAGAGTCGCCGATATGGAGGGCTAATCCCGTAACGAGACTGATTAGCGATGGTATTTGCAAAACTAGGCCCTGGGATGATCAAAATTTTCTTGTTAAATGCCTTCCAAGCATATCAAGAAAATTTGTTGGTGACGGCATGCTTCTTGTTTTAGAAAGTAAATGTTTTATATTTATGGCTTTCATTTATCTGTATCTTCCTTTTATCACGAACGCTCCTCAAAAGATATGATTTTAACACTGGAGGAAGATCAAGTTTTCGAGGCTATCTTCAAAGCACCGGTGGAGCATATGTGTTGGTCATTCCTATTAACTGCCAACAGGCTTCATCAATATGGCTTGATTCCTCCTGGGCAAAAGATACTGGGGCAACCTCCCATCCAATTTTCTGGTCCTAAAGGACTATCACTGAGTTCAAGCTCGTTCACCGTGGGCTCTCCCATCTATCCAGGTGATTTGGATGGGACTATATTTTTCATTAGACAACGCTTGTCATTCTTTCTCTCGCTCCCTTGTTATATTATTTTACTAATTTAGTTCCTCTTTGTTTAGGATCTTTTACTTCTCAGGATGCGTTTGCCCTTGCATCTTTCAACCAATCCAGTGCCCAAGCTATAAAGAGGCTCTCCCATACAGACATTAAATCACTGTCAAAGAAGCCTGGACATGATAAGTCAGTAAGCTTTTCATAAGACGTCGTTGTTACTCCAGAAACAAGGCAGACTTTTGATCCTTCTACTATTGATGATGACCAGGTGGGCAATGTTAACGCTTCCCCTGATATTTCACTGAAAGGTAAGTCCGTAAGCAGCCCTGTTCTTCCCGATACTTTCAGTGAGTTAGGTGGGGAAGGGTATAGTCTTCCGATGCATTCCTCTTCTCAGCCTGCTATCTCCCCTACGCCTCCTTTGCCAGTCTCTGATTTCGATAGGCTTGTGTGTCTTTCTCTCTCATCTGCTGAAATTGCTAACATCACATCGACTTCTTCACCCTTAGATTCAGAATATTTCCACTCGCAACAAATCAGGGACCAACTTTTGGTATTAATTTATCCTTTTCGATTCCTTTGTATTCATATTGTCTTTGTGAGAATATTAATCCATTTCCCTTCCTCAAATAATGAAGACTTGGTATCTATCCAGAGGGATGGCTTCTGCTTCAACGGTGGAGATCAATGCCCTTAAGGAGGAGAACAGGGCGCTGACGGATAGGGTCAATATCTTGTTGCAGGAGAAGGCGAAAGGTGACAACAAGCGTAATGAGTTGGAGATCCTTCTGGTAGAGGAAAGAAAGTCTAAAGATGTGTTGGTGGAGCAAGTTGAAGATCTTAAGGAGGAAAAGTCAGGGAAGGAGGTTGACCATGCTGTTGAGGTGGACCGGATGGACACTCAACGCTCTACCGCTAAAAGAATAATTTACGAGGCTAGTGATAGAATTTCCAATTTCTTTAATGTTCATCTCAATATTATAGTTATGGTGTACTATGAAGATGCCCTTATCCTTGCTTTTTTTGAAAATATGAGAGGCTTTCGGAATTTGATTTCTCTTCAATTGAACCCTCCTTCCGCGGTAGAGTTTTGGAGAGGATTGAGCAGGTGAGGAGGGAGCATAAGGTTCCTTCGATGAACAAGATAAACCTTACGTCGCCTTTGTTTATTAACCAGTTTTCCGAGGATTATGGGGAAGAGGTGGAGGAGGAAAACATAGCAAAAGAGGAAATAAGAGAAGACACAGATCAACAAGGTGGAGCTGGAAAGGATGATGGGGCATCTTCTCCCATAACGAGGGAGTTACCTTCCAAGGAAGGCGGTCCTCCGGATTTCTAGAAGAAAGGGACTCTTGACCGATCTGATGTTGAAGTTACACAGTTATGGCTTTCGCTTTCGAAATACTTTCACTCTCCTTGAATTTTGTTAATAACTAGTCTTCTCATGTTACAACAGTTCTTTGCTTCCCCAAAGATGTAAGTTACAGTAACGCTTTAGATTCTGCGTTTGAAAACATAGGGGATTCTCAAGGAATTTGGTCCTGTAAAACAATTTATCAAGGAGTTTTGAATATTATTGTATGAAGTATACATTTTCTTTTAACTTGTCAGTGAATGGTGTTGGTTTCGTAACATTTGGTGGTTTGTGATGTTGTATTTATATGTCAGTGTAAACGTTATGCGTATGTGTGTACGAATTAGTAAAGGTCATGTGATTGTCTTTCTTTGGAATGAATGATGTTATTAGTGTACATCTGATGTTTGCGTTTTACGTGTTACGACATTTTATCTTATCCATGACTAGGAGAACCAATTCCAGACCCCTCCTTCACAGTTTAGAGAGGGAACTTCGAACATTGTTGGCTGCAAAGACATTTTTTAGAGTGTTCCCCTTTCGGGCTATAAAAAGATGTATTATCTTCGAAAAATAGTCGTCACAAATCTCAAGGAATAGGTGTCTCATTTGGAAAAACAACTGAAGGAGAAGGATAAAATTATTTATAATTTGCAACGTAGGCTAGCGACAAAATCTCCTAAGAGTTCAGACGCGGAGGTAGGTAGGTTATACCAACAAATTGACAAGTTGGAGAATGAACTAAAGAAAGCTAAGGAGAATTTCGCTTCCTTGGAATTTGCTTTGCAAAACCCCAACTCGGAATGATAGACTTTTTCCATACGTTTGTAATATAAACACTTTCAAAAAAATGATTGTGTTTGTGTAATGGTTTATGTCGTGACTTGTAGTAGACATGCTCGTGTATTGTGTTATTTACTTGATGTATTGTTTTTGTTGGGAACATTGAAATCATAGCTCAGGGCGTTGTAGCGACAGGAGACCTACTCGCGCCAAGTGTCAATGACAACCTTCCTTATGCAATAGGTATTTTTGGGAAAATCTCCTCCGTAATATTTTCCTAGGAAAAGGAGTAGTTCTAGTTGTGGGACTCCATTAGAAATGTTTTGGATCTTTTCCCTAGTTCCTTCCCGAACTTATGTTGTAATGTGACGCTATTTCTCATGTTGTGCAAGCAGTTGGTGTATAAAAGAAATAAACTGATGTACATATAGATTACAGACACTTCCCTGAGCAAACAAGAGGATCATGAGCTTATCCTTAGTAATAACGGAAGTGTAGTTCCGAACCATATTCAAATTACTGAGATGGTCAAATGCCTCTTTCTTGTTTGGATTTAAGAGCTTGAGCTCATTTTGGTTTGGGTATTTTTAGCGAGACTGGAACCCCATATCTAGTTGTAGTTTTCTCCTGGATCATCCTAGATTTGGGTATTAAAATATGAAACCGAGAGCCCACTTCTGGTCTTTGTTGAGAACTGAACCAACCCCGATTCAGGTATTTTGGTGAGACCGGGACCCCCCCTTCCGGTGCGTGTGTGTATCTGATCCAACCCAGATTCGGGTTATTTAAAGTGAGAGACTGGAAGCCCGTTTTTTGTCTTTGCTAAGAACCGAATTAACCCAGATTCGGGCATCAATATTGAAGACCTGAATTAACCCTTTTTCAGGCAATTAGAGATTGAAAACCAGGAATCCCCTTCCGGTATTTGTGAAGAATGAATCAACCCAGACTTGGGTGTTATTATCGAAGACCTGAACCAACCCTTGTTCAGGTAATTAAAGATTGAAGACCGGAAATCCCTTCTAGTATTAACTCTTTGGTATCCCCCTTTGGGTTTGATTTGTGAAGCAGAGGTTGTACGTGCTTCCCAAGCCACTCTCCGGGCTTTTGATGTCAAAGCAGAGGATGTACATGCTTTGTTGGCCACTCTCTAGGCCTGTGCATCCGGTGCGCTTGGCAAGCTTATCCACAAGCAGGGCCCTAGGACTTATCCGACTTTCCTCCAGGAGGCGCCTTATCTTGACCATCGTAGGTGATGATAAGGTCTTAGAAATTTAGACGGGGCCATTGCAGGCACAGAACCAAGGTTTACTCTTTTGATGATCTACACTGACCATTGTAGGTGCTGATAGAGGCTTACACACCACCCCCCTCCGAGGGGTGCCCTATCCTGACCATTGTAGGCGATGATAGGGGTTGGTGTTCCCTTCTGCGGGTAACGCGGAACATAAGCAGAGGTAGGACGTGTTCTTCTGCGAGCAAAGGTAAAACGTGCTTAGTTCTAGCAGAGACAGAGCGTACTCTACTATGAGCAGAAGCAAGGCGTGCTAATTTTAGATGCACCGCGACGACCATTTCTGGTGTGAAACGGAGGCTTACGCTTTTGATGCTTTAACCTAGCCCCCTCTAATTTAGGCATGGAGAAAGACTAACACATCATTCCCCTCCGGGGGATTCCTCGTCCTGACCAATTTGGTGATGACAAGGGAATTAATCCATTTATGGTTTGACCCCTTTTGAGTTTATTTAAGCTTCGAAAGGAGGATTTTCCATACCATCGAACATGTTTAATAATCGTTTTCCTAAGGATCTTTACTAAACTTAGTCTGATCTTTTCATAAATTCTCGTAATTGGCCTTAGTTGACGAATTTGACGACTGTTTCCTCAAGGGTTCTGCAGTGACTAGTTTCATGTCCATTCATTATGTGGTAGTGGAAATAGGATCCTCCTGCTTTACGTTCACATTTGTACTTTTTCTTTGTTAGTGGCCAATAGTTGAGTTTGTGCTTGGTTAGGAAGTAAATGTTTTCCATCGAAGTGGTGAGGTAGTATCCCTTGAGTAATCCTGGCGTAAGCCCTCTTCTTGCCGCTGGGGTTTAATCCTTTTGTCACCCAGCCTTGTTGTTGTACCTATACCTTTGTTCCTCCTTCCCAAAATATACTGAGGCTAGGGCGTCGCCCTTTCAAACCATTTGTGGTGAAGCGGTCAATATCACTCATTATTTCTTGTTCAAATACCAATTCCTATGACTTGCTAATGGAGAGTTTTTCTTAAGTGAGAGAAAATGTTAGTATCCTCCGATGTAGAACAACTTGGAGGGGGTATAAAGGTTTGTCCTATGTGGAAAAGGCTATTATCCCGAGTGTCGGAAGCATACTGTACCTTTTTCCCTTTTTCGCTTTATTATTTACAAGGCTTCCACTCTCAGCCTTTGTTCTTCTGTCACTCTTGGGTCAGTGATTCCCGACTTATCCATTCGAGATCTAGAAGACTCTTGTCGGGACCTCTTACCCATAACTTTGCTTCTTCAAATCCTTATTCCAATCTAGGACGGAACATCACATGTAGATATGTGGTTGTTAACCATAAGGTCGGAGGTTCAAGCCCTCCTTCTAGCGCCAAAATGTTAAAGATATTTTTCGCCAACATCGGAGATAGGTCAATGGCAATGGACCTAAGGGGAAAATATGTTGTTTGGCCTTCGCGAGTTTAGGTTAGATCGTAGTCCCTAGATATCAAGGCCTTGAAGAGAGGGATCACTAAACACAACCCTTGATAAAGGGATTAACGGATGATATAAAGGAATTATGCACCAAGCTTGCTGGAAGATCTAAGCTCGTAGGGAGGGTCTAAGCTTGCAGGAAGGGTTTAAGCATATAGAAAGGGGTGTTTCATCTGATCTGCAGAAAGGTTTGGATAAGGATCCATGCATATATAGGAAACAAACAGTAAATTGTAGTAACGATAACTAAGAAATAGTATGATAAACTCACAGGAAAATACTATAAGTATAGATTCGCTCTCTATTAATCTTTGATTTAGAATACATGAATAGAATAAAAGAAATCCTCAAATTGATCTAAGTATTAGGGTTTACCCTAGAAAGAAAGAGTACAAGAATCAGAACCAGAGCCCCCCGCCCCAAATGTGACCCCTGGGGTCTTATTTATAGAGAAATTGGGGGCCTTTCTGTTGTTGGGTCGTTGGGCCTGCAAGAGCCTCTTGTCGGCCGCTTTTTTCCTTGGTCTCGGGTGCTTTATCTTCCGGCCGCTTTATGGTGCTGACTATAGCTTCTGTAACAAACGTTTCGGTTAGCTGGAGCTTCTTTGAGATTGATATGATCTCTCAGTTATATGCTTTCGGTCATAAGCTTCCAGATGTAGACTTTTGGTTTTCCCGTGAATACTTGGAGGAGCTTGCCCTCATGATGTATGTAAAGAACTACCAGTTCGGAACCACTGTCGGCGTCTGTGCTAAGTAGACTAGTATGGATAGCTTGTATCTTTTCTGGGGTTCCGGTTTACCTCCTGTGGGAGTTCTTGGATATAGCTTGTTCTTCTAGAAGGTTGCTCCAGGTGATTTTTCTATTGTCCATCAATATAACCGTTCGAATTTTTTAGTGGGTTTATTAGAAGCTTGTTCAAGATAATCTTTATGTGTTTCTGGCTTAATGCTCTTGATGCCTTTGTCTCCTGATGTGTCGGTATTAAGCAAGTTCATACCGATGGCCCCTCCGTCCTTCCGGGTTTCATTAGTGGAGCTCTTGTCCCTTTCTTTCTTAGCTTCTGACTTAGATGACCTTTCGCTATAGAACCCCTGCCGGGTATGCCCTATCAGATAGACTGTGTCGGCATTCCATAGACTTTGAGCTCCTTTCCCCTAAGAAGGTCTCGGTTTGTGTAGCTCTCGGATTATTCCTTCGTGCTTGTGTTTACTGGATACCCCTTCACCGTTAGCTAGTTTCGAAGTTAATTTTGGTAGTAACATATTCCAATTTAACATAATTGAGATTTTGCATAGTAAATTTTGTAGTTCAACGGTAAATCTAACAATTTCAATATTATATGTAAGAAATCATACTTCAGATCTAGAATGGAACTAATATTAGAAATTGTCGGAATTGAAAGGAAGAGGGGTATAAACACAAATTGTGTTTATATTTACTGTAGTTATGCCAAAAAAAAAGAGAGAAGAAAACAGACCATATATATTCATAAGTCTGAAAGGTTGGGAATAGTCTAGATTGATTAGTTAGAAGAAAAAAGATCATATTTGCATAGTTTGGTAAATAAAGAAAAAAAAGGAAACATGGTTGCAAACTTGAAATATAAATAGAAGGGATTAGTGTGAAATACTGTATTGCTTACTAATTTGATGACCCCAAAAATATGAAAAGAAATGTTTTGCAATGATGAGTTCCTATTACAGTAATTACATAAAACTATGGAAATGGATTTTATTATGATTTTGGTAACCAATCAATTTGGAATAGGCCTAACTTCCTAAGAAGAATACATGGTAAAAATAAAGAAAGGTAACATAACTGAAAGAAATTACAAAAATAAAAAGGCATATTGTACACTTATAATTGAAGTATAATAACCACAGTTCAGTGGAAATAATGTATAAGATAGATTATGATATAAAGCTATAATTTGGAGTGTGAAAATAAAGGAACAAAGCTTATTATAAATAAACATGAAATTTGGAATTAAGTTTAACAAGCCTAATGATATTTTATGGTGACCTTGTAAGTAGGCAACATGCGTTTGGTCCAGTCCGTAAGGATGAAGAGCCCAACGGTGTAAATCATTGAAGGTATCGGGAGACATGGTGAGAGCACACCTAACTTATTCGACGAGATTGGAGGGAAGTGCGGGAATTCTACTGGACGTGAGGATACACCATGATGGTCCACTATGGTAGACTTCGTGTTGTACCCATCGAGGCATGGTTTGCACGGTACGATCCAGTGAGTATGCCCTGGCTGCTTCTGTTACACATGTAGTTGTAAGCAGCCTAAAGGCTAATCAGATGATTTCTAGGGTGGTTCGGTGGCTACCTCGGCGGCTGCCTCGGCTCGTAGACTGGTAGGCTTTGTGGTCAAGACGCAACAAAGGATAATAGGTCGTGGGGCGCCTGTCATCGTCTGTCGAAGCACGTGCGGGAAAGCCTGGAGCTAAGCCAAGAGGCTAATGATCTTTACTATCAGACATTGGATGAGGGACCATATGTTTGTTTAGATTGTTTGTTAGGATCAGTCACTTAGCTTTTTTGAATAGTCATTCATTAGGGGTAGGCTGGTGGAGCTTTGAAGAGCCACAGAAGAGACATACCAACTTTAGATATCTGTACTCCAGGCCTAACGAACCCATAATGTTTGGGCCATCCCAAGGCCATTCTTGAAAGATATAGTAAAACCCCCGATTGAGTTCCGTTAAGAACCCAGGTATTTGGATGTCTTCGTGACGTAGCGTTGGAGACTTGATACGTCCTTATAGCATAGTTGTAACAACCCGGAATTTGGGGCCAATTTAAAATTTTCATTTTAGAGATTTTACAGGCATTTAAATAGTTGAAATGAATTATTTTAAATAAAAATGACTAGAAATTTATTTTGATTGGATTTAATACGAATATGCTTAATTTAATTATTAAAGGAATTAGAAGAAGGACGGTAGTTTGAGAAGTCAAACCTGATTCTAACAAATCTGAAAAATCGAAGTTTCATAGCGGGAATCAAAAGTTATGGCCAAATGAATTTTCAGAAAGGTCGCTATAGAGAATATATCGCCCTTGAAAATAGACATTTTGCATACGACCTCGAGATTCGACGAAACCACTTTTGTTAGATCCGGGATGTCAAATTATTGCTAGGTTTCAAATTTCATGATTTTTGAAGTTAATATGTGAGCGTGGCAAAGGAAAATGTGTTTTGGTCAATTATAGTTAAATACTTAAATTGGATCGACCAGAAAATGGCCATTTTTCAAACGATCTCAGAATTTGACGAAATTAGTTTTATTAGAATCATATCGTCAAAACATAGCCAAAAATAATTTTTCCAGATTTTTCTGACTTCGTTTGTGACCCCGGTAAAATTAGAAAGTACGTTCGAATTAAAATAAGAGATTTATTTTGAAAATAAAAGAAACATACTTTTAACTTCGGAATTAGACTTCGGCAATAGCGCCATCGCGTTCAGAAGGCGTCAAAACGTATTGTTCGACAGTCGTTGGGCTCCGTTTGGGGATCATACGGAAAAACCCAAATTTTGGATTTAATTAATTAAAATAAAATAAAAAATACACGTAGGAATACAGTATAAATACAGGCCAATACAGTAGGTCTTCTTCCCCGTTACCATTCAGCCGCCGCCCTCCTTCCCTTCTCAAAACTTCCTCCACTGATTTCTTCCTCCTCACTCCAAGAAATCCTTCACCGTAGGACAATATCCGAAGCTCTTTCCCTCCTCTTCCATCTCAGACAAACCCCGCCCCTCCTCGTTGCCCGTGCCGCCTCCACCACCTCCGCGAAGTCCAGCCGAATGCGTGCCCACCGCGCCACCCACGAGCCGCCGCACCTCCACCCTTTTCCGGCGTTCAGGCGCCTCTCCACCCCCTTCGACCTCCAGCAATCGGTTCCCGAAAACATCAACTACAGCTCGCGAATCCTTGATTCAAAGTTTTGAACAAACTGAAATTTTAAAGGTAAAATTCAACTCAGTTTTGCGACACTTTTAATTGTTATAGTGACAATTGTAATTGGTCAGTTTTCTAATTTATACATATGAATTTCAAACTGAGATCTTTCAGATCCGAAACAGCCGTGACTTTGAACACGAGATCTGATCGAGTTCGAACCTTCTTTTCAAATCTGAACAAGGTGAGAATTTATTTTTAATTAAATTTAATTAATTTAATTATTATCCTAGCGTTATGTGAAGTTTGAATGGTAAATATCATGCTTACGATACAGATCTATTTTGTTTTGTCATATTTGATGATGGTTGGTATGTGTTTGTGATGGATAGTTTAGATCCGTATGATTATCACCTCGTATGTAATCACTTGTGTTGATTTGGATTGATCTAATTTATCAATTCAAAATAACAGAAATATGATTATCACCTCGTATGTAATCACTTGTGTTGATTTGGATTGATCTAATTTATCAATTCAAAATAATAGAAATATGATTGTCACATTCTTATGTTATCGCTTTTGTATGATTTGAATAAATCAAACTTATCGATTCATAATAAAAGAGACATGGTTTGCCATCGTTATGTTAGTGCTTTTGTTTTACTTGAATTGATCTAGATTATCAATTCAACATAGAAAATAAAGATCTGTCTTTTTATTTGAATTGATCTAGATTATCAAATCCAACATAGTAAATAAAAATTACATTTTTCTATGTAATTAAAATATGAGTTTACACCGTATGATAAAAATTACATTTTTCTATGTAATTAAAATATGAATTTACACCGTATGACTAAAATTACATTTTTCTATGTAATTAAAATATGAATTTACACCGTATGATAAAAATTACATTTTTCTATGTAATTAAAATATGAATTTACACCGTATGATAAAAATTACATTTTTCTATGTAATTAAAATATGAAGTTACACCGTATGACTAAAATTACATTTTTCTATGTAATTAAAATATGAATTTACACCGTATGATAAAAATTACATTTTTCTATGTAATTAAAATATGAATTTACACCGTATGACTAAAATTACATTTTTCTATGTAATTAAAATATGAATTTACACCGTATGATAAAAATTACATTTTTCTATGTAATTAGAAGGGAAGTTTGCATCGTGTGATAAAAATTACATTTTATATGTAACACATTATGAGAGTTTGCATTGTAATTAAAAAGCATATTTTTACAATGTAACATATAAGTAGAGTTTGCATTGTAATTAAAAATCATATTTTTATAATGTAGCACATGATGAGAGTTTGCATTGTAATTAAAAATCATATTTTTATAATGTAACATATGATGAGAGTTTACATTGTAATTAAAAATCATATTTTTATAATGTAACATATGATGAGGGTTGGCATTGTAATTAAAAAGAATATTTTTATAATGTAACATATAAGTAGAGTTTGCATTGTAATTAAAAATCATATTTTTATAATGTAACATATGATGAGAGTTTGCATTGTAATTAAAAATCATATTTTTACAATGAAAAATAGAAGTAGAGTTTGCATTGTAATTAAAAAGCATATTTTACAATGAAAATAAGAAGTAGAATTTGCATTGTAATTAAATTTACATTTTTATATGTAAATTTAGAAGAGGATTCACACTGCAAATATAAGTTACATTTTTATTATGTAATTAAGATGAGAATGTGCATTGAGGTTGAAATTTACATTTTTATATGTAATATAAAAGTAGGATTTTGCAATGTATCAAAATTTAATAAGGACCGGTAGTTGTTTAGAGCGTTGTTTAAATCAAACGACATTATCATGATTAAAGGATTATATATATATATATATATATATAATTAAAATTAAACGAACGGAGCGCGGTAGTTCGCGTTTTGAAATCGTACCTTTAAACGACTATACAAGAAGATCCGACCGTCGGATTTTCTTGAAACTGGAACCGTTAGGACCGTCTTGGAAAAATCTTTCCAACGATATATATTACATTAAGATCCAACGGTTAGATTCTGAGAAATGTAAAAATCAAAATTGTTTGAATGTAGTGCCATAGTCGCCCATTAACTCAAGGCGTCGTTATATAAAAAATAATAATTATTTTAAATAATTAAAATAGGAAGTAATCATTATAAAATGATATCAGCAAGTATGAAGAATTTTAAATATATATATATATAATATATATATATATATACGAGGATTATTTAGAAAGTCCGAGTTCTCTCATTCCAAATAATCAAACGACGTTAATGGAAGTATGAAGAGGGCGTATGAAGACCGTAAATCTTCCCTCGAATGGACAACGATCGAGGCCCTGATTTGACTTGCTCCCAATTCAAGGGTCATGGTCATTGCCCAAACGTACGTGTTGATTTCACGGGTTTGGTTTTCGCTCAGACCCAGAGCATAAGGTAATAAATGGATTGTGTGTCTGACATCGTACTCCATTAAATATCATGTTATTAATCTTCTGTCGAATGTTTGGTGGCGGAGAATTTATTCTCTTGCTTAACACCCATTCATATATTTCGGCAAAGGATTGGTAGTGCAATATGGAGTGACAGTGTGGCATACTAAGATGCAACGGTCAAGGCTTCTTGTTGAAAAGCAGAACCTTGTGGTGACGATCAAAGCACAGCTTGAATAAACATAGCTTTGTGTATTACGTAACTTCACGAGCCTCACAACCCGGTGGATTCTAAAACGGGAGAAGGGAACGCAGGGAGAGCAGCACGTTTCTTTCTAGCTAGAAGTAGTGTCGGTGCTTAAACTGGCTGATATTTTACTTATGTGGATGATGGAATGAGGCGCCTCGGATGATAGGTCCTATAGGACTGGGAAACGTGTGCTCAGGAATTGCCAATCCGCAAAATCGTATGTGCGGACCGGCCTTGCCGCTTTCCAAGGGTTCACTGCGGGGGATCCTGAGACATTAGCTAGAGTGTTTCGAATCGGTAAGGAGCTCCTCCCTAGCCTTGACTCATGATGGAAACCAAAATCCAAACACGACCCTACGAGTTTGATTGTATTACTATTAGGGAGGCATAGTAGTATGGGATACTATTCTTCCTAGGATTGATACATTTATTTTGAAATGTTTTTCTTATATACTCTAATGATAATACTAGATTCGTATTTACCGTATTTAGCATGTTTAATCATCATAAGGTAAAACCCTATCCTCTGGTTTGCGTTGCATTGTGTGATGGGACTTGGGTCTTATGGTGATTCCATTTTTTCAAAAGCATTGCGTTATTTTACGATTTATTTACTGTAGTTATGACACTCTAAATTATGCACGGCAATCCATTGGAGTAAACCCGTTCCGCGATAGCGGCGTGGTTCTTGGATTTGCCTTATTACTAGTAGTTAAATTAGTTAAGAATTCTCACACCAGTCCCACGACTGACCCGTTGTTTGTTTCCACCTTTTTGCAAACTCGGGTGCCCTCCTTCCTACACGGGCAGCCAAGTAAACAGGTTCATTCTTTGCTTGGAGTCTTTTCTTTGGAGCTGCTTATTATCTTTCTTGGATTTGCTTTCGTGGAGAGGTGATGACTTGGAGCTTGAAGACATCTATCATTTGCTACTATTGCATTTTTCTCTTTTTAATTCCAGACATCAAACTTGTTTCAATTCATGTTGTTTATTTTGGGAGTTGGAACTTATTTCATTTTCTGCAAACTTGATGTAATAATTTAGAATTCTATGACTGTGGATTTTCTGTGGTTGATGACATTATATTTCCGCTGCTATGATGTTGTTACTCTATGAATTTCCTATGCTATGTTGTATCTGTGATCTGTATTATTGTATTTATGTTGTATTCCAAATGATTATTCCTTACTTTCATTTCATGGAAGTTTGGGGTTATCACAGTTGGTATCAGAGCTTTGGTTAAACATAGCTTTGGAATATAACATATTTATAGTAATTCGTTTACATAGAATCCCAATATTCTATGGCGAACATTTCATGAGAATACATTATAGTCAGCCATTTTATCATCATCCTTTTTCCATCCCTTTTTCTTTATCATTTCTTAAAATCACCATTACAGTTGTTCTGACTCTTTCCTGGATCGTACAGAACTAACAAAAAAAATGAGTACTCATGCCTCTAGAACTGCTAGAGTTAGAGCAATGGGGCAAAATGATATTGGGACGGAGGAGGCCACAGTTCAACAGCCACCACCACCACCGCAGCCCTTTGACTTGGTGAGGGTAGTGAAGGATTTTAAGAATTTAGATGGAGTTCCGTTCACAGGTACGTAGGCCGTGGTACAGGCTCAGGCATGGCTTAAGAATTGTGAAAAGATATTTAGAGCGTTAGAACTGGAAGATTAAAAGAAGAGATTTGTGGCTTCATGGATGCTCCAAGGCGAAGCACAACTTTGGTGGGAAGAGGTCAATATAGGAGGTGATGGAGAAAATATGACTCGGACCAAATTTAAAGAACTATTTAATGAAGAGTATACTACAAGGCAAGAGGTGGAAAGGCTTCATGATGAGTTTGCCCGTCGCTATGAAGAGAAGGACAAGAAGAGTTCACAAAAGGATAGAGAAAGGGGCTTGGCCAAAAATAATAAAGGGAAGCAACCCGAGAAGAAGACTGAAGGAAGTGGGTCTGGAGCCGCTAAGACTCATGATAAGACTAAGCTGCAATGCTACCACTGCCAGAAATTTGGGCACTACAGCAAGAACTACGGGAATCCAAAGAAGGCCAGAAGGGAGGACACTAGAAGATGCTATAACTGTCGTAAAAAGGGTCGCATCAAACTTAATTGTCCACTATTGAGGAGTTCCCAAGTTGCCTATGTGTACGAGGGAGCAAGTACCCCATCTTCTTCCATACCTACTTCTTCTGAAGGAGCAGGTAAGCCTGAAGTTTTAGGTGGTTTTATTTCTGTTAAAAACATTCTTTGTGTTGGTTCCTACCCTTCTATTCTTTCCTTTTTCCTTTTCGAGGACGAAAAGTTCTTAAGCGGGGGAGATTGTAACAACCCGAAATTTGGGGCCAATTTAAAATTTTCATTTTAGAGATTTTATAGGTATTTAAATAGTTGAATTGTATTATTTTAAATAAAAATGACTAGAAATTTATTTTGACAGGATTTAATACGAATATGCTTAATTTAATTATTAAAGGAATTAGAAAAAGGACGGTAGTTTGAGAAGTCAAACCTGAACTTTGACTGACTGTACAGGATGCAGGATAAACCGGATTTTGGTGAAACCAAAAATATTTAAATCTGTTAATGAATATCTTTCTAACGAATCTGAAAAATCGAAGTTTCATAGCGGGGATCAAAAGTTATGGCCAAATGAATTTTCAGAAATGTCGCTATAGAGAATATATCGCCCTTGAAAATAGACATTTTGCATACAACCTCGGAATTCGACAAAACAAATTTTGTTGGATCCCCGATGTCAAATTATTGCTAGGTTTCAAATTTCATGATTTTTGAAGTTAATATGTGAGCGTGGCAAAGGAAAATGTGTTTTGGTCAATTATAGTTAAATTGGATCGACCAGAAAATGGCCATTTTTCAAACGATCTCAGAATTTGACGAAATTAGTTTTGTTAGGATCGTATCGTCAAAACATAGCCAAAAATATTTTTTTCGGATTTTTCTGACTTCGTTTGTGACCCCGGTAAAATTAGAAAGTACGTTCGAATTAAAATAAGAGATTTATTTTGAAAATACAAGAAACATGCTTTTAACTTTAGAATTGGACTTCGGCAATAGCGCCATCGGGTTCAGAAGGCGTCAAAACGTATTGTTCGACAATCGTTGGGCTCCGTTTGGGGATCATACGGAAAAACCCACATTTTGGATTTAATTAATTAAAAAAACAATACGTAGGAATACAGTATAAATACGGGCCAATACAGTACGTCTTCTTCCCCGTTACCATTCAGCCGTCGCCCTCCTTCCCTTCTCAAAACTTCCTCCACTGATTTCTTCCTCCTCACTCCACGAAATCCTTCACCGTAGGACAATATCTGAAGCTCTTTCCCTCCTCTTCCATCTCAGACAAACCCCGCCCCTCCTCGTTGCCCGTGCCGCCTCCACCACCTCCGCGAAGTCCAGCCGAACGCGGGCCCACCGCGCCACCCACGAGCCTCTGCACCTCCCTCCTTTCCGGCGTTCAGGCGCCACTCCACCCCCTTCGACCTCCAGCAATCGGTTCCCGAAAACATCAACTACAGCTCGCGAATCCTTGATTCAAAGTTTTGAACAAACTGAAATTTTAAAGGTAAAATTCAACTCAATTTTGCGACGCTTTTAATCGTTACAGTGACAGTTGTAATAGGTCAGTTTTCTAATTTATACATATGAATTTCAAATTGAGATCTTTCAGATCCGAAACCGCTGTGACTTTGAACACGAGATCTGATCGAGTTCGAACCTACTTTTCAAATCTGAACAAGGTGAGAATTTATTTTTAATTAAATTTAACTAATTTAATTATTATCCTAGCGTTATGTGAAGTTTGAATGGTAAATATCATGCTTACGATACAGATCTATTTTGTTTTGTCATATTTGATGATGGTTGGTATGTGTTTGTGATGGATAGTTTAGATCCGTATGATTATCACCTCGTATGTAATCACTTGTGTTGATTTGGATTGATCTAATTTATCAATTCAAAATAATAGAAATATGATTATCACCTCATATGTAATCACTTGTGTTGATTTGGATTGATCTAATTTATCAATTCAAAATAATAGAAATATGATTGTCACATTCTTATGTTATCGCTTTTGTATGATTTGAATAAATCAAACTTATCGATTCATAATAAAAGAGACATGGTTTGCCATCGTTATGTTAGTGCATTTGTTTTACTTGAATTGATCTAGATTATCAATTCAACATAGAAAATAAAGATTTGTCTTTTTATTTGAATTGATCTAGATTGGCAAATCCAACATAGTAAATAAAAATTACATTTTTCTATGTAATTAAAATATGAATTTACACCGTATGATAAAAATTACATTTTCTATGTAATTAAAATATGAATTTACACCGTATGACTAAATTTACATTTTTCTATGTAATTAAAATATGAATTTACACCGTATGATAAAAATTACATTTTTCTATGTAATTAAAATATGAATTTACACCGTATGATAAAAATTACATTTTTCTATGTAATTAAAATATGAATTTACAGTGTATGATAAAAATTACATTTTTCTATGTAATTAAAATATGAATTTACACCGTATGACTAAAATTACATTTTTCTATGTAATTAAAATATGAATTTACACCGTATGATAAAAATTACATTTTTCTATGTAATTAAAATATGAATTTACACCGTATGACTAAAATTACATTTTTCTATGTAATTAAAATATGAATTTGCACCGTATGATAAAAATTAGATTTTTCTATGTAATTAGAAGGGAAGTTTGCATCGTATGATAAAAATTACATTTTATATGTAACACATGATGAGAGTTTGCATTGTAATTAAAAAGCATATTTTTACAATGTAACATATAAGTAGAGTTTGCATTGTAATTAAAAATCATATTTTTATAATGTAACACATGATGAGAGTTTGCATTGTAATTAAAAAGCATATTTTTACAATGTAACATACAAGTAGAGTTTGCATTGTAATTAAAAATCATATTTTTATAATGTAACATATGATGAGAGTTTGCATTGTAATTAATAATCATATTTTTATAATGTAACATATGATGAGGGTTTGCATTGTAATTAAAAAGCATATTTTTACAATGTAACTTATAAGTAGAGTTTGCATTGTAATTAAAAATCATATTTTTATAATGTAACATATGATGAGAGTTTGCATTATAATTAAAAATCATATTTTAACAATGAAAAATAGAAGTAGAGTTTGCATTGTAATTAAAAAGCATAGTTTTACAATGAAAATAAGAAGTAGAATTTGCATTGTAATTAAATTTACATTTTTATATGTAAATTTAGAAGAGGATTCACACTGCAAATATAAGTTACATTTTTATTATGTAATTAAGATGAGAATGTACATTGAGGTTGAAATTTACATTTTTAAATGTAATATAAAAGTAGGATTTTGCAATGTATCAAAATTTAATAAGGACCGGTAGTTGTTTAGAGCGTTGTTTAAATCAAATGACGTTATCACGATTAAATATATATATATATATATATATAACTAAAATTAAACGAATGGAGCGCGGTAGATCGCGTTTTGAAATCGTACCTTTAAACGACTATACAAGAAGATCCGACCGTCGGATTTTCTTGAAACTGAAACCGTTAGGACCGTCTTGGAAAAATCTTTCCAACGATATATATTACGTTAAGATCCAACGGTTAGATTCTGAGAAATGTAAAAATCAATTTGTTTGAATGCAGCGCCATAGTCGCCCATTAACTCAAGGCGTCGTTATATAGAAAAATTTAATTATTTTAAATAATTAAAATAGGAAGTAATCATTATAAAATGATATCAGCAAGCACGAAGAATTTTAAATATGTATATATACGAGGATTATTTGGAAAATCTGAATTCTCTCATTCCAAATAATCAAACGACGTTAATGGAAGTATCAAGATGGCGTATGAAGACCGTAAATCTTCCCTCGAATGGACAACGATCGAGGCCCTGATTTGACTTGCTCCCAATTCAAGGGTCATGGTCATTGCCCAAACGTACGTGTTGATTTCAGGGGTTTGGTTTTCGCTCAGACCCAGAGCATAAGCTAATAAATGGATTGTGTGTCTGACATCGTACTCCATTAAATATCATGTTATTAATCTTCTGTCGAATGTATGGATGTTTGGTGGCGGAGAATTTATTCTCTTGCTTAACACCAGTTCATATATTTCGGCAAAGGATTGGTAGTGCGATATGGAGTGACAGTGTGGCATACTAAGATGCAACGATCAAGGTTTCTTGTTGAAAAGCAGAACCTTGTGGTGACGATCAAAGCACAGCTTGAATAAGCATAGCTTTGTGTATTACGTAACCTCACGAGCCTCACAACCCGGTGGACGGGAGAAGGGAACGCAGGGAGAGCAGCGCGTTTCTTTCTAGCTAGAAGTAGTGTCGGTGTTTAAACTGGATGATATTTTACTTATGTGGATGATGGAATGAGGCGCCTCGAATGATAGGTCCTATAGGACTGGGAAACGTGTGTTCAGGAATTGCCAATCCGCAAAATCGTATGTGTGGACCGGCCCTGCGGCTTTCCAAGGGTTCATTGCGGGGGATCCTGAGACATTAGCTAGAGTGTTTCGAATCGGTAAGGAGCTCCTCCCTAGCCTTGACTCAAGATGGAAACCAAAATCCAAATACAACCCTACGAATTTGATTGTATTACTAGTAGGGAGGCATAGTAGTATGGGATACTATTCTTCCTAGGATTGATACATTTATTTTGAAATGTTTTTCTTATATACTCTAATGATAATACTAGGTTCGTATTTACCGTATTTAGCATGATTAATCATCATAAGGTAAAACCCTATCCTCTGGTTTGCGTTGCATTGTGTGATGGGACTTGGGTCTTCTGGTGATTCCATTTTTCCAAAAGCATTGCGTTATTTTACGATTTATTTACTGTAGTTATGACACTCTAAATTATGCACGGCAATCCATTAGAGTAAACCCGTTCCGCGATAGCGGCGTAGTCCTTGGATTTGCCTTATTACTAGTAGTTAAATTAGTTAAGAATTCTCACACCAGTCCCACGACTGACCCGTTGTTTGTTTCCACCTTTTTGCAAACTCGGGTGCCCTCCTTCCTACACGGGCAGCCAAGTAAACAGGTTCATTCTTTGCTTGGAGTCTTTTCTTTGGAGCTGCTTATTATCTTTCTTGGATTTGCTTTCGTGGAGAGGTGATGACTTGGAGCTTGAAGACATCTATCATTTACTACTATTCATTTTTCTCTTTTTAATTCCAGACATCAAACTTGTTTCAATTCATCTTGTTTATTTTGGGAGTTGGAACTTATTTCATTTTCTGCAAACTTGATGTAATAATTTAGAATTCTGTGACTGTGGATTTTCTGTAGTTGATGACATTATATTTCCGCTGCTATGATGTTGTTACTCTATGAATTTCCTATGCTATGTTGTATCTGTGATCTGTATTATTGTATTTATGTTGTATTCCAAATGATTATTCCTTACTTTCATTTCATGGAAGTTTGGGGTTATCACAGTTGGTATCAGAGCTTTGGTTAAACATAGACTTGGAATATAACATATTTATAGTAATTCGTTTACATAGAATCCCAATATTCTATGGCGAACATTTCATGAGAATACATTATTGTCAGTCATTTTATCGTCATCCTTTTTCCATCCCTTTTTCTTTATCATTTCTTAAAATCACCATTACAGTTGTTCTGACTCTTTCCTGGATCGTACAGAACTAACTAAAAAATATGAGTACTCATGTCGCTAGAACTGCTAAAGTTAGAGCAATGGGGCAAAATGATATTGGGACGGAGGAGGCCACAGTTCAACAGCCACCACCACCACCGCAGCCCTTTGACTTGGTGAGGGTAGTGAAGGATTTTAAGAATTTAGATGGAGTTCCGTTCACAGGTACAGAGACCGTGATACAGGCTCAGGCATGGCTTAAGAATTGTGAAAAGATATTTAGAGCGTTAGAACTGGAAGATCAAAAGAAGAGATTTGTGGCTTCATGGATGCTCCAAGGCGAAGCACAACTTTGGTGGGAAGAGGTCAATATAGGAGGTGATGGAGAAAATATGACTTGGACCAAATTTAAAGAACTGTTTAATGAAGAGTATACTGCAAGGCAAGAGGTGGAAAGGCTTCATGATGAGTTTGCCCGTCGCTATGAAGAGAAGGACAAGAAGAGTTCACAACAAGATAGAGAAAGGGGCTTGGCCAACAATAATAAAGGGAAGCAACCCGAGAAGAAGACTGAAGGAAGTGGTTCTGGAGCCGCTAAGACTCATGATAAGACTAAGCTGCAATGCTACCACTGCCAGAAATTTGGGCACTACAGCAAGGACTACGGGAATCCAAAGAAGGCCAGAAGGGAGGACACTAGAAGATGCTATAACTGCCATAAAAAGGGTCACATCAAACTTAATTGTCCACTATTGAGGAGTTCCCAAGTTGCCTATGTGTACGAGGGAGCAAGTACCCCATCTTCTTCCATACCTACTTCTTCTGAAGGAGCAGGTAAGCCTGATGTTTTAGGTGGTATTATTTCTGTTAAAAACATTCTTTGTGTTGGTTCCTACCCTTCTATTCTTTCCTTTTTCCTTTTCGAGGACGAAAAGTTCTTAAGCGGGGGAGATTGTAACAACCCGGAATTTGGGGCCAATTTAAAATTTTCATTTTAGAGATTTTACAGGTATTTAAATAGTTGAAATGAATTATTTTAAATAAAAATGACTAGAAATTTATTTTGATAGGATTTAATACGAATATGCTTAATTTAATTATTAAAGGAATTAGAAAAAGGACGGTAGTTTGAGAAGTCAAACCTGAACTTTGACTGACTGTACAGGATGCAGGATAAACCAGATTTTGGTGAAACCAAAAATATTTAAATCTGTTAATGAATATCTTTCTAATGAATCTGAAAAATCGAAGTTTCGTAGCGGGAATCAAAAGTTATGGCCAAATGAATTTTCAGAAATGTCGCTATAGAGAATATATCGCCCTTGAAAATAGACATTTTGCATACGACCTCGGAATTCTACGAAACAAACTTTGTTGGATCCGCGATGTCAAATTATTGCTAGGTTTCTAATTTCATGATTTTTGAAGTTAATATGTGAGCGTGGCAAAGGAAAATGTGTTTTGGTCAATTATAGTTAAATTGGATCGTCCAGAAAATGGCCATTTTTCAAACGATCTCTGAATTTGACGAAATTAGTTTTGTTAGGATCGTATCGTCAAAACATAGCCAAAAATATTTTTTTCGGATTTTTCTGACTTCGTTTGTGACCCCGGTAAAATTAGAAATTACGTTCGAATTAAAATAAGAGATTTATTTTGAAAATACAAGAAACATGCTTTTAACTTCAGAATTGGACTTCGGCAATAGCGCCATCGCGTTCAGAAGGCGTCAAAACATATTGTTCGACAGTCGTTGGGCTCCGTTTGGGGATCATACGGAAAAACCCAAATTTTGGATTTAATTAATTAAAAAAAAAATTATACGTAGGAATATAGTATAAATACGGGCCAATACAGTACGTCTTCTTCCCCGTTACCATTCAGTCGTCGCCCTCCTTCCCTTCTCAAAACTTCCTCCACTGATTTCTTCCTCCTTACTCCACGAAATCCTTCACCGTAGGACAATATCCGAAGCTCTTTCCCTCCTCTTCCATCTCAGACAAACCCCGCCCCTCCTCTTTGCCCGTGCCGCCTCCACCACCTCCGCGAAGTCCAGCCGAACGCGGGCCCACCGCGCCACCCACGAGCCTCTGCACCTCCCCCCTTTTCCGGCGTTCAGGCGCCACTCCACCCCCTTCGACCTCCAGCAATCGGTTCCCGAAAACATCAACTACATCTCGCGAATCCTTGATTCAAAGTTTTGAACAAACTGAAATTTTAAAGGTAAAATTCAACTCAATTTTGCGACGCTTTTAATCGTTACAGTGACAGTTGTAATAGGTCAGTTTTCTAATTTATACATATGAATTTCAAATTGAGATCTTTCAGATCCGAAACCGCCGTGACTTTGAACACGAGAACTGATCGACTTCGAACCTTCTTTTCAAATCTGAACAAGGTGAGTATTTATTTTTAATTAAATTTAATTAATTTAATTATTATCCTAGCGTTATGTGAAGTTTGAATGGTAAATATCATGCTTACGATACTGTTAGCCTGCTTTGTGACCAGGCTACCCAAAGCAAAGATCATGTTGACACACCTTTGGGTAAATGCTGTCTCATATGGAATCTCTGGATAACATCGCTTTCTGGCATTGGAAGCATCGTCAGAAGACACAAGGCAGTTTGGTCAAAATCACAACATCAGTATAAACTGGCCCGAAACCCCTATCAAATGACTTCATTTGGATCTATTCACCTCATGTACTCGTAGCCCTTTGAATTAGCTTCAGTTTGAGCTTTGGTTTGGCTCAATCGGACTTACGGTTTGAAAGTTACGCCCATTTCCGTGAACGGGTGTAAGCTGGCATATGACCGCGATCCGATCCGCCCTTGCCTACGCGATCCGATCCGACCTATGACCGCGATCCGATCCGCCCTTGCCTACGCGATCCGATCTGACCTATGACCGCGGTCCGACCTATGACCGCGATCCGACCCATGACCGCGATCCGACCCACGACCGCGATCCGACCTTCGGACCTGTTCACACGCAGCTTGTTTTGACCTATTCTCAAGGCTACTGGCTCTCCTATTTTTCTAGATCGCCTGCCACATACCCCATCACGAACCAGTCCTCCTAGGAGCTTTCCTATAGCTATAAATACACCTTCAGAGGGCATTTTCAAGGGACTTTTGACATCTCAACATCCATGGCTGCCATAGCCAACACTTCTCCATGAATAACCACCATCTTCCTCAATAAATTCAATGGATTCAGAGAGAATTATTCATTGAATTCAAGTGATTGAAAGACAATATTCATTGTAATTGTAATCCATGAGTGAAATGAGAAAATATGAAGTGGACGTAGGCTCATTAACGCCGAACCACTATAAAAATCCTGATTATCTTGCTTTTCTCTTATTTTTTCAGTTATTTCTTCATATCCTACGCTCTAAATACGATAATTTGGGTGTTAGGACCATTTTTTGGTCTAACATTTTGGTGCTTTCACTGAGAACCGAATTCTCAACCTATCGGATTGCTATTCTACTATTTGGATTTGAAAGTTCGAAGAAAACAGTCCGCGTTTCTACCATTTTTGAATATTTCGTTGATTTCAGAAAATCAGAGCTTCATACCTTCGAAAAAAAAGCTAAGGGTTCACAAGCTTCACGACCAAATGAGGATTATAAAGAAAATGTGCTGGAGCAGGTCGAGGGGCTCGCGGATCGCGGGGAGACCACGATTCGGTCTCAAGATGAACCCACGACCCGACCGAGCAAGGAAGTCGCGATCCGACCCGGTGATACTTCCACGACCCAACCTGGAGCAATTGTTGTGAACATATCCATGAACTGGAGAAGACCACGAACCGATCCGAAGCTGGAAGGTTGGAGTATCCCGATCGCCAAGCTGGACCATGAACCGGAGGACAGTAGCGAACCGCGACCCGGAAAAATGACGACGAACAAGGGTCACGACCCGATCCAAAAAAGTGAAAATTTTTAGAAAAAATACAATTTTCAGATCATATCAGAAAAGGCTCCATGTTCCAAAATCGAAAAAATCGTGCGGTGCCCACATTTTCGACCTAACCGGTTAGGTCGATCGTCGCCGGGACTGCGGGGCCCCGGACCGCCGCCGGCGCTGCGCCCGGACCCGCTGACGGCCTCGCCTTCGGCTCGGAGCATGGCTCATCTTCAGCTCAACATATATGTTGGCCAACAGCATTCATCAAAGCTTGTCAATGAAGAATAAACGGATTGTCAAAGAATTTGACAACGGAATGGCAACGATTAGAATTCCTCCAGAAGCCATGACCTTTATCTACCGATGTTATTGAATGTGAGGAGTTGTTGAAAAGATTCGACACGCTGGCTATGGCAGTATACAAAATAATGATGGTCTCATAACAGCCTCCTCTTCCAGAGCTCCAATGGTGTAAAGATCTCCCCAATGCAACCGATGATGTTCCTGAACAAGTAGTGATCACCTAGTTTACGTGACTTAAACCTATCCAACGGTCGGGATACCAGATGACATTGACATAGAACAATCCGGACACTATTCTGCAGATGACTCAGAAGATCCCAATGACCATGATTCTCAATAATGGGATACCCAACAACATAGATTGATTGCCATCGAATAAGGTTTGGATCAACACGCTTTGGTGCCCAGAGCCAGATACCAGTTGAATCACTGCAAGCCATGATTGGACCTAGGGATCCTTGCCCGGATAATAACAACATTGACTGCTCACCAGCCACTATATGACCTTGGTCAAGAGACGAGAGCTCGAGATCAACGCAAATATGAATCAACCATTAGCTCTCCACTTCATACAACAGTTGTGACAGGATATACGAACATTACTTGAAACCTCACAAGCTATTCTATCATGTTCAAGCTCATCTGATCAAGGTTCAGACAAACCAGCTCCAACAGAATTCAGAGCCTACATTGCACCCTAGTGCCTAGTGCTAAATAGGCGAACCGAAGATGGAGCGGGAATGGTCTATGGTGACCAAGTTATTGGAGAAGCCGATTATTTGGCTGGATGGAATATGCTACGCAGTAGAGATGGTGTGAATCCTTAGGACGCTTCCCCTCCAGATGAAATGGAGTGTGAAGGAGGTGTCAATATTGCGAATAATGGGAGTGTCACAAAAGGAATTGCCCAAGGATCTGTCTGAAGATCTAGATCCCAGCAAGAAGCATCATTCGGGATGCAGAAGGGTGACATCTAATGACGCAACTACACGTGTTCCGATTGGTGACGTCGACTTGACTAAGGTCTTGAAATCGGATCTCATTTAGACCTCTTCCGAACGAAGGAACTGACATGCTTTCTACAGGCGAACCCGGATGTGTTCGCTTGGACCTATGCTAATATTTGCAGGATTTTACCATAGTTTATGAGTCATTTGTTGAGAATAAACCTGAAGTGTGTTCTTGCCAAGCAAACAAGACGTATGCTCGATCCAGGGAAAGCATCTACCATGAAAGAGGAAGTCGGAATGTTGAGAGGCAATGGTTTGATATGATGTGCCACACATCCCGCTTGGATATCAAATCCCGTCCTTGTCAAGAACGCTAATGGAAAATGGCGCACATGCATTGATTTCTTAGATTTGAAAAAAGTTAGCCCAAAAGGAAGCTTCCCGTCAATCAGAATTGACCATCTTGTGGATTCAATGACTAGACATGAATGTATCCCTCTCATGTACGTGTGCGCAGCTTACAACCAAATTCTTATGCATGTGCCTGATCATGAATAAACATGTTTTATCATTGACCTCGAACTGTACTGTTATATGGAATTGGCATTCGGACCGAAGGATGCCGAGGCAACTTACCAGTGCTTACTGAATTATATGGCCCACAACCAAAGTGCAAGGCCCATGGAAGTCCATGTAGATGATAGTCTTATGGAGTCCGAGCGGTCAACCTACCACGTTTCGAATCTGACAGAGATGTTCAATATCTGGAATGAACCTAAAGGCCTCATAGTTAGCCATGAACAACAAAGAATTAAAGGCGTCTGAAGCTTGGCATGAAAATTGGCACCACTTGTGTGTAAGGAGGATAAGGTCTGGAAACTAGTCAATAATGTGAGCAAGAAAGTAGTCGTGGTATACCAAAAGATTGAAAAACTCGTCTACAGCTTGCTGATTGCTCTAAGAAAGCTCCCCCATTACTTCCAAGTTCATCCGATGGTATGCACCCTCACTAACTGCTACGACAGGTCCTGCAACGACCTGAGGCATCTGGAAAATTGCTTGATCGGGGCATAGAGCTAAACCAGTTTGATCTCAACTCCCTCCTAAAGAAGTCCATACGAAGGCAAGCATTAACCAACTACATCGCTGAATGTACCACTCCCAAAGAGGATGTGGCAGATGTAGAAGATGCACCTGGAAGATGTAATCAAACGGTGCAAAGAATGATTGACTGTCCGACGCCGGTGTCTTATTAATAACCCCTAAAGGGCGGTCAATTTACTATGCCTTGCGGTTGAAATTCTCCGCTACTGACAACGGCTCCGAAGACGACACCCTGATTATCGAATTGAAACTCGCTAAGGAGTTGGGAATAGTGGTATTGAACATATTTTCTGACTTTCACATTGTTGTTCACCAGGCTCGAAAGGAATTCCAGACGAAGGAACCACCACTCGCAGCTTACGTAGAACCGGAAGAAGGGTTGTTGGATGTATTAGAACGTTACAACATATCTCATGTCCTGCGAGCAGAAGATCAGAAGGCGGATAATCTGACCAAGTTAGAAGGGTCTGACAATATAGAAAAGATAGAGATGATCCCCATCAAGACACTATGAAATACAACCATTGATCAGATGGAAGTTGATCCAACGTTGGAGACCAAACCCGGAAGAGAGTCATGGTTAACTCCATGATAAACTTCCTACAGCACAGAATGCATCTGACAAGGTGAAGTGAAAGGCGTGCAATCGTTCTTTATGCCTCGAGATATGACATGCAATTCGACATTGCCTATTTTTCTTGGAAGGTTGTCCCAAAACAAACACCAACGAGTGCAATTGCCGAATTCACTGCCCTGAATGATTCGACCAAATCACCAATCAGCCACCCATTAGATGGGAGATGTACATGAATGAAACTTCTGGCCAACGGCGTTCTGAAGTTAGAAAGTGAAGACTCATACTTCCACTCTTTTCATCGATTATCTGCCAAGTGACTCACTCCCCTAAGGCTGGGGGCAACTACAGATTTGAGCATAAATTGCTCGAGATTACATCATCTAATTCAGAGCTGATACATCAAGAATTTGCCTGGCCAATTAACTTAGTCTTTCCTGAAAGTTAGCGAGTTGAAGATCTAGAACGCTTACGCACGAATGCTGGTTGATTGTCGGTGCACCAACCCTTGTCCCCGATATGGGATCGAGGATATATCAGCAAATTTATGTGATATGATTATCCCACCAGCAGTAATATCCTATTTCCTAGCATGGAAAGTGCAAAAATTTCTATAAGCATGAATCCATTGTTCTCATGCTAATTTACAACCTAACACCAACGCAAAGATGTGCTACCATTAGCAATCCAGTCATGACTTCCTGACACTCTATCCTTACTCTCAGCACGGGGGCAAAAAGGCGATTTGAAGAAGATGCGACATCATCACTCGCTTGTAGTACCTACCTAGCCGCCTTTGCCATCTCAAGACCCCGATCAAGGTCTATTCATTTTTTGGGACTGCCGCCCCCATGATAGTTTGAAAAGATACCCCTCATCAACTAAATGACTTTGGCAGCCCTTTATTGACAGAGATAGGGCGAAGCAAAATGGACCTGCAATGAACATGTAACGCCATTTTTCGCTCAGAATGATACTCATTCCTTTAACAGGATTATTCTCTAACCATGACTATTATATTTGCATGCTTTATGAGTTATTGATGTAATTAACTCAGATGAACTAATATGTGGATGGTATAGGTACCCCGGATTTTATGCCGAACAGATTTCTAACACCCACATATGGAATTATGGAACAGAACTATAACGAGCTCGACCGAACTGCTCGTCTACAAAGCCGTGCTTTCCATCTAACGAAAGCTGCATAGCTCATAATGGATCCGAGATGACCGTCCAATCCTTGGCTCACACATGGCAAACCACAAGACAATTATACATGAATCATTGAGTTGCTAAGTCAGAGTCCTACTCCAGATGGAGCGGTGTGACCGTCTATATGGCTCGATCCTATTCTCAATGCCACCAGATTACATGAATTCAAATAAAGGAGGCAACATTGCCCCTTGATATGCATATTCCTCAATAATGCAATTTTCTTTTACATGTTTCCTGAGTCAATGACATGACTAACTCAAGCAATATGAATGATGCAGGTACCCAAAGTTTGGTGCCAACCAATCTTCCCACAGATGGATCGGAGGAACCCAAAGCCTTGGCGAATATTTTCCAATAAACTCTAATCCTCGGAGCTTGGATATGAGTATAAATCTAGGATGAGGGTAATGGGCACGCCATGATTGAAGGCCACTCGATCCGTAACTCTAACTCTCAAGAGTCGAGAGAGAGTATAAAGGACGTGAAGATGACGTCCGCAAGGCGTGACGATGCATCATGATAAGAACCGCCTTGACAGCACTCTAACCTTGGCGACCGCCAGGAGAGTATAAAAGCGTCTCCGATTGAGCGCTGAGAAAGAGCTCTTACCCCGCTGAAGGATCGGGGAGCGACAGAACTGCTGAGCTCGAACTCTAACCTCGGCGACTGCCAGGAGAGTATAAAAGCGTCCCTGATTGTGCGCTGAGAAAGAACTCTTACCCCGCTGAAGGATCGGGGAGCGACAGAACAGCTGAGTTCGAACTCTAACCTTGGCGACCGCCAGGAGAGTACAAAAGCGTCTCCGATTGAGCGCTGAGAAAGAGCTCCTACCCCGCTGAAGGATCGGGGAGCGACAGAACAGCTGAGTTCAAACTCTAACCTTGGCGATCGCCAGGAGAGTATAAAAGCGTCTATGATTAAGCGCTGAGAAAGGTGCTGGAGACTCAGCACCCCCCATAATTTCTGCTCCGCTGAAGGATCGTTGAGCATATCATGAAACAAGCTAGAAGTCCTACACCGTTGAAGGATTGGGGAGCAGATTGAAAGCTGAGTTCGAACTCCAGAGAGAGTATAAAGGCGCTAGAGACTTAGCGCCACAAGGGCTCCTACCCCGCCAGAGTGTCGGGGGACTGACTGAACTCCGAGCCCGGATCCTCCATGTCCGGACATGGGGGCAAAACAGTTAAGATCCTAATCAATCCTCCACAAAGTCTTGGCCAGGCACTAAGTTAATGATTGATTGGGAGCATACCTATACACACATACTACTTTAGTGCATTTTCATTTATAATTGCATTGACTACTTATAACGCTTCATGACTTATTTGCCCATTCGCAGGTACAAGACAATGCGAAAGGAACAAAAATTTTATTAGTAAACGCAGGTTTACAAAAGATAACTAGTCAAGAACGCGAGGGCCTCACTCGCAATGATGGCAACATGCTAATGGAAAACGAACAAAGGGTCGCGTCCAGAAGGATGATGCAGGCCCCTTGAAGACCAGAAAGCAGATGCAAAGAGAACGTCTATCTGCTGATCCCAACTTACTTCCAGAATGGGAAGCTCAGATAAGGCTGGATATATCCCACGTAATAATTGAACATGATGCAACCATTTCGTCCCCGACCTTTCCCTTGATGCAAAGAGCAAACGGGAGCACTCGAGGCGACTACAATCTGACCCTTCACCACTTGATTTCTGTACTCGGAGCTTGGATGGGAGACTAGGGCTTAGCATGGGCTGAATACCAACAATTCATTTTTGCACTCAACTCCGGCTCTTGATGCGAGAAGTGAACATGAATCCAGAGAAGACATGAATTCGAAGTGTACTGCTCAACAAAACCCCCTATTGATAGGGGGCACATTATACGAGCCTTGAGCAGCATAGTTCAATTACTCGATGCCTCCGTTCCCAGCCGAATGACAAAAGCCTAATTGATGGCTAATGCTCGTGTAGAATCAAGATGCCCGAGTCCGACCTTCACCTATTTCAGGAATGAACTGGAAGGCCGAGCAACAATCATCAATTCACTGGAAATGATAAAATTGAAGTTCAGGTAGTGACGAACTTGGCACAGTCAGATATCAACCACCAGCTTGGGTTGAACACAAACCAATCAGCAGGCGCGCAGCATGCAGTTTCGATTCAGAACATCGCAGATGTAAACATGGGCAGTGGAACAGCTACCTGCAACATCCTATATGAAAATGCAAAAATGGTAACAAACTCAGGTTATGCACGACCAGCTTTAGCTCCAACCCGAATGGATATTCGAGCGATATTCCATACTCAACTCCAAACAAGAAATCAGCAAAGACCCCCTTTGTAATCTCAGATTCGATGCTGGGCGCACCAGCCAGGATCTTGATAATGTGCATCAATTCTTTGATGGCAACCTGCTCGCTAGTTTGATTCGGCGCCTCTCGAGAGGCGGCACTTCTCGAGATGATATGGATAACAACAATTACAGCCCTCACACGTGGGACGTCAGGATCCTCTGTTATTCCCCCGGACTTTAAATTTTCTCTACAACAAGACTTGCTCAGAGATTTTGATGAATTCAACCCTGAAGTGGATAGACTTTCATGACAAAAAGGTGTTAGCGTCAAGACGAATGACCTAGATGCCTTCCTGACTAAAGAATGGAGTACCTTCTAATTCTTGAAACGATAAGGACAAAGGAAAAGCCCTGGAAAACAATGACAAGAATGTCCAATTCCAAAGAGAATCTATACCACTTATCGAGCCCATGATCTTATTTGTCAAGCACAATTGAACCGAGCATGAAAAAGAGACTCAATAAGACTGTGATAACCATTTCGGACTATGCTAAAGCATAAACGGTGGGGCCCAACTAACTTCATAATGACATTTATTCACTCGCATTCAACAACCTTACTTGACTCCGCAACTGATCTGATGAGAGTAACCGAAGTCGCTGATGCCCGATGAGGCAATCCTCACTATCTGACTAAAGAGAAGAGATGATATCAAAGCAAATGTGGTTCAACCATTCGCATATACAATTCCGATTTTTGCTAAATTGAGAAACAGTACAGAATGATCTGGGTCGACTAAGATTGTTGAACCTGCAACTCTTACCAGATGCAACGATAGGAAGTATAAAATCTTCAAGATTAAATGCCTTATTGACTCAACTCAACGCCCATCGATACTGGGGGCATAAGTACTGACCTCGCTTGTCCTCCGATGGCACTGAGAGCACAAGTGTCGGTTCATAGACTAACTTCAAAGACAATCCTGGCATGAAATAAGATTCAAAACATGTACGTTATGCCTCCAGAGTATGACCTAATTCGTTTTCCCTAATCAAGCGAGATAGATTGCGGATCAAATGTGAATTTAAAGACTCAAACCACACCGAATAGAAGGTATAACAAATTCCCCCACTGCCATACGATAGTGACGATTATACAAGCACTGGTTCACATGATTTCAACTATGTCTCTTACCGATTTTCCTGTGATTTTGGAATTATGAAGCGATCCAGAGAGATCATGGATTCCTTTGACCACGATCCAGAGTGATCATGGCCTTCAGATTCCATACTGTTACGATTCAATGCGATTCTAAGATCCTGGATCAATACCAAGATTTCAAGATAATCCAAACTTGAGTACAAATGACAAATTCATACGTTGATTCTGATATGCTTCGTCCCAATAGTCTAGTTGTTAGCTCAGAGCCCAAAGATTCTTACATCGCCCCATGATTTGGGTGGCTACTTCATTTATTGACTCATATGTAAAAGAAAGTCCAACCCTACCACGCGCTTGGCTTGCATAGAGTGATGATGTTGTTTGGCGACGACCTATGCGTGTAGGATCACGCTCGGGAGTCGACAATTTAGCACGACTTCTGACAGATGAATTAGATCTTTTGATTCGACAAGGTTTAAACAATTTCTTGATCTCTCGAATACTCCTCTCATAGAACTTAGCCTGATTAGCTCCAATGGAAGCAATGCAACAATTGGATAAAGCCTTCTCAAGGACAAATGATATTCTAGAAAGATTTAGCTCAACATATTCAAAGCACATCTCATCCTCGATAAGATGTACTTTAGGGGGCAAAATGTTAGCCTGCTTTGTGACCAGGCTACCTAAAGAAAAGATCATGTTGACACACCTCTGGGTAAATGCTGTCTCATATGGAATCTCTGGATAACATCGCTCTCTGGCATTGGAAGCATCGTCAGAAGACACAAGGCAGTTTGGTCAAAATCACAACATCAGTATAAACTGGCCCGAAACCCCTATCAAATGACTTCATTTGGATCTATTCACCCATATACTCGTAGCCCTTTGAATTAGCTTCAGTTTGAGCTTTGGTTTGGCTCAATCGGACTTACGGTTTGAAAGTTACGCCAATTTTCGTGAACGGTTGTAAGCTGGGATATAACCGCGATCCGATCCGCCCTTGCCTACGTGATCCGATCCGACCTATGACCGCGATCCGGCCTATGACCGCGATCCGATCCGCCCTTGCCTACGCGATCCGATTCGACCTATGACCGCGATTCGACCTATGACCGCGATCCGACCCATGACCGCGATCCGACCTTCGGACCTGTTCACACGCAGCTTGTTTTGACCTATTCTCAAGGCTACTGGCTCTCCTATTTTTCTGGATCGCCTGCCACGTACCCCATCACGAACCTCGTATGTAATCACTTGTGTTGATTTGGATTGATCTAATTTATCAATTCAAAATAATAGAAATATGATTGTCACATTCTTATGTTATCGCTTTTGTATGATTTGAATAAATCAAACTTATCGATTCATAATAAAAGAGACATGGTTTGCCGTCGTTATGTTAGTGCATTTGTTTTACTTGAATTGATCTAGATTATCAATTCAACATAGAAAATAAAGATTTGTCTTTTTATTTGAATTGATCTAGATTAGCAAATCCAACATAGTAAATAAAAATTACATTTTTCTATGTAATTAAAATATGAATTTACACCGTATGATAAAAATTACATTTTTCTATGTAATTAAAATATGAATTTACACCGTATGACTAAAATTACATTTTTCTATGTAATTAAAATATGAATTTACACCGTATGATAAAAATTACATTTTTCTATGTAATTAAAATATGAATTTACACTGTATGATAAAAATTACATTTTTCTATGTAATTAAAATATGAATTTACACCGTATGACTAAAATTACATTTTTCTATGTAATTAAAATATGAATTTACACCGTATGATAAAAATTACATTTTTCTATTTAATTAAAATATGAATTTACACCGTATGACTAAAATTACATTTTTCAATGTAATTAAAATATGAATTTACACCATATGATAAAAAATACATTTTTCTATGTAATTAGAAGAGAAGTTTGCATCATATGATAAAAATTACATTTTATATGTAACATATGATGAGAGTTTGCATTGTAATTAAAAAGCATATTTTTACAATGTAACATGTAAGTAGAGTTTGCATTGTAATTAAAAATCATATTTTTATAATGTAACACATGATGGGAGTTTGCATTGTAATTAAAAAGCATATTTTTACAATGTAACATATAAGTAGAGTTTGCATTGTAATTAAAAATCATATTTTTATAATGTAACATATAATGAGAGTTTGCATTGTAATTAAAAATCATATTTTTATAATGTAACATATGATGAGGGTTTGCATTGTAATTAAAAAGCATATTTTTATAATGTAACATATAAGTAGAGTTTGCATAGTAATTAAAAATCATATTTTTATAATGTAACATATGATGAGAGTTTGCATTGTAATTAAAAATCATATTTTTACAATGAAAAATAGAAGTAGAGTTTGCATTGTAATTAAAAAGCATAGTTTTACAATGAAAATAAGAAGTAGAATTTGCATTGTAATTAAATTTACATTTTTATATTTAAATTTAGAAGAGGATTCACACTGCAAATACAAGTTACATTTTTATTATGTAATTAAGATGAGAATGTACATTGAGGTTGAGATTTACATTTTTATATGTAATATAAAAGTAGGATTTTGCAATGTATCAAAATTTAATAAGGACCGGTAGTTGTTTAGAGCGTTGTTTAAATCAAACGACGTTATCACGATTAAACGATATATATATATATATATATATATATATATATATATATATATATATATATATAATTAACATTAAACGAATGGAGCGCGATAGTTCGCGTTTTGAAATCGTACCTTTAAACGACTATACAAGAAGATCCGACCGTCGGATTTTCTTGAAACTGAAATCGTTATGATCGTCTTGGAAAAATCTTTCCAACGATATATATTACGTTAAGATCCAACGGTTAGATTCTGAGAAATGCAAAAATCAAAATTGTTTGAATGCAGCGCCATAGTCGCCCATTGACTCAAGGCGTCGTTATATTTTTTTTTTAATTATTTTAAATAATTAAAATAGGAAGTAATCATTATAAAATGATATCAGCAAGTACGAAGAATTTTAAATATATATATATATATATATATATACGAGGATTATTTGGAAAGTCCGAGTTTTCTCATTCTAAATAATCAAACGACGTTAATGGAAGTATGAAGATGGCGTATGAAGACCGTAAATCTTCCCTCGAATGGACATCGATCGAGGCCCTGATTTGACTTGCTCCCAATTCAAGGGTCATGGTCATTGCCCAAACGTACGTGTTGATTTCACGGGTTTGGTTTTCGCTCAGACCCAGAGCATAAGCTAATAAATGGATTGTGTGTCTGACATCGTACTCCATTAAATATCATGTTATTAATCTTCTGTCGAATGTATGGATGTTTGGTGGCGGAGAATTTATTCTCTTGCTTAACACCCGTTCATATATTTCGGCAAAGGATTGGTAGTGCGATATGGAGTGACAGTGTGACATACTAAGATGCAACGATCAAGGTTTTTTGTTGAAAAGCAGAACCTTGCGGTGACGGTCAAAGCACAGCTTGAATAAGCATAGCTTTGTGTATTATGTAACTTCACGAGCCTCACAACCCGGTGGAGTCTAAAACGGGAGAAGGGAACGCAGGGAGAGCAGCGCGTTTCTTTCTAGCTAGAAGTAGTGTCGGTTCTTAAACTGACTGATATTTTACTTATGTGGATGATGGAATGAGGCGCCTCGGATGATAGGTCCTATAGGACTGGGAAACGTGTGTTCAGGAATTGCTATTCCGCAAAATCATATGTGCGGACCGGCCCTGCAGCTTTCCAAGGGTTCACTGCGGGGGATCCTGAGACATTAGCTAGAGTGTTTCAAATCGGTAAGGAGCTCCTCCCTAGCCTTGACTCATGATGGAAACCAAAATCCAAATATGACCATACGAATTTGATTGTATTAATAGTAGGGAGGCATAGTAGTATGGGATACTATTCTTCCTAGGATTGATACATTTATTTTAAAATGTTTTTCTTATATACTCTAATGATAATACTAGGTTCGTATTTACCGTATTTAGCATGTATAATCATCATAAGGTAAAACCCTATCCTCTGGTTTGCGTTGCATTGTGTGATGGGACTTGGGTCTTATGGTGATTCCATTTTTCCAAAAGCATTGCGTTATTTTACGATTTATTTACTGTAGTTATGACAATCTAAATTATGCACGGCAATCCATTGGAGTAAACTCGTTCTGCGATAGCGGCGTGGTCCTTGGATTTGCCTTATTACTAGTAGTTAAATTAGTTAAGAATTCTCACACCAGTCCCACGACTGACCTGTTGTTTGTTTCCACCTTTTTGCAAACTCGGGTGCCCTCCTTCCTACACGGGCAGCCAAGTAAACACGTTCATTCTTTGCTTGGAGTCTTTTCTTTGGAGCTGCTTATTATCTTTCTTGGATTTGCTTTCGTGGAGAGGTGATGACTTGGAGCTTGAAGACATATATCATTTGCTACTATTGCATTTTTCTCTTTTTAATTCCAGACATCAAACTTGTTTCAATTCATGTTGTTTATTTTGGGAGTTGGAACTTATTTCATTTCCTGCAAACTTGATGTAATAATTTAGAATTCTATGACTGTGGATTTTCTATGGTTGATGACATTATATTTCCGCTGCTATGATGTTGTTACTCTATGAATTTCCTATGCTATGTTGTATCTGTGATCTGTATTATTGTATTAATGTTGTATTCCAAATGATTATTCCTTACTTTTATTTCATGGAAGTTTGGGGTTATCACAATAGTATATTACACTTTCGTAGCGTGAAGATGGAGATCTAGTTCATTTTTGCAGTACGACGGTGAGGACCACTCGAGAAGGATACCACGGGGAGTATCTCGGTTTATCGGGCATGTAGCTACATATATACATGATTTATTAGGTTGATCTACTGCGAGTAGATGGGTGCGGTTTATGCATGAAAAATCAAAAGTACAATGTGAAATAAATCCAAATAACTTAATAAATATGAATCAGTGATAGAACGGTATATGTAGTGTTATTCGTAGAAAATATAATTTTCCCATTCACCAGAACTTTGTTCAGACCCCCTCCTGTTAACAAACCCGCAGATTAGATTGGATGTTGAGATTCTGCAGCTTAGAGGCACTTGTTAGATTGTGTCATTACATTGGTAAGTATTTACATACTATTATATTTTATTCCCTTCCATTGTGAGATTTTCGTTATGAACTTTGATATATTTATCTTTAACTTTTTACAGGATACCAGATAAACCAACTCGAGCTTCTATGGATTTGGATTTTAAAAAAAATCGGTATATCAAAATTCGGTTTGTTACACATGTATAAGGTTCTTCCAACGTGTCTGAGCCAAAGCGCTTACTACCAACGTCATTACATATAAAGCGTTCTTAATATACTAAAATGCTCAATTTTATTTAAGTTATACCATCCATTACCATTAGGATTATTCAACTAATTTCATATCTAATCATCACCGGTCATAAAGAAGCCTAATAGATGTATATAGTATATAATACCATTAACTACTGTCTACAGATAAAAGGGAATCATGTATTTTTAGTTACAAACTAGTGATACCACTTTTGTATATAAAAGTTTTTACTACTCGACAATTTCTTAATGGAAAGATTTAGAACAAATATTTTTAAATGGATTAATGATCATGAACGAATCCAAAATAAATAAGGCAGATTCTATTAATACATCTTAAATTAATTTTATATACATCGAAATAATTGTCAAAATTATATACACTGTATTTTACTTTTTATACATCATTTACATTACAACATTGCCCCCCATTTTGGGTTAAAGTAAGACAAATTCATCTCTCTTCCTTCTTGCCTCTTAGCCTCTCTCTCTCTTTAAACAATCAAATATATAAATTATAAATTACATTTTCCTAATTTGAGTTTCAAAGACCTTAAATTTTAGCTTATGAAAAAATAATTTATGAAAATACTTTCGCAATCATCTCTGCAATTAATAGCGCTTGTTTGATATTAATTACAGTTTTTGAATTTAGGTGCAAAGTTTGATTATAAATTCCGTAATATGCTATCTTAATTTTATTTTGTAATCAGTTTGACATATAAAAGTTTTGCTTGTAAACTTGTAATTTGAATAATAATTTAAATGTTTGAATTAAAAATCAAATGCTAAACAAAGATAAATTCTATTTTTCAAAAAATATATGCTCTGATTTAAATTCTAGTTTTAGCTTGGAAAGTTTAACTTTGATTTTAAATTGAAAAGCTTTAGAATTATAAAAAAAAAATATTAAAAATAGTTTGAATGAAGTTTGAGCAATAATCACTAAAATAAAAACTTCAAAATAAAAACTATTGAAATATGGGGGAATTTTTATCCAAAATTTTAGTACAAAATCAATGGTATGTGAATATAATTAGCCAATAAATAATCCACAATTGGGATATTTTCAAACATCTCAGCCAATTTGCTATTATCGAATATCTTTGATCTCTATGTAAAATCTAATGGGCCTTAACACTTTCCAGAAAATTGGGCTTGGTCTTTTGGGCTTTACTGAAACCTGCTAATTGAAATACATCTTTTACTAATGTCCATCCTCTCGGTTTTTAAACTGGAGTCGAATCATTTTTTAAGGGGTTTGTAAAACCAATTTAGAAGATACTCTTCGCGTGTAAATTAACGGTTTGGATTTTAATTTTGTGCTATCTGTTGTTTGTTGCTGAGTTTTCAACGTGTGCACTGATGCCCTAAATTTAGAGTGAAAAAGAGATGGAAATTCGTTAATTTTTCTTTTTACTCTTAGGGCAGGGTATGTTTTTGGATGCAATGTATCAAAAATAGATCTTAAGCTTACAAATCTGCTTAGTAGGTTATTTGAAAGCCAAACATATAACACAGTTACATTTTCTGCGTGCAGATTAAGGAGCGCCGAACATGAATTTTGATGTTAAAGCTGCACCAGAAATTTCCCCTGGTTTCCATTTGGTTTTTTGGCTAGAAATAATCAATTTATGTTACAAAAAAGGTTGAATGTGTTAAACCATCAATGCACCGTCATATAACTACTAAAGAAGAACTGCAATGTTTTGAACTTTCTCTAAACAGAACTGGTGCATACTCCGTTTTCTTCATAAGCTCCGCCTGCAGTAGGTATGTCACTGGGATTTTAGTCTTTTCAATATGTCCATTCATCAGTTTTTGTCCATTCATCAATTTACTCTTGTATTAGTCTTTTCAATATCTGTCACTTTGAATTCGTATTCTCACTTAGGAGATTTGTCCAGCTTACAATGTACACTATACTAGTGTATATAATAGGCTTGCATACTCCTTTAATCTCAGGGAAAAAAGGGGGATATTTGCTTTATGCAAAGAACTAAAACTATATGATTTAAGTGTCATGAGGAAACAACTTCATATTTGTTAATCACAGAGATCTACTGTAAAAATCCGTAAAACCAAAATACCTTTGTGGATCATAATGGAGGACATGCAGTACACTATTGAACTTTAAATCTAAAAGTATGAACAACATTATAGATTATTTATGTTGCTTCTTTAATCTTCTTCAAAAAACAAGGAAACGTAGTGAACACTTGTACTATGATACTGCTCGCAAAACATTATAATCTACCAGTTAATTGTATTCATTAACTTCCAATTATTGGACTAATTTTAAATATATCTATCTTTAAGCATGAAGAACCCTTATGGATACAAGTTATCATGGTAAATGATCACTACAATGGCAAGTGATCTTCGGATAAAATGCAAAATAAATGATGTAACTGAAGTGCGCATGAAAGACAATAATACACAGTGCTGGCCCTGAACACCCAGGGGTCCTAGGCCAAATTCACCTGTAATAGCAGTAGAAAAAAGAGTGGGAAAGGCGGAAAAAAAATAACATTAGCAAGAAATGACATCCCCTGCAATCGATCATGTACACTCCACATGGAGCAACAATTATTTTGGTGATCATGAATGGATTCAGAATGAACAATTCAGAATGTTGACTCGTCGTGAATGATTTGGTATTAGCTTACAAGCACTAATGGACTGACTTGCGCCCATATTCTCTTCAACCACGTTTGTGGAAAATTATTTTCTCGGTTGACATTCGTGTCTCCAAGGACATTTCAACATAGGGTGCGTTCGTGGAAAATCATTTTCCTCATTGACGTTCGCGTCTCCAAGGACACGCCTAACGTGAGATCCACCATTTTGTCCAATTAAGATGAATGGACTAAAATTAGCAGTTCAGACTTCGGAGTGAACGGGCTAATTTGCACCTTATAAGCTACTATTTACCCTTATTTAGTTACCTTCACGTCCCTTTCAGACCATCATTTTTCTGGCAGAAGAACGCATTCTCGTTTCATGAGTTATTTCATTTTCAGATGGTTCTTTCGCGTTACATAAGAGCACACCCATAGCCTTTAGAAAAGTAACAACTGGTTTAAGTGGGTTGTTTTGAAAGTCTTTGATATTTGTTAGCGCTTAATGGCACTAACACTCAGAAATGGGTTTGAGTATAGATTAATGAAGAAAACTAAATGAAAAATAAGTTTAAAAAAACATTAAAATCAAGCAATTTCGTTTATGGCGGTTTGACATTAACGTGGCTATGTTCACTTTTCATATTCTCTCTCTCTTTTTTTTTTTTTTGAAATTACAATGATTCTGATCGACGAAAATCCAGAGTAAAAAAAATGATTGAAATTCTCAAGAGCCTAAATGTTTCCAATTCTTCCGAGGCAACAGATATTTATAGATGAGAGTGAGCTCGGATCGATCGGAAGATCAGCGGAGAACTTGGCGTTAGTGTTGATAGAGTTAGTGGGACGACTATGTTATGGCAATATGGATCAAATCGCTCACATTTGGACTTCAGATCGATACCGAACCAGGTAAATCTGGATCGATACCGTTTCAGTTTCATCTAGGTTTGGACAAACCAGATAACGTACTTCTCTTCTTGGTCATGCTTTGTTCATGTCGTTCGGGTCTTAATCCGATCTGAAGTCCTAAAGAGGTTAAACTTTTGTGTCGATCTGGAATGACTTGCCTGAACTTGATCAAGTGTGGAAATAGACGGACCCGGATTCATGGAAATGAGGCTAAAGTGGACCAATTCGGGTTCTTGAGTATGTGCTAAAGCGAGCCGATCAAAAATTTAGCATAGGCTCTGGACATTTATCGGTCTGGATTTTAAGTTTTGAGTATACCGGTTCCGGGCATGCCGATCCAAAATCTCGGCTTCTAAACTTGCTCCTGAGCATTCTATCGCGCCGTTCTTTTGACGGTTGTCTCATGGCTTTGTTTGGACCTAATATCTAGACCTTTGGATCATCACTTTGGATCATCCACTTGATAATTGTCAAGTCATACTTGTCTAAATAGTCTGACCCAAAGGCTGGATAACAATATTTATGTAGTCTAAATGGCGGCTATTTTTCCAACAACTTTTTTTAACCAGTCTTGCTCTTTTGGGCTTGAGGCCTCTAAGAGATTCCTACTTAAATCCGTTAAATGAAATTTAGTCTGATTCCATCCCCTCGGTTTTGAAACTGGAGGCGGAGTAGTTCTTTGCTTTTAAATTAGAAGATACTGTTCACGTAATTGTAAATTCATCCGTGTATATATATATATATATATATATATATATATATATATATATATATATATATATATATATATATATATATATATATTTACTGCTACATGTTTGTTGCTATGATTTTGAAGTGTTGGTTGATGCACTAAATTTAGAGTTAACAAGAGATGGAAATCCATCACTATTTCTTGGTTTTTAAAGTATTCTTTGGATGCAATGTATCGAAATATATGCGTCAAGATTATAAGTCTATTTAGTAGGTTATTTGGAAGCTACATATTTTTTATTTGCAGATTATCGATTTATATAAACTACTTTTTAATCTGAAGCGTAAGAGGGAATGAAATGAATTTTTGCTAAAGAGTAATAAAATTCCCCTGATTTTTACATGCTTTTATGCAAGTAATTAAAATCTTCCATCTAAGTCATAGGAAACGTCGACATTTTAAACCATCCATGCACCATCATGTAACCAGTGTTTCAAAAACCCGACCTAACATCGGTTCGACCAGGTCTAACCTCAAACCCTGAAAAAACCCTCTAAACCGACCTCTTTGAATCCCACGGTTCTTTAAATTTATGTAAATTATTTTGTTTCATTTTTTTAATTTTTAATATAATCAATTTAACAAATAATAAATATGCATTATTACTGTATATTTAACGGATCATTGTTGAGTTGAACTTCTTTTATACTCACGAATAAATATTTTTACAATTTTGAGATCACAAATTGTTATAAAATTATTCCAATTAGTATTTGTCATTATTTGTTCAAAACTAATTGTTTCAAAGTAAAATGTAAAAACTATAATTAGTTAATTTTTAACCTCAATTGATATAATTTTACATTTAAATTGAAAAAATAATAAAATAAACGATCAATGCGGTTTTTACGGTCTAACCGATTCAACCACTAAAACCTTTTACTTTTTCACGAACACGGTTTGATTCACGGTTCGGTCTTCAAAACTATGCAGGTAACTACTAACTAAAACGAAGAACAGCTGCATAATTTAGATCTTCCTCTAAGCAGAATCGGTGCATACTCAGTTTTCTTCATTGCAACCTGCAGTGGGCATGTTATTTAATTTACTCTTGTTTTAATTCATTTATTTTTCTCATGCTACTTTGAATCCATATACTCAGATTATTTGTGTGGCTACTAAGGTACTTTATTGGATATTGTTTTATTTAACAATTACAAACTATATAATTTGTTGACCGTGTGCTAAACTACTATATGCTAAAAATCAGCACGATCTCTTTCGATTCTCAGTGTATGCTGTGTGCAAGTGTTATAATTGGGTATGGATGCTTATTATGGCAAAGCCTTGGTATGAAAACAGTATAATTTTGCCAGCTGCTAATTAAAAATCTCTTAAATATGCTCCATAAAAAAAGCTGGTAACCTGAATTTAACTGATACTAACAATCTCTACCTGTTTTGGTAGCAACAAACCTTGTGATACCAAGTCTTAAATTTAGCATTTTCTAGTCATCTGGTTCATTCTCAAATTTGTGCTAGTAAACAATATTTATCTGCTCTCTGCTTTTACGATATACGTAAGCATATTTATCCACAAAACGCATAACATTTAAAAATCTGGAAATAGAACTATATCAATAGTCAACTAATCAAGTTGACAAATGTATGAATTATTTCTGTGGCTATGACAACAAATCGATCTTCATATCAGAAATACATATATACTATTTGCATGGTAACATCTAATTGTAATATTCAATGCTTAGTTGAAGCATCTGGACACCTTACATAATTATGATGATCAATACGAATGAATATCGATCATTAAACAAATGCATGGTCAACGCCTGCATAAACAATCGTATACACGACATATTACGACATCGGTTGCTACTTTGGCACCATGCTATTGCCTAAAATGAATATGCAATTCGAGCTTTCAAAGTTAGTGATAGTCCAATGAGGAAAGGAGATTAAACAATTGGATTGTTTCCATTACAGCAACCGTGAAGACACTTGATGCGTTGGAGATTACGGGTTTAATTTTATAATATTACTCTGGCCTTATGTATCTTCCATATGTGTGTGTAAGATAGACTGTATTGCACATATTTTTCTTTATTGCTATTTTGCTTTCATGGGGAAGACATAAAAAATATACAATTGCTTTTATTTGCGTTCACAGTCGTGGTCCTGGCACCATTTATACAAACAATACTAGCATGAATCCAATCAGTGACCAAATATTCAATGGTGTACAACAGGCTTACTTTTTGGACTTGCAATATAAAAATATTTCGCGTGTTCGAAATTTTTATGCACAGTCAAGTGCAAAAAGATTGTTAAAAAACCTTTTCAAATCACCCATGGTCAAATAGTTAAAATTTTGCGTCTTCTCAAAATATGGAAATTTTGAAAATCAACACAACCATCGTATTATTTATGTCCACATATAATATTTATGTCAGCATACACATATCAATGTGTCACATAAGCAAAATTTGTATTGACATAAACAATAAATTGGTTTTTATGATTATTGTTCAAGCTAATTAATCTAAAACTGGTTATTTTCTATGTTTCTAGCCAGCAATTTACAGATAACACTATTGCTATATGTGGGTTAAGATGGTTATGTGAGTGTGTTATTAGCTATAACAGTACTTTCTTTAATTGATTCTGCTGCAGAAGCCGTTCACATGGAGGTAACTGTTACGCATGTATTTTAATTATCATATTATTTAATTAATTGTACATTACCTAATTAAATACATTTTCCAGCCTACAAAATCTGGAAATGTAGTCAATATATTACGTCGTTTCTACTCAGCTGCAAGTTAAATTTAGCCCACTTCTTTTTTTATATAATTTGGAAAACCACGGTTATGATTGGCGATTACTTTAATATTTGATTCGAGACAATATTTAGATGGAGGTGGATGCGACAGCAAAAATGAAAGTTTGAATTTTTCTTTATCTTTGAAATTAACAACAGTCTTTCCTTCTTGCTTTCATCATAAACCTTGGGTAGTGTCCATAAAAGTCATTAACTTATTGTTCTTTTAGATCAGTTTTATGATATGGATGGATGCTTGCTGTAGTGTTATTCTCCATGAAAAGTTAACTTCAAAATTTTAGCAAATGTAGTTTATTTTGTGTTTTATGTTTTGAGTTTTCAAAATTAACTACAAAAGATAAGAAGAGTTGATGGATAATGGAAGGGGAGGGGACGGAATAATGACGGAGAGATGACGAAGAGAACGAAAGGATGGTGAATGGATAAATTTGGCTATCGTTCTTTTGTTATTTCTCAAAACACGAAAAATAACAAATAGTTGTTTTTTGTATTTTGTGTTAATGTCGTTTTTTAAAACGGTTATTTTTAACATTGTATTTGTATCATTCGTGTTTTTATATACGAAATCCCGAAACTAAAATGCAAAGAGAACACAGCATAAGTTTTACTGTAGATTAAATGTTTGTTGTTTAAAACATGCTATTAATAAATTTACCAACAGATTATTTGATTTCTAAATAAGTGCAATGTACTAGCAAAGGCAAACTGTAACATAGATTTCATATAATTGGACGATCAAAGCTGGCATATATACTTGATCAGTGTAATGCCACGTGCTACCATTATGAACCCAAAATTCTTATCCAGGAGTACAAATTTATGACCGATATAGCATGTAAAGCGTGTTAAAATAGCTTATTCAGCATATGCACATATGCATGTAGGCCGATCCTACGCTTATAAGACACACACACATATCCATCTCTTTCTACGTCCCAAAAGAGCTACGTGGCACCAACATGGTCAACGCCAGCTTTTACAACAATGATTGACATTTGCTTCTACATATTTTCTTCTAATCAATAGTTTTTCATTTTTTTTTTTTTTTTTTATTGTAAAAACTGAGATTATATAGTGAACATGAGAAGTTTCTAACCCCAATAGAAAACAACACGTATTGATAGCATACGAATAAAAAAAAGGGCGGCACCGAACACTCCTTGACTTTAAGTCCAATCTCCTATATAAGCATCAACCATCTCCATTACCTTCATATTCATATCTGGTTTTAACCAAATAGGAAACATTTACATTATCAGCAATACAGTGAGCATTCAGTAAGCTTATAACTGCAGAAACTGATCAGATCATGGGTAGATCGCCTTGCTGTGAGAAGAACGGTTTAAAGAAAGGGCCGTGGACACCAGAAGAGGATCATAAGCTCATCGCTTATATTCAGAAACATGGCCATGGCAGCTGGAGAACACTTCCTAAAAATGCTGGTAATTTCCTTTTCTATGCACATACACACACTTTTACCTATTTCAGTCATTTAATATGTATAAAGTTAATTACTGATGTATGAGTGGGTTCCAGGACTAGCAAGATGTGGAAAGAGCTGCAGGCTAAGATGGACTAACTATCTGAGGCCTGATATTAAGAGAGGGAGGTTTTCTTTTGATGAAGAGGAAACAATTATTCAGTTGCACAGTATACTGGGAAACAAGTGAGAATCTGTTTCTTTTCTATTCTGCTCTGCTTGTGTAATTACATCTTCTTATACATGATAATTAACAAAGAATGTGATGATATGACACAGATGGTCGGCGATTGCTGCACGTCTACCAGGAAGGACCGATAACGAGATAAAAAACTACTGGAACACACATATCAGAAAAAGGCTTCTTCGTATGGGCATCGATCCAGTCACTCACAGCCCTCGACTCGATCTCCTCGACCTCTCTTCGATGCTCGCAAATCCGTCATTGTTCATCAATAACAACACTAGTAATGGAGGCATTCCTTCATATAATGATATTGACTACATTTCGAGAAGTCTAGGACTAAATCCTACCGATCAACTGTTGAGATTTGCCTCAAATCTTCTTGCAAGCAATAATTCGCAAATGAATGATCTAAACAGTGCGTTCTTCGATCAGTCTCAGTATCAGTCTCAGTTCATGCAGCCGAGCATGCCGAACATGCAAAGTGCTACTGCGAGTTATTCAAATATCGACCAATCACTGCCTTATGATCAACAGTTTGTGCCTGCACAGGACTGTAGTGCTTATATGCAGAACAGTAACGGCCTAGACTACAATATGGATGTCAATATGAACATGAATATGAATGCCGCTGCGACGTCGGTTATGTCGACACCTGTTTCAAGTTCCGCTACCACCGAGCAGTTGAATTCTAATTCGTCTGTACATTTTAACAGCAGCACCGAAGATGAACGCGATAGCTACTGCAGCGAGCTTTTTAATTTTCAGATTCCAAGCTTGCTTGATGTTAGCGACTTTCTGTAGTGTTATAAATCTGAATACTTCATGTGAATTATTATACAAGCCGAGTAGTCATTTGTTTTGTACATCCATGCTTTGGAGCTGGGGGGAATGATCTGCTTTCTTTTGTTGCAGGCTTCTCCTTTATATATATTTATGATGATTTATGATTTATGATATGTATTTTTTTTTGAAAATCAAACGTTTTAGTCTACTCTTGCAAAATGACAAAATTAAGCTTTAATATGCATATATGTAGCCCTCAATAATTGTTGTGTGGCCGAGTAGTTTAGAGAAATTGTGTAGAGAAATTGTGAATAAAACTCTTCAAGATGTGAACGAGTATCTACAGCATCACATGAAAGCTGCACTTCGATGTGTGTAATCACGGCCGTTGAGCTTGACTATGGGCCCAAATGTAGGGCGGATGCTTGTTCACACGAGGAAGATGGTGACTTGCCTTTAATATGGAGACACGTGTTTACGTGGAAAGGAGCAGTTTTTACCACTTTTCGGCAAATCACGTTTCATTATCTTGGGCGATGGTCAGAGATTGCGACAGGGGACAGTCAAACCGTCCGATTGCTAGATGTGCCTAGCAATTTCAGACACATGTAAACCAATAATTAACCATTTTCTTGTATTATTTTCAACAAAATGTTACTGAAAATACGTCTATTTCTTACGTGGATCCAAATTTTAATTGGTTTAGATTCGCTCAGTTAATCCAGATCCAAATTTTCTTTGGTAAGATGAACCTTGATCTACGGTTTTTAGGAACGCAAACTCGATGTCGACCATACTACATTCGCGAAACAAAATACGTGTTTGAAGCTATTGAGTGAATTATTTAATTTATGATTTTTAATTTAATTGTTTGATAATTACAAATAATAAAATTGTAAATAACTGAATTTTCAAGTACACATTGCGTGTTACAGATATTCACATACATCCAATAAAATATAACAAACAAACTACGAGCAGAATATAACCAAATGATAACTTATGTATATCTAATCTCCTCATCAGCCAGTGTTTCCATCATATCCAAATAGAGGGATGGTTACAAAATATATACATAAGTTTTCATCACTAAACAGAAATAGTGGAAAGCTCTAAAAAAAAAAAAAAAAAAAAAAAAAAAAAAAAAAGAATCCACTTTCGTATCGTGTTGGTGAATCGATCAATCTGAATAAACGCCCGTTCAGACACATGCTTGCATAAGCTGCCACGCTCCGTTTGTCTGCTAGGCAGGGGTGGGGATGCGGCGGCGCCAGTCATCCAATCGTCATACGTATCGACATCAATGAAAGGTTGAGTTGATGTAGATGCCGATGTATCTTACACCTAGGTCTTTTATCCCATGTAATCTGAGAAAAGTTGATCTAGCTCGTTGAACTTCTTCGAAGGATTGTGCTTGTCTTTCCTGTGTTTTCCCGTATGACCGACCCACTATTCCTCGGAACCATCAACCAAACCATGATTTGCATCCCAATACTGATCTTTAATCATTAGTAGTTTGATACAATCGTCCCAAGAGCACTTCAGTTTTCTATTTATTCTTGTAACGACTCCTCTTCTAAGCTAAAATTTCAATAAAAATCGAAACCAAAGTCCATCGGAACGCGGATCATTTGATATGGCACCTACAAGAAATAACATGAGCAATATCACAAATTTATAAATGTTAACTCACAATGCAAATAAGATAGGATAACAATATGGCTACTACCTTAGAACCAACGAGATTCCTTTAAAGACATAGCACCACACTGTCAACAGCATGGGATAAAGAAAATGATAGGAATGACAATAGGGCGAGTTGGGGTGAGTTTCTCGTGCCCTAGACCCGCCCCGCGCTTTTTAAATCCTATTTCAGACTCTCCCCGTAAACCCGGTGTGGGTCTGGAATTTTTCCCCGTACCCGAAAACTCGTACTGGTCTGGGTAGACCCCATCCGCCCTACGACCTGGTGAAATTGTATTCTAATGTACACAAATTTATATATTTATATTCTTTTATCACTAAATGATAAATTATATACAAATCATAATCTGTTTACAATGATACGAAAATATAGTAAAATGAGTTGTAAGTTAATACTTCAAAATATATGTAATTTTTATTATATGATTGTCATTGATGCAACTAAATACTTTGAAAATTTTATAGCTTATTAATGAAAGAATATAATATTCAAGTCATAACCACATATACCTAAGAAAATTAACAAGTAATCATTATAGTTATATAGTGTTTTAATGATGTTTTAATAATGCGGGTCAAGTCGAGACAGGTTAGTCGTACCCAGACTCGACTCAGGATCCAGACCTTCAAAATCGGATCGCGGGTGTACCTTCCCCAAAGACCCAATGGGGCGGGTTTAAATGGGTCAAAACAAGGGCGGGTCAACCGGGTTTGGACCCTAGACTTGCCCTATTGTCGTCCCTACAAAATGTCAACAATATCCAATAACCTTCAACTACATGTCCCCCTAAATCTATCATGTGGATTGCAATGAGAAGGGGGTAATAAAAATCATTTTTGTGAATAAAAGATTAAAATACGGTACATAATACAAATTATAATACATATAATTAACCCCATTGGTTACATGGTATAAAGTACCAAAGAAGCGTACTGTTCATTCAATATTACAAAATCCATTAGCCACTTAATACTTCAAATAGAAGCGGACTTCTTCTCTTATCCATTAATCACTTAATACCTTTTTTAGATAGGTTGACCCACTGGTCATTTAAGACATATCATTGCAGAATCTAACCATTAATATTTGTTCGGGATAGGTAGGCTCATCAACCATTTAAGGCATACCAGTGTTGTTTCATACTAACATTACTGTTGATCAGAAAGTACTGGCTATGAGCATCTCTAACCGCTAGTTAAGACTTCTTACACTAAGGTCGAAGCGTTATATTCCCCAAAACCCCACAAATGAAAATTAATGAATAATGGAAGAGATCGTATGTAAAAGCTTATTACCTACATGATAGGGAGACTCCTAGCAATTTAAGACCTTCCTTGGGTGAATCCAATGCTATTATCTAAACGACATTATATTTCAACCCCCAAGAAGGTTAACGTTTCCCTAAGGATATGTAACAATCTGCACCTCTGTTCACGCAAGATATTGTCCCCAACTTAGCCACCGTATAAGTGTGGGGTTTTGTTCCTCAAAAGGCCTCGACGTTAGTAAGAGATGGGATCTACTATATAAGTACCCACTTCACACAGGCTTCCACGATGTGGGACTTAGGGGTGTTACATTCTCCCCTCCTACAGAGCCCAACGTCCCCGTTGGCTCACAAACACCTCACCCAAGCGCTGCGGTCCACACAGGAGCCACAATTCCGACTGGGTATTGGCTCTGATACCACTGTAACAACCCGCACCTCCGTTCACGCAAGATATAGTCTCCAACTTAGCCACCGTATAGGTGTGGGGTTTTGTCCCTAAAAAGGCATCGACGTTAGTAAGAGATGGGATCTACTATATAAGTACCCACTTCACACAGGCTTCCACGATGTGGGACTTAGGGGTGTTACAGGATAGGTATATCTTCGACAATTTAAGTGTAACGACCCGGGTTTCGCCCGACCCGATCGATCGTTATATCGACCAAGACCGTTCAGAACCCGAACACGTTAACTCTGGGAATACAACATCATCAGAACAACAACAGCAGACTTTTATAAAACATCATAATAATGTTACACCATAGTACAGAATATCAGAGTACATCGAATAAAATTATAGTGGAAGATAATTTACAGTAAATTAATACAATACACAGCAGAAATAAAATAACTAAGGTAGCGGAAGACAACTATGCTCTGGACACAGCTTTAGGCTTCAATCCAGGATCCTGCTAAAGATAAATATCTACAAAATAAGCTACTCGACTGCCCGTGTAGAAAAGAGGGCACCCGAGTTTACAAGTGAAACAAACTACTGGTCAGTCATGGGACTGGTGTGAGAATTCTTAACTAATTTAACTAATAGTAATAAGCAAAATCCAAGGACCACGCCGCTAACGCGGAACGGGTTTACTCCTATGGATTGCCGGTGCATAAAAAAAAGTGAATCGTTAAACAACGCAACGCTTTTTAGAAAAATGAAACCATTATAAGACTCAAGTCCCATCACACAATGTGACGCAAACCGAAGGATAGAGTTTTACCTTATAATGGTCAAAAATGCTTGATACGATAATAAAAGGGGTTTGATATTATTACTAGTGTATATAAGTTTCAAAAACAGTTCAATCATAATGTATCAATCATAGACGGCATAGTACCCCATCCTACTACGTCACCATACTAGTTCTACAATCAAAACCGCATGAGGTCGTATTGGAAATTGGGTTTCCATCATGAGTCAAGGCTAGGGAGGAGCTCTTTACCGATTCGAGACACTCTAGCTAATGTCTCAGGATCCCCCGCAGTGAACCCTTGGAAAGCTGCAGGGCCGGTCCACACATATGGTTTTGTAGATTGGCATGGCAATTCCTGAACACACGTTTCCCGGTCCTCTAGGACCTTATATCTGAGGCGCCTCATTGCATCATCCACATAGTTTTTATTTTTTGAAATTGAATATTTTATATACAAGTCTAAATAGTGTATAACATACTAAAGGCCAAGTGGGTTTATTCCTTGTATGGTGGGATCGAACCCATGACATCTTGCATCATGTCGATGTGTCTTAACCACTTGGACAATGGTGCTTGTTGTCATAGGTTCGATCCCACCATACAGGGAATAAACCCACTTGGCCTGTAGTATGTTATATACTATTTAGACTTGTATATAAAATATTCAATTTCAAAAAGCAAAGATTATGTGGATGATGGAATGAGACGCCTTGGATATTAGGTCCTATAAGACCAGGAAACGTGTGTTCAGGAATTGTCAATCCGCAAAATCGTATGTGTGGACCGGCCCTGCAGCTTTCCAAGGGTTCACTGCGGGGGATCCTGAGACATTAGCTAGAGTGTCTAGAATCGGTAAGGAACTCCTCCCTAGCCTTGACTCATGATGGAAACACAATTTCCAATACGACCTCATGCGGTTTTGATTGTAGAACTAGTATGGCAACATAGTAGGATGGGGTACTATGCCGTCTATGATTGATACATTATGATTGAACTGTTTTTGAAACTTATATACACTAGTAATAATATCAAACATATTTTTTTATCGTATCAAGCATTTTTGACCATTATAAGGTAAAACTCTATCCTCCGATTTGCGTTGTATTGTGTGATAGGACTTGATGCTTATAATGGTTTCATTTTTCTAAAAAGCACTGCGTTGTTTAACGATTCACTTTATTTTATGCACCGGCAATCCATAGGAGTAAACTCGTTCCGCGTTAGCGGCGTGGTCCTTGGATTTGCCTTATTACTATTAGTTAAATTAGTTAAGAATTCTCACACCAGTCCCATGACTGACCTGTAGTTTGTTTCACTTGCAAACTCAGGTGCCCTCTTTTCTGCACGGGCAGTCGAGTAGCTTTTTTTGCAGATATTTATCTTTAGCAGGATCCTGGATTGAAGCCTAAAGTTGTGTCCAGAGCATAGTTGTCTTCCGCTATCTTAGTTATTTTAATTCCGCTGTGTACTGTATTAATTTACTGTTATTTATCTTCCGCTGTAATTTTATTCGATGTACTCTGATATTCTGTACTCTGATGTAACATTATTATGATGTTTTATAAAAGTATGCTGTTGTTGTTCTGATGATGTTGTATTCCCAGAGTTAACGTGTTCTGAACGGTCTTGGTCGATCTAACGATCGATCGGGCGAAACCCGGGTCATTACAGTTGGTATCAGAGCTTTGGTTAGCTCAAATCTTTGGGGTACAACTCATTAGAACTGAACAAAAGACTCATCAGAGATTGGATTAGTAATATCCAATAAGAATAATCATTAGAGATAGGATCAGCAGTATCCTAGAATGAGAAAACTCATTAGAGATGGGGTTAGTAATGCCCTAGAATGAGTTGAGAGTGCGCAGTTTATAATTAATGTATTTCTGATTATATATAATCCGATCTTTGGAAATATGATTTTTGAATATATAAAGTTAATCAACAAATAAAATTATTTAAGATAGGATACTTAAACAACTTTTTAGCTTCGTTCCTTTTCGAGGACGAAAAGTTTTTAAGTGGGGGAGACTGTAACAACCCTGAATTTTGGGGTAAATTTATTTTAACTAATTTTAATGAGTTTTTGGTATTTAAAATAATAATGATTAAAAATTTATTTAAATTGAAGTTAGGATGAATAATTTAATTTTGATTATAAAAGGAATTAGAAATAGCGCGGTATTTTGAAAAGTCAAACTTGAACTTTGACTGACCGTACAAGATGCAAAATTTAACGAATTTTAGTGAAACCAAAAATATTAGAATCTCTTTTAAAATATCTTTCCAACGAATCCGAAAAATTGAAATTTTATAGCGGGAATCAAAAGTTATGCCCTGTTTAAATTTCAGAATAGTCGCTGTAGGATTTATATATATTTTAATATTTAAAATAGCCATTTTTCGAACGACCTCTGTTTTCGACAAAACCACTTTACTTGGATTCGGAATGTCAAATTATTGCTAAGTTTAATTTTTCATAATTTTTAGAATTAATTTGTGACCGTGGCAAAAAGATTTCTGTTTTGTCAATTTAGGACAATTTTAATCGACTTGAAAAAGACCATTTTTCAAACAGGCTCAGAATCGAACGAAATTAATTTTGTTAGGATCGTATCGTCAAAACAAAGCCAAAAATAATTTTTCTGGATTTTTCTGAGTTAATTTGTGGCCCCGATGAATTTATTCGTACGATTGAATTAAAAATAAGAGAAAATATTTTAAAATTAAGAAAACTGGGTCAAGACAGTTGTTTGGGCCTACGGGACATAGCCAGATGAGTCCTGAATTGGGGTTAATGGGTAGGAACGACAGTCGTTGGACTGAAATTTGGACAAAGTTGCAAAACGGGCTTTAATGGGCTAATTAACTAATTAAATAATATAAATATTCACTAATCTCTAAACCCTAATCCCCCTAAAACAAACCAGTCGTTACATTAAGACCTACAACATATGATAACTCTAACCTAATCTTTTTATACCTAATAAGTAGCGGACCCTTCCAAAGATGTAATTTATTTGAACCTATTTGGTTATTTAACAATTCATGTGGAACGAAGGTGGATCGATCCAATAACCATTTAATGCCTAAATTTTTGACGTAGACCCTTCTATCTCATTATGGTCTATAACGTTGCGGCATCACTCATTAATTTAATCATTTTTAGGAACCATTGGATAGATTAGCTGGACATATTTACCTTATAGGAAGGTAATCAACCTCGTGTCCTCATGTTACTTGTCATAGAAAATGTTCCTACGACTTAGTCATCATCAATTATTAGAATCTCCTTACGCTTTTTCTAAGGAAGGTGCACCCTAAAACCACTTAATATCTTAACGTTTGAAATCAACCTTTTCGGAAATATTCCATACCGTTGTTTGGACCATTTAAGGTCGATCGTAACTCTCACGTAGTCTTGGGTTTATGATTATTAATATCTCGCATTAGTGACAGTTAATAGCCTCAAAGTGAAGGGCACACTTTCATCAAATGACTCTACTGACATCACATCTGTAATAACCCGGAAAATTCGGCGCTTAAATTTTCAACAATAATACATAATCTCGTATTACTTGTCAAAAACCAAGTATCGAAAACCCATTTTGTTAGTGGAAAGAAGTTAGAGGGTGAGAAAAGAAAGGAAAAAATATTAGAATAAAAGAATAAGAAGATCGGAGTCTCATAGTGAAATGAACAAAATATAATATATGAAAATTCTTTACACAAAAAGAAACTATATATATATATGATTACAATAAGAGTACCCATTTATTTCAATACAACACACGAAGTAGGAATAATTTATTACCAAAGAATACAGATATATGTCTTGACTCTAATTTTCCTTCTAAAGCTCCAAGCGAAATCTAACCTGATAATATACTCGTTCTGACCCGAGTACATTTGAAGCGAAGTAAAATCAACCCGAATCAGTCCGGATTACTTTCAGAGATAAATTCATAACACAACAACTTGTTTAACTTTAGAAAATCCTTTTTAAAGAATGGAATTCTCGTAAGACACGACCACACATGAACATGACATGTGTTTTTATCTTACAATAACCAAAATTACTTTTTATATAAAATCCAATGACATTATAATAATTTCTATCAATTTACTGGTAAACATGAATATTGTCGGAAAGTATGCATCTCACTTTCCAACATAATTGGTTTACAATTAACAACGTTCGGCTTGTATTGGAGTTTGGGTTTCCAACATGACAAGGTATGGGACCACCTCTCGATTAGTGCACTCTAGAGAGGATACGCTGGGGTTCAACAAGAACATCTTGCAACCCGGCCACACATTATTGACCACTCATTCAACTTGACTGTATCGAATATATTTTCACCAATGGTTGGTAGCGACCCAACCGCATTCCCGTAAGATACAAAAACGAATGAAGAAAAACAAATGATATTTTTCTAGATGGTGATAATACACCTTGATGGGAATGACCCACATAGCCATGCTGCCTGCCCGATTTCTGTCATTTCTGATTGATGAGGTTTGAAGTAATGATTACATTTTAGATAACATCACATTAACTTTGAATGACACATTGTTAGATCCATCAAATCACTAATTGACGTCCACAAATATACTTTGGGTGTTAAGTTAAAAATAGTATCCTTCTCCGCCACCAAACTTGGTAAATTTGTGAAAATCAACATACGTGATCCTCAAGAAATACTCTATCAAAAATTCGTCCATACAAGTCATCCAGGAACAGGATGAACCGAAGACACCCTCATACCGCATTGTATATAGGAATCACCCCCAAGGACCAGTAGCGAGTGGTCCTTGCAATGCAAAGATTTCAATCACGATAGAATCACTGTCGAAATAACTCTGGTTGCAAGTCAGATAAATTCAACAATTAATTCTTCCACTCATGAAGATCTACAGTCTTCAATGCTTCATCTTTATAACATCCCTACAGGATAGATTCAAACGCCCAGTTGGTTCGAAGTGGTTTTGGGTCTAGTTCCCATTCCGGTTTATTTGAACTAACTCGTCAAAGGTCCAAACAATATTCATTGGGGTTATAACTATCAATCACACTAGTATTGTCAAGTGCATCAACAGCTCAGGCCCTTTTAATTAGAATCATTCATTAAAATCAATTAATCGATTCTTACAAATCGATTATATATATTTATCCCAACACATCTTTCCTATTTTCATTACTTCGAAAACAATTAATCAGTACTTATATTTTAAAATAAACATATTTACCAAACTCCTTCCTTTATTTATTTTATATTTAAATATCGCTATATTTCACACACAAACTCCTTTATTTCCTTTATCTCGGAAAAAACACAATATATATACACACTTTTAACCCATCGGTATAACTCAAATTGCCAAATCTTATCTGAGCCAAAATAGCATCAAGCGAAGTATTCTTTATAGTATAACCTTAAAGGTTTCATTAAATTTAAAACTTATCAATTATAGTTACAACCTCACTTATGGAAATTTTAATTCTATTTCAAATATCAAATTCTAAGTATAACCTCTTATTCTCATTTTATCGAAACCAAATCCATTGAAACAAAACTATATCTTATAGCTTTTATAATAGGCGTATTCCAAAATCGCTTTTTATATTTCTTTACTACGAAATTATCACTATATTTCACAAACCCATTTATATTGTCTTACTTTGGAAGTGTTGTTTTATATTCTCAAATCTTTCGTATTTCCTTTACTTTGGAAAAATCACTATACATTCTTAGCTCAAAGGTATAATCCAATAACCAATTCTTGTACAATAAAACAATGTCAATCAACATATTCTTCTTATTTATAAATCCAACGACTTTTATCTAACTTCAACTTTGAAGGATTCAATTCAATAATGATACTTATCGAAATATAAATAAATTCCAAATACTTACTTTCATTTCTAAACCAATATAACCCTTTTCCATTTCTTCGGAAAAATCATCGCTATTTACTTATTATTTAGAATAAGTGTATTTCAAACCATACTATTTCTTTTATCTAGAAAATAGTGTCAAATGGTATAAATATTATCACATTTCAACTTATGCCAAACAGTGTTAAATTATCCATTGTTTACTTTAAAACCCAATAGTTTAAATTACGTTTCAAAAACTAGCAAATAAATTGCAATTTTTATCTTATAAATTATTTCCAACATTTATACCATTACAAACTAATATCATCCCTTGATAATAGTGAAGTCTTTCAAGTTGTATTTACCCTACAGACCTTGATTGACAATGTTCTTATCTTAAGATAGATACGAGTTTGTTACTGAAAACCTGATATTAGTCCTCATTTATTGATCCATTAAAACATGGCTTCATAAACCGTCCTTATTTTGAAAATCTCTTTTCGCATATAATGACTGTTACTTAATTCATTAATTAAGTAAATTCTTACTAGAATGTCACCTTTTAAATTTTAAACTTCTTTTAAACAATTTGCATATAATTTGGATTGTATCACAAAATCCGATTACAAATTACTTTACCAAACCTAATTACAAAACCTTCGCACTGATCCATTTAACCAATTCCCCTTTTGGAAATCGTATTTCATTATCCTTCTTTTACTCAGTTCCGTAATTGAGTAGATTCTTATTTAAATCATTAAATCAATTTTAAAATCTCTTTAAGAACTTTATTTATAAACTCGGGTTTATTAGAGAACCCCTACACAATTAAATTCATTTCAAACTTTATTATCTTCTTAAATGAATTCCATTAAAAAGTAATATTATTGGTTAAAATAATAGTTAACTTCATCATTTACTAAAGTAAATTTTGTAGGATCTAATTAACCCTAGTGGGGGTGAATATGGTTTATTGGAAATTAAAAATAAAAGCTAACACAAAAAAAAAGAAACTGCAAAAAAGATAAATCACACATAAGAATTACCCAGCTCCGGCAAATCCTGTCTACTACTGCATTCCCAAGATTTCTACTAGGTATTAAAACAGTTTCCTACTTACAAAACCCTGTAAGCTCGCAAACACTGCTACTGCTCTAATCCTACACCTAAAATCTTGACACGACTTAAATCCTATGTTTTTATTTTCTCAACTACAGAATCATGCAACTACATGACTCAACTAGAATAAGTTTTAACAAGAATGAAATAACAAGAGAACAAAAACCCAAATAAAATACTATAGAATAAAAGATAAACAATTGGCCACTTTTTTGTCTTTTATAATATACGGCTGCCTCCTTCTTTTCAATGGTGACTGAAATATAGGGTTTTTGATTATTCAACAAATCGTAGCTAGCTTAAATGAATTGGTGGACGATCTTCAATTATACACTCATTGTCTTCCCAAGATTAGGGATAGAAAACATTCTCCCTCAATTGAAAAATTGTAAGAACTCTGAAATGATTTCTTTTATTACTAGAATTGTTTTCTTGGGTTGGATGGTTTTGCCTGTGATGAATGGGTGAATTTATAGGATTTTCATATCCCTAATTTGTCTGATTTCATTTATGACTGGCTGTGAGTACGCAAATGATTTTTAGAAACTCTTGAATGAAATTCTTGCCCAAAAATGCTCTTGTGATTTTTCTGGAAGGTTTTGAAATCGTGAATTTATTCCTTGCCAAAAACATGACCTTTGAATACGTTGATAAATTCATGCGTGATTACGATTTTCTAGAAATTACCTTTGAGCCAAGTTTAGCTCATTTTATATTTGGAGAATAGATTGCTAATCCATTTCTGCATTGATTTCTGGAAACATTGAATAATCCAAAATGACACTTGCATTGTTGAAATTTTTTGTCCACAAATTTACTTGTTGTTTTTACTTATGCCAAAAATTAAAATTGAGAACATTCCAGTTTTAAACTAATGAATTTGTATTTCACATTACAAAAGAAACTTCCTTTTTTTTTCTTGCGACTTGTTTTCACCATCCCCGTGTTTGCATTCTGCCTCGTTGCTTTGCATTTGTGAACTGGTGCACTTACCTCTCTTATCACTACACCACCGATTTATAACACTTGGGTTTATGTGTATACTGGAATGCTTGTGTACACTATTTTTCTCTCTCCTTGGGTTTGTCTTGGTATTTATAATCTCTCTCTGCCCATGCTGTATATCTGATGCTTGTGCACACTACACACTACCTTTACACTGAACTTGTACACTACTTTGTAATTTGCCATTGAACTTTCACACTGCTTTGTGCATTGTGAAGTACATTTGTACATTGCTTGTGTTGTTCACATCTTTGTGCACTTGAATTTTTTGTGCCGTGTCATCTTGCACATCTGTGTTATTGTGTATCCTTTAGTGTTGTTCTATTTGTGTCTTGAACTTGATGTTGTGTCACTAGAGCTTGAACTTTGTAGTTTGATACTAAACTGTACATTTGTATTGCCATTGCTGCATCTTCTTGTACACATGATCCTTGTACACTTGACATTCCTGTTTTATGCCACCATGCACATGCATATGTTTAGCCTTTGGTGTGCTTTGTGCATGCTTGTTTCACCTTGCTTTGTGCATTCTTTGTAGCCTTTGTTGTGCTTGCCACTTCTACGCCTTGCTGCATATGCATGTGTACTTTGCCACTTGTACACTGTATTGCTTTACATTTGAAACTCTGTACCATGCTTCATAATAATGGTTCAGTTCCCATTGTGTTATTGCACTTTTCCTTGTTCACTGAATTGTTGAGTATTTGCGCTCTTGGTCATGCCAATTCTTGCCTGACATTTTGTGCATACATATTGCTCTGCCTATGTTGTATTGATGTACTTTGTTGAGCAACCATAGTGCTATTCTATTCAAGGCTTCCTAAGTTGAACCATTTGTGTTGATGGCTTGTTGTGTTGACTTGTGACCCGCCTTATACATGTTCAATGTTGAGTTGTGTTTGACCACATCACCCCTGTTCACTCGAAAAATTGCCTTTGTGCATATATATATATATATATATATATATATATTATTTATAATCCAGCAAAACAATTGTGGTTGTGTTGAGTCTGGTTTGCAAGCACTAGAAAATCAGTCTACCTTGTGGTATTTACGGTGAATCACTTTAAATATCATAAGCAGTATAGACTCAAATATATATATATATATATATGTCATACCAAGTCTAGAAAAATGATGAGAAACACACTAAAAATTCTAAGGTAAATAAAATATAAAATAATTTTATATTTGTCTACAGTTGATTCTATTTTGTTCTAGTTTATTGTATGTATTTCTGGGACAGGTATGCAACTATTCATGTGACTGGACGGGATCTGAAGCACGCAAGGACTCAGTGAGTGTGCATGAATGTATGGAGTGTATATGTATGACTGAGTGAAATGAGTGAACGACAGTGAGGAAGAACAATGCATATGAATGTGATCAGTGAAATGTATAGAAAATCGTACTACTCTGAATATCTGAAATAATATATTTTATTGAATAATAAAGACTATTTGACTATTTAAATTATGTGCGATAGTATTATTATTCAATATTAATATTTATTTTTGTATGAGATAAAATATAAAATAGTACAATTACAAACACATTTATAGAATAATATATGTTTGTTATCATTAAGCAATAAATCATACTGTTATATTTAACAATCTCCCCCTTTTGATGATGACAAACATACACTTAAGATTTTGAATACAATGTGTTTGAGTGTGAAGTATGAGAACTCCCCCTATTTGTATGATCCCCTTACAACTGAACTACCTTATATATGCTCCCCCGACAACTGAAAACACACCTAACAAATTTGCATGAGATTTGAGAAATATAAAAATATATTAAACACCTAGCTAGCAAATCTAAAGAAAAAAAAATCTATAGATGTTTGCACGCTTATCAAAATCTTAACCTTTCTCCCCCTTTTGTTATCGTCAACAGATTGATAGAAATGGAAAATAAAAATGGATTTGGACTATATTTATAAATTCAGATCAAGAGGGAAAAAAAATCAAATATTGTAAATCTTAAAATAATCAAATAAAAAATCATAATATTTCATAAAATAGTAACACATTTCACTATTTAGAGAATGGATCGAAAGGTCATTTTTTTCATAACGAGGAGGATTTCTTTTATATATATATACATATATATACATACATACATACATACATATATATATATATATATATATATATATATATATATATATATAGGGGACGACTATTTGAACACAAAACTAAACACAAAAAGAAAGACACAAAGCCTCCACCATTGGATCTTTTTGTCTTTATAGGGAGCAATTCATTGGGTGATCCAATGGTTCAAATCAATTGTGTCACATTTTTTTTGTCTAAATAGATTTTCCCATATATATATATATAAGAGCTCACTAACAACGTATAACTATAAGGACTTTTAAATGAGGTCAGTAGCAACTTAAATTATAAGCATTCTCTAACCATGTATGAGCACGAAGGTTTTTTAAATGAGATCAGGGTAACACTTATTATATAAAAATCTCCTCATTACATAAAACCATAATGAATGATAGAAATATGGTAGGGATAGAGGTGGTCGTGAAATAAATCTCTAAATTAACCATATTATGAAATATTGTCAACCATATGAGGATTTTAAAAAAAAAAAAATCAGCTTCTCTCATTTTGAAATACAATATAGTCACATTTCCATCACAAACTTTTCAAAAAATGTACTTTCTTTAATGACATCCAAAGAATGGTTTGATCTGTCAGAAAATGATTTAGAGAACAAACACCCAAGAATATTTTAAACAAAAATGCAGAGTAAATAATCAATTTTTATAATCCTTAAATCCAAGCGTAATCTAGAAATCTATCTACAGAAAGGGGTTTTGTAAAAATGTCAGCAAGTTGCAATTCAATTGGAATTAGTTCAATGCAAATATCCTCTCTAGAAATGTGATCTCTAATAAAATGGCGTCTCACATCAAAGTGTTTGGTGCATGAATGATGGACAAGGTTATTTGATAAATCTATTGCACTTTTACTATCACATTTCAATGGTACTTATTTATAGATTAGGCCAAAATCAGAGAGAGTTTGCATCATCCATAGAATTTGTGCACAACTACTTCCTAAATAAATATATTCGGCTTCAGTGGTGGACAGTGCAACACAATATTGTTTTCGACTTGACCATGAAAGTAGAGAATGTCCTAGCATGAAACAAGTTCCACTGGTTCTTTTCCTTTCAGTGAGTTAACCGGCATAATCAACTTTTGAAAACTTGAATAAATCAAAGTTATCACAAGAGGGGTACCATAAACCAAGTTTTTGTGTGTGCAACAAATATCTCAAAATTTGTTTTGTGGCTATTAAATGAGATTCTTTCGGGATAGATTAAAAACGAGCACAAGCAGACAAAAGCAGGTTTAGAAGTAGAGAGATAGAGAAGTGAGCCGATTATCCCGCGATATTTTTTCTGATCAATAGCAAGACCTTTTTCATCTTTGTTAAGCTTGGTTGACGGGCTCATTGGCTTTCTCAGTGGCTTTGCATTTTCAACTACAAATCGTTTAAACAATTTCATCATGTACTTTGTTTGAGAAATGAAAATCCCTTTTCTACTTCGCTTGATTTGGAATCCATAGAAGTATTTCAGTTCACCTACTAAGCTCATTTCAAATTTATCCTACTATTGGACTTCCTATGACCAATTATGGATGATGATTAGGTCTGAATTTCAACTTTTTAGCTTCAACTGTTGGCTCTATGACCTCATCACTGCTAGCTTCAATTTCATTACTTTCCTTTTCGCTTTCTATCACAACACTATCATCTTTATCCTTTCCACAAGTCATCTCCAAGTCTGGTTCATCAAACTTCACATTATTGGTTTCAATAATTATTTTTGACTGCTTATTGAAGACTTTGCAAGCTTTGCTCCTCGAAGAGCAACCTATGAAAATTCCTTCATCTGCTTTTAATTCAAATTTTCCAAGTTGATCTCCTCTGTTAAGAATATAACAAGGACGTCCAAATACTCTAAAATATGAGATGTTAGGCTTTTTATCAAACCATAATTCATATGACGTTTTATTAAGTATTGGTCTAATCATAACTCTATTCATTACATAACAAGAAGTATTAACTGCCTCTGCCTAGAAGGTTAAAGGCAGTTTATTCTCACTCAACATGGATCTAGCCAATTCTTGTAACGTACAATTTTTCCTTTCGACTATCCCATTTTGTTGAGGTGTTCGAGGAGCGGAAAATTCGTGTTTAAAACCATCTTCTTCACAAAACCTTTCAAAGTCTAGATTTTCAAATTCATCCCCATGATCACTTCTCAAAGCTTTAATTGAAACACCTTTTTCATTTTGAACAAGTTTTGAAAACTTTGAAAAATAATCAAAAGTTTCAGACTTTTTTGCTATAAAAAAAACCCATGTGAATCTAGAATAATCATCAACCAACACTTAACAATAACGTTTTCCATTTTAGTTTACAATATCGTTCCAAACAAGTCCATATGAATTACCGAGAAGTGCTTACATTTTTTTTACGAATTAATGATGAACGAATAAATTTTAGCATGGAGCATGCTTTACACACTTTATCATTTTTAAATTTCTGATGTGGTAAACCTCTAATAAGTTCTTTTATTTCAAGTTTTGCCAAGAAGCCCACACTACCATGTGCTAGTCTCCTATGCTATAAAAATACCTCTTCTTCTATAGCTACCAAAAATCTGGAAAGGGTTAGATCTTCAAATGAAAATGTTTAAACATTTTCTTTTCCTTTTCCTGTGAAAACATTGTTACTAGTGGATGTTTCAATGATTTTGCAAATCCCACTATCGAAAACCACATTCATACCTTTATCACACAGTTGGCTTATATAGATGAGGTTGTAATGTAAATTGTCAACATATAAAACATCAGTTAAAGTAAAAGTACTGTTACCTACTTTACCTTTACCAATAATGTTATACTTGCTATTGTCTCCCAATGTCACACTCCCACCTTTATATTTTTCTAGGTTAAGGAGCAGTGACTTGTCACATGTCATATGTTTAGAGCAACCTAAGTCTAAATACCATTTTTGTTGCTCCTTAGCCCGCCAACATGCCTACACAAGAAAAGAAGACAATAACCCAGAGAAGCTCTTAGGTCCAAGAGTATCAGTGGCTGAAGCATTATGAATAAAAGAACCTTTTGGAACCCAAATTTGTTTTGCATTTTTATTCGTATTCCAATAGTTATGATAATTGCTTGCTAAATTCTTAGGAACCCAAACTTGTATAAATTTTCTATTCTTGTTCATATGCTTACAATTTTTAAAACTATGTCCAATTTTCCACATTTCACATACTTAGGAAAGACACAAGTGAGGTGCATCTATTTATGAAATTCTTCCATTAATGTCATCATTCCCTTTCAAACTCAAATTTACTCTTTTCACAGTCTAGGTTTTGAATATTTGCAACTTTTCAAGTTTGGATTCTAACCTATCATTATCATAAGCTAGCTTTAATCTATCAGATTTTAATTTCTTCACTTTTAACTCTAGAGCATCAATAGTTTTGGTAAGATCATGATACATCAAAAGTAAATCTTTGTAATTGTAGACCTCACTAAAGTCCTCTCCACTGTTTTTCGAATCTGATTGTGTCATAAGACATATATTAGCCTTTTCTTCACTGCTATCAGAAATTTCTTCTCCTTCCTCATCATCCCACGTCGTCGCAGAAGCTTTCTTCTTCTTTTGATTTCCTTTTCCATTTTGAAGCAGTGGGCAATTTGGTTTGATATGTCCCGGCTTCTTGCATTTGAAGCAGAGTAATTCCTCATCTAAATTGTCAGAATATCTTGATTTGTTGGTTTTTGTCTTGTACTTTCGTGGTTTCAATTTGGTCTATTTATTGATGTGTCTGACAGCCATAGCAAGCTTCTCGATAGGATCTCCCGTCACTGTTGTTAATAGTGTCGATTAAGGCTATTGACTACTTCTCGGAATCTGAGTTATTGCATTCTTCTCTTTCCTTCAATTCCATTTCATATGCCATTATATTTCCAATCAGTACTTCCATGCTCAATTTGTTCAAATCCTTTGATTCTTAAATCGCCGTGACTTTAGCCTCAAAATTCATTGGCATAACTTGTAAAATTTTCCTTATAAGTTCTACTTCAGTATATGCTTTTCCAAGAGCTCTAACATTGCAAACCTACACTGAACATCGACTATATAAGTCTTTTATACACTCGTACTTTTGCATCGTGAAGTTTTCGTATTCACTGCTGAAAAAGTCAAGTCGAGATTCTTTCACTTGAGATGTTCCTTCAGTGTAACCTCTAAAATATGCCAAATTTTCTGCATGGTATTACAATGAGAAACTCTGTTAAATTCGGTTTTTTCAAGAGCACAAATTAAAGCATTCATCGCTTTAGCATTAGTCGAAAGCAATTTCTTATAATCAGCATCCCACCTATCCTTTGATTTAGGAAATTCAACATCACTAATGATCACAGTGGAAGTTTTGCTTCTTGTTTCAATAATATCCCAAACATCGTAATCAACAGATATTAACTAAATCTTCATCGTAGCTTTCCAGTATGAATAATCATTACCATTGAATATAGGTGGTCTAGCTAAGGATTGTCCCTTGGAAAAAACATTGTTTTTTGAATTCATAACTCTAGAGTTAATTAAACGCTTGCTCAAATACCACTTGTAGGATCTAAATTAACCCTAGAGGGGGGTGAATAGGGTTTATTGGAAATTAAAAAATAAAAGCAAACATAGAATAATAAATAAACTGCAGAAAAGATAAATTACACACATGAATTACCCAGTGTGGACACACTTTTTTGTTGAAGATGTCACACGTCAGGTTTCTGGTTTGTAACGCGCTTAAGCATTGAGAAAATCGTCAGAAAACACAAAGCGATTTGGTCGAAGTCGTGATGTAAACATAAAAGTTTCCCAAAACCCCTTTAAATGGCCTCTTTTGGGTCCGAAAACATGGATTACGGAGCCTTCTAAGTTCAGGTACAAATTTTGTTTGGCCCAAACGACCTTATGGTTTGAAAGTTACACCCGTTTCCGTGAACCTATGCGGAAATGTCTTCATGGTATTTTCAGACCTGAGAGAAGCCGGCGCACGTGGGCCTCACAACCCCTCAAAACATGCTTCACCAGAATTTCAAATCCCTCACTTCTGAATACCTTGAATCCGGCCTCCATGATTTTCGAATTGTATCCTCCTTTGTATCCCTCTTGGGGATACGAAATTTCGTATCCTCCTGAGGGATATGAAATTTTTTCCACACACGGGGAGAAACAAATTTCAGGGTTTTGGCCTCTAGGGGTACGAAATTTTGCATGTGGTCCCCAAATCTCACCTACTCCTACCTAACCTACTACCTACAAATACCCCTAAGCTCGGCATTCAAATGGATCTTTTTTGGCTTGGATTTTTGGACTTCTTGAAGCTCTCAAGCACCGATAATTGCTGACGTCTCCTTCTGTATGACTTAGACATAGCTTGGAAAATTAAAACGTTGCACAAATGTTTTCCAGCAACACTTGGGCATCTACAAGCATAATTACACTGCTTTTGGACTGTTTTGAACATTTCTTGGATTTCTCGGACATTGAAGCTATTTTTTGGATATTGTTGACCAAGTCAACATATTTTTCACTCAATAAAGAAGAATGACATTTCAGTCAAAGTTTAGACTAAACAACTATTTTGTTGTTTTATTGTAACGCTTTGCACTTAAATATTGTCTGAACTCGTACAACCTTGTAATCATAAATTACAAGATGAATGATTACAATGAAGTAGATGTAGGCGTTAGTGCCGAACCAACTAGGTATTAAAAAAAATTCGCTTACAAAACCTTGTAAACTCGCAAATCCTGCTACTGCTCTAATCCTACGCTCAAAATCTTGACACGATTTAAATCCTAAGTTGTGATTTTCTCAACTATAAAATCATATAGCTACACAACTCAACTAGAACAAGTTTTAACAAGAAGAAAATAAAAGAAAAAAATTACAAATAAAAGACACTAGAATAAGAGAGAAACAATTAGCCACTTTTGCTTTGTCTTTTTGAATATACGACTAGCACCTTCTTTTCAACGGTGAACAAAATCTAGGGTTTTTGATTCTTTAACAAGTTATGGCTAGTTTGAATGAATTGTTGGGCGATCTTTGTTGATTATACAACAAACATTCTCTCTCGATTGAAAATTTGTAAGCACTCAGAAATAATTTCTTTGATTACTAGAAATTATTTGCTTGGGTTGGATGGTTTTGCCGGTGATGAATGGGTGAATTTATAGGGTTTTCAAATCCTTAATTTCTATGATTTCATTTATGAATTGCTGAGAGCACCCGAATAATTTTCAGAAACTCTTAATTGAAATTCTTTCCCAAATATGCTCTTGTGATTTTCTGGAAGGTTTTGAAATCGTGAATTTATTCTTTGCCAAAAACATGACCTTTGAATACGTTGATAAATTCATGCGTGGTTACAACTTTCTGGAAATGACCTTTTAGCCGAGTTTAGGTCATCATATATTTGGAGAATAGATTACTAATCCATTTTTGCATTGATTTCTTGGAACATTGAATAATCCAAAATGACACTTGCATAGTTGAAATTCTTTGTCCAAAATTTACTTGCTGTTTTTACATTTTCCAAAAATTAAAATTGGGAACATTCCCATTTTGAACCAGTGAATTTGTATTTCAAATTATAAAAGAAACTCCCTTTTCTTTTGTAACTATTTGAAAACATTGTGACTTGTTTTCACCATACCTATGTTTGCATTAGCACATATATTTGCACTCTGCCTCATTGCTTTGCATCTGTGAACTGGTGCACCTGCCTCTCTTGTCACCGCACCATTGAATTATGGCACTTGGGTTTGTGTGTATACTAAAATGCTTGTGTACAATATTTTGCACTCTCCTTGGGTTTGTCTTGATATTCATATTCTCTGTCTACCCATGTTGTATATCTGATGCTAGTGCACACTACACTCTGCCTTTACACTGAACTTGTACAATGCTTTGTAATTTGCCACTGAACTTGCACACTGCTTTGTGCATTCTGAAGTACATTTGTACATTGGTTGTGTTGTTACATCTTTGTGAATTTGAATCTTTTGTGCCATGCCATCTTGCACATCTGTGTTGTTGTGCATCCTTTAGTGTTGTTCTATTTATGTCTTGAACTTGATGATGTGTCACTTGAGCTTGAACTCTTTAGTTTGCTACTGAACTGTACATTTGTATTGCCATTGCAGCATCTTCTTCTGCACATGCTCCTTGTTCACTTGAAACTCATGTTTTACGCCACCATGCACATGCATATGTGTAGCCTTTATTGTGCTTTGTGCATGCTTGCTGCACCTTGCTTTGTGTATTCTTTGTAGCCTTTGTTGTGCTTGCCACTTCTATGCCTTGCTGCATATGCATGTATACTTTTCCCCTTGTACACAAGGTTGCTTCACATTTGAAACTCTTTTCCATGCTGCATCATAATGGTTCATTTCCACTCTACTTACATGTTTTCATGTATGCATTGTGTTGTTACACTTTCCCTTATTCGCTGAATTGCCAAGTATTTGTATTCTTGTTCATGGCAATTTTTGCTTGACATGTTGCGCATACATGCTTCTCTACCTATGTTGTATTGATGTGCTATGTTGATCAACCATAGTGTTGTTCCATTCAAGGTGGTATGAGTTGTATCATTTGTGTTGATGGCTTGTTGTATTGACTTGTGACCTGCCTTCTACATGTGCAATGTCGAGTTGTGTTTGACCGTATCTCCCATGTTCACCTGAAAAATTGCCTCTGTGCATATACATATATTTATTATTTCTAATTTAGCAAACTAGTTATGGTTGTGTTGAGGCTGGTTTGCAAGCACTAGAAAATCAATCTACCTTATGGTATTTACACTGAATCACTTTGAATATCATAACCAGTCTAGAAATTGATGAGAAACACAACAAAAATTCTGAGGCAAATAAAATTTAAATTAAATTTATATTTATCTGTAGTAAATCCTATTTTGTTCCAATTTACAGTGTGTGTTTCTGTGACAGGTATGCAGGTGACTGGGCAAGATCTGAAACACGTGAGGACTCAATGCGTGTGTTTGAATGTATGTGAGAGAGTGTATATGAATGACTGAGTAAAATGAGTGAACTGTGGTGTGGAAGAACAACGTATGTGAATGTGATCAGTGAAATGTATAGAAAAAGTTCTGAAAATCATACTACTCTGAATATCCAAAATAAATTAATTTATTAGATAATAAATATTGTTTGAATATTTTAATCTCGTGCAGTATTCAATATTAATATTTACTTCTGTATGAGATGAAATATAAAATAGTACAATTACATACATATTTATAGAATAGTATATGTTTGTTATCATCAAACAAAAAATCATATGGTTATATTCAACAAAAGTAATTTACTTCATCATTAACTAAAATAGATTAGTTAACCATTTAATGAAATTGTTAAACAGTAATACTTCATTTATGATTTTCAATTGATAATCATTTTCAACCATCGTCAATTAAAAAGTGAATTATATTTAAAGAAATCTTATTAAATTAAAACAATTAATCATTAAACTATTGTTCATTCGATTAATCGAAGATCAATTAATCTAATAATCGCTTCCAATTAAAAACAGTTGACTTAGTCAACTTGAAATCATCGGCTAATTTGTTAACTGATTACAATTAATCCTTCCTCTTAGATTACTATAATTAATCTAACTGTTTACTTAAAAACAGTTATTTCAAAACATTAACCCGTAGGTTAAATTCTGACTTCTACCCTTATAAAACTTATTAAACATTTAAAATTACTCTACATAATATTTTATAGCTATTTTTGTAAAAATCACTTATAAATATCGATTTACTTATAAACTTCAATTTTCAATAAAAATATAATACAATCTTCGCTTCAGTTATAAAAATAAAATTTATAACTCTAATTACGTCGATTCGCTTGACGGCAGACTGATGTCTTAAAAATATGGGTTTTAGGTCATGTGCTGCCGACCACTTAATCAATATTGTCAATTAATTAAAAATATCACAACGTTGAATTTCATTTTAGCATCCAACATCCAAACAGGTTTTAACATTACCGAGGTTAAACACTTCATGTATAAACAATATGAAAATAAATAACGCACAAATGTTGAGTAATCCGGTTGGATCCCTCCAACTTGTTCTTCCCTACATCACAGTTCATAATAACATCTAATAACTACATATAAGATAAGAATTTTGATCTAAATGACAGAAATTTTATAAAGATAGTAAATAAAAAAACTAATTAACAATAAGCATCCATTGCATCCAATCATTCAATTTATATTATCAATGATTAATTTCGACTATTTGAATTTAACCACATCATAGAATTCCAGAAAGCATGAGAGTTAAGTCACCAATTCATTTTCGATTGACTAGTCGTGTTGTGTCATTTAATTATAAACAAGCATTTAAAATTAAACGAAATTCTAATCAATTTCGATTCCAACTATACCAGCTGAACTATGTAGCCTTTGCCTCTGCGATACCAACATCTCTTAATTCATTGAATTTTAATAACCCAAATTCATAACCCAAATTTTGTTAAAGCCACATTAACTAGCATGCAGCTATAGTCAAACTAGATCCAATTAGCCTTAGACCTCAATCAATATAGGCTCAAAGATGAATTAGCTCATGCACTTCTTCTTAACTTAGACAACAATTTCATAACCAAACCAATTCAAATCTATTATATTTTCATCCATAATCATTTGTATCACATTTACATGCAATACAGATTCAAACATTCAGATTATCTACTTCAATTTATTTAATACATTAGTCAATTCACATGAAATCTATCCATAACCAATTTATTAGCGATCCATTTAGATTTTATTATCTTGAATTTATTTCAGTTCGTTCATTCATGATTGGTTCTTAATCAAGTTTATTTATTTATACCTATGTAATTTATTTCAGCCATACAATCCAATAGATTGCCAAACATTCCATTTGGCTTCATTAACTTGCATGTATTTCTATTTTCCAAACTCAAGTCAAATTTTTATTGACTCAAGTTACATTTCAAAATCAATTTCATTTTCAACTTATAAGATCCATTTTAACTCAACATAAGTTAAGTATTAAAATTCATATTTGCATACTTCATCACTTAAACTCCATAATCCAATTTGAATTCAATTCAAATCAACATCGGTATATTTGTTGATTACCAATAATTTGAGAAAAATAATTATTTACCTTCTTTACAGAATATACTAGCAACAATAATTTAAAATATTTCATATTCAATTATAAATATGCGCTTCCATATATTTATACACTCAAACTCAATCTAAGGTATTATTAACTTCATCTCTATTGAGTTATGCCACAGAGCAAACGTTATCACTAAACCTTATGCTTTCGTACCAACTGTAATGGGTCTAGGGTTTTCAACCATCAACTAGTGGGCTAAACTCCCACCGTGGCACCACAGTGATACCTCAAAACTGCTTTTTCGATCAACTTCTTGACTCAACCAACCCAATCATGCCCATTGGGACGTGTAGGGCCAAGAGTCTTCTGCTCTCCACCAAACAACAAGTGAGAAACTCCTATCGCGTTCAAGCCAACAACTCTGATACCAACTGTAACGATCCAGAACATTTAACGCTCAAATTTTTGACAATAATACATAATCTTGTATTACTTGCCAAACCCAAGTAACAAAAACCCAGATTTTTGACAGAAAGAAGTTATAGGGTGAGAAAAGAAAGGAAGAAATATAAAAATAGAAGAATAAGAAGACCAGAGTCTCACAACAGAATGGACAAAATATAATATATCAAAATTCTTTGCACAAAAAGAAATTGCGTATATATGATTACAATCAGAGTACATTTATTTCAATACAATGCACACAGCAGAACAATTTAATACCACAAAATACAGATATATGTCATGAATCCAATTTCCCTTTTGAAGCTCTAAACGAAACCTAATCCGACAATATATCGGTCTGACCCGAGTACATTTGACGCAAAGCAAAATCAACCCGGATCAGTTTGGAATACTCTCAATGATAAATTCATAACACAACAACTTATTTAACTTTAGGAAATTCTTTTAAAGTAATTGAACTATCGTAAGACATGATCACACATAAACATGGCATGTGTTTTTATCTTACGATAACCAAAATTACTTTTTATATAAAATCCAATGATACTACAATAATGTCCATCAATTTACAAATAAACAAGAATATAGCCGGAAAGCTTGCATCTCACTTTCCAACATAGTTGGTTTACAACTAACAACGAATGACTTGTATTGATGTTTTTATTTGCAACATGACAATGTATTGGACCACCTCCCGATCAGTATACTCTAGAGCGGATACACTGAGGTTTAACAAGAACATCTTGCAACCCAACCACTCATTAAACTTGAGTGTATCGAATATATTGTCACCCACGGTTGGTAAAGACCCAAAATGCAATCCCGTAAGGTACAGAAATGACAGAAGAAGAACAAATGATATTTCTCTAGATGGTGACAATACAACTCTATTGGGAATGACCCACATAGCCATTTTGTCTGCCTGATTTCTTTAATTTCCCAGTTGATGAGGGTTGAGGTTATGATTACCTTTAATAGAACATCACATTAAGTTTGAATGCCACATCATCAGATTAATCAAATCACTAATTGATGTCCACAAATATACTATGGGTGTTAAGCTAAGAGAAGTTTCCTTCTCCGCAATGAAACCTAGTATATTTGTAAAAATTAATGTAAGTGATCCTCAAGAAATACTCTGTCAGACATTTGTCCATACAAGTTATCCCGGAACAGGATGAATCGAAGGAATCCTCCTAACGCATCCTATATAAGAATCAGCCCAAGGATTAGTAGTGAGTAGTCCTTGCAATCCGAAGATTTCAATCACGATAGAATCGCTATCGAAATAACTCTGGTTGCAAGTCAGAGAAGTTCAACAAGTAGTTCTTCAGCTTATGAAGATCCAAGGTCTTCAATGCTCCATCTTTATAACATCCCTATAGGTTAGATTCGAATGCCCAGTTAGTTCGAAGTGGTTTTGGGTTTAGTTCCCATCCTGATCTCTTCGAACTAAGTCGTCAATTGTCCAAACAATATTCACTTTGATTTTAACTATCGATCACACTAGTTGTCAAGCACATCTGTAGCTCAGGCCCTTTTAATTAGAATTATTCATTAAAATCAATTTATCGATTCTTACAAATCGATTCTATATATATTTATCCTAGCACAGCTCTCTTGTTTTCGTTACTTTGAAAACAGTAATCAATACTTATATTTTAAAATAAACATATTTACCAAACTCCGTTCTTTATTTCTTTTATCTTCAAGTACCGCTATATTTCACATAAAAATTCATTTATTTCCTTTATCATAGAAAATATCATTATATATATACACACTTTTAATCAATCAGTATAGTTCGAATTGCCAAATCTTATCTGAGCCAAAATAATGTCAAGCAACATATTTTTTATAGTATAACTTTAACGGTTTCACTAACTTTATAACTTATCAATTATAGTTTACAATCTCGCTTACGAAAAATTTAATTCTATTTCCAATATCAAAGTATAAATATAACCTCTTATTCTCATTTTCTCGAAAACCAAATATATTGAAACAAAACTGTATCTTATACCTTTTTTATAGGCTTATTCCTAAACCCCTTTTATATTTCTTTGCTACGAAATTATCACTATATTTCACAAACCTAGTTATATTTTCTTACTTTGGAAATATCTTTTTATATTTTCAAACTCTTTCGTATTTCCTTTGCTTTGGAAAAATCACTATGTATTCATAGCTCAAAGGTATAATCCAATTATCAATTCTTATACGATAAAATAATGCCAATCGACATATTCTTATTTGCAAACCCAATGGCTTCTATCTAACTTCAACGTTGAAGACTTGAATTCGATAATGATACTTATGGAAATATAATTAAATTCCAAATACTTACTTTCATTTCCAAACCAATATAACCCCTTTCCATTTCTTCAGAAAAATCATCGTTATTTACTTATTATTTAGAATAAGTGTATTTCAAACCATACTATTTCTGTTATTTAGAAAATAGTGTCAAATGGTATAAATATTATCACATTTCAACTTAGGCCAAACAATGTTAAACTGTTGTTTACTTTAAAAATCAATAGTTTAAATTAGGTTTCAAAGTCCTACAAATAAATTGCAATATTTCTCTTATAAATTATTTCTAACATTTCTACCATTACAAACTAATACCATGTCTTGATAATAGTGAATTCGTTCAAGTTAGGGTATTTTATCTACCTCCCAGACCTTGCTTGACAACGTACTTATCTTAAGATAGATACAGGTTTGTAACTCAAAATCTGATATTAATTCTAATTTATTGATCCATTAAAACATGGTTTCAAAAACCACCCTTATTTTGAAAATCTCTTTTCACATATAATGACTGTTACTTAATTTATTGGTTAAGTAATTTTTTACTATAATATCATCTTTTAAATTTTAAACTTCTTTTAAACAATTTGCTTATAACTTGGATTGTATCGCAAAATCCGATTACTAATTACTTTACCAAACCTAATTACAAAACCTTTTTACCAAACCATTTAACCAATTACCCATTTAGAAATTTCATTTCATTTTCCTTCTCTTACTCAATTCCATAATTAAGTAAATTCTTATTTAAATCATCGAATCAATTTTGAAATCTCTTTAAGAACTTTTATTTATAAACTCGAATTTATTTGAGAGCCCCTACACAATTAAATTCACTTCAAACTTGATTATCTTCTTAAACGAATTCCATTAAAAAGTAATACTATTAATTAAGATAATAGTTAACTTCATCTTTTACTAAAGTAAAAGTAATTTACTTCATCATTAACTAAAATCGATTAGTTAATCACTTAATGAAATTATTAAACAATATTACTTCATTTATTATTATCAATTGATAATCATTTCGAACCATTGTTAATTATAAAGTGAATTATATTTAAAGAAATCTTATTAAATTAAAACAATCATTCATTAAACTATTTTCATTAGATTAATCTAAGATCAATTAATCTAATAACCGCTTCCAATTAAAAAGAGTTGACTTAGTCAACTTGAAATCATCGGCTAACTTGTTAACTGATTACAATAATTCCTTCCCCTTAGATTATTATAATTAATATAATTGTTTACATAAAACAGTTATTTCAAAACATTAACCCGTAGGATAAATTTTGACTTCTACACTTATAAAACTTATTAAACATTTTAAATTACTATACATAATATTATATAGCTATTTTTGCAAAATCCATTTATAAATATCGACTTACTTATAAACTTCTATTTTCAATAAAAAAAATATAATTTAAACTTCGCTTCAGTTATAAAAATAAACTTTATAACTCTAATTACGTTGATTCTCCTCGAATTAACATCTAAAAAATATGGGTTTTAGGCCATTTGTTGCCTACCACTTAATCAATATTGTCCATTGATTAAAAACATCACAACGTTGAATTTCAATTCAACATCCAACATCCAAACAATTTTTAACATTAATGGGGTTAAATAGTTCATATATAAACAATATGAAAATAATTAACTAACACACAAATTTTGAGGAATCCAGTTGGATCCTACCAACATGTTCTTCCCTGAGTCACAGTTGATAATAACATTTTATAACTGCATATGAGATAAACAAATAGATCTAAACGTTGAAAATTTAGTAACGGCAGTCAATAGACAAACTAACAAACAATAAGCATCTAATCAACCAATTTTTATTATCAACGATTAATTTAATTATACGACTTTAACCACATCATAGAATTCCAGAAAGCGTAAGAGTAAACTCACTAATTCGTTTTTGATTGACGAGTCACATTGTTTCGTTTAATTTTAGACAAGCATTTAAAATTAATCGATATTCTAGTCGCTTTCGATTCCAACCAAACCAGCTCGTCTGCATAGCCTTCGTCTCTGCGATTCTAAGGTCTCTTGTTTTGTTGAATTCTGATAAAGAACCGGTAATGTCTATTATAATATTAAACGTGAATTAAACAAATATATGATTAAATTAAATTTATTAATTAAATTAATTATACTAATTAACTTATTAATTAGGTTTAACACCTGTAATCATCTTCCTCATCGCGATTCCTTTCAATCCCAGTGAACACGTAAAAGCTTAATCCCCCAATTTAATCGTCATTGCCTCATCTAAGCACCAAAGGAGACCGCGACCATCCTGTCATCACTGCCATTTCATGAGCTTCCTTCGCTGCCAAACCCGACTCCCCATTCGATCCCCACGCACCAAAGAAGGTCCTCGACCAGATTTCGTCCATATGCCTCATGCTGCAACCACACTCGATCGCAACCGCAACCACCCAAAGCACCACCGCTTGGTCGGCCTCTGTCCACTTTTCCACTTCCCTTCAGGTTACCTCGTCCAATTTTTCACCCATCACTCGGAAATCCACGAAATTCGATCGCCGCTCCCAAAACAGCCCAACCCCGATCATCTCTATCCCACGACCACTACAAGCAACTTCAGACCACCCGATCAATACAAAATTTATAGGCCCCTCTCCCCTCTACAACTTCCCTTCAGCCATCCTCACCTGAAACCCAATGGTTTGCTCGCAAATCCATGGAAAACAAAACTGCCATTACTGTTGTCCTTAGCGATTCCCGGCCACCACAGGTGACCATTAGCCACCAAATTTGACCAATGTTTTGAACATTAAGGCTGGGTATTTTTCCATTTTACCGCTTTTCCATCAGTTTCCTTCCAATTATTTCCGAAATTAACGATTTTCGCTTTCTTCCATAAAAATAATATCGGAAGGAATTCTTTTCGGTAAAGAGCGGAAAAAACCCGAAAAATTTCATCCATTTCCACGGTATTCCATTACATCAAACTCCAGATAAGAACCCAAGCTCGTCTTCCCCACATCTTACATTGATAGCCTTTACAACCAAGCTTTTAGAAACAATAGTACATCCATGGAAATCAGAAGTAACCAGATAACAACAAATCATAGCAACCAATTATATCTCACGTAAACCATCCTAATCGAGATCAACATTCCTCAAACACAAGTCCCGAAGGCCTAAACCAACATCAGACAAGCTCGCAAGAAACATCTTCCTCGACATCAGACAACATATGTGAGATGGTACAAGCAGGACAACCAACATCCGTGACCCCAGCTATCACTGCCTATCCTGCTTCGAAACCGCCGTTAATCATGTAACGACCAACCTTACCATACGTCAAGGGCTAGTGGTAACCCCGGTTCTATAAAAAACTCCATACGACTTTCATCGATCCATATCTAGGCCTTTCAACGATATCCAGGGTACTCGACCATTCAACCGGTCTTTTAGATGTCTCTATTATACCCTTGCTTTGAGTCCGCTGGAACCAATGACAACGATAATCTCTTAGTCTTCAATCTCTAGTCATCCTCCTTGATGGTTATTCATAGCTCAAGCAACCTTCTCGAGCAACCATTATCTACGAACTTAACACCCTTGAATCTGTTTCACATCTGTTGCATTATGACTATTAACAAACACTTCACGATGCTTCATACATTCCTCCTTTAATTCGTGCCAAAGCAATAACCATCGTTGACTCAAAACAAACTTTGTTTGGTCAACATTCTTTAGCTCTTGAACTCCTTAGGTCTTGCTCCTTGGGTCTTAAAAACGACCTAAGACCTAACGACCTAAGATCTAACGATCTAAGATCAGACGACCTAAGCCGTAAAGACCTAACACACTAGTGACCTAAAAACAACGGCCCGACCTTCATCCCTTTCTTGAGCAACAAGCCACATGACCCGAACTCCATGCCACGTCATCAACGAGCTAAGAAAAATGACCTGACTCCAGATCTGACCAAAATAGCTCCAATCTTGGACAAATCATCACTAAACGATAACATCGAGGCAGATAACGCATCCAAAGCATTCAATTCAACAACCAACACTTTATGAAACCATGAACATCATCAAAATGACAATTATTCATCAATAATCATATAAGATTCACTAAATCCTGATAAATGAATGAATAAACTAAAATAATGGATCTAACTTGCATAAACATATGAATCAACATAAGAATTATCGGTTTTAAGTTGCTAGATTAGACGCTATGGTGATTTAAATGAATATATACTTACCATGATGTAGATCTAGGTGAAAACAACTTAAAATGATGAAAATATGAACAAACAACCCATATACTTGATTGAATCCGTGTGAGAGATGCTTATTACACACCAATTCTTCGAATTAACTCGAAATCGTTAAATTATCAACCCGGACAATGAAGAATATGCTTCAAAAACTACACCAGATCAACAAATTTGGCACATAGGGATGCGGGTACACAATTCGGCTAATAGCTGTATCAAATTTGATAATTCTCACATCCGTATCAAACAACAGATTGCGATCCGCACCACCCCAGGCACCCCAAATCTGGCCGTTCATCGTGAATGCTCCAGATTAGTTAATTTGAGTCGATTGTCGATCGTTTCAAATTCATGCCTTCTTTGTATAGAACTTTTGATCGAAAAAGCACACCCATCCCACAAAATTTGTGATCCTTTCGGGTTCTCTCCCTCCTTTTTTTTTAATTTCCCTCGTTTAATATTGTACCCCGTGCCCTATTTCCATTTCTGAAAATCGCTCCCAAAAAATTATAGAAATCCGATAGTTGTCTGCTCAAATCTGCTTCTTTGTCATTGTCCACAAATCGTGCATTTTTATTGCTGGTAAAATTTTCGTTTGATTCGGTTTCTAGTAATCGATATTTTTTGCGCTATTGTTTCAATTCATGCTCAACATGTTGTAGGCCGTAGAGTTATTTATTGTTTTTTACCTAAGGGCGGTTACAAAGCAAGGTTGAACGTTGAAGAAAGTTGGTTTTCGCAGCTGGTCATATACACCATGGTTAGTGCACACATTATTTGATTTATTTCCTTGTATTAGCTAATCATACTGGATATGTAGAATATGAACCTTGAATTTTGTTTGTTAAACTACCATACTCATTCCAGTAAAAAATAAAAAAACCAACTTGTCAATGAAAACATCTAGTAATTGATGTGATTTGTAAGTTGTAACAATTTTTGAATTTATAGGCGGGCAACATGCCATTCAGTATAGACAAAAAGTGGATTAGTGATTCTAATCAAAGATCTCCATACTGTATTGATGGGGTGAACATGTTTATTTGTTTTGTTGAAGAAAACGATGGTAAGAAAGGAGTGTATTTATGCCCTTGCAATCGGTACCAAAATATGAAGACGTTCAAATTAGATGAAATTCATTTTCATTTGCTTAGATGGGGTTTTATCCAATCATATAGCATGTGGTATTTACATGGGGAAAAAGGGGTGGAGATGGGAAAACAACAACCAATTAGTAATGCCACAAGTATTGACGAGGCTGAACATATTGTGATGGAAGATCTAGTCAATGATGCAAATAGATTTCATGATTGTCAACCTGAAAATTCTTTGTTTGATAATGCTAATGTTGGAGAGCAGTGTACGGATGATGGCAATTGGCAGGCCAATGAAAGTAAGAAGTATACGCCACTTTATGAAAGCGCAAAAGAGCCACTTTGTGAAACTGAATAACTTGAAGACCTAATACAAATTCTCAGATAATGGTGTGACTGCACTACTCGAACTAATGAAGGAGTTACTCCCCGAAGGTAACACGTTGCCGACAAAATACCACGACGTGAAGAAGTTCATTAACCAACTTGGGATGAATTACAAAACTTATGACACATACATCAATGATTGCATGGTGTACTGTAAAGATAATACAAATAGAATTTCTTGTACAAATTGCAATGAGCCAAGATATAAGACATTTTTTAATGACGAGAGAAAAGGAACCAAAGTAGCTCGAAAGACATTAAGACATTTTCAATTAATTTCTAGATTGAAGAGATTGTATACTGTACCGTGGATAGCAAATGCAATGACCTGGCATGGTCGTGCCAAGTCTAATCCAAACGTAATGCGTCATCCATGTGACACTTCTCAACGGAAAGCTGTGAATTGTTTTGACAAAACACTCGCAGTCGAGCCACGAAATGTCACACATGGAATAGCAACAGATGGTTTTTGTCTGAATGCTTCTCTTACTAACCCTTATAGTTGTTGGTCGGTAATTGTAGTGCCGTATAATTTTCCTCCATCTATGTGCATGAAACGGGAGTTTTCAATGTTAACACTGTTGCTTTCTGGGCCAAAGCATTCGGGAAAGGATATTGATGTTTATTTAGAGTCGTTGGTAGACGAGTTAAAGCAGTTATGGAAAAGAGTTGTTACATATGATTCATCAAATAAATCCGAGTTTACAATGAGAGCTAGGGTGTTGTGGGCGATCCATGATCACCATGCTCTTGGAACTTTATCGGGATGTACAACTCACGGTTACTTTGCATGTCCCGTTTGTGGGGAAAACACTTGTTCTTATCATCTTCCTGAAAGTAAGAAAATGTGTCTTATGGGACATCGAATTTATCTACTTAACGGACACAGGTTTCGATACGAGAAGACAAATTTCAACAATGAACAAGAACTTAGTCGTCCTAAAGGGCCATTGAATGGTTTTGAAGTTGAAAAGAGAGTAGCGAATGTCAAAATGAAAATCGTAAACACAAAGAAGAAGTTGGTCGAAAAAGGAAAAAGTCGACCGTTGAAGAAGGTGATAATGTTTCTTCTTGGTATAAGAGGTCTATCTTTTTTGATTTACCATATTGGAAAGCAAATATGATTCGATATAATATTGATGTTATGCATACAGAGAAGAATGTCGCAAAGCATCTCATCAGCACCATTATGGACCATAAAGAGAAGTCAAAAGATTGTATCAATGCACGCAAGGATATGAAAATTGTGGGTGATGGTAGATCCCAAAACAAAACAAAAAACAATCATACCAAAGGAACCTTTCACATTAGGCAAAGAAGAAAATAAAAGATTTTGCACCGTATTGAAAATTTTGAAAGTACCTAACAAATTCTCCTCTAACATCCGCAACAACGTGAGCATCAATCCTCCCGAACTAAGAAATATGAAGTCACATGATTACCACGTCATAATGCAACATCTGCTTCTGGTATTGCTTCAACATAATTATACACAACATAAGGATCTACGAAATGCAATTCATCATACTAGTCTATTCTTTAACATTTTGTGCTCAAAGATGATCGATAGGGAACACCTTATAAAAGCAAAGGCTATGTTGGTGGAAGCAATGTGTGTTTTTAAAAAACATTTTCCACCTGCATTTTTTGATATTAGTATCCATGTTATGGTTCATTTAGCCGATCAAGCATTGGTTGGTGGCCCTGTTAGATATAGATGGATGTATCCTTTTGAACGGTAAATAACTAATTTCAGTTATGTACATAAACATATAAATGGCTATCATGTGCAAGTTATAATTGATCACAATCATAGGTTGATGAAAACATATAAAGGGTATGTGCGCAACAAAAGATACATTGATGGGTGTATTGCAGAAGAATATATCATATAAGAAGCTAGCCTTTATTGCATGGAACATATCCCAAATGGAGGTTATGGCAACCATAAACATACCCGCGAAGCATTTTTAGACGAGGATGATGAGTTTACTGGTGAGATACCTTTGGATAATGGTAAAGTTATAACGTTGACCTAAGTGCAATTCGAACAAGTGCGTAGATGAGTCCTAAATGAGTATGATGGATTGGATCCATGGAAGAAGTAAGTTCATGAAGTAGGTTTCGAATTTCCAATTTTTAATTCAATTTATTCATTCATCTCAATATGTGTTATCTACGTATAGAAGGTACAACTCCTATGTGAAAAGCTCTAAATTTCAACCACGAGACAAAGGTATAACAAACATCGAAGTCATTAAACCTTTTACTATATGGTTACATAATGAGGTATTACATCATCTAAAGTATTTCACGTGTATATAAGTTTGCAATACACCTTCGTGAACATGCTTGATTTTTCTTCTTGTGTTTTATGTAGTAGTTGAATTGCAGCGATGTAGAACCAACTCATTAGCGGCTAATACACAAGTCGATCATGGCGCGTAGTTGAATGGGTTTTTATTTTCCACGAAAATGCACGAAGACCATATGGTAACACAGGGTAGCGGTGTATGCATGAGAGCAATTACAAAATTTAGAGCGAGTGGTAAAGATAAAAATTATAAGGAAGCAGAAACAACGTATTACAGAGTCATTCAGCAGATACTTGAGTTGGATTACATTTATTTCAAGCAAACAGTTTTTTATTGTGATTGGGTAAAAGTTGAGGATAAGATCAATGGTTACAAAATCGATCCCACTTCAAACCTGATCATGATTAATTTAGGAAAATTAAAGAATGGAGACAATGTGAATGATGATCCAATTATTCTTGCATCAGAAGCGAGTCAGGTGTTCTACTCAAAAAATTTAAAAAATGACGGATGGTCTGTGGTTTGACATACACCAAAACGGTTGACTACAAATGTGGATGACATTGAGTCTCCTACCGTCTATCAATCAGCTTTAGAAGACAGTGAAAAACTAGAAGATCTAACCAAACTCATGTGTTAACTTATGAATTGTTGAATGCTTTTTTTATCAGGGAATCATATGTATTTGGAATGCTATGACCTACACATTTTGATTCATGGTGTTTGTCCCGATTCTTAATGTTGCTTCTATTTCGCAGAAAAATACATTGCAAGATCCCTCATCATCACATGCATCATGTTCGAAAGATCAACAAGTTGAACAATACCTACTTGGCATTCCAGTCTCAGAAAATGCTCCAAAATTCGCTACTACGCTTGGTAAACTAGTACGATCTTATGTGTCGATCTCTTACACAAGTCGGAATAAAGTACCAAAAACATATAAGGACGACGTTTGGAACCAGTTGGTGGTAATTTTGTGAAAAATAGCATACAAATGTTACAGTTTATTTTTACAGTCTCTGACTCTTAATTTTTGCAGAAAATGTATACGCTTGAGCCGCTTTCAAAGGAAATGTTTTCAAAAAGAATGGCCGGGGCTTTTAGGAGACACAAGAAAAGCTTGAGAGCAACTTATTATGATATTTTCGACAATGACGAAGAACGGATGAAAATTGTCACCTATAATTGCTCAAGATGATTGGAACGAGTTCGTAAAGAATAAAGCAACGCCTGAAGTGAGCGGAAGAAGGGAGGCAGGCAAAAAAAAAAAAAAAAAAATAGATCCAATCTAAGTTATGCCCATCAGGCAGGACGTAAAAGTCACGCTAGAGTAGAACACGAATTGATAAATTATTTGATCATTTTCTTTCAACAGTATTAAAAAAACACAATTAAGGGAGTGAATATACATGAAATGGAATATATTGCAGATCATTGCAAGTCCATCTGCAAATATCAACCATCGTCAAGTATGGGAGAAGACACACAGGAATAAAGATGGTACCATATCAGATGCAACATCTGGGTACTTCGTAAGTTTTTACTTGTATTATGGTTATTATGGTTAACATCGAGCAATTTATTGTGATATCTTATCAAATGTTGGTGTAAACGCATTTACCTTTTATCCCAGGATTAAATTGCCAAACTAAAGGAAAAGATCACTGATAGTGATGAAGAAAAATTGCATTTTGATGAAGATATCTTATCACAAGTGTTGGGTAAGGATACAAGGGGAAGGAGCCGCGCTGTTAGGAGCATCGTACTAAAGATGTTTGTTAAGGCTTATGCCATTGCACATAAACGATTCAAAGATGTTCATGAAGACAATGATGAGTTGAAAATGAGGGTGGGAAGCTTGGAGGGTATGATGATAGATATGAAGGGTACAGTGGGAAATTTGAACGGAAAAATGGAGGTTCTGATCAACATGGTAGGAACTTTGACTGATCAAGGAATTCACGCACCGTTAACTACGTCGAATGGAGGACGCAGCAGTACACAAATCAGTGCATCAAAGCGTGTTGCTTCTCCGATCCAGGATATGACCAATGTGGTGACCAATCAACGATGTGGAATTCTCAACTCTGATGTAGACATAGCAGCAACAGGTATTTATTAACAGTAATAACTCAAACTTCCCTTCAAATTTCAATCTACTGCGTAATATACAGTTTTAAAAAGAGTTTGATAGAACTTGTTTGCACAATTTTTTGTGATATGCACGATGGGTTCGTTTCATTTTCTTTGACCTTACTGCTAATAATTCTAAAGCGAGTGCTTAAAGTCGTATGGGATACGTACTCCAGTCTTCCTGTTTTAATAAAATTAAGCATATTTTATTAATATTGTCTTTTGAAATTCTCGACTTTATTGCAACAAGTACTAACTGTCGAGATCCTTCATCATCCAGATGCCATGGGATTGTTGTACCACCTACACATAAAAAGTGGTTTTGGACAGTATACTGCTACCAGATGAGAAAACCTCAAAACTGAATTGTCAATTTGCAGAGACCTTTGATGAAGTCGGAGTGGGTAGGTTTGTGTGTCATGCGAAGTCCCTGATTCGATATCTTTAGACGTTGAAGCAGGTAATACACCTGACTCTTGGTTTACTTATGAACTAAAAATTCCATGACACTGATGTTTGCATTAGTTTCATGAACTCTCTTGGTGGCATACACATGCATAGTATAAGGCACGATATGCACACACGAATACAAAGCCACGATACTGACTTGCCCAGACCTTAACTGCCATGACCTAAGCAATAATACATCGGAGTGTTCACTACGAATATCGTGGCTTCGTGTTCGGTTTTTGTTACTATGTAAATACTCTAAATATTATTTGTTAATGTTCTACAAATTGATTGATCCGCTAATAATTCATGTATATACATCTGCGGTTCATGAGGACTTATTTCGTATTGTTTGTCTTGATCATGTTGCCCTTGACTATTTGCCCATGTATTTGTTACAACACCAAACAAGCGACAACAAACTTTCATTTGTTGGGCATATGGAAGGTCACAACACCAAACAAGAGACAATACGAAACAATTCCATAGACAACAAGTACATGGGAAAATAGGTTAACATGATAACCTCATGAAAACACTTCCCATGTACAACATCACAAATTTATATTACTTACACTACACAGTCTGCATCAAAGAAAGTAAAAGTAGCTTCAAAATACATTTCTCAACTGCTAGCAGTTGCAAGTGAATGCAACTTTTACCTAAGGTTAAGTGAAGCAACATTTGATACTTGAATAAATCTAATAAGCATGAAGACCCGACCCAGGTGCATGAGCTCTAATGCAGCCACCTGGTGGGTCACCAAGTAAATTCTTAATTAGAAAGAAAGTTAAAACCTGTGGCTCGTTATGTAATCCGGATATGCTGTTATGTTATGTAAATCGGATATGTTCGTTATATAAATCGGATATGTAATTCAGATTTGTTGTTGTTATGTCATTTAAAAATATTGTACTTTTGTTGTTATGTAATTTAGATATGTTGTTGTTATGTAATTTGGATATGCTGTTGTTATGTAATGTGGATATGTTATTGTCATGTTGTTGATTGTGTATTCGATTCATATTTAGATTTGTAAAATCCATTTGTTGCGGCTGCCTAAATATATGGGGAATATGCTCACCGCCTCCTTTAAAAGTAGTCGACATTTTTATAGCATTATCTGAGATAATGCCAGTTGTCGTTATCCCAAATAATGCTACGAAAAATGCGCATTACTTTAACTGGAGGCAGTGACCATTTGACATAGCATTATCTCGAACAACGCTGTTTAGCATTTTCCCAGAGAACGCTCTGGCAATTGGTCACTGGCTAAACAAGAGTTGTTTTCATCTACTTTTCCACTCAATTTCATTATTTCCTTTCAATCTTGTGCTTTTCCAAAACTCAAAAAATGGCAACCTAATTTTCAACATCATCTCTATTTCAAAAAACTACCAATTTGTATCTAAGTATTTGCAATTGAGTTGGAAACCAGGTTAGGAGCTGGTTTAACGAACAACGTTGCTTTTGTTCCTGAGACACAACTTGAAGTTGTGCAGCAGGATCCGCAGATACAGAATTTAGACGATGCAATGGTTGAGATTCGTCCAAGACGGGGGTTACCGGATAGAGTGACGGATGCAATAATGTCGTGTCGTCGCATACATGTGCTTCGTAATTTACAATCTTCTCAAGTGTATTGTAATTGTGGTGTAGAATGCGGTATAGTTAGTTGCAGAAATGACAAGAATGTAGGTCATCGTTTCTGCCACTGCGAATATTATGAGGATCATAAAATTTGTCCCAAACAAATTCAATGTTGAATTTTTTTAAATGGTTGGATCTTGAGATGTGTCCTGGAGGGGTTGAGTTACGCATTGGAGATGCAAGCGGAGAACAAACGATTGCAGAAACAAAATTTAGAGTATCGGAACGCGTTGATGGATCGAGGGTACAACTTTACAGAGTACCTTCCTCTAGTGGATCCGACACTAGACCGAGTAATAGGAAGTAACTATATTATGAATGCATTTTAACTCTATTAATTATGAAATTTATGTAATACGTTGATGAACTAAGTCGTATTGGTTATGAATGGAACTCGGATGATTTATGTAATACTGAAAAGTTACAAGTGCTACAGCGATAATACAAATACACGAATTTATATACTTATGTACATCGATTCTTCTTATTACCAACAACTTCGCATTTACAACACCTGTTTCTTTTTGAAGTCCGACCTTTGTTATTGTATCGAACATCTTGTTGGTAGCTTGGACATGGTGGAAATCCTAAGGATGTAATATTAAAGCTCAAAGGACTAAAACTCGACAATACATTTCGATGACCAATTCTATCTTTAATATGTTTACATTCAAGGTTAACGCCTACGAGAGCTGTTTCTTCTGCTACTTGAACCCATTTACTCTTTAAAACATAAAATTATATGGATTTCTTTGTCGTTGAAAACATTACATCCACTTCTTCACCATCGGCTATTTTAATGACTTTCGATCCAGTGTCCGTAGGCCCGTTACATACCGAATCAATGTCAAATTCATCGGATTGAATCTTAGTCGATTTATATATCGAATCTTTCAGCTGAACAAGTTACATGCGCGAAATATTTTTGCAGGTTTATGCGACCCTCCAACGTATTTGCCAAAGTTAACATCGTTTAACACCAATTCACCATCATAATAAAATATGGTAGGAATACATTTAAGAGTCATTCTAGACACAAAATAACAACAATTTAACTATATATAACGAACTAAAAATTCAAATGTCAATAAACATACTTTGAACACAAAATGAGTTCTGTAACTTATCGATTGATGAGAAGATCTTCTAAAAAAACCAAAAAAGTATGATGTTATACAAAACGGGGAAAACTTTTTTTTTCGGAGGTGGAGTTGTTAAGTGATAAAGGAGGGAGTAAATGGGAGAGGTGAAGGTTTAATTAGGGTTTCATATCAATTTAGCAGCGGTAAAAACTAAACCCTAAAAGGATCTATTACGAAAATAACAGATCGAATTAAAATCATACCAGATTCAAGTTGAATTCGTGGATTTGATATGTGTATTGGGGATTGATCGAATCCAACAGCGCGTCAATTGGCACACCTCCATAAGTATCCACAAACATCTGTCTTCGATTTCGTCATACGAATTGAAGTTGAAAAGAACGGTGCTAGCCGTAAAGATTAGGGTTCGATTTTCCCTATTTTTAACTCGTTCTATTTTTCTGTGTATATTTGTCTGAATAAAGAAAGGTCGGCCTTCTTTAGTATGTATTGAACGAGATAAAATAGGGGTGAGTCATTCTTATACCATTTCAAAATAAAAGTAAATATCAACATTTTGATTTTCTTTTCTTAAGAATGGTTCTTCACTTCTCCAGATGTTTTTATGTGTGACTCTATAGGTTATTACAATGTTGACAATGATTTTAATTCGTATTTAAAATCATAAACAGTGATTGGCATCAAGCAATACGTCGTTGCTACCCAAGTTATAATAAGATCAACGATTCGATACAACCTTTCCGTGACCAGTGTGTCAATGTAATATAATCATTTTAACCAATATATCCAAGAACAAACTAGAGGCATGGATCGTATCATCCTCGTTATAATTTAATCCGATTTTCTTGATCGATGAGTAGTCTGTTTAAAACAAATCAATATTTGAGCATGGCCATGCATTTCACAGTCTCACTCAATCAAGAGGCACATGGATATCACTATGAATATATCCTAGGGTTAAATTCCATCTAGATCATTCATAATTTTCATTCACTCCAAGATATATCCAATAATCACCGTTATCATTACTCTGTTACGAAATAACTTTAGATGATATCAAAACACAAATATCCTCGAATAAAATTATAATGATTTCAGGTCTGAGGACCATCACATCACTGTCGCTATGAGAACAACTTATTATACTGTTGATTATATTACATGTAGTTATCTCACGGTGGGTCAGCCCAATATGCTATTCTCCAATACGTATTTATATCTTGACTTTAATATCACATATATTAATGATCAATGAGATGTGATCATCAGTTAGTCAATATACTAGTCTCAACGCTTTATTGTTGTCCTATATAAACAATAAAACTCGACTAGGGACATTTAAGAATTGTAACGCTTATCACATTATATAATCTCAAATTCAGTCTTACTCGAATTATATAATTTCGTATTATTATTCTAAGGACTTCTACAAGTAAGTAGCAAGAGATGCATACGTGCGTGTGTCCTATAAGTATGGGGTTAGCCTACAAGGATACTTGCATATGCTGAATAGGAACGATGGCATGTTTCCACGGCTGTCATATTTTAACACGCTTTACATGCTCAACTGGTCATAAAGTTGTACCCCTGGGTAAGAATTTTGGGTCCATAATTGTAGCTCGTGGCATTACATTGATCAAGCAAGTATATTTAAGCTTCCAACATCCAATTGCATGAAACCAACGATTTGCCTTTGCTAGTACATTGGACTAATGTAAAAATCAAATAATCTTACTAATTTGGCATTTGGCTGCTATGTCCTAAACAACAGAGATTTAAAGCTAATTTTACCTTTTCACGTATCTGCTCTACGTGGTATCCTTGGGGGTGACCCTGGGGTAAAGCCACTAAAATAACCGCATAGGATCATCGACCTCATATTGTGCATATTTGAACATGTTCTGACAGCTAAGAACCTCCGATATCTCGATTCGTTATCGATTATTTAGGAAATTTCAGAACCGACCCTGGATATCCTTAAGACACCACGTAAGACGGCTGCATGGTACCTTGAAACACCACAAAGTAGCCCTACGTGGTTTTATTAGGGTACCACACAGTAACCCTATATGGTGCTTGCGAAGGCACCACATAGATCAAATGCGTGATGTAAGTAGAACTTAAAAGATAAATAGAAAAAAATGTTATTTTATCTTTTATTTTTTTTAAATAGGGCTGCTCAATATATTTATGGGGTTCTAATAGAATTAGGAAAGATTTAATCCTGCATATAGTATATAAATTCAGGGCATATATTGTTTGAAAACAAAATCTTAGATTTACGTTTTCAATGTATGTTCAAACAATGTGTATTCAAAATTACAAAAAAAAAAAAAAAAAAAAAAAAAAAAAAAAACCACAATTGGACTAACTTTTTGTTACACTAAAACAAGCATTCATCCATACATAAATAATTTTACAATTTTTATGGACACTTCTGTAAGTTTATGATGAAAGCAAAAGAAAATGACTACTGTTAATTTCAAAGGCGGAAAAATTCAAAATATTTGCCGTCTCACAGTCACCCTCCGTCTGAACATTGTCACGAATCAAAAGTTAAAGAAATCAAAACCATAATCATAGAATAGAAACGGCGTAATATATTGGCAACATTTCCAGATTTTGTAGGCTGGAAAATGCATTTAATTATTTAGGGAACTAAAATAAGATGAAGATTTGCATATACTAGTGAAAGTGATCTCCATGTGAATGGCTTCTGCAAAAGAATCAACTAAAGAAACTGCTGATTTGGCTAATAACTCACACAACCAACTTAACCCATAGATAGCAAAAAAATTATAGCAGTATTTTGGGATTTGCTATAGACATAGGAAATCAGCGATTTTAGATTATTTAACTTGAACAATAATCATATAAACCAATTTCTACTTTTAAGCCAATAAAGATTTTTTTATGTTTAAATTAGATTCTTTTATTTAAAAAAAAGTTGGTTCCGGCAATTTGGTTGTTTGACAGTACTCTGAGTTATGATAACCTTCACGATTGTCAAAGCAACCCTGAAAAAGCAAATTGGATTGAAATTGACCTAATCGTACAAAGGCAATTGTATATTTCCGGATCTTCCATATGAAAGCAAACAGCAACTAAAATTTTTTTGTGCAAAAGAACTTCCTAATATTATGTCCTTATATGGCCATGCATATAGTTTATTTGGCAAACTGTCGACACAGGACAAACTATAATACGCAAATACTAGAGTAATATCATATTCAATCCATATTATCCATTGCATCAATTAGTGTATGCATGTTCGCTGTAATGGAAACAACTCAATTGTTTAATCTCCTTTCCGCCTTTGAGCGTTTATATACAAAGTTTGAAAGCTTGAACAGTTGAATTGCATGCCCATTTTAGGCAATAACATGGTGCCAACTTAGCACCTGGTGTCTTACGTAGTTCATATAGGTTTACTTATATTGACCATGCATTTAATTAATATTCATTCATATTAATATTAATCATCGTAATCATGTATTGTAATGTCTCCAGAAGCTTCAACAAAGCAATGTTTATTATAATTACATGTTACCATGCAGTGCAGATTGTTTTTATATATTTTTGATATGGAGATTAAATCGTCATCTTGGCCATGGAAATAATTCGTCCATCTGTCAACTTGATAAGTTGACTACTGAATCAGTACTACATTTCGGAAGTTTTAAAAATGTTATTGAACCTTTCTTGGTCTAGTATTACCATAGAACGGTGAGAAAACCGACCGTTAAATTATATTATAATAAAAAAGAAAATATTTGTTAATTTTTTTCTCATTTAACTTTTTTTTAAGGTAATTGTAAATTCGACTCTACACAAAATATGAAACCAGAAAAAAGCGGCCGTTTAATTACATCTTTAAAAAAAAAAAAAAAAAAAAAAAAAAAAACAAACAAACAAACAAATTATCATTACTCTTAGTTAAACACATAATGGTAGTATGCTTCATAAATTATTAAAAATGAAACATATATATTAAAACATAATTATGAACAGCACTTGGAAATGCAAGAACAAACATGACATAATATTTTAAGATTAAACATACAAAATGGATCTGGCACCCATAGATAGAGGTGTCCGGATAAGCTAAGTTCGCATGTGGGCCAAGTAAAGTTTCAATGAACCTTTTTTGCTATATATATTAGCTCAACCCTTAAACTCCCTAATCAAGAATTAGCCACTTGATTGGCAGTCGTACAAATTGCATAACAAAATACTCTTGAAATATCTCTTCAACTAGACTACTTTTTTTCCCAGACATTTTTCAAGCAGTATCTCAAGCATCATACAAAAGGCACTCGAAATATACATGGCAATTATTGCATACGTCAAGATAAGCAGCAATTTTCTCTTAGTGTCCAAACCAGTAGTTTTTCAGCAAGCAAAAGCATTAAAGAGCAGCCACATTCTGGAACTGCACAAACAATGATAATGTAGTTGGTGATGAAGTTGTACTTGGTAATGGATATTGAATGCTTTGTTGATGATTCAATAGGGTATTTGCTTGTAAGTTAGGTATACTTAGCAACAAGTTATATATTTGTCGGCTAAAGCATGAAAAGCACAATTATAGATCATGGAATAAAGATAAACATTTGAGATGAAGTTTTCAACCTAAGTAAGTGAGTAAGATATGTGAACAATAACACACATAATAAACAATAAAAAACCAAGAAAGAACCAACATGAGAGACAAGAAGAAGAATAAAGCAGTTGCATTCCTTGATAAGAAGGTTTATTGCTAAAATTTACTTCATGAAAGTTCACTTGTGATGTTGACTTATTGTTCAACCGGAATTTAGATGCTCAACGCAAATATTGTCAAATGTTTATCTTAAGATTGTTAGATAACAATTTTGCGATAAAGTCATAAATAAAACACCAATTTGACATAAGGACTAACAAGTCAAGCGTAACGGAAAAGTTACCATTTTGAAGAACGTCAGCGATGTTGAAAGAACGTGCATATGATAAAAATGGTCTTCAGGTAGTTGCTCATCATTACTAGGCATTGGTGATGCATTCAAATCAATAGGGCATCCATGATGTATCTCATTTTCTTTGATCATGCAAAAGAAAATAATTTGCATAATTAATCAAAATTATATTTATATATCATCGATACAAAAATATATTTTCATTGATTAGTTTTCATGTCGTGTATATATTTTTATGACAAAAAGTTCATAAATACATAATAAATATATAAATATTCAAACTATAATTTACCGATTATTACTCACAATATATACTCTAATACATTTAAGAATAAAATGAGGAAGTAAGAAAATTTACCGTTTGGAAGATCGATTGTGATTTTGGCAGCACTTGCATATGATCACTGTGATCTTCATATATTTGCTTATAATTACAAGGCAATGGTGGTGCATTCAAATCAATCAAAAATACCTGAACATACAAAAGGAATTAGCGTGCATAATTTATCAAAATAATATTTGTCATCGGTAAACAAAACATCATCCGGTATTTACCAATTATTACATATATAGCATTGAAATTCAATAAATGAAAGCACTATTATTTTTTTTATTAATATTAAGTTTCTTTAGTTGTACGCAAGTGTTACTTTGCTCATATCTAAAACAACAATCTTTACAATAATCCGAGGTACTGTTCACATTATATTTTATAGCTAGACTTGTTCACTTAACACATGATACTATGGGGTTTTGGTTTTAGGAAGCGCTGATAAGTTAACAAGGAGTTCATAGTCCAATAGCACATATTTCTTAATAATCAAAATATTCTTAGCTGCAATGTCATTGTTACTAGGGGTGCGTTCTTAACGAACGAAAACGGGGTATTGGAGCGTGACATTTGAACGGAGAATATGAGTGTGGTACTGCAGTGAGCGGGGAATGTGTTTTTAGCTACGAACGGTGTATTTGAGCGGTGTATTTAATTGTTAAATTAATTGTTTTGAATTAATTTATGTACTGATTTTTAATTGGACCGTTAAATCTACTTAGCGAATGTGTTTTTACCATTTAAAAAAAAATGAAAATTGACATTTGTACAACAGAAGACTAAAAATTTGGTTGAAGGTGGAACTTGATCTCTGGTCTCTCTCCAACAAGCCATGTGCACTTACCAACTAAGCTATGTTTACTTCTAGTACTAAGTGAGAACAGACATATTAATTACCTTGCGTCAGACGCGTCCAACGCCAAATGTATAATTTCCAGCTTTGGCAAAGCGTGGCTGAGAGCATGGTGGGCCACATTCTGGCGTCCGACACATCAGACGCCCCCAAAACTGATTGTGGCATGCTGAAAGACTGCGAATGCACCCTAAGTATTTCAGAAGCTGCCTATCATTTTGTGCATGAAATTCAGCAGGATCCCAGTATCCTTTCCATGCCAATTTCTTTAGTAAACAACAGGTAGAAGTAGTATCCAATGCATATTTGGGAACTCCAATTGAATTCAGGTTGTTGGCTTCAGTAAGATCGTACATCATATTGGCCATCTTATCATGGTCTTCTCTATCATTCAAATTATCAAGTTCCCAGATTATGTTAGGAAAATCAAGCCAAGAATTTATTGTATTAATAATACAAACTTACCTTTTACGATACTAATGCAAATTGAAAATATAAACTGAAAATGAAACACAAACTCGCCCCTTCTTGTTTCCTGATAGCATTCACCAAATTAGAATCTACAGATAGATCGGAATTGATGTTAATCAACGGTAGGATGATCAACAAGAAAGTAGGCGTTGTGTTGATAAGAGGTTTTCCTGAGAACGATTAGGGAGAGAAAATTATAGACATTAGAATTTTTTGTTGCCAAAACAAGTCTTCTTGAATTTGGATTAACGATAGTCGAAACGAAAATGGGTAAAAAGAATAAGCAGAAGAAAAAAAAGCTCAGAATGAATTTAAATAATAAGAGGAAATAAGAATCAGTAAAAGATGCAGAAGAAAAAGGAAGCGTTGAATGCAGGAGAAAAAAAGGGGGAGCATGAAAATACAACAGATTATTATATTTAGCGATTACCTGATAAAAAAAGAGAGACAAGAGATGTTGTAGCAGTGGATTAACAATTGAGGCAGCAAAGTGGAGCTGTATTTAGAGAAGATATTGGATTTGAGAAGAAATACAAAGAAGAAATGGAGAGAAACAGTAGAGAAGAATTAAGGATATGAAGAGGAAGATGAAAATTGGTTTGGAGAAAAAATCATACGGAGAAGAAACAGGGTTACGGGAGAGAGAAAATCGAGGAAGCTGCAGTATTTCTAAGCTTTAGAGAAATTGATTTTGGGCAACTCACAGTAAGCAAACCTCTCTAATGGTCGGTTTGATAAATCTTCTTGACTATTAAAATACAGCATGTAGATAAATGTTGTTTACTAGGACAAAGCTTTAGAATTTCCTAATTGACCTTTATTTTTTTAGATGCAAATAAAAAAGATAAGACAACAATCAACTTAACAGTGATATATACTGAATTTCAAATTTGGCATCACGAGATCTGCTGTTACCAAAACAGGTACAGATAGTTTCACTTATGGAGCTTCTTAGCAGTTGGGAAAATTATACTGTTTCCATAAAAAGGCTTCATCGTGGTAAGCTTCTACGCTGATATAATCATTACATACACCCAGACGAGACCACTTCTTCTGCCCTATTTCCCCCTGTGTCCCTCCAATCAAATCATCTGATTTCCGCTTTTTTGCATTTAAGTCCCCCAACAATTGAGGGATTTAACTGCAAAAGGTAGAAATCAGGGGTCTATGATTGGGTGAGACACGGAGAGACACAGAAAATGGGGACAGAACAATTGGTGCGCACCCAGACTTTAAAGAGCTGTTGTTTGAGTTTCAGACTTCTACACTTATATAATCACTACACACACACACACTCATATATATATATACACATACATATATATATATAACTGTTTGTGTCTTACTTTGTGTTCTATATATATATATATATATATATAACTGTGTGTGTGTGTGTAGACACACATATATAACGCAAAAAAGAGATAATAACCAATCTTCGGTGGCTAACAAAAATGGACTAGCAGAAGAACTAGTACGGTAAAGCAAAAATATGACCCCATGATAAACATATATGGAACTGTTTTCGATAAGATATGAAGCAAATGAAATAACGTGAATCTGTTATTAAGGGAAATCTGTTAGTTATCTCATTTTGCTATCGGATCAAGTTTTGTAAACGAGCTTAAACTTACTTTTTTTAGTCCAACAACAAGTATGAAAAGAAAAGAACACCATAAAATTATAGTGGTTTGGCACTGTATCTATGTTCATTGCTTGTAATCTATTATTTATATTGTTTAATTATAAATACTGTCAGCGACGAAACCAGGAGTTTCGTTTGTGTTGGGCAGAACTATGCAAGTGATCGCATATTTAATAAAAAAGTGTTAACTTTAAGGGCATCACTAAAGTATGGCAGTTTGTACCTTTAAAGAATACTGCGGAAGGATCCTTAATTTTTGTCTAAATAAAGCGTAAAAATCTACTAGATTTCCACGGGTAAGAATCACCGCAGCAGTTGCAAAAAGCGTTCTTATTTTCCTTTAGTGGGTATAAAATTGTATTAGGAACTGCAAAGAAGTCGATTTGGTTTTTATGTTTCTGAATATATTTGATTTTTGGTTTAGGTTCGTATGTTTTTTATTTTCTTAAGTAGGGTAGTTGCCCACCTCAGCCACAAGCTAGAAACGTCGTTGAATACGGTTATGTTTCATGTAAGAAATTCGAAGAGAAAAGGCGGATCCCGAAATCAGAAAAGTCTGGACATGAAAAAGCCTAAATGGTACTCTCAAATGAAGCCAATGGGTGGTATTTGTAGGTGAGGATTCAATCTGGATCGATACGTAGTTGAGCATGAGGTGCGAAGTAGTGGATAAGGTGGGGGAACGAAGAGAAAATGGTGCAACACATCACTAAGAGTAATTAATCAGGTTCAGATCAATCAGATTGGTATAATCGTATCAATCTAGACCATGTTAGAATTTGATCAAGAGAGCACAGAGAGATTAAGTAGTAAAACATAAAAAACTACATTGTTATATCTTTATTGATTGATTTTACAAAAGATACCTTCTTACATTGTCAATCCTTGCCTCTATTTATGCATAGTTTATCCTTATCGAAAAGAACATTATAGATAAGAATATTTTAGAGCATATTTGGGTCAATTATAATAAATTATTCAATACCAAATATAAACCCAAATCAATACAATCAAATAAAGACAACATATCTTCTAGCATATTCTCTAACATCCCCCCTCAAACTCACGATGCGAAACATCGTGAGTTTGCCAAATAGAAGCTGCAGACTGAAGAGTAGCAAGATCGAACTACCATTTCAATATTATTAGAGAGTAACACCGAACACCAAGCATCAAACATTCAACTACAACTCCAAACAACCCAACAATTTCAATCCGAAACTCTAAAGCAACTCACCTATCTTCATTCTGATCGGTAAGCAAAAGATCTGAGCGACCAAATAACAAAACTGGTCCTGGATGTGTTTGTATGATTGCATCCCCCAAACATACAAAGAAAACAAAATAAACCAAAATGAGATAAGTTTGCATATGTTTTCATCCCCCAAACATATCAAACGAAAACGAAACCAAATCACAAGGGATGAATCAACATATGTTTGGGTCCTCCAAACATATCGTACAACGCCGTCTACCACCTTCAATCAACATTGCCTTCCTAATAAACAGGGTTACCGATACAGACATCAAACGAACAATAAACATCTTCAAACTAATGTCACTCTCTAACAACTCAATCAACCCGTCACCTTTACCAGTCTGAAACTGCACTCCAGTCTAGTCCTGCACTCAGTCCGAACCAGTTCAACTAAACAGCTTCAATCTCCTACGATCTCCAACCACAACCATCTTTTTTTTTTTTTCTTTTTTTGAAAGGCAACAACAAATAATACATATCAAAATTACCAACAATGCTTGTCTACTATAATCACCACCAACAGATAATAGATCGTAAAACTAACAAAGAAGAAATGATAGAATACAGTAAAAACAGTAAGAAGAAGAAAATAAGATATCTGCGACAACATCTTGCTTTGAAGCCCAAAAACAATCTGAGCTTTCAGACATTTGAACTCGATTCTCATCGGCTCTGGGAAAAGAATAAAAGGAGGCGACAGTCATTTTTGTTGTTGTTGTTGTTGTTGTATTTCTCTCTCTTTCCCCTTGGACCAGGCTCTGATACCATGTTAGAAATTGATCAAGAGAGAAGAGAGTTATTAAACGGTAAAACATAAAAGGCTACATTGTTATATCTTTATTGATTGATTTTACAAAAGATACATTCTTACATTGTCAATCCTTGCCTCTATTTATACATAGTTTATCATTATCTAAAAGAACATTCTAGATAAAAAATTTCTAGAGCATATTTGGGTTAGTTATAATATAATTCAACACCAAATATAAACCCAAATCAATATAATCAAATAAAGGAAACATATCTTATAGCAAATTCTCTAATAGAGCATACCGATCCAGATCTATGCATTTGTGCCAATGTTGCTTGCCACCCCGTGAAGCAAAGAATTTGAGTGCTTAGATTTGAGGTTTGTGGCATGTGGTTAAACAGAGGTGAGCCGATTCGATGTTGTTTGCTTCATACCGATCCGGAATGACGAATTTAGGATGATCTGATATCTTGAAATTGTGATTACGATTCGAGGCAATTAGTCAAACTGATCTTATACTGTGAGGTATTCGCTAGTCCGGAGTGCTTGCTTGTAACGACCCGAGTTGAGGAATTTAGGCCGATCTGGCATTCTGACGTGGAAAGAATCTGAATCGAGGGACAATACCTATACCGACCCAAATATTGTCCATTGAGAATCCAATCATTTGTCGAAACTGTCACTTAATCCATGCGTTTTCGAGCTTGTATGAGTCCATGATCGAGTCCCGAGTGTACCAGTAACTAGAAATCCAAAGTGTGTTGGCCTTATAAGAGGGCGGGCCAACACTTGAGTTTTCAATCACCATTCTAGGCTATTTGACTAATATTTGATGTGTCATACTTGTATTAGTGGTATGGAATAGTTAAGCCAAAAAATTAGGTAACATTTGGCTCCTCAAAGTGCATCTTGTTGCTAATATGATGTGCTTTAAATTCAAAGAAGCTATACTTATCAACAAAGATTCAACTTGCAATTTGGAACATCCGTTATCCTTTCATCGAGTTTATTTCATGCTCCCTGTTCCATTGAGCTTATTAGATAAGATACTTGGGCTCGGTTGCTAAAATTTTTTCTCTTACTGGAGTTTCAAGTATCGACTGAAATTTCATTGAAGTCAAGAAGTCGAATTGTTATTATGCGTGGATCATAAATCTTCAAGCTTTATTGAATACAATTGATTATGAATTTTTACTCTTCCAAAGGTATAATTAATGGAACGAGAGCAAGTCAGTTATGTATGGAGTGATGATTGCTCTGGTTATACCCTACAGACACTTTTGAGCGTGTGTCCAATAGGTTATTGATTAAGCTTTTGCATATGTTGAGTAAGAGTATAGAGTTCTATCCAGTGTAATTGCAACTATATGGTAGGTTTTTGTGTTGAGTGCTCGAGTGATGCATTTCACTTTGGTGTATTCATAGCGCATGACTCATTGTTTAATTTTGTGTGATGATTGATCATCCAAGAATTCGAGCGCCAATCCGAGGAGTTTATATTTTATGTAATTCCTTTTGGTTGTAGCTTGAAGCCTTGCAAAATTTTACATTCAAGTAAAAAAGTGAGGTGATGTATTCCACCTTCGGATCATGCTGGCCCCGATGGGTCAAGGAATGGAACCTCGGATCAGATGGTTATGTCGTAATTGTCTCGCGTTGTAAGAACCCGGAATTTTGACGATATAAATTAATTATTAAAATTTAAAAAATAGAAATTTCTGCAAACGATGGAATTTGACCATGAAACTTTGACCGTTCATCTAGGAATTCTGGTCAACTTTCATGTTTGGAGATTCGTGAACGGAGTCCGTACGAAAAAGTAACGAATAAAATACGAAAATGGACATAAAATAATTAAATCGGAATTTATTATATATATATATATAACCTTATATAACTAGCCGGCCTGGGCATCTGATGGCCCAGGCAGTCGACCATAGTTGTCAACCGATGGTCGACCATAGCAGTCAACCAATGGTCGACCGCCACGGTCGACCCACTGGGCGTCAGATCGCCCAGTGACGGCTAGGTTTTTGAGGTTCGATCATAAAATAATTCGAACGAATGTACGGATGTTAATAAAAATAAATCTAATAATACCACTCTTGTAAATAAAGGGATAAGGCCTCATTATTTTCCATTCAAATCTGTAACAGCAATGGAGCTCTACCATTTTCCTCTTTCTCCAAACCTAATTTCTTAATATAAAATATATTCTTATAAGAAATCAAATCCAATTCATATGAAATTGTGAGGATTATCAGATCTAATGTAATACAATGCAAATTAGCACTCACCAATAGATTCTACCCTCTCTTCTTATTTTCTTATATCTCTACAGATCTGGAATTTTTTCCTTTTCCGATAAACTGTAGGTTTATAAGAATTTGGGAATTATAAACCTAAAAGGGTTCAAAATTTGAATTTGGATGCTTGTAGGTGAATGGGAAATTTATATACACATTTATAATAACGTATTTATCTCGTTTGTAATAGATCTCAATTTTTATGTCTATTTCTATCAGACTTGATCTATAAACCGTTGTAACTAGATTGACACCCATCAGATCTGGTTACTAAGTTGTAACGTCCTCCCCCGAGACCCACATTAAATAAGAGCATTAACAAATAATGTTGTCTGCTAATATGGAGAATAGGGTTGTTTAGGAGCAACCACTCGTAGTTCTGCATTAAACAAATCTTAAGCACGTCGAAAATGTGCTATGATTTTTTTTTCTCACCTCAAGTGGCTCAACGTACTTATTACTTGCCTAATACATTACTACAATGACTATAGGATCTATTCTAAACAAAATAATAATAATATATATATATATATATAATAATCATTGATCACAGAACAGTAAACACCGTCGTAGATATACATATACATCAAGCGTAACACAAAGTGCAGTTCAAAAGTCGTGATATAACCACCATACATATAAAAGTGTTAAAACTTGTGAGTTGTAATAGTTGGTTATGCATAATATGAATCATAACTTGTTTACAAATATTCCTGCAGTTATGTTGTAACATAATTGCAATTGTTGTAAAGCACTGTAGATCTGGAAATTAATCCCGTTAAACATCATTTAGATGTAGTTATATTCAAGATCTCAGGTTCAACATTGAATAATAAAGCATGTGAATTTGGATAAAAATATATAATTGGTAAATTATGTGATTGTAATGTTAAAAGAAGAATGCCTGTTTATATTCAATATTATTGGATTTTTTGCTTAATTATTGTAAATATGTCGTTTTCCTCCTTTTGTATAAAAAATCATTACTTTGAAATCACAAGAGGTGTGATAAAAAGATCAAAAAGGGGGAAAGTAGTGCAAATGTACGTGTGTATATATATATACACATATATACATATATATATATATATTTGTGCGTAATTTGCAACAACTATTCCAAATTATATATTTTCATATATTTCTTGTGATTTTGAAATATGTCGCTTCCACTAGTTAGGCATAATTTTCAATGACTACACCTAAAAGTCCTTTTGGTAAGTTTGGAACCTTTTGGTGAGATTGAATGCACAAAGGAATGTTTGTTATTTACTTAACCAAATGATTAAATTTAAAATAATAGTAAAAATAAAAATAATAACTACGTTGACCGCACGAAAACATAAAATATAAATATATACATACTATCCATTCAAACTGCGTAAAACAATAAAATATACATTGAGTGGAATGTTTGAATATTAGTGTAAGGTTCAATTATGAAACTATACGTAAATGCAATCCATATTGAATTAATATATTTGTGGTGACCATTTGTAGCAATCAATATAATTAATTGCTATAAATAGGACCGTAAATCAATAAATAACAATTGTAACCAACGTTGATTAGGGAAAATGAATATAATAGGAAAATGGTTACACTTCCTAATTTAATTAGGATAAATGTGGTAAACCCCAAATTAGGAAATTTGAATTATAACTGCATTTAAACACGAGGTAAAGCTCTATAGCATCGCCGTGCCGACGACCACGGGTAGTCAGTTTAATGTAAGGGGTCTAATGCGTAAACATAAATGTACTAAGGCACGAGGTTATGTTCAACTTGTGGTTGAAGTCTACCCGGAATCGACCGGCAAATCCAACATTCACAAATAGTCAACTTAATGTGAGAGACCAGGTGCATATATATATATATATATGTATTATATATAAAATAGCCAACAAATAAATAAATGAATGAACAAGAATAATAATTTGTCTATTGGGGTACAACAAATAGATACATTGGGACTAATAAATAGTTTCCTTGGGAAAATATGGCCGTTATGGTCATAAAAGGCAATAAAAAATAGAAATAAAAGAAAATGGATGTCATAAGGGGACTAATGGATATTGATTGTCGTTTAAATACTAAGTCCAGATTTGGGACGTAGTCAAATAAATATCCTAAGGAAAAAGAGGATATAACCTTCCTTATTTATATTAATGAATATAGAACTTATAATTAAAAGCTAGAATTGGACTTAGTACTTTAGTAATGTGAAACATTATTAACCATAGGAACCCGTGACGATAATGAATTGTGTGTGTATATTATTTCCGTGTGGAGGGACTAAATGGGAATGACTTAATAACATAGCCTACTTTATCCTAATAGGGAAAGGTATTAGTGGCTAATGCGGTATGAACCTAATAATCTTCGCGTATAGTCTGCTTCCTGGGTCTTAGGCGGCTAGGGTTGAAGAGCCCACCTAGGGATAGGTCTTTCAGTATAGGGGTCTTAAGAGGCATGTGCGAGTATTGTCTACCCAAACCTGGAAGTTAAAAACGTCAGATATGGCTACCTACCCCACAGGAAGTAGTAAGCGACTAAGGGGGTTATCTAATAAGGTCAGCTAGAAGGCATAACAAGCGATAAAATAACATCTCTCACCTTATGCGAGGTAAGGGTATATGCATGAATGACAGAGGCCTTAACTTGTAAGGCTCATAGCTAGTGCCCTCTAGTTTATGTTAACATCTAATCAATTATCGAGGAATAATAAGTGACCCATATGTAACGACCCAGATTTTTGGTATATTAATTTTAAATATTTAATATTGTTTTAAATATTTAGTTGAGAATATAAATGAATTTTTGTATTTAGTTATTGATTTAAAAATCAATTTCGATTTAATATCGAATATATTAAATTATCGTAATACGAAAAATAATTCAATTCAAGATTAAAACGGAGTCAGAATGATTCAAATGAGTAATGTAAATTCTGTTCTAATATAAACGATAATAATAAATAATTTATTATCGGAGAATTAACGGTTCTGAATTTAAATTATATTATATTAATTTAATATGGTATATATGTTCAAATTAAATTTCAGAATATATACCGTTCAATTCAGAATGACGTTATAACATTGAAACATCGGTCGGTGCGTTAAAATAACGGCTCATAATCTCAAGTTGCGAACCCCGAAATATTTGATTAATGGATAAGATCAAAATCAAGTCAGTATCTATTTAAAAAGAATAAAAATTGCTTTAAATCAAATCGCATTTAATTGAAGATCAAATCAGAAATTAAAACACTGTACTTTAAAGTTACCCTACTAATTCCTTAACATTGAAGTATTCATCATATATAAAATCACACATTCTCCTCTTCTGGTTTCCTTTGATTTTCTTATGTGTTCGGTCATAAGCTTCAGTAGGAGTTTTAGGATGGTCATTACGAACTTCCTTTATCCCTTATTACTTCCCATTTCGCCCTCTTGGATCCTTATTCAATCGCAAGCTCAGGAAAACCGAAGTCCTCAATATTAAAAATGGTGGCTCCTTAAATGAATTAGAATCAAGTCAAGGTCTTCAAATCAAAAATAACAACATATCCTGGAGCTTGCGAATGGTTCGAAGAGGGATCGGAAGTAGCGTCGTGCCAAGGTTTGCTATCGCGATAGGCTGTGTCAATGATTTGGAGGTTCATTTGAGGGCGTTGTTCATTTGAATTCGACTCAGAGGAAATCGAGGAGTGCGATTTAGGAATTGGAGATTTATGATTTAGGGGTGATGACCCGGTACCGTCGGTGAAGTCGCGATTTGGGGCTTTGACTCCGTCGACCTAGGGTTGCGGCAGGAAGCCAGTGAGGTGGGGTTAGGTCAGTGTGATGATCGCGTAGGTTCAGCGAGGTGAAAAGCAGGTATGGACGATGATAGTAGGAAGTTCGATCAATAAAGGAGCTCGATGGTTTTTTTTTCTGTAGTTAAAATAAAGTTGCGAAGGTATTGTGTTTCTGGAAGAAGGTACGCAGTGATGGATTTTGAGGGAGCTCGAACACAGATGGGGTTGTTGTAAGAACCGTTGGCCAAGCAATGGTGAAGGAGGCTCAAGGTCGGTTACCAGTTCGAATTCGGGGAGGGCCGAGAGCAGTATTTATTAAAAACATGGATTAAGGTATATTTTCGATCTTCGATTTTAATCTTATGTGGAAAATTATTTTATACGATTAGTAATTTATTTAAAGAAATTTATTTAGTGAATCATTAAAATAAATAGTTAATGCGATAATTAACTAAATACATAGGTATTAGTTTATATTTTCATTAACTAGTTAAAGTAAATTAGTTTATATTTCATTAACTGATTAAAGTAAAATGGTACAAACCTACAGAGTAGTTAGTAAAGAAATAAAATCTATAGACTAATCAATTAAGGTTTAATTTAGAATTATTACACGTAAGTAATTAATTAAATTGAATTCGTATAATTAAATAACTAAAATTTTATTAATTATTATTTTACATTGGAAAACAGACGTATGGAAGAATCACTACAAGAAAAATGCCCTACTGCAACTAGCTATTTGCAACAGGCGACACATGACTGTTGCAGTAAATGATATTTAGCAACATACCTATTATAGCAGTTGCAATAGTTGAGATTTAGCAACAAGCATTTTTTGTTGTTGCGAAAAGCATATTTTTAGCAACTGCGCTTCTCTTCATGTTGCAAAAACATACTTTTAGCAACTATGCTTTCATAACCGTTGCAACAAACATATTATTTGCAAGTGCACTTTCAAGCCAGTTGCAAATAGATATCTTTAGCAACTGTTTTCGCCACTTACAATAACTGCATTTTTTCACAACTTGTAAAAACAGTTGCGAAAAACATACCATTAAAAATAAGTATCAGCATTTAATGATTAACTTTTAATAATTAATTTTAAAATAGTTACTATTAAATGATTAATTACTAGTAATTATATAATAATTAGAATTAATACTTAATAATCATTAATTAATAATAAAATTTAAGTATTATACAATGATATTTATAATTGATATTTAAATAATATTAATTAATAAATGAAAAATAATAATAATTAACACTTAAAAAATAATAAAATAATAAAATAATTAATAATAATAAATTAATAATAAAAAACTAATGATATTTTTAGCAACCGTTTTCGTTACTTGCGATAACTGTATTTTTTTTTACAACTACTAAGGCTAGTTGCTAAAACATACTTTAAAAAAATATTTTTTCCCCACATTTGGAAAACATAAATACTATTAAATATAAAAGTACGAAGTAATAAGCAATATTTACTTATAATATGAAAAGTAGCTAGAAATAATAGTTAGTAAATAAGGAGTTATATTTTAATAATCAATGATTAGTATTATCACTACAAGATATTACATATTAGTAATTAATAATTACTATTAAATAATAAATAGTTTAAATCTGATAAGTAATAATTAAAAATAATAATTAATAATTGATATACACACACATATATAACACAATTTTCAATATATATATATATATATATATATATATATATATATAGAACACTAAACATTTAACAATTGATATTGCATTATAATGAAGAAGCAACAAGTAGTATTATATAAACTACTATAAAATAAACAAGAAGAATAAATATTTAATAATTATTTTTTCATAATCAACGTTCATTTGCATAATAATCCATCTGAAAATTTTGGCTCTAGCTTGGCTTTTTGGCTCCAACTCACGGATTCCAATTGCCGCCATCTGAAAATTTTGGCTCCAAAACATATTCTTTTCGCTCCGTCCACCTTCATTCGCGTAATAAGCCCAAGCAAACATCATACGTTCCCAATTCCTCCAGATCCCTAATTCAGTCATTCTCCATTTACAATTGCACAAACTAAAAACACCTTTCCTCTTCATTTCGAAATCAGATCTGAAAAATCGCCTCTCTCCCATCGGTCTTTTTCTATTTCCATTTTATTTTTCTACTATTCACTACGTCTGGGTGGAAATTGCAGTCGGTGATTGAAGTTTTGGCGATCTATGTTGGATTGGAGGTCGCTCAATGGAGCAGTAGGGGGTCATAGGAAGGCGTAGTTGGCAGTGGTGGATTAAGGTACGGTTGTCAGTCTTGATTTGGTGTGAGTGGTAAGTACGTCAAATCTATATCATACTTTAATCGATTTGTACCATTTTTTATATAAGATTTAGGTTATTAATTTGTTCAGAGTTTTGATCTGGTGTGAGTGGCAAGTTTTTTTTATTGTTTTTATTGTTGTAAAAATCAGTGCAGATCCAATAATAATAAATGGAAGAAGTTTCTGATCATTTCTTGGTTTTCTTCTTTTTCTTATTTTTGCTTCAGTTCATTTTTTGTTTACCTCAGCGTCATTGGTTCACAGGATTTTAATGTTCTATTCCTCCTAATCGGCTGTTTATCTGTTCTGTTTTTTATGTAGGAGGAGCTTGGAAGGGATATATTGTTGGTTGTGTCATGTCCACTTCTAGCAACTTGTGGTGTATAATTTGAGTTCTATTTAGCTTAGTTTGCACTAACAAGTACCAAGTTTGCACTGTCGTAGAACCCACAACTGCGAAGGCTGTTTACTTCTTATGTGCGGACTTGCAACATCCTTAATTTCTTGCTTGGTGAGTTTCTCAGCTCAATGTCTTTTTCTATTCGTATGTGAATGGAAGCGGAAGTTTTGGTGTTTGTTGGTGTGTGTTGTTTGTTCGATTGTCTGTCGATTTTGGGGTTTCAACTTGTTTGTGATGAGTTGTTGTCTTGTATTGGAGTATGTCCGGTGCTTGTAGTTGTATTTTCGGTAATATTTGTTGTTGGGGTTGAGTGGAGGCTTGTGTGACATTCTGGAGTCTTCAAATGCTTCTTGTAGCTGCTGTATTGTTCTAGTTCGCTTTGATCTATGCTCAAGTCAGGTTTTGCTAATGCATTTCAGTGTGTAGTCAGTCAGTGAATGGCCACGTAATTTGTAGACTATTCCTGCAGCTTCTTGTAGTAATTTTTTGAGTCTGTTATATCATAGTTTACACAAAGAAAAAGACTATTGTGCTAAACTTGCATTTGCTAAACAAAATGATACTACTCCAAAGACAACGTTCTGATGGTGTCGACGTAAAGATGGCTTGTTGACTAATTTCAAGGGGTTTTGCATTTTCTAAAGTTTAGCGAGGATGCCAAAACTCTCCTTCTCTTCCATTTCAGGTTTTGCTCGAACCCTGGTGCTAATTTTGATTGTTACATATTTTGCTCACTGTTAATCATTCTATTTCCGAGTTCATACATGTCATGAATTTGTCATGATAGATGAACTCTAAATCTGAAATTTTCCTATAATCTTTCAGTTGCAAACAAAAAATGTTTTCTCTTTGCCATTAAAATGACTTTTCTGTATTTTTATGCTGACAGATAATGATAGATGGATATGAATATTAATTGGGTGATAATATTTCCAATGTTTGCTAAACATAATAATTGGATATTTAGGAACAATGGATTAGATTTGCAGCCGACAATGGTCACAACCAAGTAGTTAATGGTATAAAATACTTGATTGTAGCCCAATCCCTCCCTCCTTCCCTTTTATCGGCTTGCAAGCATTATGTGCATGTATCTATTTTCTACAAATTCTGACAAGTTAGTTATATTTTCCCATTCACAAATCCTTATTGATTGATTTCCAAGGCTTGTAAGTAGGATTGATTTCCTTGCCCTCAGGACTGGCCCTAACATCACATAGGTTTAAAGCAAAAGTAAAATAGAACTGAAGCCTATAATATTCATATAAAAGAACAGTGGAAATAAAATTGTATAAAAGTGAATTTCTGTAGGGACAGTAAGGGGAAATGATAAAAGCAGATATGGAGCTTCTGCCTAGAGGAAGGTAAAAACTATCTTAAGTTCTTAACTATCTAAGTTATCTAAGTTTATTTATATGAACTAAGAACCTTGTTTGTCTATAACTATCTAAGTAATTTTGATCTGCACTGTCTAATGATAATGGACGGTGGTGCAACCCACCTCTTCAGCATTTTGATATGGCTGGGCCCGCTTTTCTTCAGATCGCTCAGTATCGTGCTCGAATCGTTCCCGTCTCCCACCGTATGTGAATTTTTGTTCACTCAGTTCTTTTTGTTCTATTACTGATATAACAAATTAGATGAAGTAACAATTACAGTTACTAAAATGAACTTGGCCACTACTTAACAACTAGATAAATCTGTGTAGAAATTGCATACGTAATGTCATTAGCCAAACAAGGTTATCCAGTATTATACCTTGACAAATCACAAGAGAAACATAATCACTGATGTTTATATTGTTAATCTACTTTTGTTTGTAAGATCTATTTCTTTTTTAAAGATATACTACGCAGAATGCATTATTCGAAGCTCTTGTGTTTATTTTTCAACACACTTGGTTAAAGCAACAGTCCATGTATCTATAAGATTAGTATATTTCTTTAGTTAAATCAACCCTCCCTTTAAATTAAAAAAAATACAAAGTAGTTCACTCCAAGATGCAAGTTATTAAAAAAAAAAAACTTCCCAGGAAGCTTGCAGGAAACATTGTATTAGAATTTTTTTGAGTATGCTGCCGGCTCCCCTTCTCTTTGTATTACTTATGGTATGCCGAAAACATTCGGCATATTTTCATTGCATGTGAAAAGATATTGGCTAAGGACAAGAGGCTGCAAGGTAATTTTACGTTTTTAGTTTGTATTAGAAGAATGGCCAAGGACAAGAGGCTGCAAGGTAATTTACTTTTGTTTTTTTTGTTAAGAAAACATCATAGATTTTTTGAAATGAGTCAGTCAAAAAAGTTGGATTTTGCAGTGTTGCACATCAATGGGTTGCAAGGAGGTACATAAGGTGTTGTCAGCTCTAAGCTTATATTTGATGTAGAGTTCGCTGGAATGACATACATATTCCTGGATAGGCATGTGCATGTTCATGATCAACAACAAACTTGGAGCATGAACTGAAGATTTGTTCGGGTGAACCGATGATATTTATTTTCTTGTTATAGTATATGTATGATAGAGTAGAAATATGATTAGAAAATGCTTTATTCGGAAAAAATGTGTTGTGTGAATGGTGTATGAAAATTGTAGAAATTTTTGTTGTAATTGTTTGTACTATTAAAACTTTGTTGAAATAAAATTTTTATTTGTTTATTTCATTTTGTGATATACACTATTACTAAAACGAATACATTTAATATGTAATATCTATAAGCTGTAATATTTTTTTTATAGATCTGTGGATCTATTGCAACAGGCATATATTGTTGCAAAATGATTTGTTGCAACAGCAAAAGCCTGCCTGTTGCAAAAAAGTATACCGCAACATCTTATTACAACAGGGAGAAAATGTTGCGGACTTTTAGCAACTTCGGCTATACCAACAGGCGCAGGCCTGTTGCAATAGGTCTACTGCAACAGATATCGCCTGTTGCGAAAAGTGCTTTTTGTTGTAGTGAATCACTGTGGAAATTATATAATATGCTTTAGTGGATATTCAGCCCAATTAAAATCGTGGTGAGTAAATCTCACTCAAATTTTATTTAGAATTATTTTATTCACTAAAATAATTGTCCGTTGGTTGTTTGCATATACTGAAATATTGTTGTGGTTATTAAATATATATTAATTATTTAGGATTGGTTGTTGTGGTTATTATATATATATATTGGTGGTTGGATTCCCGCAGTATCATTAGTGGATGCCCGCAATATCATTAGCGGATGACCCTATACGCCCCACGCTATGATAGTGGATGACCTTTTATACCGCGATATCCTGCCTCGAAGAAGGATGGTATTATTTATGTTGGCTAACGTCAGTGGATGCAGGAAAACAGGTTGGAGGGATCCGACTGGATTCCTCAAAAATATTATTTTTGTTGTTTTCATACATATCGTCATATATGAGGTGTTAGAAAACCAGTGATTGATAATCGGTTGGTTTGGATGTTTAAAAAATCACTGGGCATAAATGGTAATTTATAAAAATATCGTAAATAGGGTTTTGAGATTTTAAAAGGGAAAAACTATTTTCTAAAATAGAATTTGAATTTTTAGTGGACTATAGAAATAGTAACTTGTTTGAGTAATAAAAACAAGTAAAGAATTTAGAAACGATGTTTATAAATTGAATAATTCGGGAATTAAAGAAATTTACAAATGATGTTTATAAATTGAATAATGCAGGGAATTGAAGTCAATTTATAAATCGTGTTTATAAATGAAGTGGAAAAATTATCATTTGGTAATTTGAATATTTAAATTCAAATGTGAATTTAAAAATATAAATGAGAAATCATTTTAAAGAAGTAAATGATGAAGTTTATTCTGATGCTCAAAATATAAATTGAACTAAAATAAATCCGTATTGATTTATGATTTGAATTCGATTAGTTCGAATTCAATTAAATAACATATGTTTAGAAAAAATATTAGGATTATATTAAAAAGAAGTTAAATTTAAATATGAAAATAGATTCTATATTTTTATAGATAAGTTATAATAAATAGAATATTCCAAAATATGATTTTGGTTTTAAATAAATTTCGAAATGGAACTTGTTGGAATTTATAAAACAAGTAAATTTACAAAATAATGTTTATAAATATAGTGAATTAATTACCTGGAGATATTCTGTAATTTTAAATTCAAATATGAATTTAAAATATAATTTGAAATCATTTCGAAAAGGAGAACGACGGGTTTTATTCCTAAATTCGGAATATAAAAAGGAATTGGGTTTCAAATAGAGAATTGAAAGGGAAGCTTGTTTTATTTTGTAAAACAAGAAAAATTATTTATAAATGATGTTTATAAATATAGTGAAATAAATTATTCTTAGATAATTTAGAAGTTTAAATTCAAATATGAATTTAAAAGTGAATTGTAAATCATTTCAAAAAGAGAACGATAAATTTTATTCGAGAATTGGAAATATAACCGAAACTAAGATAAATCTAAGGATTTAAATTTTGAATTCGATTATATTGAATTATATAAGTAATTTATTTATAATTGGAATTCAGTGTAGAATATTTAATTATGAATAAATTGTAACTGAATATGAAATAATTGGCGATCTGGCATAATCAGAATTATCAAGTTGAATTTGGAAAATTGGTTTAACATATATTAAAATATATTAGAATGAAGTTAGAATTTATATGTAAACAAAGTTTAAAATGTATATATATTAAATATAATTAAAACAATCTTTGCCGCAACACGGTAGTTCGTAAATTGGCGTTTCGAACTTCAATTGAGTATGTAGAACACAATTTAAGTTGGAATTCTTTGAAACAAGAATCATCAGGACCGATTTGATAATAGTTTTCTAATGGAAGAGAAAAATCTTGATTTCGTCGAATAGATTTTGAGTTATGTCAAAATCAAGTTTCCAGAAAAGCAGCGCCATAACCATAAGAAAAACCATAATGGTTTATTAAATAAAAATGCAGTATTTTAAGTTAATAAAATATGGAATTTTATTTTAAAAATCCAGATTTGGATTGTAAAATAAATATGAACTCAAGTTGTAAATGAAATGATTTTTGAATAAAAAATCAGATTTGTAATTGTTGAATAGAATTAACTAATTCAAAGAATAGTTAATTAATGAGATTTTGAATCAAAATTGGAATTGGGATAAGTAAAAGAGGTCTGTAAATTTATATTCGGAATCGAATATAAAACTTGAATTAAAAATGGAATTCGACTTGTTTATAAGCGAATTAAAATATATTTGAACATGATATTTTTTAAAATAAAGGGATGTGGCAAAAGAGCTGGTTAAAGAATAAATTAGCGAATTGAGCTAGGAATGACTGGATTTAGTTGGGATAAATTGGAAAACAGGTGAACATGTGTTAAAAAGGTACGGAATGAAGTGTATGAAGATTATAATTCGAGTGCTCAACATAAAGGTACACGTTTAAATTCCATATGAGATTTTGTGCGCCGAATCGGCAAGCCGCTTGGCTTTTTAATTTTCTTTTTGAATAGAAAGGGCCTAGAGAGGCGAGTTGAGGTTTGAAATATCGACCGGTACAAAGGAGGTGCTGGCGAATTTTTCCGGAAATTTAAGGAGTAATAGTTTTAAGAAAATTTGATAGTTAGAAATCAATGTATCGGTATATATAGAATTCGATAAGGAAACGAACTTAAAAATAAAATATTATAAACAAAAAGGAAATCAATAATTAAATCTGGTAAAATTAGAAAGAGAAACGTATACGGGTTTAAAAATGAATAATTGATTTGTATGGTGTTGATTATTCGAGGCAAGTGGTCTTGTCTGTTTTGAAGTTAATGATGATTTCAGTCAAGGTCTGAGAGGTAATTATCCCCAACTTGTTTGATTTAATTATTAACCGATAAATATGAGGATTCAGTCTCGGAGATAAGTGTTTAAAGAAATTTAGATGAATGAAATATTTTGGGTTGTGTAACGATGTTTTACACAACATTCGTTTTAACCTAAGTAAGTGGACTTTTGGAAATATATCATAAATATTTCCTAAGTATAAAAATAACCGAGTTCGGGAAAGAGATAAGTATTTGGAATGTTTTCCAATTATAAATAGAATATATTTTCTAGGTATAGAAAATAAAAGGAGGTGATATATGGAAATGTTTTCCAAATAACGTAAGTGGCCAAGACGATTATCTAAAATATCGTGTTAACGAATATGGATAAGGAAATAGAAAAGTGTTTTAATTAATGAAATATTAATTAAAAGGCTAGTGATTTGTTTGATTCTTTGAATGAATGTTTATTTTTCTTCGATAGTTAAATAACCGACTATCGAAGTGTTTACCAATATCGTTGTCAATATGGAGAGACCGGTTGGATTATTATCCGAGAACTACTCCGTATTGGCAGTAGCATTGCGAATCAGATTACGTGAAGATAATTAAAGATGAAGAAGAGTGCAAGGAATTTTTCTATTTATGGAAATTGTGCCTTCGGTTTCGTTCAATCCCAGAACGAACGTATACGGACGAATGCCTGACAGAGTATTTCTAATGATCCCATATGTTGGTCTGTATAGATATATATGGCGGCTTAGAATAAATTATCATAGCATAATATCCAGAATATGTTTGTACAATCAATTAGTGATTAACGGATCTGACAATGTGACATTCAAAGTGATTGTGCTATCTATGAAAAATAAGTAAACATAGCCTCAGGCCTCAACAACAGGGAAATGACAGAAATCGGGCAGGCAGCATGGCTAAGTGGGTAGCTCCCAATTAGGGTGTATCATCACCTATCTTGAGAAATTCATTTCATTCTTTATTCTATTTGATGCTGTCCCATTCGGGAAAACGGTTGCTGATCCCAACCGTTGGTTATATACATTCGATAAACTTAAGCGAAATGAGTGGTCGGTCATGTGTGGCTGGGTTACAAGATGTTCATGTTGAACCCTGTGTATTCTCCTCTCGAGATACACTATCATAAGGTGGTTCCATACCTTGTCATAGTAGGAAATTCATTACCTAATAAGTGCTCGCGGTTTTTGATTGTATATTATATATGTGGAACGTGAGATGAAAGCGTTCCACAAGATTTCTATTTATTTGATTTAGACACTATTATAATATCAAAAGAGTTTTGATATAAAGATTATTGTTTTCGTTCAAAAGGATTTTGAAATTTGAATCAAGTGTTTTGGATTCTCATAAGGGAAAAACCCGTTCCATGTTATACGGCGTGGTCTTATGATATATTGTTTATTTTCCCAAACCATTTTAAAATTGTTTACTCATACTAGTCCCTTGACTGACCCAGTGTTTATTTTTTTTGTTTTACCTAAACTCTTGGGTGCCCAAATTTGTATAGGCAGTCAAGTAGTTCAGGATTTTTCATATTTATCTAAAGGAGCTTGGAGCAGGAGGCTTCAGTGTTAGATATATAGTGTTTTTATTTTTGCTGTGTTGTAAGTGTTGTACTCTGTTAATTGTATGTTATACAGTTAAAATTTTGTATTTCAAAAATTATGATATATTACATTTTGTTCCGGTGTGATGTTTGATTCTATGTTGTTATTTTTGTCCTTCTTCTAGCTTTTTCTTCTAAAAAATGATTTGTGTTTCTGTTATATTTGGGTTGGACGTGTGATGTATGTAGTCAATTCAGATCGTACGGATTTGTGGGCCATTACACATAGGTCCGCCTAGGGTCTTAAGCAATCAGAGAGAATCCACTCAATCTATCATCGATAGTGAGGCATCAAATGATGAAGGAAAAGCGAATGAAAGTGCGTGTATATACATATGTATGTATGTATGTATATATATATATAGAAACCCCGTAACTAGGGGTCTAACCTCAATTAAATAACAAGCCATATTCTGGCATAAAGGCTTCACTTATATGTGCGTAAATGATCTATCTCGATATCATACTTTGGTAACACTACTTGGGAAAAGTAGTAAAGTCGTGCGTTAACATTTACAAGGTTAGGCTAAAATCACTAACTTTTATAGGCATATATCTTGGGTTGAACCAAACGGAATAAATTTGTGTATTATAATCTATGTTGTACATGTCCTGTTCACCAGAATTTTGTTGTTCCGACACCCTTCCTCAATACAACCCCTAGGTTTTCTAGAGAAGGTTGGGTTCTCACAGGTGTTTTAGTTTGGCTTTCGGTTCTCGTTCTCTCTCGTGCTCAGTATTGGCAAAGTGACTTAATTTGAAAATGGAAGTTACTTGAGTTGATACTAGTTTATCCATATTTTGTTTCTGCTATGAGTTTTCTTTAATCGTACTCTGATTATGCTCATTTATTGTAGGTACCAGATATACACGCTGCTTGGATGTGTTCAAGTTTTGATTTTTGTCAAAATTTGGGCATAGAAAAGTGTAGGGTGTTACATTTTGTATCAGAGCATAGGTTAAACGATCAGAGGAATTAGTTATATTAGGACCCGTGAGAGGACGTAATTTGATTTTCTTTTCTGTTTTTCTTCATCTTTCTTACTCGACTTTAATTTATTTCGACTATAAATTAGTCGTGGGGTTAACCATATATATAGAATGGGCTTTAAACGACTAAGAGTTGAAATATTTTGAGTTTGGATTTTTATCCAATTCTATCTTACCCCACAGTACGTTGGTGATCTTATTGTGAAGAGCATGAGGATGACATATAGTGGATTCCATTGATTCGAGTTTGGAAATTGGACGAGAATCTAGCTACAACCGAGATAGTCATGATTTCTGGCCTTTGGTTTCGTTGGTAGTTCCGGTTAGGACCATTGCTCGATCCAAAACGGGAAAAGTCCATGTTATTGTGTCGTATCCATTTCGGAAATATAGTCACGAGGTATATCCATTCGTTACTTCGTTAAATTTCCAAATCAACCTTTGTTGAAATATTCATTTGAGTTCTTGGCCTTGTATTCGGAGAAATTTATTTTTAAAACTATCTAGAAAAATAAAATGGGTTTCGATTGTTTTGAATGACGGTTTTGGAAAAATGGTTTTGTGAAAGCCTAGTTTTATAAAGACATGATTTTCAAATTTTAATCTATTCGTGTTTCAAAAATTTTAGGGCTATTTGGTAATTTTAGTAAGTATAATCTGACTGGTAGGAAGGAGTTGGAAATGACAATGAATATGCCACTAAACTCGAAAATAATAAATATCTATTCCTTGCGATTTTTAGTATCCCTTCCTTATATATATTGGATAATTTATTGAAATTATCACAATTAATCCTTGATGTTTTAAAGTTCCAACATTTTTGAACACGAAAAGGTTTTTCTAGTTTGTAATATAAACTGGAATATTAATAATAATAGTGATTGTAAATTGGATTTATATGTACGAAACCTTGGTATAATTACAATTTCCATTTTTAGAAAAGTTTTAAATTTTTCTTTGGAAAGGCAAAAATCCTTCATCTTGAATTTCGGGGTATTTGATTTTGTGAATCATCTATTTGCTGTCATCTAGTAAGGGGGAAATCCGTTTTAATTTATATTACAGATTTCTAGCTAAATAATTTTTGGAATTCGTTCGTTGTGTAGTCGCAACATTGTTGTTGAGACTATAATTCATTGGAATTAGTTCGGAGTTTAACTACGGTCCTTAAATAACCGTTGATGAGGATAATTATTTTTCGGATCGTATCAAATCTTAAAAGATAACGTACGATGATTAATATTTTAATCCGGCCTTATAAGGTCAAGGTTCAACCTCTTTCCAACGCCCATTTGGTGGTTGATTATTTAGTGTATACTAGGACGGTCAATTAGTTGATGAGTTTTGGCACAACTTGGACCGCAGACTCAACCATAAAAGTTGTGTCCAGATTACCCCCTTAACTTCTTCCTTTTGTCCTCCCTTCCTCATCTAGCCAGACTATATCTCTCTTATTCTTCTCTTTCTTTGTTGTCATCTTGCCTCCTCCTTTTCGCGCTAGTTTTCTCATTAGATCTTGCCTAACTAGTACTCCAATATCTAATTTCTTCTCTCTGATAATTTCTTAGTCCATAATACCTAATTGCGCTATCTGATCTTATCCATACCATTTAAGTCTTATCCTTAGTGAGAGATCATTTGGTTGGATTGGAATGAGCAAAAAGTCTCACTGCTTTAGGGCTAAGAAAATTTGTCGAGGCAGTTGAGCTTGCACCGGCCAGTTGCTTCGAGTTCTTAGAATAGGGTTTGTTGTTTATGCTTCATCTGCCTTTGCTATACCTTTTTTGAATAGGTCCTTTCGAAGGAAATCGCCGTTTCGGAGATGAAGAATAGGCTATCTTTGGATGGTTTTTCTGAGGAGAATCTCGATGAGATTTTAGAGGAATCTATGCTGTACGCGGACTTATATAGTCTCTTGTTTGATCGGCTTTAAATTTTTTGCAGTAGATCTCTTTTCTTGATATCGATTTTTGTGTTTGGGAATCTATGTTTGAACTGCCCATGTAAATGCATGACCCTTTTTGCACATTGTTCTATAAATAGGAAGTTATGACTAGATTTGTCTCATGATGCCGTAATTTAATCTTTTGCTTGATCGATGGCGTAACCATCATTTAGTGTCGCATCATATTCAATCCAGCTTGTTGTTTTTGTATGTTGTCCCATGGTGTTACTTTCTATAATTTTCACCTATCCATTTTGTCTTGAGACAATATTCAGTGAATTTTCATGAGAAGCGGTTTTGTGGTAGGTTTCTTTTCCCATTGTAAATTCTCTCTTAAAAGAGATAGTGATGCGGGAACCTCCAACAATACTAGCAGTGTTTGTAACACGAGATTGAGCATATTGCTACCACGATATGGTTAATTAAAGATCGTAGAAATGGTTTGAGTTCCATCATCGGAGCGAAACATCTCATTGTTTATAGCCATTATTTTGGAAGTTTTGGTGTTGTTGTCATCTTTGTTGTTTTCCCTTTCCAGCATTGGGTTCTTGGCTTTGTGATGATTCATGCTTATAATTGTTAGTATTGCTTAAATCGCATGACTTAGGTTAATGAGATTTCTTTGTTTGGAAATGATTATGTCATTCATGCATGCCTGTTTGAATGAATCTCATTTTCTTATCTGAACTAACAGTTGTCCTAGGGCTGGAAAGGATAGAATTCTGGGTAAATTTTATAAAAGGACCAGTTCCACGTCACGGGTATATAAATAAATAAATAACCACTTCTTGTTAAAACTAAAATTTATTTTGGTCTTTTCTGTGATTTTACTTTTTGCATTCTTGCGCGACTGACTTTCTTCTTCGTTGACATGTGACTTGAATCGTTTACATTTCCTCAAAATACATTTTTGAAGTTTTTAGAAAATGTTGTTTGTGTTAGACCAAAAAGTGGTTCTAGCACCCAAATTATCGTAAATAACAGAGAATTAAAGCTAGAAACGAAGGAAAAAGAAGCAAACACACATTTTAGAGTGGTTTGGCGTTAAAGAGCCTACGTCTACTTTAAATGACTTTGATTATACATTAGAATGCAAGTACAATCAATATTTTCTCTCAATCTCACTCTTACAATGATGAATCACTTAGTAATTTTGAGGTTACTCTGAATAAAAATAATGGAGGTTTGATAATGGTGGAAACGGAGTTTTCAATTGCCAAAAGATCCTGAAAAATGCCAAGTGATGGGCTATTTATAAGTGATTTCTACAGGCGGTTCGTGAAGACACGTGGCACCAATCCCAAGGATCTCGGACCCGTTCGTGGGTTGATGGAGAAAGAGTCAACATGGTCATTATGGAAAGGTGTCATCAGATCCTCTATATGCAGTTCGTAGGGGACTAGGTCATTGGCCATTATCATCTGAATATAAGGTCGGCTCGTGGTCCTTTATTGTGAACGAGTCATGGAGCTGAGTCATGGTCAGCGGGTCGTGGAGCATCCTTCCCGAGTGGGAAGAGGAGGCGGATCACGAACAGGTTGTGACTGGATGACCATGAAAGGATGAGAAAGGAAGGGTCACGAGCGGGGTCCACTTTGGTGTGTCACGAACCAGTGTGCATCTTCTTGAGTGTACGCATATAGGTATCCTTATCCATCCAAATATGATTTGCTTTTAATTTTGAACCGATGTAATAGGTAAAACAAAGGAAATTCAGGTTTCTGGATAGTTTGATTATTGTTTTCGATGTGATATCTAGATTTTTATCATTGTTGTTCGATTTCAATTTCAACTCTTCATTCTCCGCCAAGTTCGATGTATGGCTCCTCCGCTATCGTCACCGGCGTCGCTGGAAGGCTCGCTTTAGTTCAAGTGACAGTGTCGTGAGGAGATTGTGGAGTTAGGGATCGAAGTAGGCGATCTGTTGAGTGATTGTGAACAGGGGAAGTAAGGCCAAGGAATTTGGAGGCGATGCTACTGTTTGGGATCGGATCGTGATGATGATTGGAGACGGGAAGTAAAGCGAGTTGTGGAGATGGGTGAAGTATTGGTTCGTGGATGAGGAGGAAGTATCGGTTCGTGAGGGGGGACAGCGAGGCAGGTCATGATGATAGCTGGCGAGTTATTCATATGCGAGTTGGCGAGCGTTTAGTTTTTAGTTCTTGAAGCAGGTCATGACCACAACTCAGGCCTTCGCTCACAAGCCGGACCTGATCGCGAGTTATTTCGCCTCCATGAATCGAAATTTTTTCCTTGCGACTCGATCCTTAGTCACGAGCCGATACAACGTTCACTAGTCGATGTTCACCAACGAATTATACACGTGTCATGAGCCGTACTCCTTCATGATGAACTGAACTTTATGCTTTAACTAAGAAACTCTTATAACCTGGACGACTTCAGGAACAGTTAGGATAGAGCCCTTGGGACAGATTTCTTACACTGTATTTGAACAGAAACTTAAATTAAAGACCTGTAATGACTATTTATTCTTTCATATGCTTTACTTCATGCTTTTCTCTTCAGCAATGTACACACTTGCACACTTGCACTTGCACACACGGGGTTTATAGGTATTTATTCTCTAATTGCTTCATGTTTATTCGCCAACACAGCCATGTTTGATAGACACTCGACGAGATTATCAGAGAAAAGTGCTGATCTAGAGTCATCAAGTTACTATAACCCCGATGTACTCCCGTCGGACCCGGACTGGGATAACTCTGGGTCTGAGTACGAGAAAGATCTTGATACATAATCAACATCTTCCGAGAGCACATCGCTTTTGGATGAAGAAGATGATCGGGCTCCCGATGAGATTCCAGGTGTTAAAGGAGTAGATAAGCCGAGTGACTCTGTAGCCTCCAAATTTGTTGATTTAAAGTTAAAAAAATATGCGTAAGGCACGGGTTTTGGTGGGATGATGTGAAAACTCCAGAGGAAGGGGATAGACCCCGCTCTGATCCTGAAGGGTACATGGCTATCAGTAGGATCATGTGCTTGATAGGCACTATTCCTCCGTTTCCACCAATTGTCATTGATCTTCTGAGATGACTACGCATTCCTCCTATGCAACTCAATCCCAATGCTTACGCTTCTATGTATACTTTGTATATTGAATATGCAGAAATTCTAGAGACTGATCTTGCTTTCAAAGATTTGAATTTCTATTATTATTTCACGTATCGCTCCACGGGGACCTCGAACTTCATTTTCTTTGAGTCGATCCCCTCCAGGAAGGTATTATCGGACTGACATAGTGACTTAGGAGATGCTAAATCTGATTGGTTCTGCATAAAGCATCAAGTTGGATGTGCGAGGAGGTGGCTACAATCAAGTAGGTTCTGAATCCTTTGGTGTATGTTGCGATTGCATGATTAAATTGCTGACGTTTTCTTTTTCTGTATAGCTCATAATTTCCAAAAGACAGAGGGTTCGGTGTACGGAGATCGATTGTCCTACCTTTTAAAAAACAAATTAGACTTTTGCAAAATTAAAAAGTATATAACTGATGAGAACCTTCACAAACACCATCTTCTGGATGTAAGATTCTGGCTCCGTCCGGGTGGCAAGCCTCACAAATATGTACCCCCTACTCAGACGATTGGGGAATCGAGTAGCGTGCCCCCTGCCAAGGGGTAGGTGATGACGGAAACTACAAAACCGACCAAGTTTCCCAAAAGTCCTTCGCCTATGGCCATTTAGGGTGACAGAGATGAACATCTGCAAAGGAGATGAAACTCGAGTTGACGAACTAAAGGAAGCTTTAGTTTCCAAGGGGCTGTCTCCCTCGAAGACTCCAAGACCAGTGGAGCTCACCAATCACAATCAATTAACAGAGGAACAAGTATTTGGGGGTTAGAATGAATTCCCTTGCTAGATAAATATTATACATCCAAGGATTTTGGAGCGGAGCCGTTTTTCCCTATCTCCGAGGAAGAAACTACTCCCATCAAAGAGAAGGACATTATACAGATAAGCCTAGCTCCAGGCCTTGGTCTGTTAGGGGAATTGCATGACACACACATCTTACGCACCATATATCATAATGTCATACACCGAAAGTATACATAGTTCTGATACTTGCTTGTTACTTTTGCAGGAAAATGCCTCGCTGCCCGCTCCTATTCTCATCGCGACCTTCGCGATTACACACCTAAACTTAATCCCATTTCCGAGCATGATCGTAGTGATAGCCGGGGAAGAGATAGTAAGAAATACCATGACTCCTATCAGCCTCATCCTTCGCACTCTCGATCTCCTTCGAAGCAAGATCCCGAGGAGCACCACAGTCACCAAGTACCACATGCAGGAGGCAAATAACTCCCCAAAGTTCCAACTTCCTAGAAGGGTATTCCTCCTCAGGACAAGGCCTCCAAGAAGCAATCTGGATCCAAGGATAAGCATAAAGATCCAAGTAAGGGTTTGGAATAAGATAAGACAGCTCTGGTCCCCTCCGATCAACGCGACTTAGATGTTACCACTACACAAGAGGCGACCATGACCTCCAAAAATAAGGAAAAGTTGGAGCGTTTGCGAAAGCAATTTCCCGACGTCTATTTTGAAAGGATGCTTTTCGTTCCAGATCTTGAACCAGTTCCCGATGAATGGGATGCATAGTTTGTAGGCTAAATCAATCATGTGGCTAAATAATATAGAGCAATGAAGAAACACGCCACAAAGCTTTCAGAGGTTATTCGCCCGCCTAGAAACAGAAGTGGCTTGAGCTAAGGTGAAAATTGAACATGATATTGGAGCCAGGAAGAAGGTTGAAAAAGGTCTCGAAGATACCGAAGCTCTTCTTGCTTTAGCTCAGAGGGATGCCGAAAACTATAAAACGCAGTTAGAAGATGTGGAGAAACGTTTCCACCATAATCTTGATTCAAACAGCCAGGAGCACATAGCTATGAAAAAGGAGATATAGGATCTCAAGTCAACTAATACTGAGATAAAAGCATTGCAGGATCGCTTTTTCGCTGAAATGGCTGCCTAGGAGAAAGAAAAGGCAAATCTGAAAGCTAAACTAGCTCAGGTCGAGGAACGAGCTGTTCTTGCTAAAGGACATGCCGACGTAGCTCTCAAATCTGCTTCCGATGTTGGTACTAAACTTAAAATGGCTGAACAAGAAATCGAGGGATTCAACGAGTTATTAATAGACTTTTTGCTCAAGTCATTCAAACCCAAGACATCTCCTGGATCAAGAATTATCCTACCACCTTAGCTGTCGTCTGGGATCAGATTACTAAGATTGAGAAACAGCGTTTAGGAGTTGAGGATGTTGATGAAGGTGAGCTTATGCAGACTTTCCTCAGTGGTGGAGAGCCTGAGGCTTTAGCAGAGGGCAGACGTCAAATTAAGGAGTCCATGGAGGCGGAGAGGCTTAAGCTCAAAGGCAAGAGTAAAATTGACGAAGGTTCAAGCTTGGCTACAGAGCCCAAGACTTCTGAGATTGAGGTGTACAATCCGGACGATCCATTGATCACTGGACTTCCAGTTCCTCCAGCTGTTGGGGTTTCTACTACGGCCCGGGACGAGGAGTCAGCGGAAGGTATTTTCATATTCTCTTCACAATTTGTCAAAGCTATTGTAACCTGTCGTCGCATTGTGGAACAAACCATCGAGACGACCACCTTTTCTCCCAAATTAATAATAGTTGCTTCTTATAATGTAGGTGCCAAATCGGTAGAAGGGGTTGTAGAAAAGCAAGCAAAGGGTGATAAGGTCAACGTACCACCAAGTACTGAGGTCACCGAAGTTCCAAAGCAAACCGAGATCGAAGCGACCGAGAAGGCCATTATGGTACCAAGCACAGATGTTCCTAAGGATGTTGAAATCATCGGAGCCTTAACGGATACTGATGGCGACAATGGGGATGAAGAGGAGGATGTCGTCATCATGGGAGAGACAAAGGATAACGACAGCATAACCTTAGCCAACACGAAGGCCAAACAGGATAAACAGTTGAAATTGAAAAAAGAGGAAGAGCCCCTATATGTCCCACCTATCTCTGCAGCTGATCCCAAATCTGGATTAATTATAAAGCTTTCCACCTAGTCGATAACTACATAACTTGCATTCCAGTCCTCTGACATTCCACAAGATCCTCCTTCGGATAAGAGAGAAAGGAAGAAGCATGACAAATTTGATGCCGACAAGGAGGAGTCAGAGAAGCCAAAAAAAAGAGAAAAGGTCGAAGTCATCCCCGAAGCCCAAATAGAATTCATTTGCTTATATTTTTTAGATCTTCAACTGGCCTTATTATGTAGTCATGAGAATGGACCTCACTTTTTTTCTAGCTTTCTTTGTTCTGTAAACCTGCATTAGTAAATGAAGCTATGTTTCTTTTGCATCGTTGTGTACCTCCAAATTTATCATGCTTAGTCATACATAAGTATTTGAATCATAACTAAGTCAGAATCAAGTGCAACAAAATTCTAAAATTCGTATATGTGTATGAGTATGTCCCAAATCAATCATTAACATGATGCATGGCCAGGGCTTGTTGAGGATTGATTAGAGTTGAGTATATGTTGCCCCCCATGTCCGAAAATGAGGGATTCGGGCTCAGCTTTCGTTCTAGTCCCCAGTCTTGTAACGGAATAGGAGCCCTTTCATGGCTTTTAATTAAAACGCCTTTATACTCTCCTGTCGTACGCCCAGGATAGAGTTCAAACTCAGCTTTCAGTTTGCCCCTTTATCCTTCAGTGGCGTAGGGGTTCCTTTTCATATATCTCGTGGACAATTCAATTCCTTGTTCTTTGTACTCTTTCTCAGGTCACAAGAACCAGAGTGTGGATAGTTGTGTCTTTTGCTATGCTGCACCCTCAATGCTCTACATACTGTTAACCTCCGAATCTGATAGAAGGCACTTTGAATTTCGCGCTTTGAGATCGCTGCGAGGTTATAACGGATTTCATAATTGTAACAGCTCATGTAAGTAAAGAATAAAAAGAGTAAATAAGAAATGGTGCGGTAAAAGTAAACTACACACGATATTTTTATAGTGGTTCGGTCGAATCATGACCTACGTCTACTTTATAATCTTTTGCTTATGTAACCAGATTGTTCTAGGCAAGTCGAGCCTCTTTACATGGTCCTAAATACAAAAGAAAAAAGGTGACAATTTCATGTCAAGTAATGCCTAGATGCTTGGTGTTACACACTCAGGGTATGTCATCTCCATCTAAGTTCGTTAGCTTGAAGGATCCATTATCAAGCCTCCGTAAAATGGTGTATGGTCCTTTCCATTTCGGACCCAAATGGATTGGGGATGGAAAGACATGCCTTAGACCTAAGTCACCGGGTTCAAAGGTTCGAGCTCGGACCTTTTTATTGTGATACCGAGCAACTTGCTACTTGTGCCTCAAGGCATGTAGGTCTGCTTCGTCCATTTTCTCTTCAACCATATACAGGGATTCGAGGAGCAACTTATTATTAGTCATTGGGTCGTAATAAGTTGTTATGTGAGATGACACTTCTAATTTGGCTGGGATAACCGCCTTAGATCCAATAGCAAGGGAGAAAGGCGTGTGTCCAGTAGCCGATTTATAGGTTGTTCTGTAGGCCTACAGTGCCAAAGATAACTCGTCGACCCACATGGCTCTGGCCCGCTTTAATCGCTTTTTCAGAATGGACTTGATTACTTTGTTCGCCGCTTCCACCTATCCATTGTGGATGCGCTACAACGGTGTATCTCTTCTCAATATGATATTTCTGGCAGAAGTCCCGGAATTCGGCACTGTCAAATTAGGTCTCATTATCTGTTATGATGACTTTCGGGATTCCAAATCGACATACGATGTTCTGGCTACAAAGTTTATCACTCGCTTGGATGTGATTGTGGTTTGCGGTTCAGCTTCGACCCATTTTGTGAAGTGATCCACTGCCACAATAGCGAACTTCGCTCCGCCTTTTGCAATGGGGAGGCTTCCGATAATGTCATTCCCCATACAGCAAAGGGCTACGGGCTCATCATCATTTTCAATCATCTATCACAGCGCCGTTCATATTTCGCCACATCTTAGTTTACGGTAGGCCAGAAATAACCATGTCGTAGTATCTTCTGCGCCAATGTTTGGCCTGCTGTGTGGTCGCCACATTCACCTTAATGTACTTATCTCAATACCCGTTCGATGTTGTCATGGGCTATACACCGGAGGACTGGCATCGAGAACCCTCGTCGGTATTGGACCTCGCCTTGCATGACAAACCTAGAGGCTTTACGGTTGATGGCATGCCTTTCGCTCTTTTTGGTGGGGAGTGTCACATTTATCAGAAGTTCTTTAAGGGTGTCATCCATGACACCATTTCCAGCTCAGTTTCCAGCACATAGTCAATTTCCATCTAATCGATGCTTGGAGATTGCAATATCTCAATCTGGACCAACTTTGTGTCCTCAGGACTATCAGAACTAGCCAGCTTGGCTAACTCATATGCCATCTGATTCTCCAATCGGGGAATATGGCTTATGCTGTAGTGTTCAAAACCGTCCAACAATTTTCTTACTTCCTTCAAATATGTTATAAGCCTTGGTCCTTTGGCTTGAAATTCCTCAATGACCTGGTTTACAACTATCTTGTAGTTGCAAAAGATATCCAACTTTGATATCCCCAACTCCTTTGCAAACCTAATCCCGACAATTAGGCTTCGTACTCTGAGTCATTGTTCATGGCATGAAAATCTAATCTCAATGCATAGTATATTGATCACTTCTCAGGGGTAACTAGTACAACTCCGACACTAGATCGTCGGTCATTCCTGGCACCGTCGGTATATAATTTCCAGGTGTTGTGGTCGACTAGTTGTTTCAAGGTATCACCTTCTTCATTCGCTACATCGTCTTCTGGGATCATAAATTCTGCTATAAAATCTATCAATACTTGCACCCTTATCGATTATCGGGGATGGAAGTTCAAATCAAACTGACTTAACTCTGTATCCCATTCATCCTCCCTGATGCCTCGTCTTTGCAATACTTGTCAGAGCGAGTGGTCAGTGTACAAAGTGATGGGATGAGCTTGGAAATAGTGGAGAAGGTTTCTAGATCTGATCAGCAAACTGTATGCAAGCTTTTATATCTTTGGGTAGTCCCGCTCTGCTGCCGCTAGTTTCTTATTCACATAGTACACAGGTCTCTGGACTCTATCTTCTTCTCTTACCAGGGCTGAACTTATTGCATGGGACGACACTGCCAAGTACACAAACAAATCCTCATGGTCCACTGGCTTGGACAGTATCGAGGGTTTTCTAATGATTCAGCAAGTTTCGAAAAGCTTCCACACAATCGGGAGTCCATTCGAAATTGCGTTTTCCTAGCTTTATCAAGTCAAAGAATGGAATGGACTTATTTGTAGTTTTAGAAATGAATCTACTTAACACGGCTACTTTCCCAACAAGGCTCTGCACCTCTTTAATTTGCCTTGGTGTTTGGATATTCATGATTGCTGCAATTTGATCTGGATTGATTTCAATTCCACAGGAGCTAACAATAAAGCCTAAAAACTTCCTAAAGGCCGCTCCAAATGGACACCTCAAAGGATTGAGCTTCATTCCATATCGCTGAAGAATATCGAACATTTCTGCGAGGTCAGTTGTATGGTTGTATGATTGTTTGGATTTTACTAACATGTCGTTAACATATACTTCCATCATCTACCCAATCTGATTGTAAAACATTCTATTCACCAGCCGTTGGTATGTAGCTCCAGCGTTCTCCAAACCAAAAGCCATCACCACGTAGCAGTACAGTCCCAAATCTGTGATGAAGCTAGTATGTTCCTGGTCCGGAACTTGCATGGGAATTCGGTTATATCCAGAATATGCATCCATAAAGGATAGGAGTTTGTGACCTGCTGTTGAATCCACTAGCTGGTCGATCCTGGGAAGAGGAAAACTGTCTTTCGGACAAGCCTTATTCAAGTCTGAAAAATCAATGTATGCGCCCCACTTTCCATTGGCCTTCTTTACTAAAACGGGATTCGAGATCCATTCGGGTAAACTGAATCTCTAATGAATCTTTTGCTCCTCAACTTCTCAACTTCTTCTTTCAGAGCAGCTGACCTCTCTGGGCCAAGCATTCGTCTTTTCTGCTTAATGGGCGGATGTTTTGGGTTGATACTCAATGAGTGGCTCATTATTGAGGGTGATATCCCACACATATCGGTGTGGGTCCAAGCAAACACATCCAACTTTGCCTTTAGAAAATTAGTCAATTCTTTTGCTCGAAGCGGATCTAGTAGAGATCCAATCTTTAAAACCCTCGTTGAGTCATCATTGTCAATCAAAATATCCACAGTTGTTTCATTGGGTGTCGCCATTCTGCCCCCAGGTTCTTCGTCTCTCTGTGATCTATGTCCTTAGGCAATTCTTCGAGCGACTCCCTCGGGGTTGTCCCCCTTAATTGCTATGCTGACCCTTCCTTCATGGAAGGGGAGAAGCTTTAGTTTCTATACTCAGTCCTTTCATCAACATTTTCAGTTCCACCATATAACTGGCTCGTCCAGTGTCCTAGTCTCTTATAATCACTCCCACTCCCGCATCTGTTGGAAACTTCAATAATAAGCACCAGGGTGCAATGCAGGCCCTGAATTCTACAAGGGAGGACGACCCAGAAATGCGTTATAGGGTGACTCGATGTCCAAAACCACAAATGGGAGGATTCTCACTCTTTGGCGATCTCCTTCCCCCAACGTTACTAACAATTCTACATATCCCATCGGAGTTGTTGAGGCACTATTGAAACCACGTATCCATCCTTTGCAAGGTTTCAGATCTTTCGCTTCAAGCTTCATCTGGTCGAATGATTTCTTGAAGAGGATGTTAATTGAGCTCCCATTATCCACCAATACTTTATGGAATAAGGCAGGACCGATAGGGGTGGTAATTACCAATGGATCCTCGGTAGGCGATTGAACTCCAACACTATCTCTATCACGGAATATTACATCATCCGTCACTGTTTTCTGCTGCTTTATTGGTTGGTGGGAATCCTCGGGATTACTGCACTCCCTGCCCCAACATGCTTACCTGCATTCACATATTGATCCATTGCCCTGAAGCTATGTTCAGCCGGGTGAGGCCCTCCAGCTATGGTGTTAATAACAATATTCTTTCCCTTCCGTTGAGCAGTGGGTCTGGAAGCATGATGGTTTTGATTCGGAGCCTGTCCGGCTAGCCGCCTGTCCCTTGGACAACATTGTATTCGTCCAAGTTCCCTTCTCTAAGGAGTTTTTCAACAACGTCTCCCAAGTGACGACATTCGTTAGTAGAGTGACCATGAGTCTAATGGAAAAGGCAGAACTTCCCTATCTCACGCTCTTTCTCTGTTGAATCTCTTGGTGGAGGCCTCTTATATTGGAGAACACTATAAGTATCCAGGAAAATATTCTCTAATGTATCATTCAGTGGTGTAAAGCTCTCAAATACTTTGAACCAAGGTCTCTTTTTGAATGATTTCCCCGATTCTTCTTCCGACTGTCGTTTCCATTATGGCTGTCACTACCTTGGTTCTTATTTCCAACATTGACCTCTACCTTTTTAGAGCTATCTCTGGACTGTTTGATGGCCACATTACATTGTATATCTTCCTTATCAGCGGATTTTCTCTTTCGATTCGCATACAACTCCTCTTAACGTAGGAGGATATTGGCTTTCTCATAGAATATTTCCCTGGTGAGCAACGGTTTCCTAGCTAAGTATCTGCCGACTTCTATATCTTTATCCATCAATTAGGGCCATCCAGACCGATTGTTCATATGGGTCTCTAACCTCCATAACCGCTAAGTTGAAGCGGTCTAGGTATGATCTCAAAGTTTCATTAGGGCGCTGCTTGATAAGTGATAGCTCAACGACGTTCTTGGACCTTTGAGTATGAAGTCAGAATTGATTTGTGAATCTTTTGCTCAATTCCTTGAAGCTAGCAATTGATCGAGCAGGAAAGCGGGTAAACCACATCAATGCTACATCCTCCAGAAAGATTGAGAAGGCTATGCACTTCACTGCGTCAGGAGCGGCTGCAGCATTCATGTACCAAGAATATCTCATTAAATGCTGAACCGGGTCCATCCTACCTAAGTAACAGTTCATTGTTGGCATGTTGAATCGTCTTAGAAATCGAGTGTCTAATATATCATCAGTAAATGGTGTATGACTACAGTTTATACCCCAATCTTCATTCCTTTGTCCACGGCTATCGGCCATAATCCGCCTCACCATTGCTTCAACATCAACGTTGGTCAAGGTGGATTCAGGATCAGCACTCCTTGCCCTGCGGGGTCCTCTAATGTTTCTTCGATGCATTGCCCCAAAGTCTGGGGATTGGGCAGAACTTCCTTGCCCCCTATGGCCACGGCCAGTCACGCGGCGAGGGGGTGGCAATGGTTGATTCTCTATAGGGTTACCAATGACCTGAGCCCTAGGTAGTGGTGCGGGATCTTCTACAGGTAACGAGGCAGGATTATTCCAATTACGATTGTCCTGCCCCAGGTTGAGCGTCGTCTCTGCTCTAGAGGGGAGTGATCCAAACCAGAGTTGTTCCACATTTTCAGCCCTTTTAGGGGAGGCCGTTGTTGGTGTCTCGTAGGATCTTCCGATGAGGAGGAATAGTCGAAGGTGAAGCGATTAGTCGGTGAAGGAGTCCTCTGCCTTCAGAGGTCATCGATTTGTCTGCCCATCTCGGTCATGTTCTGTCGCAGCAAAGAACTCTCATGCCTTTGAGCTACCAACTCATTATTCGTCCTTTCTAACATATCAAATACGCGAGACAAAGTTCCTTCTACTTCCAGAGCAGTGGTAAGTAACTGGTCATCAGTATTCGTTGTCGGACGCAGAGCACTTAAGCCAGGTTGAGCAGAGGCACCAGCGTGAGCAGAATGAGCCATAATCTCCTTTCTAGGTCGAGTTATGGTCCCTTGGTGAGGGCGGTTCGTGGCCCCCTCTGGCTCATGGCTCGTCACGTGTTCCTATGGACGACTCATGGCACCCCCCTGAAGACGGCTCATGATCAAGTCTTGGGAGCGATTCGTGGTGAGATCCTGTGAGCGGGTCATGACATCTTCCTGGGGTCAGTTCTCCCCTTGCGAACTGTGAGCTGGGGAGGCCACTTCAGCCTGCATCTGCCTTTGTTATACCTTGTTTGAATAGTCCTTTCGAAGGAGATCGTCATTTCAGAGAAAAAGAATAAGCTATCCTCAGATGGTTTTTCTGAGGAGAATCTCGATGAGATTTCAGAGGAATCCATGCGGTACGCGGACTTGTATAGTCTCTTGTTTTACCGACTTTAAATTTTTTGCAGCATATCTCTTTTTCTTGATATCGATTTTTGTGTTTGGGAATCTATGTTCAAACTTCCCATGTAAACGTGTGACCCTTTTTGCACATCGTTCTATAAATGGGAAGTTATGACTAGATTTGTCTCATGATGCCGTAATTTAATCTTTTGAATGATCGATGGCATAACCATCATTTAGTATCGAATCATATTCGATCCGGCTTGTTGTTTTTGTATGTTGGCCCCATGGTGTTACTTTCTATAATTTTCACCTATCCATTTTGTCTTGAGACAATATTCGGTGAATTTTCATGAGAAGCAGTTTTGTGGTCGGTTTCTTTTTTCATCGCAAATTCTCTCTTAGAAGAGATGGTGATGCAGGAAACTCCAACAACACTGGCAGCATTTTAACACGAGATTGAGCATATTTCTACCATGATATGGTTAATTAAAGATCGTAAAAATGGTTTGAGTTCCATCATCGGAGAAAACATCTCATTGTTTATAGCCATTGTTTTGGAAGTTTTGGTGTTGTTGTCATCTTTGTTGTTTCCCTTTGTAGCATCGGGTTCTTGGCTTTGTGATGATTCATGCTTACAATTGTTAGTATTGTTTAAATCGCATGACTTAGGTTAATGAGATTTCTTAGTTTGGAAATGTTTATGTCATTCACGCGTGCATGTTTGAATGAAATCTCATTTTCTTATCTTAACTTACAGTTGTCCTAGGGCTGGAAATAATAGAATTCTGAGTTGATAAATTTTAGAAAAGGACTGGTTCCACGTCACAGGTATATAAATAAATAAATAACCACTCCTTGTTAAAATTTATTTTGGCCTTTTGTGTGATTTTAGTTTTCACATTCTTGCGTGACTGACTTCCTTCTTCGCTGACATGTGACTTGAATCGTTTAAGTTTCCTCAAAATACATTTTTGAAGTTTTTAGAAAATGTTGTTTGTGTTAAACCAAAAAGTGGTTCTAACACCCAAATTATCGTAAATAACAGAGAACTAAAGCTAGAAATGAAGGGAAAAAAGCAAACACATAAAATTTATAGTGGTTCGGCGTTAAAGAGCATACGTCCACTTTATATGACTTTGATTATACGTTAGAATGGTAGTACAATCAATATTTTCTCTCAATCTCACTCTTACAATGATGAATCACTTAGTTATTTTGAGGTCACTCTGAATAAAAATAATGGAGGTTTAATAATGGTGGAATCGAAGCTTTTAATTACCAAAAGATCCTAAAAAAGGCCAACTGCTGGGCTATTTATAGGTGATTTCTACAGGCGGTTCATGAAGACATGTGGCACCAATCTCGAGGATCTTGGACCCGTTTGTGGGTTGATGGAGAAATAGTCAACATGGCCGTTTTGGACCGGTTTTATCAGATCCTAGATATGCGGTTCATGGGGGACTAGGTCATGGCCATTATCGTCTAAATATAACGTCGGCTCATGGCCCTTTATCGCGAACGAGTCGTGGAGCTGAGTCATGGTCATCAGGTCGTGGAGCATCCTTCACGAGTGGGAAGAGGAGGCGGATCACGAACGGGTTGTGACTGGATGACCATGAAAGGATGATAAAGGAGGGGTTATGAGCGGGGTCCACTTTGGTGTGTCACAAACCAGTGTGCATCTTCTTGAGTGTACACATATAGGTATCCTTATCCATACAAATGCTAGCATTTATATTCTTGGTGGCTTGGTCAAAAAGCTAGCCAACAGTTTGAAAAAAATTATTATCATTTTCTTATTTTATAGGAAAGTGAAACGGTTTTGAAAAGAAATTTTCAAAATAAACTCAAATTTTTAAGGGGAAATTTATGTTTATGAAAAATTTCGATTTTGGTCACATGAATAAGCGTAAGGAAGATTTTTGGATGTTTTGTGTGCACGTTTTAGCGGTGCAATAGGACCGACGATACGATTAAAACGCCAACGGTAATAACAAAATGATTGTTTTAGACATGGAAACATTGTTTCCATACCTTGTCAACGATGCGCCGAGTTATTAATTAACTCATTTTACATTTTAGAGCTTGTTTAAGCCTCCTTTATAGTCTACAAATGGGAATTTTCGGGGTATTTTGGGTAACTGAGGTGAAACTTCCACTGTAGGGCGGGAAATGGAAGATTTGTAGGCGAGAAAAATGTTAAAATACTTCGCTTTGATTTCCTTTTTCTGGTGTGGCAGAAATTAAATAGGAAAATATTAGATTACATGACATTTTGGATAGTAGGGTTTGCATGCAAAATTGGCTTCTTCACATTTCTATTCGTAATTGTGCGAAGGTAATGTGTGAAAAAAAAATTCAAAATTTGCATTCATATAGAACTTCCATTATATTTAGGATGTTTTGCATCATTTTTCAAAAGTATTTTAAAATTTTAATGCAAACGTATAGGAGAATCCGATTTAGAATCATCTTGCATGAATATTTCATAATTAAATTGCATTATGTACACCATGCATATATACACATAGTTGCAAAGTGGATGTACACAAATTGGTTGTGTAGAAGAGGACTATAGGCATCAGAATTTCGGGACGAAATTCCTTTCAAGAAGGGAAGAATGTAACAACACGGAATTTTGGGGATATAAATTAATTATTAGAATTTAAAAAATAGAAATTTCTGCAAACAATGGAATTTGAATACGGAACTTTAACTGATGCGTTTGTCTCGGAATTTTGGTCAATTTTCATGTTTCAATTTTAGCGAACGGAGTCTGTATGAAAAAGTTACGGACGAAATACAAAAATGGTCGATCCGCTGGGCGTCAGATCACCCAGTGATGGCTAGGTTTTTAAGGTTAGAGCATAATATAATTTCGAGCAAATGGATGGAAGTTAACAAAAATAGACCTGACGGTCCAAGGACAATACCACTCCTATAAATAGAGGGGTAAGGCCCTATTCTTTTCCGTTCAAATCTATAACAGCAGTGGAGCTCTGCCATTTTCCTCCTTCTACAAACCTAATTTCTTAATCTAAAATATATTCTTATACAAACAAACCAAATCCAATTCGTATGAAATTGAGATGATTATCAGATCTAATGGAAAAGAATGCTAATTAGCACTCAACAATAGATTCTCACCACTCTTTTTATTTTCTTATATCTCTACAGATCTGGAATTTTCACCTTTTTAGATAAACTGTAGATTTATAAGAATTTGGGAATTGTAGGCCTAAAAGGGTTCAAACTTTGAATTTGGATGCTTGCAGGTGAGTGGGAAACTTATATATACTTTTACAATAACTTATTTATCACGTTTGTAACAGATCTCAATCTTTATGCTTATTTCTATCAGATCTGATCTATAAACTGTTGTAATTTGATTGGATATCCTTCAGATCTGGTTACAAAAAGTGTTAAAACTTTTGAATTGTATATTGTGGTTATGCATAGTATGAATTGTAGGATTTCTTAAACTTGTTTACACATATTCCTACAATTATGTTGTAAAATATATTGCACTTATCATAAAGCACTTTAGATCTGGAAATCAGCCCCGTTAAATACCATTTAGATGTAGTTATATTCCAGATCTATAGTTCAGTGTTGTATAATAAAGCATGTGAATTTGGATAAAAATATATGATTGATAAATTATGTGATTGTAATATTAAAATAAATATGCATGTTTGTATTCAATATTGTTGAGTTTTTTCTTAATTATTGTAAATATGTCGTTTTCGTCCTTTTATATAAAAGGCATTACTTTGAAACCACAAGAGGTGTGATGAAAAGATCAAAAAAGGGAAAACTGGTCAAATGTACATATATGTGAATAATTTGCATCAACTATTCTAAATTATATATTTTCGCATATTTCTTGTGATTTTGAAATATGTTGATTCCACTAATCAAGCATAGTTCACAATGATTACGGCTAAAAATTTTTTTGGTAAGATTGGAACCTTTTGGTAAGATTAAATGTAAAAAAGAATGTTTGGTTATTTACTTAACCAAATCATTAAATTAAAAATAATAACCACGTTGACCACACGGAAACATGAAATATAAATATATACATATTATCCATCAAAATCAGCGTAATACGATAAAATATACATGCAATGTTTGAATATTTGGATAAGGTTCAATTATGGAATTATATGTAAATACAATCCATATTGAATTAATATATTTGTGGTGACCATTTGTAGCAGTCAATATAATTAATTGCTATAAATAGGACCGCAAATCAGTAAATAACAACTGTAACCAACGTTGATTGGGGAAAATTAATATAATAAGAAAATGGTTACAATTCCTAATTCAATTAGGATAAAAGTTGTAAACCCCAAATTAGGAAATTTGAATTATAACCGCATTTAGACATGAGGTTAATCTCAACTTGTGGTATAAGCCTGCTCGGAACCGACCGACAATTCCAGCAATCATAGGTAGTCAGCTTAATGTGAGGGTTCTAATGCGAAGACATAAATGTTCTAAGCCATGATGTTAAATTCAACTTATGGTAGAAGTCTGTTCGGAACCGACCGACAAATCCAACATCCATAAGTAGTCAACGTAATGTAAGAGGATGGGTGCATAAATACAAATATATAACAACCAACAAATAAATAAATAAATAAATAAGAATAGTAATTGCCTGTTGGGGTATAACAAATAGATACTTCGGGACTGATAAATAGTTGTCTTAGGAAAATATGACTGTTATGGTCATACAGGGAAATAAAAAATAGAAATAAAAGTAAACGGGTGTCATAAGGGGATTAATGGATATTGATTATCTTTTAAAAACTAAGTCCAAATTAGGGAAGTAATCAAATAAATATCTTTGGGAAAAAGAGAATATAACCATCCTTACTTATATTAATGAATGTAGAACTTATAATTAAAAGCTAGACTGGACTTAGTACTTTAGTAATGTGAAACATTATTAACCATAGGAACCTGTGATGATAAAGAATTGTGTGCATATTGTATTTCCATGTGGAGGAACTAAACGGGAATGACATAATAAAGTAGCCTACCTTATCCCAATAGGGAAATGTATTAGAGGCTAATGGGGTATGAACCTAATAACCTTCGTGTATAGCCCGCTTCCTGGGTCTTAAGCGGCTAGGGTTGAAGAGTCCACCTAGGGATAGGTCTTTCAGTATAAAGGTCTTAAATGGCATGTGTGAGTATTGTTTAGTCAAACCTGGAAGTTAAAAACGTCAGATATGACTACCTACCCTACTGGAAGTAGTAAGCGACTAAGGGGGTTACCTAATAAGGTCAGCTAGAAGGTATAATGAGCGATAAAATACAAACTCTCACCTTATGCAATGTAAGGATATGTGCATGAATGAAGGAAGCCTTAACTTGTACGTCCCGTAGCTAGTGCCCTCTAGTTTATGTTAACGTCGAATCAGTTATTGAGGAATAACAAGTGACCAATAGGTTCGCCTAGGGTCTAAAGCGATCAGAGAGAATCCACCCTATCTGTCATCGATAGTGAAGCATTAAATGACGAAGGAAGAGCGAATGAAAGTGTGTGTGTATATATATATGTATAGAAACTCCGTAACTGGGGGTATATCCTTAATTAAATAACTATTCATGTTCTGGTATAAAGGCTTCACCTATATGTGCGTAAATGATCTATCTCGGTATCATACTATGGGAATACTACTTGGGAAGAGTAGTAAAGTCGTGCGTAAACAATTACAAGTTTAGGCTAAAATCACTAACCTTGGTAGACATACATGTTGAGTTGAACCAAATGGGATACATCTGTGTATTATATTCTATGTTGTACATTTCCTGCTTACCATAACTTTGTTGTTCTGACCCCCTCCCATTATAACCCCTAGGTTTTCTAGAGAAGGTCGGGTTCTCACAGGTATTTTAGTTTGGCTTTCGGTTCTCGTTCTCTCTCATGGTCATTATTAGTAAAGTGACTTACTTTGAGAAGGGTAGTTACTTGAGTTAATACTAGTTTATCCTATTTTGTTTCCGCTGTGAGATTTCTTTTACTGTACTCTGATTATGCTCATGCTCATTTATTGCAGGTACTAGATATATGTGTTTCATGATTGTATATGTTTAAGTTTTGATTTTTGTCGAAATTTGGGCACAAAATGTGGGGGTGTTATATCCGTTAGCTTTTTCAATCCTCGATTTAGAACCGAGAATAGATATCAAGTAGCAAGGTCATGCCCCTTAAAGTATGTTTTCCCCCTTCATAGAGTATAGGCTGAGTGGCAGACAACAGAGTCAATTCTTTTGAGGATTTTACTCTCTCATCGAATCGTGAGTTAGAGTTATATGCAAGACAATTAGTTGGCACGCTGCCCGAAGTACTTTTCACGTGTCAGGTCAAAGGCAAGATGATGCAGCACTAATGGTCAATTCACATTCACTTTTCTCTTATACTCTCATCTAAGCTTTAAGTCCAAAGCTAGTGACGAAAAGTCAGATTACAGTCCTCTTAAATTCTCTCTTTTGCCCATCCATAAAGAGGGGTCAGAGTTGGGGAATGAGTGGATATGTCATACCCAATCAATGTCTGAAGCTAGATGATGGTCAAGTCATGTCCAGTCAAGCGTATATTCCTCATGTCGAGGCATGAGATGGAACCAGCCCATGGATGGATACATCACATTCTTTACATGATTTATAATCGGTCTATTGAATCAATGGTGCGAATCAGTCGCAGGCGGTCAAGTCATGCCCTTTGGAATTTTCTACAATATTGCTCTATGTCCAAGTGCACTGCGAGAGGCAGATGGTTAGCTCTCGTATGTTACAAATATGATCAAGTACATAACAGTTTGTACTGATTTCTAAGTTTTAATATACGATTTATTCATCCAAGTGCTTTGTCCTCGCATTTTCCATTCAATGTACTTAAATTTCGTTACTTATTACTTCACTTTAATTATGGTCAGTTTCCATGGGTTCGTGCATTAATTGATGATGCAACTACCAAGGCCTCGTTTTAGTCATTACCTTAATTTGCGTAGTATGTTGTCAAACATTCTACTCTTAAGGATCCCTTTCTATTGTATCGTTAAGTCGTGTGGAATGTTGTAGTAGTCGCTCGTAAGTTTTAGCATGTTCTATTTGGCCGATCTCAAATTCTCTACGTGCAAACTTTGAAAATATTTCAAGGATGAACCACCAAAGAAGCATAAGAAAGATGATAAATTAAAATGAAGATCATTTACTCCAAGGCTTCTGCTTTTTGTTGCTTATCGGTTGGGAATTATCCGAGATGACCTTTGCGTTTTGACTTATTGACATGATGTTGTATCCATTTTTTGTTTGTGAATAAACTGAATCTTTTAGGTATAATTGTCTGAGTGTTTTCATTTTCCATTCAATGTACTCACAATGAATTTCATTTGTTACACTTACACCATGCCGTATCAAATGAATATGCAAGCGATGGTCTGGCATACTGTTCTAAAATACTTTTGAGTCATGTTGTGTATTAAGAGCACTCCTTAAGTTAAGTTCTCTACAAAGGTGGAAGCGGTGAAGCATGTCCAGAAGGTAAGCCGATAGAAGATGGTCACTCCTTAAGTAGAAGCATTAAGATAAAGAGAACCCGGCGGAAAAGCGGTACCGAAACCAAAGAGATCAACACCCGAAAGCTGACATCGAAAGTTACCAGAGTGGGTCGACAAGGACAGCCTAAACCATAAGTTGGCTTCCAACGGAGGCATCACAAAAGGGGACCAAATTGTCTATAAATAAGACCCTAGGGGTCACATTTTTTGGGATCTTTTTCCCGTTCCATTGTCTTGTATTCTTTTCGTAGAGTACAAACCCTAATTTCTCAAATCGAATTGGGGGTTTCCAAAACAATTGTAATACAATCATAATGAATGAAAAAGGGAAATAGATACATAATCTTTTCTCGATTCAAAAATCATGTTGTGTCCATATTGATCGAACAAGGATATTCGTTAACCTCTTTCGTGGAGGACTTAGGCGCAAATGTATTCAAAAAGGAGGAAAACCATTGAACAAAATCAATGAGTACTTCCCTATGATTCTTATACGTGTCCTAAGCCTTTCACCTTAAGAAAATGTAGCACAACATGTTCAATAGGCCTATTGTTACGTTATGATGAGATAACTGACACAAATAAGGCCTACTCATAGGCTAGTTCGATGTGGAAGTATTCAATTTAGTCATTAAGGTTTATAATATGCTACTAACCCAACTGTACTGATACATTAACCTGTTTCTTCTTAACACAATGTATATTATTTTATCCTGAATCTAAGGATAGCTGTTATACTAAAGTTCTCAACCTTCTATAAACCAACAATGCTCTTATCCCAAAGTAGTTGTTAGCCTTTAAGCCTCGTAAGAGTTATGCTCACCTCTTGAAGGAAGAGTAACTAATCTTAGGACTAAGGTCTTGATATCTAGGAAATGGCAAAACAAGTTGAGCTTGTTGAGGTTAAATTATCTTTCAGAGTCCTTTAGAATGATCACCCTCTAAATTTCATCACATATGCACTGTCAAACTTTACACTGAGTGTTGATGATTTTTATCATTAACATTTTGGTGCTAGAAGGAGGGCCTTAACCATCAATTCTATTATTTAATTATAGATTAATTTGGTGTGCCTGTTTCTTTATGATAGGAAAGGATGAAGTCAAAAAGGTTGGAAGCTTTAAATAAACAACATGCTCCTAATACCACTTTTGAAGAGAATGTGAGTCCAACACTCAACTTGAAAAACACCGAAGTAGGAGCCACCTCTAATCCAATGCAACCTCTAAATCTGAATGTCGTGGAAGATAATGCTATCAAATTAATGACTTTAGAGAAACGGGTCTTTGAGATGCAAACTCGCTTGGAAGTTCTTCAAACACAAAAATCTTCAAAGGTCACCAACCCAAGCCAAAAAGGGAAGAGGATAAGTCCCAAAAAAGAAAATTTTCCATCTAGCATTTAGAAAAGAAGGAAAAATTCAAAGCAACTTACTCTAAGAAGAAAAGGTATCATTTGACAGGAATAGATCATCAGGGAAAACAATGTGAAAAGAAACATTCTGGGAGGTCTACTACTAAAGGATACAGTCCCAAGAGGTCAGACTATGACAATACAGAAGCTTACCTCAAAGACATGACGAAGAAAGATGTTAAGGAAGGGAAAGAGAACTCTTTATGAAAGGGTTAAAGACAACGAAACGGTAACTCCTTTCACCGACGAAATTATGAGCACTATAATACCTTCCCGTGTGAAGATCCCAACAATGAAGTACCATGGAACCACTGACCCCGGTGACCACCTAATGGCTTCTGACAGCCAATTGGCCACTATAATGCTTCGGGGGTTGTCCGATGTTATTTCTTTCCAGTAACCCTCTAAGTGGAAACCACTAAGTGGTATCGTCAATATAGGGAGAATACCATTTACCATGGACGCAATTCTCGTACGAATTTTTCACACAATTCTGTATCTGCAAGGACCCGGTTGTAGACTATACCGTCATCGCCAACATAAAACAAAGACAAGGGGAGTCCTTAGTAGATAATTTGAAGAGGTTCAATGTAGAAGCTTTAAAGGAAAAAGACATAAATGATCGCGATAAGCTTATCGCTATTCACCCAGTGCTAATCGATAACACTCCTTTCTGGAAGGAGTTATATATTCATGGGTGAAAAGATCTGCAAGATTTCCACTTTCAGGCTAACAAATTTATCTATATGGATTAGTTGTACTATACCTAAAAAGAAATTTGGTCCCTGCGGGAAAGGAGGGAAGCCAGGCTTTAATCGAAAACCACAAAGTGGGAGGTTTGGGTTTGACGGAAGCTAGAAGAAACAAAGATGGGAAGAATCTTACACTAACTCAGTGGATTTGAGTAAACCTATCTCGTTTAACTATGCCGTGGATAAAGAGAGAGTCAACAACTTCCTAGTGTCTTTTAAATCCAAGAACTTGCCCAGAACCATTTGGCGGAGGGAAGTATTATAAGTACCACAAAACGAATGGACACAAGACTGATGAATGCAAGGTGTTGGAAGGCATAATTCAGAAGCTAATCCGTGAAGGGCACATGAAAGAATTTGTTTTGGACAAACAACAATCAGCCCATCATACTAACGGGCACCAAAAGGTTTCAGCCAACTCAGTAGAAGCTCTAAGTGAGGAGGGCCAACTAGATTTCGGCCCACCAATAAACCGAATTAATGTGATCCATGCGAAGCCACATCCTGTTGGGAATTGCAAAGCAGCTAAGAACCGATATCTCAAGGAGGCCCGCGAGGGAATATTTTATGTTCAAGAGGAACCATCACTGAAGAATGCTATCTATAACATCAAGATGCATAACCTAGTATTTTCCTCAAATGAGATGCGGAAGGGCGTTCGTCATCCACACATTGACCTTCTCATGATAACGACTTAGATTGGGCTTTCTATTGTTGACAAAATTCTTATTGATACTGGGAATACGGTGAATGTGATCTTTAAACATATTCTCGACCAAATAGGTATTTCCAAGCAAAATATGGAACCAAGCAATGAGCTCATCTTTGGTTTCAACAATAAAGGTTCAACTCTAGTGCGGGAAAATCAAGATTTTGGTCCAAGTTGGGCTGCCTCTTCTCTACAGGACCTTTGAGATTCTTTTACTCGTCATTGAACAATCTTCCTACTATAATGCTTTCTTTGAACGACTAGCTCCACATGAAATGAATGCTTTTGTATCGTCCAAATATCTTTTATGAAATTCCTAACAAAGCAAGGTTGGGGTACTATCAAAAGGGAACGGTTCAGTTCTCACGAGTTGTAGTTTACAACCGTTAACCAATACAAAAGGGAGTATTCTGCTTACTTCGATTCTTCTACAGTTTTGCAACCTTTGGATGACGGATTCTTACATCCAACATTCGAAGCAAAATAAGAATCAATAAAACTAAAAAAATGTACGAATGGTAGGTACACCTCTTTGAGAAGAAAGAGGGTGGACGGAATAAACTTGATAGAAGAGGAAGAAATTGTAACAGAATTGGATTCCTGAGGGGATATAGAAAGAATTAAACTAATAGAAGATTTGGACTAAATAAGCATTGATTCAGCCAATAAAGCTAAAACCATCAAAGTAGGGAAGATGTTGGAAGAACTATTGAAAAGTGACTAGATTCGGTTCTTACAACATAATGAGGATGCATTTGCTTGGACCTACTCAGACATGGTAGGTATTAATCCTTATGTCATAATCTATGCTCTGAACATCAATTCGTCTATAATCCCTATTAGACGAAAGACAGGCAATACAATAGAGATAGATCGGAAGCCTTGAAGGAAGAGGTCAGTAAGTTGCTTGTGAATGGATTTATACACAAAGCCTTTTATTCCAAATAATTGGCTAACCTTGTATTGGTGAAAAAGTCTAATGGGAAATGGAGGACTTATGTTGATTACACTGACCTAAACAATGCTTTCCCAAAGGATTGTTATCCCCTTCCTCGAATAGAACAGTTAGTTGATGCGACTAGTGGACATAAGTTGTTATCCCTTATGGATGCTTACTCAAGATACAACTGAATCCCTACGCAAAAACCCGATGAAGAACATACTCACTTCATTACTGATTGGGGAACATTTTGTTACAAGGTGATTCCCTTTGGATTAAAGAACGTTGGTGTAACGTATCAGAGCTTGGTTAATAGAATTTTCAGGATCAAATAGGATGAAACATGGAGGCATATGCGAATGACACACTAATAAAATCCAACAAGACAGAGAGCCATCTGAAGGATCTAGAAGAGATGTTTAACATCCTAAAAGAATATTAAATGAAGTTAAATCCGCAAAAGTGTTCTTTCAGAGTTCTATTGGAAAATACCTAGGATATGTTGTCAGCGAATAGGGAATTGAGGCTAGTCCCAATCAAATTAAGGCCATAAAGAATATGGAAGAACTAATACAAGTAAAGAGGTTATGAGCCTAAATGGAAAATAGAAGCCCGAAAAAAAGACTTTTCTTGAAGGCATCTCTATTAATGGCGACTGAGGCCAAGAATTTCTCCTTCTCAGCTTAACCTACACTTCTTTTCATTCTACCGCTCATATCGACTTCATTCCTCACCAAGTCATCTGTTTGTCCTCTCCCCACCTTCAGCTTGGCTATCCTTCACGAACCCTTAATTGCTCCTCAACTTGTTGCCTATCTCACGCCTCTCTTTTGTTGGTTTGTTTCAAATATACTATCCCTTGAGGAACGATTTAATGCAATCTTGTTTCACTTCCTTTCTAGCCTTTTTTGTTAGCCCCAGTACCATGCCTCTCTGACTTATGGTAGCGACGCATTGATGCCCTAGCGCCAAACGTGATGGCAAACTTTTTGGTGATGACAACAGATGATGTAAGTTCACCCAAAAGTAGTTCCTAAGCATGTACTCAGTGTTAAAATTTAGGAATAGAAGTTGAATGTTGTCGGGTCCATCTCTTTCATCTTGTTGCTAGTTTTTCTATGATATCGTGATTCTACATGGGTACGATAGGTTTGTCATTGCAACGGTGTTATATGTCTATTCTCTCTGCTTGTAGTTTGGTTTTCTGGGTTTTTCTTTGCTATTTTGGGGTGATCGAGTTTGTGATGGTCAGGTCTTCATGTCGTAGTTCTTATCATGTTACTTATGTTAGAGTTTATGCCCTAGAGGCAATTCATTTGATGAGATTGATAACACTGTTGATGTTATTATTTTATTTGGAATAAAATAATATTCTATTATATTATATTTACTGCGTAATGTAAATATTAATATATTAGAAGTCCTTAGAATTATAATGCGGAATTATATAGTTCAAGTAAGTGACTTGAGCTTGAGATTATATAATTATTAAGTATTATAATTCTTAAATGTCCCTAGTCAAGTTTTACTGTTTATATAAAGGACAACAATAACGTTGAGACTAGTATGTTGATTGACTGATGATCACATCTCATTGATCATTAATATACGTGATATTAATGTCAAAACATAAATACGTATTGGAGAATATCGTATTGGGCTGACCCACCGTGAGATAACTACATGGAATATAATTGACAGTATCATAAGTTATTCTCATAGTGACAGTGATGTAATGGTCCTCAGACCTGAAATCATTATAATCTTATTCGAGGATATTTGTGTTTTGATATCATCTAAAGTTATTCGTAACAGAGTAACGATAACGGTGATTTTTGGATACATCTCGAATTGAATGAAAATTATGAATGATGTAGATGGAATTTAACCCTATGATATATTCGTAGTGATATCCATGGGCCTTTTGATTGAGTGAGACTGTGAAATGCATGGCGGTGCTCAAATATTTATTTGTTTTGAGCAGTCTACTCATCGATCAAGAAATACATATTAAATTATAACGAGGATGATACGATACATGCCTCTAGTTTAATCTTGGATATATCGGTTAAAAGGATTATATTGCATTGATACACTGGTCATAGACAGGTTGTATGCGAATCGTTGATCTTATTATAACTTGGGTAGCAGTGATGTATTACTAGATGCTGCTCACTGTTTACAGTTTAAATATTTAAATTGTTGCTAATGTTATGATAACCTATAGGGTCACACTTATAAGCGTTGTAAATGATAAGAATGTTTAAATAGAAGGAGATCAAAATGTTTGACTAATTCTTTTATTTAAATTGTAGAACGGGTCAAAAGGGCATATAAATTCTCGTATAAACTTTGTTTATAAATGAAGTAAAGAGGGCCGTCTCTTTGAATATTCATTCATTCAGAAAAGGACTAGAAACTTCTAAAACCCTAGATCTAGTTTCCCCAAATCGGCTAGTACCGATCAATCATCCTTCGATTTCGATTGTCTATCTCGATAGCTTCGCTTGAGGATTACTTATAGAGGCTCTACACATGAAGGGCTCGATTCGAATCAACCCCTTCCAAATCTCCAATTCAGATTCATGTTCTCAACAGAGACTTGGTAAGATTCTAATTTCGATTTACTAGTATTTCGCATAGATCCAGTTATAAATGGTTTAGATTTATAAAATAGGGTATCGATTTGATTAATTTTACCCATCAACTTATGCGCTATCTGTGGATTTTATTATGATGTTGTTGTGATATAGTTTATTGTCCCTAGATATATTCTTAGTTTCCAAGTGAAGGTTGTAACACCCCGTAATTTTAAAGGACATTATAACGATAAGCTAAAGAATACTCAATTAAATATTGGGAATTAAGTAAAATGGACTATGCAATTACGTTCGCCTTGGAATTCTGCTTAAGATATACTCTGAATTTGTATGAATCGGACATCTTATGAAGAAGATATTAAGGTTCGAAATTTGTATGCATATAAGAAAATTATATATAAACAAATCAACTCCAGAAAATCAAAAATGAAGAGAGGGAAAGGTAGGGAAATCGACCAATTAGGGGTCGACCCCATTCCCTATGGATGTCGACCTATGGGTCGACTTCTACAAGGGGGTGTCGACCCCACCCAGATCATGGGCAGATCCATTTATGTGAACTTGGACTCGTTTATTGACCAGATTCGTTAACATTAGGCTATAAATAGGACCTCATTTCAATTGTTTTATTCATCATAAACATTGGAGACAGCGATTTGCTGCCCCAAATCAGATTGAATTAGCCTATTATTCTATAACAACAACTTATAAGCATACAAGAATCTCTGCTACAACATCAACAATCATTTCTCTATTCTTTAGTTCCAGTCACAGTGAATTTATGTTATTTTTTGATATGAACATTTAATAAGTAATCCTGAATGTATATTAGATTGGATCTAAACCTGTTCTTGTCAATAACCTGAACATAACTAATCAAATCTTCCATTACTTGTACACCTAATCTACTAATTAGTTCTCATATGTCTATTCCTGATATGCATGTTCTGTTATCATGCCTAATTTTGTCATCATATGCCTATTTTGCTACTAGGCCTATTATTGTCACCGTATGCCTATTCAGTTAGTATGCTTATTTCTGACATCATATGTTTGTTCTGTTATTATGCTTATTCTTGTTCTCTTCTCTCCTTCCTTCATTTTTTATTTTTATAGCCAGGCTACCTTCGAGCCTAGGCCTACCACTGAAATATGCGAACGAACGAAATTGGGAATGGTTGGGAATGATATTGGGGAATTACTTGTATTGTAAAACATGACTAGGATTTAGGGGAATAATCTATACCTTGATCTAAAACATTAAATTGGGGCATAACTTGTATCATGGACCAGACTTGGATTTGGGGCATAACCTTCGATGAACCTGAAAAATTGGTTAAGAATGAACATGCCTAATTTACAGTATATAGAAATTGTAACTTCATTTAGACATGAGGTTAGATTATGCTTGTGGTAGAAGTCTGCACGGAACTGCCCGGCAAATCCAGTAGTCAAAAGTGGTTAGTCTAATGTGAGGGTTCTAGTGCATAAATGTACACGTAACAGTGCTAAGACACGAGGTTAAGTCCGACTTGTGGTAGAAGTTTGGCAAGAACCGACCTGCGTATCCAGCATCCACAAGTGGTCGAATTAATGTGAGAGGTCTGGTGCACTAACATGCATAAACGGGAAATGGTAATAGCCTATTAACCTGTAATACTTAACCTGTTTAAATCCGTGGGGTTCATATGAACCTATCAAAATTGTGTAAGGGTTAAGTAAACTTGCTTGAATAAATGTGGGGTTAATGCTTGAATCTGTAGGGGGTTAAATAAACCCAACAAACATAACCTGTTTTTCATGGTAGGGTTATGCGGGATTGTTAATTTGTTAGGCATAACATGTCAAAATCCTAGTAGTGGTAATGCAAGCCTAGGGGTTGACTTGTATTATCTTGTGTGTGGACTCGTATCAGTCAGTAACCAATCATGGTATCAAATGGGGAACCCCGAACTAGGTAGGGTTCAGGGCACGTTTACTGATTTGATTATAAGAGATCACTTGAGTAGGGTTGTTGATGACGCATTCCGTCGGACTCATGTGCGTGCATGAATCCGCTTGACTTGGGATAATAAGACATTGTGACATCGGTAGATATAGTTGTGCATCTTGAAAATAACGGGGTTGCCACTTTAGGAAGTGATACATCCTATTGTTGGGCCAGCACAAAGTATCTATGGGATAGGGAGTCGATCGATAGGGGTAGTGATTAGTGTACATCTAGTCTTGCATGTTTAGGAGCCCGTTATTATTGTTGGGGGTAACACTTGTCATTTCTGTTGGGCTATCTGTTATTATTGTTGGGGGTGAAACCCATCACTAAAAGTACACCTAAGTCTACCAGGTTGTTTTTGTTGGGATCATTCTGTTCTTATTATACAAGTATTGGTGCAGAGAAAAGTATTTAGGAAGTGCAATATATATTATGTCCTAGTTATTCAGTTTATCCTGCTCAGTCTGTTATACCTTCCGTATGATATTGTTTTCTCTATCGTCCTGTTTATAAACCTATCATGATCCTTTTACTTATTTATATGCTAATAGTAACTAGGCTCGCAAGACTTTATGTCTGACCCATTTTGTTTCCTTTTCTCTCTCTTCCTCTTTTTCCTAGGTTCTTAGGGTGGGAATACTCAGGCTTGATTAGGATTCTTTCTTCTATTATCACTTGGAGCTGCTTAGATGTACCGCTTTGATTACCTATCTACTCTTATATGGCTATTTTTAGGGACTATGCTTTTATATTACCGTACTCTGATGATTTTAGTACAAGGCAGATACTTTAAATTAATGTAATGGGTTTTTTGTATTTCGGACTTATGTTGTAACTGAATTTGGACTATAATGTTTTTTATTTGGAAAATAAAGTTTTAAATTCCGCTATTATTTTATATCTGTCTTGTGATGTTTCTGTTTTTGTTTACCTATAAAGCTTCACGAAACTTAATGCATTCTGGTAAAGAGTTACATTAACAGATGTGGGTATCACATTTGGTATTAGAAATGAAGATTACTAGATTGGATAGAAAGGCTTTGAAAATTGTTTTCTAAAAGTTTTCAAAAGAAAGCATTTTCAAAAGAAAACTCTTATTTGAAAAACATATTCCCCAAAGCCATAAAAGATATCTTTCGACTTTCTGTTTGAATCCCTTCTTCTTTTTCTTGTCAGCATGTCTAGGGAACTGATTCTTCCCGAGGGCGTTACGATACTGGCTTGGTTCCGCAGGTATCTTGAGGCTACAACGCCTGCCGGAGGCCAAGCAGACGCCCCTCCCCCAGCTGCAGCAACTGTTCCTCCTCCTCAGAGAGAGTACGATCTCTCCTAGATACACAAGGATTTCTGTGCTATGGGAGAAAATCCATCAGTGGAATTGAGACTTTTGTAGAAGCAAGGAATTGGCTTAAAAAGACAGAGGATTTGTTTGGGATTTTTGAGGTTGACAACCGTAGGAAGATTCAATTGGCCGTTTGGTAGTTGAAAGACGAGGCGTCATTCTAGTGGAAAGTGACGCAAGCAGGGCGTCCAGTTGAGACTTGGGATGATTTCCGATAGAGATTCTAGGTGAAGTTTATTTCTCAAGCCGAGAAAAGTTTTCAAATGGAAAGGTTTTTGGCACTTAAGTGAACAGGCATGTCTGTCAAAGAGTAAGTCAATAAGTTCAATCAGTTAGCGAGGTTTGGTTTGGAGCTATTGAATATCTCACACCAGAAAGCTTTGAGGTTTGCAAGAGGATTGAATGAACCCCTCGATGGATTGGCTATGTCTCATATTCTTATGGGGGCAACTTTTGAGAAACTCGTTGATATGGCATTGATGCACGAAGAAGATAAAGGTGATAAGAAAGTGGCAAAGATTGATGAAACACAAAACAAGAAAGTGCGGCCCACGAAAGAACAACAACAGCAAAAGAAGGGCGGAAAGAATGACAAAGCCCAAGAAAAGAGAAAATGTCATAGTTATGGATGTGTGGTTCATTTAAGCAAAGATTGTAAAAGAAGGAAGAATACTTGTTTCCATTGTGGAGAGGTCGGCCACCTTATTAAGGAGTTCCCGAAGAAGCAAGGATAGAGCCAAAGGGCACAGGATCTTCTGGAGCGCAGGTGCATGCTCTCGTGACCGGTGTACCGGATAGTGGTAGGAAAGTTTCTGTTGAAGGTTTGATTTCTCTTTCCGACCATCCTATTAGAACTCTTTTTTATCATGGCGCTTCACATTCTCTTATATATGATTCTATGGTTGAGTCTCTACACCTTAGTACTAGTATGTTTTTGGATCCCATTGTTGTGTCAAACGCCATTGGGGTACAACTCATTTGTCTGTGATTTGTCGGGGTTTGAGAATATCTGTGCTGGGCATCGAGTTTGAGTGCGACGCATATGTGCTTGGTTTCATGGGCTATGGTTTGATTCTAGGGATGGATTTTGCTAGCCATGTATGGTGCCACTCTAGACTGTGAGAGGAGGGTCGTTAGACTTTTGACTTGCCATGGGAGGACTCTCGAGATTTCTTGTGACCTGAAAGGATCTGTCATGCTTAGTTTCCTAGAATCGCTTAATGCATCTATCGATGATTTAAGATCAATACCGGTAGTCTGTGAGTGGTTTGAAGTTTTCGAGGAGGTTTTGGGCTTACCTCGGAGGCGCGAGAATGATTTCCGGATATACTTGATGGATAATGCAAAGCCAGTTACATTGCATGTGCGCCATATGGCTCCGAAAGAAAGGAGGGAGCTCAGCAAGCAAGTAGCGGAGCCACTTGAGAAAGATTTATTAGGCGAAGCATATCTGAAGGGGGTACTCTAGTAGTATTCGCCACTAAGGCGGATGGTTTGTTTCGCTTATGCGTGGATTACAGGGAGTTGAATAAGCTCGCTAAGAAAAATAGTCACCCACTTCTGAGGATAGATGATCAGTTTGACTAGCTCGTTGGTGCATCAATTTTCTCTTAGTTAGACTTGGCCACGGGGTTTCATCAGTTGAGGGTATCCAAGGACGGTATAGACAAGACTGCTTTTAGAACTCCAGATGGTTTCTTCGAGTGGCTTGGCATGCCTTTTGGGTTGACGAATGCACCAGCTTTTTTGTGGATCTGATGAGTAGGGTGTTTCAGGAGTTTCTGAATAAGTTCGTTGTGGTCTTTGTTGATGACATCTTGATTTTCTTGAAGAATTAGGAAGAGCATGCCCTATATTTAAGGGAGGTTTTGAAGACGCTCCGAGCGCATCAGCTTAAGGCAAAATATTACAAATATCATTTTTGGAGAAAGGAAGCGGGATTTCAAGTTAATGTGGTCTCTAAGGATGGAATAGCAGTGGATTCCATGAAATTAACTGCATTTCAAGATTGGCAAACTCCAAAGAACACAATAGAGGTGAGGAGTTTTCTTGGTTTAGCGGGCTAATATAGGAAGTTCATTAAGGACTTCGCGAAGATATCAGCCCCATTGACCAGACTAACGAAGAAGAATCTGACATTTTCTTGGGATATGGACTATGAGAATGCTTTACAGCGATTGAAAAGGGCTTTGACAGCATCCCCAGTCTTGACTTTGCGTGATGGGAACAAAGTGTTCACACTATTCATTGATGCTTATGGTACAGGGCTTGGAGCTGTTTTGATGCAAGAGGGAAGTGTAGTTTGTTATGGTGGTAGACAGTTAAGAGTTCATGAGAAGAAAGACCCTGCCTATGACGTAGAGTTGGCTTCCATAGTATTTGCGCTTAAGATTTGGTGTCATTATCTACTTTGCGAGTAGTTCGAGTTGTATACCGATCATAAATCTCTCAAGTATTTGTTCTCGCAGAAGGATCTCAATTTGAGGCAACAGAGATGGATGGAGTTCCTAACATCCTATGACTTTGAGATTGCTTATACCACCAGCAAGGGTAATGTGGTGGCGGACGCACTGAGTAGGCAGAGGATGACTTTGAGTCCACTATCTGTAAAGAGGCAGAGCTTGGAGTATATATCGACCTTTGATTTTAGGCCATCTACGTATCTTATACCTGGTTTGTCGGCATCGTTAGAGGTGCGACCTACTCTTATGGATTAGATAGGGACTTTGCAGAGAGAGGACCCACAAATAGCAGACATCTTGGGCAGACTCAGTAGAGGGGAGACTTCTAGTCACCTCAGTAGATATTCCACAGATGATAGACGGTGGTTGCGATGAGATGGTAGGCTTTGTGTTCCCCGACTTGGCAGCCTGTTGAAGACAATCCTTGAGGAAGACTATCATTCTAGGTTGATTATCCATCCAGGCGGTGTTAAGATGCATAAAGATATGAAGAGGGTTTTCTTTTGGGCTGGGATAAAGAAAGATGTAACGAAGTTTGTTTCTCGAAGTTTGATTTGCCAGCAAGTCAAAGTTGAGCAAAGAAATCCCAGTGGTTTAGTTCATCCTTTGGAGGTCCCACAGTGGAAGTGCGAGATAATCACTATGGATTTCATTGATGGTTTTCCTAGATCGAGGAAAGGCAGCACCAGTGTTTAGGTTATAGTTGACAAGCTTATGAAGAACGCTCATTTTATTCCTGTTAAGAGTAAAAGGACGGCAGGATGGTTGGCAGCAGTTTATCTTCATGAGATAGTTTGTCTACATGGAGTACCTTCCAGTATAGCAAGTGATCATGACTCCATATTCACTAGTGAGTTTTGGAGGAGCTTGCAAGGGGCATTAGGTACACAGTTGTGTTTGAGCACCACTTATCACCCTCGGACCAATAGGCCGACGGAAAGGGTGAATAGAGTTATAAAGGATCTTTTAAGACTGTGTATTCTAGACTTCGGTGGGACATGGGAAGAGCATCTTCCTTTGGTAAAGTTCTCCTACAACAATAGTTATTAGGCTAGTATTGGCATGGCACCCTTCGAGGCACTGTACGGACAACCCTATAGATCACTGACTTGTTGTTGGGAGTCTACAGAAAGGCTTCTACTTGGACCTGAGATGATTAGAGAAACTTCAAAAAAGAATGATCTTATTCGCAGACCCATGAAGACAGCTCAGGACAGGCAGAAGTCCTATGTAGATAAAAGGAGAACTAGTATTGAGTTTGAGGTGGAGACATGGTTTTCATCAAGATATCACCTTTGAAGAATGTGGTTTGCTTTTGTATCTGTAGGGAAATTGGCACTAAGGGCCCATAACAGAAAGGATTGGCCAAATGGCCTATAGTGTCAAGCTACCAGAGAGATTGATGGGTGTTCATGATTTTTTCCATGTTTCTCATTTATGGATGTGACTGCATGATACTGCAGATGTAGTTGAGCTGAGTATGCTTGAGGAAGTAGAGGTGGACCAGAAGGCGACAGTTAGACGAGTTTCTACCCATATTCTTGGATCGAAGGTTAAGAAGCTACGCAACCAAGAGGTAAATTTGATGAAATTTCAATGGGGAGATGACCATGAGGATGCGACTTGGGAGACTAAAGACAATATTCGCGCTTCGTACCCTTTTCTTTTCAAGGGTATGTTCTCAACTTCTTTTCCAAAGCTTTAATTCTTACTTGCTTCTATCATTTAAGTATATCCTATCGATCGAATCTTCGACCTTTCGGTAGGAATCCAATGAATGTAAACATGTGTTTGATACATGTTGTGTTTGATGGATGCAAGTGTTTGCTAGTGGTTGCTCGTGGATGCATATACATGCACATTAGGCACTAGATCGGCTCAATCACTCTCATAATGCATATGGATGTGTGTGCATTTTAAATTTTATGGATGAAAATGAGTGTATCATCATGTGGATGTTGCATTTGGATGAATGATTGTGCACACATATAGAGCTTACATGTTATACTAGGATTATTTGCATACATGTTGGATTCATGGCACTAACATACATTGAATTAAGGAGGTCGACTGAGTCAGTAGACCGCCTAATCTTTTGCATTAGTATGAGGACATATACGCACACCTTCGAATATGTTCATATAAGCACTAGAAATCTTTGAAGACAATGGATTCCTGTGATTGGTGGATGAGTAGATGGATGATGGATGTTAGGATATACATTCTTCTTAACTTAGAGTTTTTGGGGATGAAATCTTTTAAGTAGGGGAGAATGTAACACCCCGTAATTTTTGAAGGACATTATAACGATAAACTAAAGAATACTTAATTAAATATTGGGAATTAAGTAAAATGTGCTGCACCATTGCGTTCATCTCGGAATTCTGCTTATGATAGACTCAGAGTTTGTGTAAATCAGACATCATATGAAGAAGATATTAAGGTTTGAGATTTATATACATATAAGCAAAATATATATAAAAAAATCAACTACAGAAAATCAAAAATGGAGAGCGAGAAAGGGAGGGAAATCGGCCTGTTAGGGGTCGACTCCTACAAGGGGGTGTCGACCCCAGGGTCAACCCCACCCAAATCTGGGACAGATCCATTTCTGTGAAAGTGGACTCGTTTCTTGACCATATTCGTTGATATTATGCAATAAATAGGACTTCATTTCGATTGTTTTATTCATCAAAAGCAATGGAGACAACGAGGTGCTGCCCCAACTCAGATTGAATTAGCCTATTCTTCTACAACAACAACTTATAAGCATACAAAAATCTCTGTTGCAACATCAACAGTCATTTCTCTGTTCTTTAGATCCAGTCATAGTGAGTTTACGTTATTTTTAGATATAAACATTTAATAAGTAATCCTGACATGTTTATAAGATTGGATCTAAACATGTGCCTATTAATAACCTAAATAATAACTAATCAGATCTACCATTACCTGTACACCTAATCTACTGATTAGTTCTCATATGCCTATTCCTGATATACATGTTATGTTATCATGCCTAATTTTTTCATCATATGCCCATTCTGCTACTAGGCCTATTGCTGTCACCGTATGCCTATTAAGTTAGTATGCCTATTTCTAACATCGTATGCATGTTTTATTATTATGATTTTTCTTGTTCTCTTCTCTCTCTCCTTCCCTTTTTATTTTTATAGCCAGGCTACCTTCGAGCCTAGACCTACCGCTGAAATATGCGAATGAACGAAATTGGGAATGGTTGGGAATGATATTGGGGCATGACTGGGAATTAAGGGTATAATCTATACCTTGATCTGAAACTGTAAATTGGGGTATAACTTGTATCGTGGACCAGACTGGGATTTGAGGCACAACCTTGGATGAACATGAAAAATTGGTTAAGAATGAATGTGCCTAATTTGTAGCAAATAGAAACTATAACTGCACTTAGACATAAGGTTAGATTACGCTTGTGGTAGAAGTCTGCCCAGAACCGCCCGGCAAATCCAACATCCACAAGTGGTTAATCTAATGTGAGGGGTGTAGTGCATAAATGTACATGTAACGGTGCCAACACATGAGGTTAAATCCGACTTATGGTAGAAGTCTACTCGAAACCGACCTACATATCCAACATCCACAAGTGGTCAACTTAATGTGAGAGGTCTGGTGTATTAACATGCATAAACGGGAAATGGTAATAACCCGTTAACCTATAATACTTAACCTGTTTAAATCCGTGGGGGTTATATAAACCTGTCAAAATCGAGTAAGGGTTAAGTAAACTTGCTCGAACCTCTATGTGTGTGGGGGGGGGGGGGGGAGGGGTATATAAACCCAACAAACTTAACCTGTTTTACATGGTGGGGTTATGCGGGCTTGTTAATCTGTTAGTCATAACCTGTCAAAATCCTAGTAGTGGGGATGCAAGCCTAAGGGGTGATTTGTATCATCTGTTGTGTGGACTCGTACCAGTCAGTAGCCTATCTTGGTATCAAAAGGGGAACCCTGAACTAGTTAGGGTCAGGGAGCACTTACTAAGTTGATTATAAGAGGTCACTTGAGTGGGTGTGTTGACGGTGCATTCCGTTGGATTCATGTGTGTGCATGAGTCCGCTTGACTTGGGATAATAAGACATTATGACATCAGTATATATGGTCGTGCATCTTGAAAATAATTGGGTTGCCACTTTAGGAAGTGATACATCCACTTATGGGGTCGGCACAGGGTATCTACGGGATAGGGGGCCGATCGATTGGGGGTAGTAATTAGGGTACATCTAGTCTTGCTTGTTTAGGAGCCCGTTATTATCGTTAGGGGTAACACCTGTCATTTCTGCTGGGCTACCAGTTATTATTATTATTATTATTGAGAGTAAAACCTGTCGTTAGAAGTACACCTAAGTTTACCATCTTGTTCTTGTTGGGATAATTTTGTTCTTGTTATACTAGTATTCGTGTAGAGATAAGTATTTAGGAAGTGCAATATATATTCTGTCCTGAATTACTCAGTTTGTCCAGCTCAGTCTATTATACCTACCTTATGATATTGTTATCTCTCACGTCTAGTTTATATACCTGTCATGATGCTTTTACTTATTTATATGCTAAAAATGACTAGACTCGCCGGACATTATGTGTAACAACCCTGAATTTTTGAACCAATTTAAAATTTGTATTTTAGCTATTTTAATGGATTTTGAATATTTAAAATGATTTATTTTAAATAATAATGATTTAAAATTTATTTAAATTGAAGTTCGAACGTATAAATATATTTTAATTATAAAATGAGCTTGAAATGGCGTGGTAGTTTGAAAATTCGAATTTAAATTTCAATTGAATGTATATGATTCAAAATAAACCGGATTTCGGTAAAACTGGAAACATTTGAATCTGTTTAATAATATCTTTCTAACGGATGTGAGAAAATAAGATTTTACTTTTCAAATTGTAAGTTATCTCCAGTTTAAAATTTAAAATAGTCGCTATGGAATTTATATATATTAATATAATATATAGCCCTTAAAAATAGCCATTTTGCTAACGACCTCCGTTTTCGACGAAACTAACTTTTATTGGATCCGGAATGCCAAATTATTGTTTGGTTTAAAATTTCATAATTTTTGGAATTGATACGTGAGCGTGGTGAATTTAAATGTGTTTTGTAATTTCAGTTTAAATTTAATCGACAGGAAATAGGCCATTTTTTCAAAAGGCCTCCCAATTTGAGAAATTAGTTTTGTTAGAATCGTATTGTTAAAACATAGCTAGATTTATTTTTCTGTAATTTTTGGAGCCAGTATGTGGCCCCGGTAAAGTAAGATGTACATTTAAATTCAATATATATTGATTTATATCTTAATTTTAACGAAAGCTAATCGAAACAGTTGAATTGGCTTAAGCAACATATTCCATTGTGTCCGGAATGAGGGTATTTGGCTAGAGGCGACATTTGTTGGGCTTGATTTGGAGTTCGGATGCAAAATTTAATTTTAAGAAATAAATAGAATCAAATATTAAATTAAATAAGGGTATAAAAGCCCTAGTCCCTAACTAAACCCTAATCTCCCATTAAGGTCGCCAGCTGAAATTTGAAGGCCAGAATTGATCAACGATTTCCCTTTTCAATCTCGAAGTCAATCAACCTATAATAAGATTCTCCAACGCGAAGGTGTTCAGCTCGCTACGGAGATGAACGACTGTGACGAACGTTGGTATGCCATGGAGGCCTGAATCCGGTCTGGAAGACGTTGGTTTCGAATGGGTCTTCATGAGGCTATGGGGGTTTAAGACAAGCGAGGTGGGGGGAGGATGGATGGAGATGCGAGGGTGCTCCTCGCCGTGGTATGGGATCGGACTCCAATCCCCTCGAGAAGCAGCGACGGTGGAGGATTGATGTCGAGTGTGAGGCATTCTGGAATGAGGAATACGACCAGGAAGATAATTAAGGAGGATGTATTAGTTTAATTATTAATTAAATTTCAAATATCTCAAATTGTAATTAACGTATAAAATATGACATCTCTTTCATACGAGGCTGAAATCCAATGAAACAAGTTGCAACGCGATCGTGACAATGAGCACTACAAATAGAACTGACCAGAACGGAAAGGAAGCATGTTGGATTTTAAAGCTAAATTAAATAGTCGTTTAATTTAGTTTTAAGAACAGAAATTCAGAAATAAAGAATGGCGGAGAGAAAACCAATGTGATATTTCTCTCACTAAAATATTTGTATAGTTATTTATTTATTTTATAACTATAAATATATAGATATTGTTGGTGTTGATTTTTATCTGCTGCATGTGACATTGCTTGAGTTCAACACATGAACTATTCACGACTCATCTGCACAAGAAGTGCTATTTGAATATACGACACTCGTATTTCAAACTATGTGGATTCACTTTGTGGTTGTTGAAATGTGATATAAGTATCCATTTATATTTAAACAGTGAAAATTGGCTAATTATAAAAATAATTCAATCCAAATTAGAATTGGTTAAATTTATTAACCAATGATTTATGTAAGTAGACTGCTATTGTTTGAAAACCCCACATAGGTATTGGGAAGATATTTGACATACACTAACCCCAATATTTATTTGTATGTCGATCGATTGATTGACAGATTGTTGTAAGCGTTATCTATTTATTTAAAGCTTATACAGTTATAGAATGCACTCTGGATGATGTTTGAATGTCGAATGATTATTAATCATTATTGTTGAATACATGTAATGTATGAAATCCATATAACTGAAATTATATGGTAATTGATTGAGTCGCATTCCGAATTAGAAATAACGAATACTTAAAAATAACGAATATTTTAAAATAAAATCCAGTAAAGGATCAAATACGATTTTGATGTTTGATTTTGGATGGACACGAAAATATAGAAATGTGAAGCCGAGTTAAGTAGCTAAACGCCATTTCTACCCAAATAGGTATATCGATCGATTTTATTTATTTTATAATGAATACGAAAAGGAAATGGATTTCAAAATCAGATATTTTGAAAATATAATTATTTTAAAATTACAATGATATGGAATATTCAATTTTGATTTAAAATTGAAATGGAAGTTGGAATCATTTTTAAAACGAATTTATAAAATACGTTTTAAATGGAAATCGAAGAAATATATTATATATATATTTAAATGTATTGAATAGAACACGTCGCACATCGACCATTCGGAATTTCAACCATTGACTTCAAATTGATATAACGGGAGATCCGACCATCGAATTCTCCTAAAACTGGAACCGTTGGGTTCGTATCGAAAAGACTTTCCAATGAATACACGCGATTTAAATTTGAATGGCTGGATTTCAAATTATGTCCAAATCAATTTTGGAAAGGTCGCTATGGATGCAGTACGGTGGCCGTTATTGGAAACCGATTGTAAAGGCCTTAATAAAATTATTAAAAAATATGAAAAATTGTGTAAATTCATAATAAATGATTTGGGAAAATTTTGGGTGAAAAATTCCATATTTGAGAAGATAAAAATATATGTTTATCGAAATGAACTAGTTAATAGCTTGAATCAAAATCCAATTATTTTTAATAATAATAAATTGGATTGGAAAATGGGTTTTAAAATAACTAGTGTTTTCCAATTAATAACTTGGAATGGATTTGGAATGGAACTAATCTTCGGAATATTTCGATATTGATTCCGTGATTATAAGGATATTGTGAGGAATTTGGAAGATACAGATATCGTTGTTCCCAATACGATATCCGTTGGTTTCAGAATTTGATATTGAATATAGGCCGATATTAATTTCTATTCAGAGCCTTGTATTTAATATCAAATTGGATTTTGGATTTGTCGTGAATGGTCTCTTTATTAACATTGTTCTTAAACCAAGTTGAGAATAGAATATAATATTTCAAATAAGATTTAGAGAAGCTTATCGATTAATTAAATTGAAATTGAAATAGAAGTTAATTTTGGATTTATCGTGTACAGTGTTTTAAATAACATTGATTTTTTAACCCAATTAACAAAGAAGTTATAATTTGGAACTTATAAATCTTTATTCTAAGATTTAGTGGAAATTTTCCAAAGTAAAGTTTTCCAATTTAATATAATTAATTGGAAATAAATGGAATTCGATTTGGTAATAATCGAGATGAGCTTCCGTAAAGGAAGACCGTTACTATATTTGGGATTTAAAAGGCTTTGTCGCTATTCCATTTATAGTATTGATTTGATATGGAAATTTATATCGAATATATACTGTAATGAATTCCCTGAAGGTTCCATAGTTAATGGAAGGTGATTTGGGTTTATCGTGGGTTGTGTTTTAAATAACATTGGCTCTTTAACCCAGTTAAAGGCAAGACTAATTTCTTAAGGTTGAATAATCGTTAAATCTTTAATTAGATTTGAACGTAAAATGGTAGTTAAACGTACCGATAAAACGATGGGTATTATATATGGAGTACTACCAGTTTTTCTCCATGGGAGAATAGGTTGGGACTGGAAATTATAATAAATGATTATTCCGCTAAGGCTCGATAAGCCCGACTAGTTTTATAAACCATAATTTGGTTTAGAAATGTTAAAGGATAGAATAAAATCTTTTGCAATGGTTTTTGAAGGAAGATTAAAAGATAAGTTTAAAAGAATTTATCTTTGATAAAATAAATGAGAACCTTTCCCAAAGGATATGAATATTTTAATAAAAGAATATTCTGGACTGGATTGAGGCATATGATGTGTTTATATATCACTTGATTATAAGTTACGCAAGTTATTCGGGATGACCGGGTTTAACCCATTCTGAATAACTGTTACGACGATTAAAAGTCAACGATGAAAACGGTGCAAGACCGACAATCTTTACATCAAATGGATTACTACTGATGCCTTGAATGAGTTGCAGCCTTGAAGGGGTTATAGTGGTTGTTGTTCGGACGTATTTGTTGACTGTTCGAATGTGCGAGCGCCTCTCTCCTGTATTGGACATATGTGACATTGGATTTCATTCTGTGTTGTCCGGACATATGTGTGTCTGACATTGGATTTCATTCTGTGTTGATTGATTTATGTTAAATATATATATATCTGTTTGGTGGTGGAGAATTTATTATCTTGCTTAACACCCTTATCTGAGACGTATGAGCTTAGTGGTTATATATTGATGGACATCAGTCGTATGGCGTAGATTGTCAATGAGGCATGCTAAGATGCAAATGATCAAGGTTTTTGTTGAAAAGTAGAGTCTTGTGGTTGATGATCAAAGCACGACTTTAATTAGCATAGCTTTGTGTATAGCGTTAATTCGCAAGCCTCACACCCGGTATAGGTCAAAAAAGGGATAGTGATCGTAGGGAGAACTTGTGTTTCATTCTAGCTAAAAGTGGTGTCATGGTATGGAGCCCAGACATTTTTACTTACGTGGTGATGGATTGCGAGGCGCCTCAGATATATTGGTTGATGTACTGACCATTTTGGGGGTCCGATTGGACCGGTAAACGTATTGTTCAAGAATAACCAATCCGCTAATGTAAGTGTGGACTGGCCTACCATTTCCAAAGGTTGCCCGTAGGTGTGATCCAGAGGCATTTGCTAGAGTGTCTCGAATCGGAGAGGAGCCATCCCTTGCCTCGACTCATAGATGGAATCCAATTTTCCATATGCGAATTTCGGTTTTAGTTGTAAACTTATGTATGGCGACATAATATATGGTACCTATGTCGTCTATGATTGATACATATATATATGAAGTTGTTTGATACACTATGCACTTATAGTAGTATCAAAAATGATTTGTTTTAAAACATACGAAGCATGTTTGACTATTATAAGGTAAGACTTTATCCTCCGGCTTGCGTTGCATTGTCTGATGGGACTTGAGTCTTATAATAGCTTCATTTATCCAAAAAGCATTGTGTTGTTAATAAATTGTTTTGTTTCAAGCTTTGGTATTCACATGGAGTAAACTCATTCCAAGACATACGGCGTGGTCCCATGAATTGTCCTATTTTAAAGTAAAATTTTTAATAACTGTTTTAAGTTCTCACACCAGTCCCATGACTGACCTGGAGTTTATTGTTTTTGCCTAAACTCTGGGTCCCCATATTTTCCACACGGGCAATCAGTAGTTTTGGTTTTGCAAATTTCTATTTAACAGGATCCTGGTTTACAACTGGAGCTATATTCGGAAAGCTTTGTATCCGTCTATTTCTTTCAGTTGTGTTGGTTGATGTATTTCCGTTGTATATTGTATTTATACATTTTTTATTTATGCTGCTATGTAAATTTGTAAATCTCTAATATTATTTTTTCGCTGTGTAATATTTATTTGCACTCTGATATTCTTATACTATGATGTAAATTTTTGTAATAGCAATGAAATGTTCCAGTGTTTGTGTTCCGATGAGTGTTGTTCTCAAAGCAATCCACATTTTTCTGTCTCTTCGGTGATCGGGGGATTTCAGATCGTTACATATGTCTGACCTATTTTGTTTCCTTTTCTCTTTCTCTTCCGCTTTCCCTCCAGGTTCTCAGTGTGGGAATACTCAGGTTTAATTAGGATTCTCTCTTCATTTACCGCTTGGAGTTGCTTAGATGTACCACTTTGATTACCTGCCTACTCTGATATGGCTCTTTTTGGGGACTATGCTTTTATATTACTGTACTCTGATGATTTTAGTATAAGGCAGATACTTTAAATTGATGTAATGGGTTTTCTGTATTTCAGACTTATGTTGTAACTGAATTTGGACCACGAGGGTTTCTATTTGGAAAATAAAGTTTTAAATTCCGCTGTTATTTTATATTTGTCTTGTGATGTTTCTGTTTCTGTTTATTTATAACGCTTCATGAAACTTAATGCATTCTGTTAAAGAGTGACACTAACGGACGTGGGGTGTCTGTAACGACCCGCATTTTATGCATCACAGGATCGTAGAATATTTATTTCTTTCACATACGAATTCGTATGGTCTTGTAACTTTGGGAGACGACTATTGGGGTCATTTCCCATATTCATGATTTTTGCCGATTTTTAAATGACCGTTTTGCCCCTAGCTGATTTTATTTTGGCCATAACTTTTGATTGGAAAGGAGTTTTGACCTGAAATCACTTCTTTTGGCTCCGGATGATGGTTTACATTTCCGTAGAGTGGTCACATAAACCAAACGGACTCACCGTTTGGGAGATATGGCTGAAACAAGTTTCAGAAGGTGAAAAATTGCTTAACCGAGCCAAATGAGGTGATTAGTAAATGGGCCCATAACCCATTTCGGGATTAGGGTTATGGGGAGGCTGAAATGAGTTAGATTTTCATTTCATTTCAGTTTTCCAGCCGCCACAAACCCTCTCTTCAACCTAACAATGGCCTCCAACATCTAAATACACCTCTAAACACTTCTTAATCAAGTTTTGGCTTAAACTACATCAAATTAAGGAGGAATAGCACCAAAGCAAGGTTAGAGCTGCTGTTAGACATCAGTACTCGTGCCAAACATAGATTTATTTCAGATTTGGTATTTTATTTGTGGCCAAGGTGAGCGATTTGCAAAGTTTCTCACTAATTACGGTTAATTAGGTGTAATTAGTGTTGATTAGCGAATTTATACATTAATAAATTCTAGAAAAATATTTATAAATTCAAAAATATTGTTTTATGCCTCTGTTAGAAATTTGGGCTGACTTGGTTAAGTTTTGTTAATTCTATGATTAGTCTTGCCTAAACATGCTTAAAGGAAAACATGGGTTTTTGGGTATGTTTGATCCATATAAACATGTCATATTGTTGTGTTAGTGTTTGTGGATGATTATACATGTTGCTATGACTGTATGGTATGTTTTGTGATTGCATAAAAAAGTTAGAATGGTTGAAAACGCCGTCGTTTGGCGAAAATAGCTTGTTGGAAAAACTTGCAGCAAACCAGATAGGAGCATTCGGATAGGAGCATCCGATTAGGAGCATTCAGATAGGAGCATTCGGATAGGAGCATTTGGATAGGAGCAACCAGATAGGGGCATCCGATCCGAACCGGATAGGGGAATTCGATCCGAACCGGATAGGGGTATCCGATCCGAACCAGATAGGGGACTCCAACCCGAACCAAATAAGTGCATCCGAGCACCCGAATTGAAAAAGAAAGGAGCATTCAAACCGAACCAAGCAGGAGGGGGTGAACCGAACCAAACTGGAGGATCGAACACCAAGTAGACCTAAACCCGAGACACAAAGGGAGTCCAAATGAGGAGTTGTACCTCAGGATCCAGATGGGAAGCAAGAAGGGAACTTCATGATTTGGGCTTTGCTGCGGGACGTGTGCTAAGGGGTTGTCGATGTCTGTAACTTTAGATCACTATGTGTACGGGGTATGTGAACGGATTCAGGGCCACTGTAATGACCCGGATTTTGAGCGACTTTGGTTATCGACATAAGCTCGATGTCGATAAAACACCGAAAAATCCTGGTAATTAGTGAAAGAAATTAGAGGGTGAGGATAGATAAGATAGAAATTTAGAATAGAAGAAGAAGAACACAACATCAGAGTAACACGAATCTCACAGCGGAACGAATAACATATAATATATGTAACATAACTTTGAAATATACATCTGTATTTGAATATACATCATTATCAAAGTACATCACTTACAACACAGCGGAATAACTATAGCTATATGATCCTGAAGCCTCCTGCTCCAGCTCTTCAACTATATCTGTAAAATCCCGACTACTTGACTGCCCATACAAATTTAGGCACCCAAGAGTTTAGGGAAAACAACAAAGTAACTCCGGGTCAGTCATGGGACTGGTATGAGTAAAACAGTTTAAAAACAGTTATACAGGCATACGATATCTCATAAGACCACGCTGCATAACGGAACGGGTTTTTCCCTTATGAGAATCCAAAATATCTTTATATCAAAAACCTTTTGATATTATAATAATTTCTATCAACCACAGTATATATAATCATCTAGCAGAAACGCTTTCATCTCACGTCCTACATATATAGTATACAATCAAAACCGCAAGCACGTATTGGGTAATGGATTTCCAACTATGACAAGGTATGGAACCACCTTTCGCTCGTGTACCTCTAGAGAGGAATACACTGGGTTCAACAAGAACATCTTGCAACAAGGCCCCACATGACCGACCACTCATTTCGCTTGAGCGTATCGAATGTATATCACCAACGGCTGGGATCAGCAACCGTTTCCCGAATGGGACAGCATCAACAATAGATTTTTAGAAGTAAATGAAACTCTAGATCAGGTGATTATACACCCTACTTCGGTGCGACCGACTTAGCCATGCTGCCTGCCCGATTACTGTCATTTACCGGATGTGAGGCTAGAAGCTACGCTTATCATCAATCAGATTCACTTTGAATGCCACATCATCAAATCCATCCAATCACCGATTGACATCCTCAACAATACATTATGTGTTAGCTAAAAGAAGTTTCCTTCTCCGCTTCCACTCTTGGTACGGTTGGAGAAATCAATATACGTGATCGTCTGGAAATACTCTGTCAGACATCCGTCCATACAAGTCATCCAGGAACAGGATGAACCGAAGGCACTATTCTGTAAACAGGATAGCCCTTGCATAACTCCGTCTTCAATTTCCTTTGGTATATATGATTCGCAACGCTTATGCCAATACAGAGTGGTTCTTTGGATAATAATCCAACCGGTCTCTCCATATTAACAACGTTAAAATGGTCAAAACTTCGATAGTCTGTGATTTAACTATCGAATAAAAACAAGTGTGCAAACAACGATATTATTCCCAAATGGAAATTATATCTATCAAACATCATTTAACATTCATCTCCTTAGTTCATTTTTCATCTCCTGTTTCCCTATATTCAACATTTCTTATTTTCTAAATTTAGAAAGTATATGTTATTAGCAATGGAAAACATTTCCATTTATTGTCTTCTTTATTAGAAAACATTTCGGGTTTCTTATTTGGAAAACATTTCCAAAGCTTCTTCATTGGACTTAGACAGATGTTTAAACAATCCATCGCGATGCCAACTCAAACCATTTCCTTTACTGCCAAACCTTAACTATTCCTTAGTTAAAAACGAAGCCAATCAAGTTGGGGTAGAACTACCTCTCAGACCTTAACTGAACAACATTTCTAACTTTGAAATAGGCAAAGTTCACTTTATATTCCTTTTACTAACTTCCTTACTTAACCCTCCTTCAAATAGCTGTATTCGATTGACTCTTTTCACTTAACTCTATTCGATTAACCCTTATCAGTTAACTCTATTGGACTAACACTATTGGATTAACTCTATTTGACTAACGCTATTGATTTACTCATTTCACTTAACTCCTTTCGAATAAACTATATTCGATAACTCCTTTTACTTTCTTCGAATAAACTATATTCGATTAACTCAATTTCTTTAACTCTAATCGATTAAACTAACATCGATTAACTCCTTTTACTTTAACTCTAATCGATTAACTAACATCGATTAGCTCCTTTTAACTTTAACACTAATCGATTAACCCTTATCAATTAACTCTAATGGACTAACACTATTGGATTAACTCTATTTGACTAACGCTATTGATTTACTCATTTCACTTAACTCCTTTCGAATAAACTACATTCGATAACTCCTTTTACTTTCTTCGAATAAACTATATTCGATTAACTCATTTTCTTTAACTCTAATCGATTAAACTAACATCGATTAACTCCTTTTACTTTAACTCTAATCGATTAACTAACATCTATTAGCTCCTTTTAACTTTTACTCTAATCGATTAACTAACATCGATTAACTTCTTTTACTTTAACTCTAATCGATTAACTAACATCGATTAACTTCTTTCAACTTTTACTCTAATCGATTAACTAACATCGATTAACTTCTTTTACTTTTTGAATAAACTATTCATTTATAAAGATTTACTTTTAGTAACAGTTCTTCACTTTACAAATGATTTCCCTTTTATAAAACTCTATTCGTTTTAAAAACTTATTTCCCTTTTATTTACTTTCGAAATATTTCCTTTTATAAAATCTGTTGATTTTATAAAATCCCTTTATTTCAATATACATTGAAATAATTCTTTTTACATCCCAGGGTCTTTTATGATATTTAAAATATCGAATAAAAATGATCAACATCATTCCAACACCCATAATCCATAACAGATTATATAACACATCATATATCACAATATATGAAAATAGTAAAATAAATGTTGAGGAATCCAGTTGGATTCCTCCAACCTGTTTCCCTGCATCACAGATGTTAAACAATATAGATAACATCACTTTCAGTTCTATATGATACATTCTGTTAAACAGAATCAATATAGAAATTTAACTAACTGACTAGCAGTTCAATCAAACAGTCAACACACAGTCAATCAGACAATTTCTAACAGTTCTAAAAATACAACTTGAAATTAGAAACTGTTCAGAGTTAGTGAGATTTACTCATATTGGCGCGTTAACCGTTAAATAACGGTTTGCGTTATTTGATTCAGTCAGACAATTTATTTCGCCATAAATTGTAATGAGCTCGGATTCGCTCCTAGTTAGTCTCATTGTGTTGCTCCCGTCCATACGATCCTGTCGGATCTTGTTTCGCGAAATTCCGATAACATATGACAAAGTTATACCAGTTTGAAGTTTATACATATTTAAAAATAAAAACATGGATTTATATAACATATGGGCTTAACTTAGTTCCGGCCCAAACAAATACCAGCCCGCCTCCTTTTGCTTCTTCCCCGATGGAAGATAACGCAGCTGCTCCTTCGTTTAAACCGCACCATTAGCCGACCGTTCCTCCTCAAACTGCTCCTCCTCACCCAAATGAAATGTGATTCCCATTCCCAATTATAACAGCACTTTCTTGTTAAACAAAGAAGGACGCAGCCCCTTTATTCATGAAGTACCCCCAGCTCCATTATTCTTCCCCAAACAAAATCCTGCTACTGTGAACCCCACCGTGCACAATATCAACACCGCTCCCTCCACAAGCCTTCTCCCTTTTTCATCCTACGCACAAAACAAAACCTGCTTCCTTAATACATCACCCAAAATCAGCATGACAGTACACCGCATCCATCCTACCAAACAACTCCCTCTTCTTCAACGATTCACTCTGCTCCTCCCATCGCCTAAGGGAGACCCCACACTGCCAAAAGTCCATCACCGCACCCTCATGATGCATCACCAGACCACAGTGTCTCATCCTGTTCGAATACCATCTCCAAACCGCAACTCCTCCAGTAGCCCTATTTTTTTGAGCACCAGAAAAACGCTTCGAGCTCAGCAAAACGCACATCAGGAGGAAGAGCCCACCACCAGGAACTCGAATCAACTGGTTTGGATATTTGTTGGATTTTATTTTGATTTTTGTAAGTCGCGACTTTGTTTGAGGCATTTTCTTTGGCGGCCGATTATATTTGACTAAGGAGCATATCCATTAGGTTATAACGTTAAAGGGGTGTATTTATAAGGATTAAGGGTTTAGATATTTTAGGATTAAACTTGAAGACGTGGTCTTGTGTAATTCATGTGTTTTTCTTTGTGGCCAAATTAGAACCGACGTGCTCCACTTAGCACCACTAATATCCCTGGGCTGAGAAATGAACACGAAGCACATCCGAGGCCATTCACGGTTTGCGCAAATTTCGTTCATTTATTGAATGTCAACGACAGAAATAAAAATACCGTTATGATCAGTGATGAGTCACGATCCTAAAAATATAATAATATCGGTAGGTTGACTCATATTTTGAAACTTCAAAATGTTGATTTCCGGGTGCGAAATACTTCAAATAAAAAGTCGCTTATTAAATTAATTAAAAATTACAGTAAAATTCTAAAAATTCAATTATCACTATTTCCCAAAAGAACCTAGTCTAAATTCGAAACCGATATTTAAATACACTCAAATAACCGTTATGGCCATAAACGAATATGCCGCTGTTTTTCTGAATATTTGATTTGGACATAAAACAAAATCTACACGTCGAAATCCCGATTTTTCTCTTCCACTAGAAAGATATACTCCACCAGCTCCACACGTTTCTTGTTTCACAGAAATCCGGCTTAAAACGAATCCTGTACATTCAGTTGAAGTTCAAATCGCCAAATAGTGAACTGTAGCGCCATTTCAAGCTCGTTTATAATTATATTATAAACTATACGTTCAACTGTCGATGATTGAATATATTCATTATTCAAATTAAATTCCAAGTTGAATTAAATATCACAGATGATCCAGTTCACACCATATTGTGAATTCCACTATTTCTGACTATTTCAGAAATTAATATATTATTTAATTATTATTTTAATTAAATATTTACTATTATTTAATTCCACGACCATTAAATTCACTAAACCACCATTTATATAATAAAATAAATTAATCATAATACCTCTGCCAATGCGGGTCATTAAAATCTTCCCCACTTAAAATAATTTCGTCCTCGAAATTGCTAAAAGGTAGAGGACGACCCTATCGACTGGTTAGAACATATTTGTTCACTTCTTAACTTCAGTTTCAACTGAACCAATTTAAATTCAATTCAATTATTAATTAATTCTTATCAACGAAAATTTTCTAACGCCTTAACTCTTTGAAAAATTTCGCCGGCACCTCCTTTGTACTGGTCAATAGGTCAAACCACCACTTGCCTCTCTGGGCCATCTCCAACCAAAAGAAAATCAAACAGCCAAGCGGCTTGCCAATTTGGCTTATCAAAATCTCATACCGTATGAAATATAAACTTGTACCTTTTTGTCGGGCATATCAACTCTGTCACTTCCATATGCTATCAACTCAGTATATACCAATGTTATCCTAATCAAATTCTAGAATCACTTTTATCTCCAACACAACCATTTGCTTTTACCAAGCCAAATTTCCATTTCAACTCAAGTTCAATTCTTGATTTTCAATTCCTTAACACCTCAATCCAATACCATTTCGGATTCTAATTTCACAAATCCAATCTTATCCGATTTCAATTCAACTTCAGTTACCACTTAACTGAATTTACTTTAATTCAAATCTGCTTTCACAAATTTCTGTTAAATTTGTTTTCAATTTAAACAGTCCTTCCCTGGGAATTTTTTTAACAGTTTACTTTTTCAAAAATCAAATTTTCCTTTTTGAAATTCAACTGAGCATATAATCAATATTCCATTAGTTAAATCACTTCTCTATTTCTTTATCAATATTTGTTAACCAAATATTTTCAATAGCCATATTGGCCCTTTTATGTTATTGGGGAAACATTTCTTAATATCGCCTTCCTTTATTTTCTAAACTTTAGAAAATATATGCAATTTATAATTGGAAAATATTCCAATTACTTATCTCTTTTCCGATCTCGTTTATTTCTATACTTAGGAAATATTCTATATTATATTTCCAAGCTTACACTTATTTGGGTTAAAACGGATGTTGTGTAAAACATCGTTATGACAACCCAAATACTATATTCAACTAACTCTTATTCAACATTGATCTTTGATCTTGAAATCTTACTATTTATTTGTTAATAATGAAATCAATCAAGTTGGGGTATAACTACCTCTCAGACCTTGACTGAATAACATTTATAACGTCAAAACAGATAAGACTACTTACTCGAATAATCAACACCACACAACTACTTATTCACTTTTAATCACGTACACGCTTTCTCTTTCTATTTTTACTACATTTTATTCTTAGTCTTCCTTTTTGATTTTACTATTCTATTTCTAAGTTCGTTTCCTTATCGACTACTATATATATATATATATATATATATATATATCGATATGTTGATTTCTAACTATCAAATTATCTTAAAAATATTCTAACTCCTTGCATTCCCGGAAAAATTTGCCATAGCCTCCTTTGTACTAGGAGCATCGGGATATTTCAAATACCCTCCCATGGCCCTTACCAATCCAAAAGAAAAAAGAAAAAGCCAAGCGACTAGCCGATACGGCGCATAAAATCTCATATATGAATTAAATACATACCTTTCGTCGAGCATTCTATTTATTCCACTTCATATCTTATCCATACCTATCTCATGTATATCCATACATTTCTAATTCATTCCAACTTAATCCATTCGTTTTAACTTATTTCGTTAAGTGATTTTCAAATTACTTGGTTTGCCCATTTCACCTTCATATTTGAGTATAACATGTTCAAATATATTTTAACCTGTTTATCAACTAATTGAATTCCTTTTCAATTCTGTTTGAATTTCCTATATTCAAATTCCATTTCATTTCTCTTATTCAAATTCTATACTTGAATTTCATTTCAAATCTCTTATTCAAATTCCATATTTGAATTTCATTTCAATTTTCTTATTCAAATTCTATATTTGAATTTCATCTCAATTCTATTTGAATCTTCTATATTCAAATTGCATTTTCACTTTCGATATTCAAATCCTATATTTGAATTCCTTTATATTTTCTATATTCAAATTCTATATTTGAATTTCATTTGAATTTCTATATTCAAACTCTATTTCAATTCCATTGAATTTCATATATTCAAACTCCCTTTGAATTTTCTATATTCAAATCCCCTTTGAATTTTCTTATTTACATTCGATGTTTGAACTTCCCTTATCCTAATTCCTTTTCAAACTTTCTTTACTCATTCTTTATTATAAATCCCATTTGAAATTCAACACAACTTGTCTTTTCCAAAACAATTTCAAAACAGTATCTTTGGTAGTAATTCATCACTTACAACTCGAAAATGAATACTGATGATGCAGCTGTCATCATCAGAATCTATTTCCCAGCGATCGAAGTGAGTTCAATACTATAAAACCATTTCTAAACATTTCCACTTTGAAATTCATTTCAAAATATAGTTCACATTGCTTGTAAAACAATTTAAAATCTCCCAGGATCTTAAATTTTCCTTACTATTAATCCAAATCCATTTACAAACACTTATCCAATTCTACAGAGTTTTAACTCAAATTTATGGTTTAAATTTCAGATTTAAATCATCTGATTTCACGTATTTCACTTATACGAATTCTGATTGGCTATTTATATAACCATTTAATTTATAATCTTACTCGATTATAATAACAACCAATATATCCAATATATATCAAAATATAATTTGGGTAAAATTATTTCGTTTACCCTCTTTTCAAAACATACCATGATGGTTCATCGTATTCAAGTGTTTACAAAATCCCTACCGATATAGTGGATCAAACTGATCGACCAGAACCCATAAACTACTCAACCAATAAATCTCCACAATATAAAACCACTTTATATCAAATTACAAATACGCACTCGTATAAATACACTCAAACTCAATCTAGGGTATTGCTAACCCTATCTCTACCGAGTCACGCCACAGAGCCAAAGTAATTCACTTAACCTAAGCTCCGATACCAACTGTAATGACCCGGATTTTGAGCGACTTTGGTTATCGACATAAGCTCGATGTCGATAACCAAAACACCGAAAAATCCTGGTAATTAGTGAAAGAAATTAGAGGGTGAGGATAGATAAGATAGAAATTTAGAATAGAAGAAGAAGAACACAACATCAGAGTAACACGAATCTCACAGCGGAACGAATAACATATAATATATGTAACATAACTTTGAAATATACAACTGTATTTGAATATACATCATTATCAAAGTACATCACTTACAACACAGCGGAATAACTATAGCTATATGATCCTGAAGCCTCCTGCTCCAGCTCTTCAACTATATCTGTAAAATCCCGACTACTTGACTGCCCATACAAATTTAGGCACCCAAGAGTTTAGAGAAAACAACAAAGTAACTCCGGGTCAGTCATGGGACTGGTATGAGTAAAACAGTTTAAAAACAGTTATACAGGTATACGATATCTCATAAGACCACGCCGCATAACGGAACGGGTTTTTCCCTTATGAGAATCCAAAATATCTTTATATCAAAAACCTTTTGATATTATAATAATGTCTATCAACCACAGTATATATAATCATCTAGCAGAAACGCTTTCATCTCACGTCCTACATATATAGTATACAATCAAAACCGGAAGCACGTATTGGGTAATGGATTTCCAACTATGACAAGGTATGGAACCACCTTTCACTCGTGTACCTCTAGAGAGGAATACACTGGGTTCAACAAGAACATCTTGCAACCCGGCCCCACATGACCGACCACTCATTTCGCTTGAGCGTATCGAATGTATATCACCAACGGCTGGGATCAGCAACCGTTTCCCGAATGGGACAGCATCAACAATAGATTTTTAGAAGTAAATGAAACTCTAGATCAGGTGATTATACACCCCACTTTGGTGCGACCGACTTAGCCATGCTGCCTGCCCGATTTCTGTCATTTACCGGATGTGAGGCTAGAAGCTACGCTTATCATCAATCAGATTCACTTTGAATGCCACATCATCAAATCCATCCAATCACCGATTGACGTCCTCAACAATACATTATGTGTTAGATAAAAGAAGTTTCCTTCTCCGCTTCCACTCTTGGTACGGTTTGAGAAATCAATATACATGATCGTCTGGAAATACTCTGTCAGACGTCCGTCCATACAAGTCATCCAGGAACAGGATGAACCGAAGGCACTATTCTGTAAACAGGATAGCCCTTGCATAACTCCGTCTTCAATTTCCTTTGGCATATATGATTCGCAACGCTTATGCCAATACAGAGTGGTTCTTTGGATAACAATCCAACCGGTCTCTCCATATTAACAACGTTAAAATGGTCAAAACTTCGATAGTCTGTGATTTAACTATCGAATAAAAACAAGTGTGCAAACAACGATATTATTCCCAAATGGAAATTATATCTATCAAACATCATTTAACATTCATCTCCTTAGTACATTTTTCATCTCCTGTTTCCCTATATTCAACATTTCTTATTTTCTAAATTTAGAAAATATATGTTATTAGCAATGGAAAACATTTCCATTTCTTGTCTTCTTTATTAGAAAACATTTCGGGTTTCTTATTTGGAAAACATTTCCAAAGCTTCTTCATTGGACTTAGACAGATGTTTAAACAATCCATCGCGATGCCAACTCAAACCATTTCCTTTACTGCCAAACCTTAACTATTCCTTAGTTAAAAACGAAGCCAATCAAGTTGGGGTAGAACTACCTCTCAGACCTTAACTGAACAACATTTCTAACTTTGAAATAGGCAAAGTTCACTTTATATTCCTTTTACTAACTTCCTTACTTAACCCTCCTTCGAATAGCTGTATTCGATTGACTCTTTTCACTTAACTCTATTCGATTAACCCTTATCAATTAACTCTATTGGACTAACACTATTGGATTAACTCTATTTGACTAACGCTATTGATTTACTCATTTCACTTAACTCCTTTCGAATAAACTATATTCGATAACTCCTTTTACTTTCTTCGAATAAACTATATTCGATTAACTCATTTTCTTTAACTCTAATCGATTAAACTAACATCGATTAACTCCTTTTACTTTAACTCTAGTCGATTAACTAACATCGATTAGCTCCTTTTAACTTTAACACTAATCGATTAACCCTTATCAATTAACTCTATTGGACTAACACTATTGGATTAACTCTATTTGACTAACGCTATTGATTTACTCATTTCACTTAACTCCTTTCGAATAAACTATATTCGATAACTCCTTTTACTTTCTTCGAATAAACTATATTCGATTAACACATTTTCTTTAACTCTAATCGATTAAACTAACATCGATTAACTCCTTTTACTTTAACTCTAATCGATTAACTAACATCGATTAGCTCCTTTTAACTTTTACTCTAATCGATTAACTAACATCGATTAACTTCTTTTACTTTAACTCTAATCGATTAACTAACATCGATTAACTTCTTTTAACTTTTACTCTAATCGATTAACTAACATCGATTAACTTCTTTTACTTTTCGAATAAACTATTCATTTATAAAGATTTACTTTTAGTAACAGTTCTTCACTTTACAAATGATTTCCCTTTTATAAAACTCTATTCGTTTTAAAAACTTATTTCCCTTTTATTTACTTTCGAAATATTTCCTTTTATAAAATCTGTTGATTTTATAAAATCCCTTTATTTCAATATACATTGAAATAATTCTTTTTACATCCCAGGGTCTTTTATGATATTTAAAATATCGAATAAAAATGATCAACATCATTCCAACACCCATAATCCATAACAGATTATATAACACATCATATATCACAATATATGAAAACAGTAAAATAAATGTTGAGCATTCCAGTTGGATTCCTCCAACCTGTTTCCCTGCATCACAGATGTTAAACAATATAGATAACATCACTTTCAGTTCTATATGATACATTCTGTTAAACAGAATCAATATAGAAATTTAACTAACTGACTAGCAGTTCAATCAAACAGTCAACACACAGTCAATCAGACAATTTCTAACAGTTCTAAAAATACAACATGAAATTAGAAACTGTTCAGAGTTAGTGAGATTTACTCACATTGGTGCGATAACCGTTAAATAACGGTTTGCGTTATTTGATTCAGTCAGACAATTTATTTCGCCATAAATTGTATTGAGCTCGGATTCGCTCCTAGTTAGTCTCATTGTGTTGCTCCCGTCCATACGATCCTGTCGGATCTTGTTTCGCGAAATTCCGATAATATATGACAAAGTTATACCAATTTGAAGTTTATACATATTTAAAAATAAAAACATGGATTTATATAACATATGGGCTTAACTTAGTTCTGGCCCAAACAAATACCAGCCCGCCCCCTTTTGCTTCTTCCCCGATGGAAGATAACGCAGCTGCTCCTTCGTTTAAACCGCACCATTAGCCGATCGTTCCTCCTCAAACTGCTCCTCCTCACCCAAATGAAATGTGATTCCCATTCCCAATTATAACAGCACTTTCTTGTTAAACAAAGAAGGACGCAGCCCCTTTATTCATGAAGTACCCCCAGCTCCATTATTCTTCCCCAAACAAAATCCTGCTACTGTGAACCCCACCGTGCACAATATCAACACCGCTCCCTCCACAAGCCTTCTCCCTTTTTCATCCAACGCACAAAACAAAACCTGCTTCCTTAATACATCACCCAAAATCAGCATGACAGTACACCGCATCCATCCTACCAAACAACTCCCTCTTCTTCAACGATTCGCTCTGTTCCTCCCATCGCCTACGCGAGACCCCACGCTGCCAAAAGTCCATCACCGCACCCTCATGATGCATCACCAGACCATAGTGTCTCCTCCTGTTCGACTACCATCTCCAAACCGCAACTCCTCCAGTAGCCCTATTTTTTTGAGCACCAGAAAAACGCTTCGAGCTCAGCAAAACGCACATCAGGAGGAAGAGCCCACCACCAGGAACTCGAATCAACTGGTTTGGATATTTGTTGTATTTTATTTTGATTTTTGTAAGTCGCGACTTTGTTTGAGGCATTTTCTTTGGCGGCCGATTATATTTGACTAAGGAGCATATCCATTAGGTTATAACGTTAAAGGGATGTATTTATAAGGATTAAGGGTTTAGATATTTTAGGATTAAACTTGAAGACGTGGTCTTGTGTAATTCATGTGTTTTTCTTTGTGGCCAAATTAGAACCGACGTGCTCCACTTAGCACCACTAATATCCCTGGGCTGAGAAATGAACACGAAGCACATCCGAGGCCATTCACGGTTTGCGCAAATTTCGTTCATTTATGGAATGTCAACGACAGAAATAAAAATACCCTCTATGATCAGTGATGAGTCACGATCCTAAAAATATAATAATATCGGTAGGTTGACTCATATTTTGAAACTTCAAAATGTTGATTTCCGGGTGCGAAATACTTCAAATAAAAAGTCGCTTATTAAATTAATTAAAAATTACAGTAAAATTCTAAAAATTCAATTATCACTATTTCCCAAAAGAACCTAGTCTAAATTCGAAACCGATATTTAAATACACTCAAATAACCGTTATGGCCATAAACGAATATGCCGCTGTTTTTCTGAATATTTGATTTGGACATAAAACAAAATCTACACGTCGAAATCCCGATTTTTCTCTTCCACTAGAAAGATATACTCCACCAGCTCCACACGTTTCTTATTTCACAGAAATCCGGCTTAAAACGAATCCTATACATTCAGTTGAAGTTCAAATCGCCAAATAGCGAACTGCAGCGCCATTTCAAGCTCGTTTATAATTATATTATAAACTATACATTCAACTGTCGATGATTGAATATATTCCTTATTCATATTAAATTCCAAGTTGAATTAAATATCACAGATGATCCAGTTCACACCATATTGTGAATTCCACTATTTCTGACTATTTCATAAATTAATATATTATTTAATTATTATTTTAATTAAATATTTACTATTATTTAATTCCACGACCATTAAATTCACTAAACCACCATTTATATAATAAAATAAAATAATCATAATACCTCTGCCAATGCGGGTCATTACAGCCACAGTGGCCTAGGTACGACTAAAGAGCTATATACCAATGAAGTGGGGTCATTTGTAAAGATTTGGCCATGACTCCATGGGATAAGCTTGGTAGTAGCCGTAGTTGTACAAGTCGAACTCCGTCACTACTTCGATGGGCCTAGTGATTGACAGTGGTGGACATCATATGCTTTACGCACTGAGTGAGAGATGTGAGAATGGTTGCTATGTTTGATTGTTTGCCTTCATTATGACATACACACCCCTCTCCCGTATTCTTTGTACCATGTGTTAGTGGCACCTTAGAGTATTGTACAGTATGTAGTGCTAACTCTTTGGTTGCAGGTCCAGGTTCAGGTATGGTTTAGTATACCTGTTATTGTTCTGTTTAGCTGCTTATCGCTCATACCAGACTTTTTGTCTGACCCAGAGTTTTATGTCTCTTCTTATTACTCTGGGTGCTCTCTCGAGCAGACTAGAGACAGGTTAGGTGGTATGCACTAGTAGCTGTACCGGAGACGAGCAGGAGACTTCCACGTATGATATATATATATATATATATATATATATATATATATATATATATATATATATATATATATACATTCTCCCTGTGTTACTGCGGTCACTACTTTGGGCATTAGTGGTGTACCTTTCTTTCTTTTGTTTAGAGACAGTAATTTGGAAAGTTGTAATAAGCTGTATTTGGATTTCCGCTACTCTGATGAGGATGTTGATGTTGGTTTTAGTTATCAGCTTATGCACTTTCTCACCTGTTTTATGTCAAGTACATTCTTATTATATTTTGTTCCATGCGCTATGAGACATTCTACAGGGTTTCCGATTAGTTCATTCTCTTCTTTTCTTTTTTGGCGACCGTTCCAGGCTAGTCGGGCATGTGTACAACGCACTTTCGGAGGAAATGCCGGCTGGTGTAGGGCGGGCCGTGACAGTTGGTATCTGAGCTCTAGGTTGCGTAGTTAACCTAGGGAAAGACACCTGGGAGAGATAATATGTATATGAGAGCGCGTATTTTTGACTATTTTGGTCTTTAAGAGCTATATATATATACTTTTAGTATATCTAAGGATGAAGTCGCACTGCATTGACACCACAAAGAGGATGGTTAATCGTTTTCTCTTTTCAGATTGAACGATGTGCCGATACGCAAGAGGTGCCGGTAGAGGAGCCAATAATGGGAATGATGTTGACAAGAGGACGATGTTTACTGACCTCATGAAAGAGATGCTTAGAGATGTTCAGACGGCAGCTTCCAATGCTGGTAATTGTGGTGGTCCAATAGTGGAGGCACCTAGGGCCGATTTCGCCAAGCTGAATAAGGATTATACGAGTCTTGGTGGGAATCCGTTCCACGGAACGGAGTCGACTACGGATGTTTAGGATTGGTTGGATAGCTGCAAGCATATCTTCGAAGATTTGGAAATCAAGGATGCGATGAAGAGAAGGCTAGCATCCCGTCAGCTGCAAGGACGGGCAATGAATTGGTGGAATGCTATAAAGGCAGCTACTCCCGAGGATCAGATTACTTGGGATCCGTTTAAGGCTCGGTTTAGCGATAAGTTCATTCCAGCTGCTCAGAAGTCAGTGCTGTTTAAGAAATTCTTGGAACTCAAGCAGAATATTAGAGCTGTCTCGGAGTATATTGCCGAATTCGACACTTTGTCGAAATATGGGTTATCTCTTATTGATACTACCGAGAATAAGAACGAGAAGTTCATAACTGGTTTGGATGGATACTTGGGGGAAAGGCTTATTAACCATATCGATGAGACGTTTGAATCGATTGTGGGGAAAGCATTGAGGTCAGAGAGTCTTTACCCTAAGTCAAAGACTGAGGTCGCATCTGTAGAGGAGCCAAAGCCGTAAGCAAGCGGTGGAGGCAAGAATGGTTCTCAGAATAAGGGAAAGCAGAATCAGACCAAGGATGGACAGAAGAAAAAGAATAAGTAAGATGTTGAGTGCTTCAGTTGTGGTAAGAAGGGCCACTATGCCAAAGAGTGTCAGGCCAAGCCAGCGGATAGGAAGTGCTTCAACTGTGGCCAAGTGGGACATCACAAGGACAAGTGTCCGCAACCCCCTAAAGAAAAGCAGATGGTGAAAGCGTATGCCCTTAATGCTATTCCTTCTTCGTCGAATGCCCCAACTGCAGCGGAGAAGGGAAAGAATGTCGTTATTCAAGGTATGCTTTTTGGTTATGATGTTCCTGTTAGAGTTTTGTTTGATACCGAGGCTTCAAGTTCTTTCATATTAGTGACCTAGTAGATAGGTTGGGATTGGAGCCCAAGATTGTCAATAGGCCTTTAGTAGCGACGAACCCGATTGGTGGTTCAACTAACCTTAGCATGATTTGTCGTAATGTGGTCTTATCGAGTCATGGATGCATGTTTGGTTATGATTGCTTTGTTTTGGGATTGACTGGGTTTGGCATTATTTTGGGAGTCGATTGGCTCCAAAGATACGGGGTAGTGGTAGACTATGAGGGCTTTTTGGTGACAGCTAGAGCGGATGATGGGGTAATGGCTAGTTTTCTAAATTCCCACGACATCCCGCATAGTGAGTTGTCAAGGTTGCCCGTGGTTGGCCAGTATCCGGACGTCTTCTAGGAAGTGACCGGGCTTCCACCACACCGCGAGATTGAGTTCCGTATTGATTTAGTGAAAGATGCCAAACCTATAGTGATGCCACTTCGTCGTATGCCACCAAGGGAGCAGCGAGAGCTCGGGGTGCAAGTCAGCGATCTTTTGAAGAAGGGATTTATCAGAAGGAGTGTTTCTGAATGGGGAGCAACAGTTGTGTTTGCTACCAAGGCGGATGGTTCCCTTCGTTTGTGTGTAGACTACCGCGAGTTGAATAAAGTGACCAGGAAGAACAAGTATCCTCTACCGCGGATAGATGATTTGTTTGATCAGTTGAGTGGCGCGAGAGTATTCTCTCTGTTGGATCTCACGACAGGTTTTCATCAGCTTAGAGTGGAAGCTGAGAGTATAGCTAAAACGACATTTTGGACGCCGTCTAGATTTTATGAGTGGTTGGTCATGCCATTCGGGCTGACCAATACCCCAACATATTTTGTGGATCTTATGAATAGGGTATTCAGAGATCAGTTGAATAAGTTTGTCCTTGTGTTCATGGATGATATTTTGGTCTGTTCGAGGACAGAGGAAGAACACAAGGAACATTTAAGAATAGTGATGGAGGTGTTGAGAAAACACCAATTGAAAGCAAAGTTTTCTAAGTGTCACTTCTAGAGGAGGGAAGTGAGATTCTTGGGCCATGTTGTTTCAGAGAATGGTATTGCCGTGGAACCTGCGAAGGTGGTTACGGTAAAAGATTGGTCTACGCCCAAGAATGCAACAGACATAAGAAGTTTCTTGGGATTAGCTGGATATTATCGTAAGTTTATCCAAGACTTCTCCAAGATAGCAGCACCGTTGATTCAGTTGACCAAGAAGAATCAAGCCATCGTCTAGGACGAAAAGTGCGAGAATGCATTCAAGAGCCTAAAGGAAAAGCTGACATGTGCACCAGTGTTAGTCATTCCTAAGGGGAATGAAGAGATGACAGTATATACGGATGCATGTGGCACATGGCTAGGTGCTGTATTGATGTAAGGAAGTAGGGTTGTAGCTTATGCAAGTCGGCAACTGAAACCGCATGAGAAAAGATACCCTACCCATGATTTGGAATTGGCAGCAATCGTGTTTGCATTGAAGATGTGGAGACATTATCTCTTGGGAGAAAGATTCGAGTTGTTTACCAATCATAAATCGTTAAAGTATCTCTTCTCTTATAAAGATCTAAATCTCCGGCAGCAAAGATGGTTAGAATTCTTGGCTTCCTATGATTTTGACATCGCATATACACCAGGAAAGGGTAATGCGGTGGCTGATGCATTGAGTAGAAGACATGCCAGTTTAGGGGCTATGTTTCTAGAATGGAAGCAACTAAAGTACGTTGTTGGGTATGATTTCAGACCAAAGTGCAAATTGGATCCAGAAATGTTGGCAAGTTTGACGATCAGACCCACTTTGATTGAGCGGATTGGTTCCAGTCAAAGGAACGATCCTAACCTACTGGAAATCATCTCAAAGTTAAAGATGGGAATCGACGGAGATAGGAACAAGTATGGGCTTGATCGAGATGGATGGCTTAGAAAGAATGGAAGACTAGTTGTACCCAATGTCAATGGATTGAGAGATGAAGTGCTTAGAGAATTTCATCACTCAAAACTGACTATACACACTGGTGGTAACAAGATGTACCGAGACATGAAGCAGACCTACTACTGGGAAGGGATGAAAAGAGACATTGGGAAGTTTATATCCAAATGCATGAACTGCCAGCTAGTTAAAGCTGAGCAAAAGAAGCCTAGTGGGTTGCTACAACCATTAGAAAATCTAGAATGGAAATGGGAACAAGTGTCAATGGATTTCATTTATGGGTTACCAAGGACTAGATCGGGCCATGATAGCATTTGGGTGATTGTGGACCGATTGACTAAGAGTGCAAGGTTTATACCCGTCAAGTCAAACAGGACGGCAGCTAAGTTAGCTGAACTATATGTAAAGTGGGTAGTAAGATTTCATGGAATACCCAATGTCATTGTAAGTGACCGAAATCCGTTGTTCACTAGTGGATTTTGGAAAAGCTTACAAGAGGCGTTAGGATCAGAATTACATCTCAGTACCGCGTATCATCCTCGAACCGAGTGTCAAACAGAGAGGGTGAATCATATTTTAGAAGATCTCTTGAGAGCCTGTGTACTGGATTTCGGTGGATCATGGGATGACCATTTGCATCTAGTAGATTTTTCATACAATAATAGTTATTAATCCAGTATCGGTATGGCTCTATTTGAAGCTTTGTACGGAAGACCGTGCAACTCACCGTCATGTTGGGTAGAAGCTGGTGAGAAGTTTGTACTTGGACCCGACGTGATAAGAGAAACTTCAGACAAGATCAAGATCATTCAACAGCGAATGAAGGCTGCCCAAGATAGGCAGAAAAGTTATGCTGATAAGAGGAGAAGAGAATTAAAGTTCTCCATTGGCGACTTGGTATTTGTCAAGATTTCTTCGTTGAAGAGCGTGATACGATTTGGCAGGAGAGGCAAGTTAGCACCAAGATTTGTTGGCCCATTCCTAGTTCTTGAGAAAATTGGGAATTTGGCATACAAAGTTGAATTACCAGAGAAGATGGCAGGAGTTCACAACGTGTTTCATGTTTCCCAGTTAAGAAAGTTCGTGCATGACCTAGATGTGACTATTTCACTTGATCAGTTGGATGATATCGAGGTTGAACCCGAGGCGGTTGGGAACAGCAAGCCTATGCGTATTTATGGGAATGATACGAAGCAACTTTGAAGGAAGGCGGTGAAATTAGTCAAAGTTCAGTGGGGAAAGAATGAAAATGATTGTACTTGGGAGACAGAGGAGAGCAATAGGAAGACGTATCTAGAACTCTTCGCCTGGTAAGATTTCAGTTTCGGTTTAGTTTTTCTACATGCTAGGATAGGCTTGTTTTGTTTGTTTTGCATGTTTGATTGTTGTTTGTGGCTGGTAGGCATGCAGGATCCTTTGTATGTTTTGGGTTAAGGAATTTCAGGGACGAAATTTCTTAAGGGGGAGAGTGTAACGACCCGCATTCTACGCATCGCAGGATCGTAGAATATTCATTTCTTTCACATACGAAGTCATATGGTCATGTAACTTTGGGAGACGACTATTGGGGTCATTTCCCATGTTCATGATTTTTGCCGATTTTTAAATGACCGTTTTGCCCCTAGCCGATCTTGTTTTGGCCATAACTTTTTATTGGAAAGGAGTTTTGACCTGAAACCACTTCCATTGGCTCCGGATGATGGTTTACCATTCCGTAGAGTGGTCACAACCAAACGGACTCACCGTTTGGGAGATATGGCTGAAACAAGTTTCAGAAGTTGAAAAACTGCTTAACCAAGCCAAATGAGGTGATTAGTAAATGGGCCCATAACCCATTTCGGGATTAGGGTTATGGGGAGACTGAAATGAGTTAGGTTTTCATTTCAGTTTTCCAGCCGCCACAAACCCTCTCTTCAACCGAACAATGGCCTCCAACATCTAAATACACCTCTAATCACTTCTTAATCAAGTTTTGGCTTAAACTACATCAAATTAAGGAGGAATAGCACCAAAGCAAGGTTAGAGCTGCTGTTAGACATCAGTATTCGTGCCAAACAGAGATTTATTTCAGATTTGGTATTTTATTTGTGGCCAAGGTGAGCGATTTGCAAAGTTTCTCACTAGATACGGTTAATTAGGGGTAATTAGTGTTGATTAGTGAATTTATACATTAATAAATTCTGAAAAAATATTTATAAATTCAAAATTATTGTTTTATACCTTTGTTAGAAATTTGGGCTGATTTGGTTAAGTTTTGTTAATTCTATGATTAGTCTTGCCTAAACGTGCTTAAGGGAAAACATGGGTTTTTGGGTATGTTTGATCCATATAAACATGTCATATTGTTGTTTTAGTGTTTGTGGATGATTATACATGTTGCTATGACTGTATGGTATGTTTTTTGATTGGATAGAAAAGTTATAATGGTTGAAAAGCCGTCGTTTGGCGAAAATAGCTTGCTGTAAAAACTTACAGCAAACCGGATAGGAGCATTCGGATAGGAGCATCTGGATAGGAGCATTCGGATAGGAGCAACCGGATAAGGGCATCTGATCCGAACCGGATAGGGGCTTCCGATCCGAACCAGATAGGGGCATCCGATTCGAACCGGATAGGGGACTCCGACCCGAACCAAATAAGAGCATCCGAGCACCCGAACTGAACTAGAAAGGAGCATTCAAACCGAACCAAGCAGGAGGGGGCGAACTGAACCGAACCGGAGGATCGAACACCAAGTAGACCTAAACCCGAGACGCAAAGGAAGTCCAAATGAGGAGTTGTATCTCAGGATCCAGTTGGGAAGCAAGGAGGGAACTTCATGAGTTGGGCTTTGCTGCGGGACGTGTGCTAAGGGGTTGTCGATGTCTGTAACTTTAGATCACTATGTGTAGGGGGTACGTGAACGGATTCAGGGCCACAGTGGCCTGGGTACGACTAAAGAGCTATAGACCAATGAAGTGGGGTCATTTGTAAAGATTTGACCATGACTCCATGGGATAAGCTTGGTAGTAGCAGTAGTTGTACAAGTCGAACTCCGTCACTACTTCGATGGGTCTAGTGATTGACAGTGGAGGACATCGTATGCTTTACGCACTGAGTGAGAGATGTGAGAATGGTTGTTATGTTTGATTGTTTTCCGTCATTATGACATACACACCCCCACCCCCGTATTCTTTGTACCATGTGTTAGTGGCACCATAGAGTATTGTATAGTATGTAGTGCTAACTCTTTGGTTGCAGGTCCAAGTTCAGGTATGGTTTAGTATACATGTTATTGTTCTATTCAGCTACTTATCGCTCATACCAGACATTTTGTCTGACCCAAAGTTTTATGTCTCTTCTTATTACTCTGGGTGCTCTATCGAGCAGTCTAGAGACAGGTTAGGTGGTATGCACTAGTAGTTGTACCGGAGACAAGCAGGAGGCTTCCACGTATGATATATATATATATATATAGACATTCTCCCTGTGTTGTTGCGGTCACTACTTTGGGCATTAGTGGTGTACCTTTCTTTCTTTTGTTTAGAGACAGTAATTTGGAAAGTTGTAATAAGTTGTATTTGGATTTCCGCTACTCTGATGATGATGTTGATGTTGGTTTTAGTTATCAGCTTATGCACTGTCTCACCTGTTTTATGTCAAGTACATTATTATTATATTTTGTTCCATGCACTGTGAGACATTCTACAGGGTTTTCGATTAGTTCATTCTCTTCTTTCCTTTCTTTGGTGACCGTTCCATGCTAGTCAGGCATGTGTACAGCGCACTTTCGAAGGAAATGCCGGCTGTTGCGGGGCGGGCCGTCACAGTGTCACAAAGATCTGGTATCTCGTTTAACTAAGTCCATTTTTTGGATGATTTTTTCTTGCTATCTCATTACCTACCACTGTCTCGCATGTCTCTTTGTGTGGTCATACTTTTCTTGTACCATGTCTATTCATCTAGCATGGTGTGTTTTGTGTGGCTCGAGAGAAGAACTGCTCTCTGCAGTATGGATCTATTATGTGATATTGTGCCCCTATAGTACTTTACTTATCTATCAATGCTTTAGTTTTTCTTTACTGCTATGAAGTGATGCCAGAATATGAAGTTTCATGTAACTGTTGCTTGTATGTAATCCTGTACCATTTCATTGTTGTATTATGTATTATGTAATATGAAACGTAATTCACTCCCTGCGTGGAGTAGAAAATATTATTGTAGTTTGGTATTAAGCTAGCTTATGTACTTTAATCTAAAATAGATTTAGTGGACGACCTACAATATATGTCGTATACGGTGGACAGTGCACCTTAACAACCAAAATTATTGTAATTATTTTTAGATATAATAATAAGTTGCACGACCACTACAAAATCAATCGGCTTTGCCAAAAAAATAGCAGCCTTGAGTTGGTTCATTTCCAAAGCAACTGATAAGTATGTCCATTTCTTTGATGTAATAAAGAAAAAGAAGAAATTTGAATGGAATGAAGAATGCAAGAATGTTTTTCAGGAATTGAAAGATTATGCAGGTAAACCCCCAATTCTATCTAGTCCTGAAAGAGGAGAAGATTTTTACCTTTATATGGTTGTTTTAGAGTATGCAATCAACTCAATTCTCATAAGAAAAAAATGGAATGCAATTCCTAATATACTATGTCAGTAGAAGTTTAAAAGATGTGGAAACTCGATACCCCATGGTAGAAAAATTAGCTTATTGCCTAATACTTAAAGCATGCAAGCTTAGGGGATACTTTCAGGCACATCCCATCAAGGTTTTTACCAAATTTCCACTCAAGCAAGTTTTCAGTAAACCAGAAACCTTGGAAAAGTTAGTAAATTAGGGAATTGAGCTCAGCCAGTATGAAATCGAGTTCCAACCTAAGTCAGCTATTAAAGGGCAAGCTCTCGCAGACTTTGTAAACGAGTGCAGAAGCTTCATTACAAAACAGTCCATAAAATAAAACGATCTAAAGGAAAAATATCAGTTATTCGCAGATGGAGATTCAAATGTACTGGGAGCGAGGGAAGGACACATAGTAATCTCCTCAAATGGACATAGACTACATTATGCAATGAAGCTAGGTTTTGCAGCAACAAATAATGTAGCAGAGCATGAGTCGATAATGGCAGGATTAAGTTTACTCTAAAATTAAAGATACCACAGATTGAGATAATCAACGACTCACAACTAATGGTAAACAAATCAAGCACTCCTACTCAATTCGAAGACTTTTCTGTACATCAGATCCCAAGAGGGGAAAACTCCAAATCAGGCTTTTTTGCAAAGTTGGCCATCTCAAGAGGAGCACCTGAAACTCGAATAATCCCGATAAGGTATCAGGAGAAACCTAGTATTGAGCAAGAAACACCCGATCCTGGAAAGGAATTGCTAGTCTTAACTGGATCCCGAGCTTTAGCAAAAGAAGCTGAAAAGGAAAAGGATGTTGCTCCTAGTGAGGAACCATACACGTTGAAAGGGATTTCTATTAGAGAATACTTGGATTACTCCCATCAAAAATTATCTATTGGGAGGAACCTTACATATTAATAGGCAAGAGGATGGAAAGTGAAACACTAGTCCCCAACCTTTATAATTTTAGACAAGTTGACTTGCAAAAAAGGGCATTCACTTCCCTATTTGAGATGCGTAAGCCTTGAAAATGGGCTCAATTTATTAAAAGAAGTGCATGAAAGCATATGCGGAGATCGTTTTAACGAAATTAAGCTAGCCAAGAAAGTTATGAGACAAGGCTTTTAATTGGCTGCAAATGGTTAGCCAAGCAATTGAATATGTCAGGAAATGTGAGAAATGACAGGGGTATTCTAAGATACCCCGATTACCTCCAAATGACTTGACCACCATCTCAAGCCCATGGCCTTTTGATGTATGGGGAACAAACTTAATTGGACCCTACTATTCTCCAAAGGTGGAGCTAAGTATGCGGTAGCAGCCATCGGTTATTTTACTAAATGGGTTGGAGCAGAACCAGTCCCAACTATCACATCTAAGAAGGTGTTGAAGTTTATGATAAAGAATATTGTCACAAGCTTTGGGATCCCTTGGAAAATCATATCCGACAATGGAACACAATTTAAGAGCAAGGAATTTACACGGTTTTGTGATAAAAATGGAATCAAAAAAAGTTTCTCCTCTGTAGCACATCCAAGGGAAAATGGTGTTGTAGAAGCTGCAAACAAAACCATAAAGACAAACTTAAAGAAACGACTAAACCAAGCTAAAGGAAATTGGGTAAATGAATCACCATTAGTGCTTTGGGGACTATAGGACCTCCGCCAAAACAGCAACAGGACATACTCCGTATTCTCTAGCATATGGATGCGAGGCTATGCTTCTGATCAAAGTTGAGATCCCTTCACACATAAGGATATCTTATGCATTTGATCCTAATGAAGAGTTGAAAAAGGAATCCTTAGACCTAATTCAGGGGCTAAGAGATGAAGCAACCATTAGAACTGCTGAATATCAAAGAAGAATCACCAAATACTGCAATTTGAGGGTAAGAACGAGAACTTTCCGAAAAGGAAATTTGGTATTATGAAGGGTAATGGCCAACACTAACAATCCAGTAGATAGTCCCCTTGGCCCAAACTGGGAAGGATCCTTAATCGTGCATCAAGAGCATGAACCGAAAGCATACCGATTTTGCAAACCAAATGGTGATGTCATACCTAGAACATGGAAACATAACACTTGAGACCGTACTTTTCAACTTTAAGTGAATAAGAGGTCTCGTTGAGAACATTCATGTGAATAAGGATATAGAAACCCTTCCAGTTTGGAACTACCCGACATGGGAAATGCGGCCTACAATGTTCAAAAATCCTTGTCACCACCAAGATGGCAAAGGCAAGGCATCCCCAGGAGGGAGGTGGGGTGTAAGCCATTAGCCGCGTCCAAACCAGAAAGGCCAGGTTAAAGCATCAAAAGCGTACTCCTCTGATTCATGCCAAAAATTATTGGGACGGAGCATCTAATAAGCACGCCCTGCCTCTTCTCATAGAAGAGTACGCTCTGCCTCAACTTGAACTAGCCACATCCTGCCTCTGCTCATAGAAGAGCATGATTTACCTTGGCTTATGTTCTTCGTATCCCATAGAAGGGAATGAATAAGAACGTCCTACATCTATTCGCAGAAGAGTACGCTTTGCCTCTGCTTTGGCTAGGCACGTCCAGCCTCTTCTCGCATAAGAGCACGCTTTACCTTTGCTTATGTCTCCTCGCGTAGAAAGGAGTGAAAGCCCAGAGAGTGACTAACAAAGCACGTTCATCCCCAGCTTTTACAATCACAAGCCTAAAGAGTGGCTAACAAAGAACGTACATCCTCTTTTTTGGCAATCACAAGCCCAGGGAGTGGCCAACAAAGCACGTACATCCTTTATTTTTCCAATCACAAGCCCAGAGAGTGGCTAACAAAACACGTACATCCTCTGCTCTGACAATTATAAGCCCAGAGAGTGCCTAACAAAGCTCGTACATCCTCTGCTTTTACTATCACAAGCCCATATAGCGGCTAATAAAGCACGTGCATCCTTCGCTTTACAAATCAAGCCAGAATAGGGAAAGACAAGACTATTAAATACCAGAAGTGGAATTCTAGTCTTATATCGAATGCCCGAATATGGGTTGGTTCGCAACTTCTGTTACTACCAGAAGTAGAATTCTGGTAGTCTTTCAAGTATCCGAATCTAGGTTGGTTCGGGACTTCTATTTTTAACAGAAGAGGATTTTTGGTCCCCTGCCATTAACACCCTAATACGGGTTGGTTCGGGACTTCTATTATTACCAGAAGATGATTAATGGTGTTTTATCATTAATACCCGAATCTGGCTTGGTGCAGGACTTCTATTATTAACAGAAGAGGATATCTGTTCTTCCATCATTAATACCCGAATTAGGGTTGATTCGGAACTTCTATTATTACCAGAAGAGGATTTCTGACCTTCTATCATTAATACCTGAATCTGGGTTGGTTCGGGACTTTTATTAATTACAAAAGAAGGTTTATGTTCTTCTTTTCATCAAATACCCGAATCTGGGCTATGGTTCAGGATTTCTATTAATTACTAGAAGAGGATTTCTGGCCTCATGATAGAAGCTTGAATCCAAGTTTCAGGTCCTCTACTTATCGTTATCATGTAGGAACTTCTAGTCCTCCATCCTTAAGAGGTTGGTTTGGGCCACATATTACCATCATATCTTCGATAAAGAAATTTAATACAACCATTGATTCAACGTTATAAGTGCTTTAGGACAAATTTTGGTAGTAAAACAAACAGGTAAGTTTTCTAGATTTATAATAGGAACATCATTGATCATTATCCCAACAAATTATGAAAGTATGAATAATCACATTACCCCCTTTGCAAGCTTAACATACAACTGGATTTAGGATCCAAGCAACATTGAACATAATAAGAATCCTGCTTTGAATCAAGAGCTAACGAGAAGATTTAGTTTGATGGAATTCATGCAGGAAAGGTGCAGGAGAAACTCCAAAAAGAAGATATTGTAAGCTGAAGTAGAAGATCTTACGTGAGAAGTCAGATATACCCCTTCATTAGTGGGAGGGGAAAATGATACTACTAGAATTCAACACTGGGAACAAGCTAGGGTGAAGGGGTATCGTGCTAGAGTCGATAACCGAAAGCCAAAACAGGTAACCAAAAGGCAAAGCAGATAGCCGAAAGCAAGTTCATCTCCAGCATCAACTATAGGCAATAAGGCATGGTGTCAACACGAAATCAAGGATGAAGGAAGCATGCTATATGCACCAATATATCCAAAACATTTAGCTTGGTGTCGATAAGTAAATGAGGGACAGTTATTCCAGTTTCGGTATCCATGAAGAAGAAGAAAAGACCCAAAGTTGATACCAAGGAAGTAAGGTTAAATCCACTAGCGCAATACCAAAAGCAAACAATATGGGAAAGCCGAAAGAACTTAATCCGACACCACAGTGTAACGTCACTAAAAAGAACCAAACCCGATAGCCTCAGAACAAATAAGCTGATGTCGAAATCGGAAAAGTTTGCTATCAATACTATTGAAAAGATGTAGTCAAGCACAAGAGCATGATACCAAGATTAGGAGAAAACAAAAGACCCAGCGAAGGCGCTATCGCTACCAACAAGCTTAGTAGTGATACCCAAAGCAATGCTAAAAACTACAAAAGAGGAAGCGCTGAAGCATGTCTAAAAGGTAAGTCGATAGCAAATTGTCATCCCGTAGTACAAGCACTAAGATAAAGAGAATCCGGAGGAAAAGCGGTACCGAAACCAAAAAGATTGACACCCGAAAGCCGGCATCGAAAGTTGTCGAAGCTGGTCGACACCGACAGCCAAAAACGGAAGCGGGCTTTCAGCGGAGGCATTACAAGATGGGGCCCAAATTGTCTATAAATTCCATAGGTCACATTTTAGGGATCTTTTTCTCATTCCATCATCTTGCATTATTTTCTTAGAGTGCAAACCCTATTTTCTCAAATCGAATTAGCAAATTTTGCAACAATGATAATACAATCATAATGAATAAAAAAAGGAAAATCGAGACATAATCTTTTCTCGATTCGAGAATCATGTTGTGTCCATATTGATCGAACGAGGATTTTTCATTAACCTCTTTTTTAGAGGACTTAGGCGCGAATGTATTCAAAAAGGTGGAAAACCATTGAATAAAATCAATGAGTGCTTCCCTAGGATTCTTATACGTGTCCCAAGCCTTTCACCTTAAGCCTAATTTAGCACAACATGTTCAATAGGCCTATTGTACCGTATGATGAGATAACTGACACAACCAAGGCCTCCTTGTAGGCTGGTTCGATGTGCAAGTATCATTTTAGTCATTAAGGGTTATAATATGCTACTGACCCAACTACAGTAATACATTAGCATGTTTCTTCTTAACGCAACGTATATTATTATATCCTAAATCTAAGGATATCAGTTATAATGAAGTTCTCAACCTTCCATAAACCAATAATTCTCTTCTCCTAAGGTAATTATTGGCTTTTAAGTCTCGTAAGCGTGATACTGACCTCTTGAAGGAAGAGTACCTAATCTTCAGACTTAAGGTGTTGATATCTAGTAAACAACAAAACAAGTTGAGCTTGTTGAGGTTAAATTATCTTTCAACATCCTTTAGAATGATCATCCTCTAAATTTCATCACATGTGCATTGTCAAACTTTAGACTTGGTGTTGACGATTTATTTGTTAACATCATCTTTGGAACCTTTGTGACAACCAATGTGCAACAACTAAAGTAATAAATGCTTGTGGAATGTTAAGTTTGTTATTGTTGGTTTTCATGGTATTATTATAGTTTTTCGAGTTGCTGCTTTTTTCATGTTGTTGTTTGTATTTTTATTAAGTTGTATTTCATATCAAGTAGTGTGTTTCAGTTGATTGAAATACGTTCAAAATAATACATCATTCATTACATCATCGATGAGAATAATTTTATAACTGAAAATATAACTACATACCCTCTTTATGTCTATTTCTCATAATTTCTCTACATCTAGATTTGGTGTACTTTGGCAGTTTTTCAGTCATATTTAAAGTATCAACCTACAGTATTTCATCTTCATGTCTCTGGTTGTTTCTTGCATGTAGTCGTTCTATAACATTTTTTTCCAGACGTTGAGCAACTCGAAGTTCCATGACACGATTATTTTTATCTTTGAATTCTAGTACAAGTTTCTTTATTTCTACTTGATCAGTACTAGTAGCAAACTTCTTTTTGGCTGCTTTTTCTCCCTTGCGATTAACACAAATTTTTTACGTATAATTTATGTCATCTTCTATAATCATATTGTGGCTTTCGAGCAATTCACTTGAGCTAGAACTTTCTCCGACTCTTTGCTTTACCTTGAGCGAACACACTTATTGAATTTCTTGAACAATTTTCTAAAGGGGAGCTTTCCATTTTTCATGCTCAACTAGAAGGTCATAAACATGCATGAACTGATAAAAATGAGATATTTGTCTATTTTTTGGTATGTGAAGTCTTAAACGATATATTTACTGTCATCATCTATTATAAATTCAATTTTATATTTCGGAAAACATACATATGATAAAATTTAGTTGGAATTTACAATTTGATAGAATCCGAAAAAATGATATTGAGAAGAGAAGGAGAAGAAAAATGTAATATCGTTGTTGTAGAAATGTATTCAGAATAGTTACATAATGAAAGTATGTACAGGGTATTTATAACCCATGAAATGATAACTGGGCCAAGCCCAATAAGCTAAGAATACAAAAAACTTTATATCGTTATTACCCGCCCCAAACATAACAACGATTATGGTTTGAGAAAATAAAGCGAGATCAAATATTTGGCTACGCAACCCTCTTTATCATGAAAACTTCAAAATTTATTCAATCGAGAGGAGAATGAGTGACAAAACAGAAACAAGAGAACTTCGAGTAAAGTTATTTTGGCAGATAGATAGGCAGGTCTGATCTTTTGCTAGAATCTACTTCATCGACATTAAGCTCGATCTTGAGTCTGTTGAAGTTCACTCTTGAGAGTGGTTTTGTAAGTATATCCTCCTTTCGGTGATTTCCGATCTTTATCTTGTCTTGCATAACTTGTTCTCTAATGAAGTGCAGATCTAGTTATATATGCTTTGTTTTTGGATGTAGAACTGAATTTACTGTTAGTGAAATAGCACTTGTGTTGTCGCACTAGATTGTAGCATGTTTGTGAGATTTGAGTTTGAGTTCACTAAGTATGGACTTTATCCACATTAACACAACTTTAGTACTCACCATGCTTCTAAATTAAGCTTCTGTGCTGGACCTAGATACCGTGTTTTTATTTTTTGCACACTGTGATATAGGATTTTTACCCAAAAATATGCGGTACCCAGAGGTAAACTTTTTATTATCTTAATCAATCCCCAGTCAGTATTAGAATATGAATTAATATTAAGTGTCTTGCTTGATTTAAGTATAAACCCTTGATTTATTGTCCCTTTTAAGTATCTGAGTATTTTTTACACTGTAAGTTATGTCTGGTCTGTGACAGTAACATATTGTACTGCTCCAACTATGCTTATGTGTTATTTGCCATCTTGGATTGCCTCCTCTCTAGTCTTTGTTTGTTACGGATTTGTAATTATTGGAGTTAGTAGATGATTTGCCTGATACATTTTAGCTCTAGTTAAGATTGTTGAATTGTACTTTCTTTGATTGAGATGAATCTTAGAGTTGCCCTTCTCTTTACTTTAATTCTCAAGAGATAATTTAGGTCTCTGAGGTCTTTGATAGAGAATTCTACGTTTAGAGTTTTGGTAATTCCACTGATTTTTGCTTCACTAGTTCGTGTAATAATAATGTCATCAATATAAATCAGTATGTAAGTGGTAGAGTCAGTGGTAGATTTTGTAAATATAGAGTTATCTGATTTGATTGAGTTGTATCCATGTTTGAAAATTATTGCTTTGAACTTCTCAAACCAAACCCTCAGAGCCCGTTTCAAACCATAAATTGCCTTGTGTAATCTGCATATAAGTTTCTCCTTTCCTTTCTTCATAAATCCTTATGGTTATTCCATGAACACTTCTTCTTACAAAACACCATTTGGAAAGCATTATTTATATCAATATGTTTAATTGGCCTTCCCATGTATAAGGCAGTGGTTAGAACAATTCTTATTGAAGCGGGTTTCACAACAGCTAAGAAGGTTTTAATAATATCAAAGCCACTCTGTTGTGAGTAACCTTGTGCCATAAGTCTTGCCTTATACTTTGTAATTTAGCCATCAACATTTTTCTTTAATCCAAAGTTCTATTTGCAGCCTATTATATTTTTATAATCAGGTTCAATGACTAAAGTCCATGTATTATTTTTTATTAAAGTAGTGTACTTCTCATACATGGAAGTATTCCATTCGTCTGATTATGTGGCTTCTTGATAAGATGATGGCTCTTGTAAGTCCATTATAGTTGTTGCATATTTTTGGCTTAATATGTTATACTTTGCTTTTGTCATTACGTGATGTTAATTTTCATTGTCTGTAGCAGCAATATTTTGATCAGTTTCACTTGTTGCATTGTTTTCAATGCTTTGACTTTCTTGATTTTTACCACTAACTTGTTGTTGTTAAGTGATGCGTCCGAAGTTGGTTAGTAGGCTTTGTTGTTCTTGACCTAGGCCATCCTTGGGGATCGTGAGTTGAAATACACTATCACATCTGACTTGCCTGTGCCGAATTGGCAAGAATATATCCACATCATCAGGCATGGATAGAGAATATTGTCTTTGATTTTTAACCTTTTTAGTGGCTTTAATCTCTGCTTTGCTAAAATGCTATGCTTCCACTTTGAACACAACATGTTTGAACACGTATATTCTACCTTTGCAGTCTAAGCACTTATGCCCCATTTGACTACTAGGATAACCTAAGAAAGTGCATGATGTTGATCTGAATTCAAGTTTGTGACTGTTGTATGGCCTCAGATAAGGAAGGCATTGGCACCCAAATACTCTCAAGTGATTGTAATCTGTCTTATTACCAGTTAGAATCTCATGAGGGCATTTGAACTTAAGCACTTTGATGGGTAGTAAATTAATTAAATATACTGCAATTCTAAAAGCTTCTGGCCAAAATTTAAGAGACATGTAGTGTTTTATGCGGAATTTTGATGAGGATCTAGTATTGTTTATTTAGATACCAATGGAGTATAACAAAAATAATTATGAAATCTCACGAAAAACAAAGAACAAAAAAGGACACAGAAGATTTAACGTGGTTCAGATATGAATATCCTACGTCCACGGAGACCCAACAACTTTTATTTCTCAATGAAGAAATGAGTACAGAAGAGAGGAGGAAGATTACAATAGAGAGAAGATTAATGGTGGATTGCCTTCTTCATACAATAACATGACCTCTATTTATATAGAGGGATTTCTTGACCTCCAAGTAAACTTGGCACCCAAGTTTTCTTGACCTCCAAGTAAACTTGGCACCCAAGTTATTCCATATAGGAGCCAATTACATGATTGACAATTAATCTTTCCTTCTCTACAAATATTTGAATCATCAATTTCAACACTCCACCTTGATTCAAATATGACAGTCTTTCTTCATCATCTCATCTTCAACAATCAACATAGAAGTCGTTGGGCCCAACGCCCCATGGCGCTCAAGTAACAGGAAGCAAACTGATCAAGTTTGAGCAATGCTCAAACTTGTCCTTTGGAAGTGACTTGGTCATCATATCTGAAGGATTATCCGAAGTACCCACCTTCAATAATTTGATCTTGCTCCGTTCTTCCTCAAGCATAAGAAAGAAACCTCTAACATCAATGTGCTTTGTCCGTGAACTATAGGCTTGATTCTCAACAAGATGAATAACACTCTGACTGTCTGAAAATAGCTCCACTGTCCGCTGCACCATTGGAAGATCATCCAATAACTGAAGTAAGTACAATCCTTCCTTTGTTGCTTCCACAATCGATATCAACTCTGCTTCGGTAGTCGACAAAGCTACAATAGATTGCAGCTTTGATCTCCATGAAATCGAGCCTATGCCAAGTGTAAAAACATAGCCCGACACTGACCTTCTAGCATCTCTATCCCCAGCATAATCAGAATCACAGTGTCCTCTAAGAAGGATGTCACCATCTACTCCACCATATATCAAACCCACCGAAGAAGTGCCTCGAAGATATCTAAGAATCCACTTCACTGCTTGCCAATGTTCTTTGCCTGGGTTAGACATATATCGACTGACAACACCAACTGCATGGGCCAAATCTGATCTCGTGCACACCATCGCATACATGAGACTACCAACAACACTAGAATAAGGTATATTAGCCATATACCTTTTATCTTCTTCCGATGTAGGAGAATGGTCTTTCGACAACTTAAAATGAGAGCCTAAAGGAGTGCCTACCGGTTTGGCTTTCTCCATCCCAAATCGAGCGAGGACTTTCTCGATGTACTGTGCCTGAGTGAGCCTTAACTCTCTCTACTTCCTATCCCTGCTTATCTCCATACCCAATATTCTTTGTGCCTTTCCCAAATCCTTCATATCAAACTCTCTACTGAGCTCCGCTTTCAACCCCTTAATTTTGACCATACTCTGGGATGCAATCAACATATCATCAACATATAACAACAAATAAATCATGTCATCATCACATATCCTAAAATAAACACACTGGTCTTTGAAGCTTCTGGAGTATCCCTGTGAAAGCATAAACTTATCAAATCTCTTGTACCATAGTCTAGGAGACTGCTTCAGTCCATAAAGAGATTTGTTAAGTTTACAAACATAGTCTGGCCTGCTGCAATCAGTGAACCCTTCCGGCTGCCGCAAATAAATCTCTTCATCCAGATCACCATGCAAGAAAGCAGTTTTGACATCTAGTTGCTCTAACTCCATGTCAAAATGAGCAACTAATGCCAAGAGAATACGAATGGAAGTATGTCTAACAACTGGAGCAAAGATGTCATGATACTCTACCCCTTTCTTCTGAACATACCCCTTTGCTACTAATCTTGCTTTATATCTAAAATCTCCACTGCCGCCGTCTTTTACTCTATAGATCCACTTACATCCAATAGCTCTCTTGTCGGCAGGAAGTGGCACTAAATCCCAAGTGTGATTTTTTCGTAAAGATTCGATCTCCTCTTCCATTGCTACTAACCAATTGGAACTGTCAACTGATGCAATAGCGTCTATATAATCTCTGGGCTCATCATGGACAACATTTAATGCATATGTTGCCATATCATCAAAGTCAATGTCTTTGATGCTCAAACCAACAAACTCATCAAGCCATCTGGGCTTTCTTCTTTCTCTAACAGGTCTGGTCTCTGTATGAGCTCCACCTTGAGTTTGATCTTCTGTGCCAGTATCTATACTATCCTCATCAACCACGGCGTCATCGGAAACGCCATTTGAATGTCTATGGAAAGAATTAACAGATGATTTGCTTTGTGTTTGGTATTCTTCACATGTCCTCTCATCATCATCCGATAAGGAAGGCTCCACCTTCAACATAGCCTTCTCATCAAAAGTTACATGCCTGCTTATAATAAGTTTCTTGCTAATAGGCCACCACAACCTATATCCTTTTACTCCTCTTCTATAACCTAGAAAGATACACTTGCGAACTCTAGGTTCCATCTTTCCTCGACTCTCATGCACATAAGCTGGACAACCAAACACCTTGAGGAATGAATAGCTAACAGGCTCTCCTTTCCAAACTTCTTCAGGGATCTTCATATCTATGGCAGTAGAAGGTGTGCAGTTGATGAGGAAAGCCGCCATAGATAAAGCTTCGACCCAAAATCCCTTCTTTAACTTAGCAGTCAATCTGAGGCACCTAGTTCTCTCCAACAATGTCTGATTCATCCTTTCTGCAACTCCATTGGACTGGGGGTCGCCTGGTGTGGTGTAATTCCTCTTAATGCCTTCGGACTCACAATAATCGATGAATTCCTGTGATATGAATTCACCACCATTATCTGAACGGAGAACTTTCAACTTCTTCCCTGACTGCTTCTCCACCATGGATTTCCATTTACGAAATCTAGTAAAGGTTTCACTTTTGGACTTCAGAAAGTATACCCATACTTTATGAGAGAAATCGTCTATAAATGAAACAAAATAACCGGCTTCACCTAAGGATAGGAAAGAGGAAGGTCCCCAAACATCAGTGTGAACATAATCCAAAACAGCTTTTGCCTGCTCACTAACACCAAAAGAAATCTTCGTCTGCTTACCAAGAACACACTCTTCACAAAAACCAAGCTTTGAATGCCGAACTCTGTCAATCAAACCTCGCTTTCTTAGCTCATCCATGCTGCGCTCGCCAATGTGGCCCATCCGCAAGTGCCATAATCTGGAAGAATCTGAATCAGCTGAAGTAACTGAAGCTGATTCACCAACTACAGTAGTGCCCTTTAGTAAATAGAGATTCCATGCCCTCACTCCTTTCATAACGATCATGGAACCCTTAGATATTTTCATCTTCTCTTCTTCAACTACAATCTTTAGTCCAAGTCTATTCAACGCCCCAACAGAAATCAAGCTCCTCCTTAAATCAGGTACATACCTAACATCAGTAATGGTTCGAATAACACCGTCAAACATCCTGATCTTTACACTACCAACACCAACCATACGACAAGAAGCATCATTTCCCATCAGAACTTCTCCTCCATCAATCTCACGGTAAGTGGAAAAAGAGTTCCTATCAGGTGTCATATGATAGGATGCACCAGAATCAATCAACCATAGGGTGCTCTTCCCAGAAAAACTAGAAGCTATAAACACATCAGTGTCACTCTCTGTATCTGATTTCTCCGCTGTAGAGGCTGAAGCTTGCTTTGGGTCTTTTCTTTTTCCTTCAAGCTTGGGACATTGTGCAATAAAGTGCCCGGGCTTCTTACAATAATGGCAAGTCAATTTCTTAGGCCCCCTAGACTGGGACCTCGAAGAATTTCGTTCTTGTAACACCCCACTCCCGCTATGATCACTCACTAAGGGAATGCCATAGCATCGGTGGAGTATTTTAGTGAATATAGAACAGAAAAATTACAACAAGACAGATATAAATAGTACTTGAAATTTTAAAACATCATCTCATAACAGCGGAAGTAAAACATGTCTGGTTACATCATAAAACCACAATAAAGGTCAAGTACAATATCCATCAAAATAAAGAAGTACATAATCCCACTCTCATACAATAGCCAAACAAAAGAAAAGATAACTGGATAACTGGAGCTTTACATCTATCCAAGCTCCTAAAGACTGGAACAGCAATCCGATCAAGCTCCACTACTGCTAGGATCCACCGTAGGACCTGAGGGTTGGGAAAAAGATAAAAACAACAGGGTCAGACATAAGTCTGAGCGAGTCCTATAACTTTAACAATACAATCGTTAAAGTAACCAGAGAAGACATAAACTGATATACGGTAACATATAGGGATGAATGGCTACCCTAAGCAGTCAACTAAACGAAGATAAAGGATAAAGACGCATCTACCCTCCCTAAGGTAAATTACTAAACTGCACCACACCAGTCGTTCCTAACTTAAAGGTTGATCCCACCCAAGGACTTATAAAATTTACTAATTAGTACCTGCGTACCCCTAGGTGACCAAGTAGGCGCCACGGGGCCCTACAATCCACTAGGTGTACACACTACTTCCCATTCGATCGGCTCCCTAACGTAGATACCCGTGCTGGCCCCACCGTGGGATGTATCATTCCCCAATGTGGCAACCTGATGGAACTAAAGGTGCACGGCTTATATCTACTCGATGCAACAACGGCTTACCTACCAGCCCGGGCCCACTCACGCATATGAAGCCCGTTGGACTTGCGTTGCCACCGCTAACCCGTTTGCCTCTTACAGTCAAGCCCAGTATGCGTGTCCCGTCCTCGACATGGGTCGAGCCCACAAAGATACGTATGGGTTACTGGTTGAAATGGGCCTCCACAAGCTACCCACCTAAGCTTGTCCCTTTTTCTAGTATATCCCACTTAACCCTTTAATCATGTTTTAATTACATGTTCCATTTTGGTTAAGTATTCTAATCGTATTTTCTATTGCCACCCAAGGCAACCACTAGATTTTCTCATGCCACCCGAGGCACCCACTTAACCCCTCATGTCCCTCTACATGCTAATGTGGTTAAGTGTTTCTTAATTAATTAATTAAGAACGTAACCTTTGTAAAGACCTCTCACATTAGACTGTCCTTTATGACCGCTGGTTAAGCCGGTTGGGTCCGGGCAGCCTTATGTCATAACAGAGTCTAACCTCGTGTCTTTACATTAATTACGTATTTAGTTTGTGCCTAAGACCTCTCACATTGGGCTAACATTTGTAGCAACTGGTTAAGCCGGTTGGGTCCGGGCAGTTTTACGCTACAACTGAGTCCAACCTCGTGTCTTAGTCAATTAATTACACCTAATTAATCACCCTCATAATTTTATATTAATTATCCCTAATTAATCAAGTTTTCTTAACATGGGTAGACCTAACTTAATAGGTAAATTCCCATGGGGTAGACCTAACTCAATAGGTAAATTCCCAACACATAGTATGGGTACACCTAACCAAATAGGCAAATTCCCATACTATGTTTATTTATTTTGTGTTATGCATAATTATATTAATTTCACACAATCTTATTAACTTATGCATTTAATTACCCCATCGTTCCCACGTAATTTCGTTCATGATATAACACATATAAAAGGTGTCAACTTGCATATGAATGAACATGTTTCAAAGGTGCCATCTTGCATATTAACAAACACATAACTTGCATATGAACTTGCATAACATGTCACATAACTTGCATATAATATGTCACATAACTTACATATTCATTTTGCATAACAAACTTGCATATTAGCTTATAGACTTGCATAATGTGTCATCATGAACTTGCATATTAATAAACATGTAACTTGCATATTTACATACATGTAACTCGCATATTAACAAACATGTAACTTGCATATAAAGAAACATGTAACTTGCATATTTACATACATGTAACTTGCATATTAACAAACATGTAACTTGCATATTAACAAACATGTAACTTGCATATTTACATACATGTAACTTGCATATTAACAAACATGTAACTTGCATATTTACATACATGTAACTTGCATAGCATATTACCATGAACTTGCATAACATGCATATGATTACATAGCCCACAACTTGCATATTTAGCATCATGCAAACATAACATACATCATATTAAACTTGCATAAGCTTACATACTCAACATGCATAAACATAAGATTAATGCTAACATCATATCATATGATTCAAAGCTCATTAACCCACATACAAAACCATAAATCTCATCACATCTCATCTAATTAGTTTACCAAAAGATCATCAAAGTGATAGAAACTCACAACTAGCAACTTTGAACACCAAATGAAGAAGATTAAGATGCTAAGAAGGGATTAGAAGTTGATTAGAGAGTGATTAGTATGCAACCCTCTTCATAAAATTAGTGGAGGCCATGAGAGCTAGCATTTTGCCATAGTTTAGTCACTAGGTTTAATTATGAATGAATTAGGGTAGGTTAGGGTCTTATTTATAGATTAGGCAAGTGTTTTAGGCCATAGGATTAACCCTAGATTCAATCCAAGCCATCAAAGCATGTCTTGGGGAAGAAGTCAAGTGTAGGAACCATCTAGGGCCTTTAGATTAAAGATGGACCATGAGAACCATTCAAATGCAAAATCTGCACTTGAGCGAATCGGCCCACGGGTTGACAGCCAAACACCCTGGATTAACCCCTAGTCGACCCAACGGGCTCGGGTCGACTTCAAAAATCGGCCGGTTCGGTTATTCCCCTCTCCCAATTCGCTGTTTTGAGCATTTTTGCATATTTATTTATTAAATTTTCAATTATATATATATATATATATCAATATATATATATATATATATATCTACACAACCCATTTCACTTAATTAAGTATACTTTAATTTGGGAATTTTCGTGAAACTTCGCGAGGCCATATCTTGGTCATACGGACTCCGATTTTCGAAAACTCGGACTCTATTTCGCGTATTTTTCCGAGACGAACGCAATGGCATAGCCCGTTTCCCTTGATTCCCATTTTAGAATTAAATTCTGCCTCGATTTATGTTATTACAGGTTATTGAAAATACGGGTTGTTACATTCTCCCCTCCTTAAAGGATTTCGTCCCCGAAATCTTCAAGTTAGGAAGAACGTATCCTACCATCCAATCACCCATCTACTCAAAGCATCATCCACGAGCAATCATTGTCCTTACAAGATTCTAAATGCTGGATGGATATATGCAAAAGTGTGTGTATATGTACTTACCTAATGCGAAAATCAGGCGGTTACTGATACAGTAAACCTCCTTAATGCAAACCATGATAGTGCCATGCATCCAATATGTATGCGAAACCCTATTGACACATACAAATTTCTACATGCGTGCACAACCATACACAAAAATGCATCATCCATATGATAACACAGCCATGATACATCCATCAATCTAACTACCACATCCATTTATGCAATATGCAACATGAAGTGACTGAGCCGATCTAGTGCCTAATGTGTGTGTATATGCATCCACGAGCAACCACTAGCAAACAATTGCATCCATATGCATCCATCAACCATAACATGTTTCAAACACATGTTTCAACCATAGGTTTTACCCTATCTAAAGGTCATAGGTATTAGCGAGAGGATATACTAAAGATAAGATAAGTACTAGACAAGCAATAAAGGAGAAGTTAAAAGACATACTCTCAAAAAGAAATGGATACAAAGAACGCATCTTTGCTTCCGTCTCCCAAGTAGCATTGCTTTCGTCATCTCCCCATTGCACTTTAACTAGCTGAACTTCTCTGTTCCTCAACTTCCTAGTTTCTGACCCAAGGATGCGAGTAGGAGCTCGTCGAATCGTCGCATCACGCTCTACCTCTACATCTCTAAGCAAGCTCGGCTCTACCACCTCCGCGGTCTCATGTAAGCACTTCCTCAAATGTGATACATGGAATACATCATGAACACCACTAAGTCTGTCGGGCAACTCCACCCTATATGCCATCCGTCCAATCCTTTCCTTAATAGGAAACGGCCCAACAAATCTCGGTGCTAACTTCCCTACGGACCCAAAGCGAACAACATTTCTCAATGGAGATACTTTGACAAAAACCATGTCCCCAACCTCAAACTCAAGATCCGTCCTTCTCCGATCCGCATAAGATTTCTGTCTATCTTGCGCTGCTTTCATCCTTTTTCGAATTAAATCAATCTTCTCTGAAGTCTCTCTAACCATATCCGGCCCAAGCAAGATCTTATCCGTAGATTCCCACCAACATGTAGGAGATCGACAAGGCCTTCCATAAAGAGCTTCGAAAGGAGCCATACCAATACTGGACTGAAAGCTGTTATTATATGCGAACTCCACCAAAGGAAGATGTTCTTCCCATGTACCTCCAAAATCCAAGATACAAAGCCTCAAAAGATCTTCTAAGATACGGTTCACCCTCTCAGTCTGACCGTCCGTCTGAGGATGATATGCGGTGCTCAAACACAACTGAGTCCCTACCGCCTCTTGCAAACTTCTCCAAAACTCACTAGTGAAAATAGGATCTCGATCACTCACAATGCTGGATGGTACGCCATGCAATCTAACAATCTCTCTAACATAGACTGAAGCAAGCCATGGAGCGGTCCTCTTACTCTTTACGGGTATAAAATGGGCACTCTTGGTAAGTCTGTCTACCACAACCCAAATTCCCGTATTGCCCTTCCTCGATCTCGGTAACCCGTCGATGAAATCCATCGAGACACTATCCCACTTCCACTGTGGAACTTCCAATGGGTGTAGCAACCCACCGGGTTTCCTTTGCTCCACTTTAACTTGTTGGCACACTAAGCATCTAGCCACATACTCGGCCACATCTTTCTTCATACCGGCCCAGAAGAAAACTCTCTTCATGTCTTGGTACATTTTGTCTCCACCGGGATGAATAGTCATTCTTGAACGATGTGCATCATCCAAAATAGCCTTCTTCAAACCCTCATCTTGCGGTACACAAAGTCTACCGTCTCTATGCAACCATCCCTTATCATCTATTGTGTATCTACCCAAATGGCTGGACGACTCCCCTCTTATAAGCTTCTCTACCAACACAACCAACTGTGGGTCGTCTCGCTGAGCCTCGCCAATCCGTCTCAAAAGAGTAGGTCTAACCTCCAAGGATGCCAACAAACCAGGTACAAAATCAACAGAAGGTCTGAAGTCAAACAAAGAAAGAAACTCCAAGCTTCGTCGTTCCACGAACAATGGACTCAAAGATAGCCTTTTTCTACTTAAGGCGTCTGCCACCACGTTACCCTTACCAGGGGTATACGCTATCTCGAAATCATAGGATGCTAAGAACTCCATCCACCTTTGCTGTCTTAAGTTTAAATCCTTCTGAGAGAATAAGTACTTCAATGATTTATGGTCGGTGAACAACTCGAATCTCTCACCAAGAAGATAATGGCGCCAAGACTTAAGTGCGAAAACAATCGCGGCCAACTCTAGATCATGGTTAGGGTAATTCTTCTCATGCACTCTCAATTGTCTCCCTCCATAGGCTATTACCCTTCCCTCCTGCATCAAGACTGCGCCTAATCCTGTTCCACAAGCATCGGTATAAACAACAAACGGCTTACTCCCATCCGGGAGCACTAAAACTGGAGCGGTGGTCAAAGCTCTCTTTAACCGTCGGAAAGCATCATCACAATCTACATCCCACGAGAAAACCAGATTCTTTTTCGTCAAGCGGGTTAATGGGGCTGATATCTTCGCGAAGTCTTTGATGAACTTCCTATAATATCCTGCCAACCCCAAGAAACTTCTTACCTCGGTAGCATTTCTAGGAACTTTCCAATCTTGGATAGATACTATCTTTGCGGGATCCACAGCTATCCCTTCCTTAGAGACCACATGCCCTAAGAATCGCACTTCTCTTCTCCAAAAATGGCATTTAGAGAATTTAGCTTTAAGACTATGCGCTCGAAGAGTCTCCAACACTTCCTTGAGATGTAAGGCATGCTCTTCTTCATTCTTGGAAAAGACCAAGATGTCATCCACAAAAACTACTACAAACTTATTCAGATACTCTCTGAACACTCTACTCATGAGATCAACAAAGTATGCGGGGGCGTTTGTCAACCCAAATGGCATCACTAGCCACTCATAAAAACCATCCGGAGTCCGGAAAGCAGTCTTCTCTATACTGTCCTCCGCCACTCTTAACTGATGAAACCCTGTAGCTAAGTCCATCTGCGAAAATACTGACGCGCCAACCAACTGATCAAAGAGATCATCTATCCTCGGTAATGGGTGTCTATTCTTCTTCGTGAGCTTATTAAGTTCTCTATAATCCACACAAAGTCTGAGGGACCCATCCGCCTTCGTGGCAAACACTACTGGAGCTCCCCACTCTGATATACTTCGCCTTATGAACCCCTTCTCAAGCAACTCCCCTACTTGCTTATGAAGTTCTCTTCTCTCACGAGGAGCCATGTGGCGTACTGGCAAAGACACTGGTTTGGCATTATCCACCAAATAAATTCGGAAATCTATCTCCCGCTTCGGAGGCAAACCCTTTACTTCTTCAAACACATCCGGATATTCCCGGACTACTCTGACAGAACACAAACTCTCGACCGAAGCATCGAGCGATTCAAGATAACTTAGCAAAACAGATTCCATGGGATTGCAAGAGATCTCGAGAGTGTTACCCAAGCGGGTCATGAGCCTGACAACTCTCCTTTCGCAATCAAGAACGGCACCATTTCTGGATAACCAGTCCATGCCCAAGATCAACCCATAGCCCGTGAAGCCCAATACAAAAGCATCACATCTAAACTCAACGCTAAGTATAGAAATCTTCAAACCCAAACATATCATAGACAGATATATGGAGCCCCCAATTGGGTTTGAGACAACCAAGGGATCATCAACTAGACTGGTGTCTAAGTGCAGTGACTCAACTAACGATGATGAGATAAAAGAATGCGATGCGCCAGAGTCAAACAAAGTACGAACTGGATGATCAAACAGAAAAACCAGACTTTCAACGGAAATAGTTCTACCTCTCTGCTGAATCGGTGGAACTGAGAGAACCTGAACTTGCCCCCCTGACTGAGGTGGTGCTATAAGAGCTTGCACCTGGCCTCCTGAGGTAGACCCCGTCTTCTGCCCCTTCTTTGGGCAGTTTTTCACAAGATGCCCTGCTTCACCACAATGAAAGCAACCGGTCTTCTTCTTTTTGCGACAATCCTTACTAAGGTGTCCTGGTGTTCCACAATTGAAGCACTTCTTCTTCGTCTTCTTTTTGTCACCATTGCCTTTTCCGCCCTTGCCTTGTTGTTGCTGTTGCGGTTTCTTCTGATCCCCCTTTTTCTCTGGTGCCTTAGAATTCTTATCATCCTCATGCATAAGTGCCATGTAGACAAGCTTCTCAAAAGTGGCCCCCATAGGAATGTGAGTCATAGCTATTCCTTGCAATGGTTCGTTCAAGCCTCTAACGAACCTCAAAGCCTTCTTCTCCGGTGTATTCACCAACTCTATGCCAAACCTTGCTAATTGATTGAATTTGTTGACATATTCTTTCACCGTGAGATTCCCTTGCTTCAAATTCAAGAACTTCTCCATAAACAGATTCTCTTCCGCCCTTGAGAGAAACTTAGCCCCAAACCTTTGCTTAAAATCTGCCCAAGAGTCAACAGGGCGTTCTCCATTAGTGACCTCCCACCAGAATGAGGCCTCTCCCTTCATTAACCAAGCCGCCAACTTGACTTTCTTTCCCTCTTCCACTTCAAAGATATCTAGCAACTCTTCCACTTCCTTAAGCCAATCTCTAGCCTCTACGAAAGTCTCTGAACCAAGAAAAGGTTTTCCTCCTATAGCCTTGAACTCCTTGCAAACCTTAGCAAAATTATCCACTCTAGGCTGAGGAGGAGGAGCGGTTGTCTCTGGTGTAGTAGCATTGGCCGGACCCGCAGCCGCGGCCCTAGCCTCTTGCAACCTCCTATACCATAGTGGTATAACTAAACCCTCCGGGATGTTAAGATCTTCAGCCATGCTGAAACGAAAGAGGAAAGATTCAAAAAGGAGATTCCGAAAGATAAAGATATGGCTATTGGGGATTATGCTTTTCTTTTTCAAAAACTTTTTCTCTTAGAAGACATGCTTTTAAAAATACTTTCTTCGAAAATACTCTTAGAAAGTAGTTTTTCTCAAAAATTTTATCTGTTCTGGTAACCTTAAGCTCTGATACCACGTGTAACACCCCACTCCCGCTATGATCACTCACTAAGGGAATGCCATAGCATCGGTGGAGTATTTTAGTGAATATAGAACAGAAAAATTACAACAAGACAGATATAAATAGTACTTGAAATTTTAAAACATCATCTCATAACAGCGGAAGTAAAACATGTCTGGTTACATCATAAAACCACAATAAAGGTCAAGTACAATATCCATCAAAATAAAGAAGTACATAATCCCACTCTCATACAATAGCCAAACAAAAGAAAAGATAACTGGATAACTGGAGCTTTACATCTATCCAAGCTCCTAAAGACTGGAACAGCAATCCGATCAAGCTCCACTACTGCTAGGATCCACCGTAGGACCTGAGGGTTGGGAAAAAGATAAAAACAACAGGGTCAGACATAAGTCTGAGCGAGTCCTATAACTTTAACAATACAATCGTTAAAGTAACCAGAGAAGACATAAACTGATATACGGTAACATATAGGGATGAATGGCTACCCTAAGCAGTCAACTAAACGAAGATAAAGGATAAAGACGCATCTACCCTCCCTAAGGTAAATTACTAAACTGCACCACACCAGTCGTTCCTAACTTAAAGGTTGATCCCACCCAAGGACTTATAAAATTTACTAATTAGTACCTGCGTACCCCTAGGTGACCAAGTAGGCGCCACGGGGCCCTACAATCCACTAGGTGTACACACTACTTCCCATTCGATCGGCTCCCTAACGTAGATACCCGTGCTGGCCCCACCGTGGGATGTATCATTCCCCAATGTGGCAACCTGATGGAACTAAAGGTGCACGGCTTATATCTACTCGATGCAACAACGGCTTACCTACCAGCCCGGGCCCACTCACGCATATGAAGCCCGTTGGACTTGCGTTGCCACCGCTAACCCGTTTGCCTCTTACAGTCAAGCCCAGTATGCGTGTCCCGTCCTCGACATGGGTCGAGCCCACAAAGATACGTATGGGTTACTGGTTGAAATGGGCCTCCACAAGCTACCCACCTAAGCTTGTCCCTTTTTCTAGTATATCCCACTTAACCCTTTAATCATGTTTTAATTACATGTTCCATTTTGGTTAAGTATTCTAATCGTATTTTCTATTGCCACCCAAGGCAACCACTAGATTTTCTCATGCCACCCGAGGCACCCACTTAACCCCTCATGTCCCTCTACATGCTAATGTGGTTAAGTGTTTCTTAATTAATTAATTAAGAACGTAACCTTTGTAAAGACCTCTCACATTAGACTGTCCTTTATGACCGCTGGTTAAGCCGGTTGGGTCCGGGCAGCCTTATGTCATAACAGAGTCTAACCTCGTGTCTTTACATTAATTACGTATTTAGTTTGTGCCTAAGACCTCTCACATTGGGCTAACATTTGTAGCAACTGGTTAAGCCGGTTGGGTCCGGGCAGTTTTACGCTACAACTGAGTCCAACCTCGTGTCTTAGTCAATTAATTACACCTAATTAATCACCCTCATAATTTTATATTAATTATCCCTAATTAATCAAGTTTTCTTAACATGGGTAGACCTAACTTAATAGGTAAATTCCCATGGGGTAGACCTAACTCAATAGGTAAATTCCCAACACATAGTATGGGTACACCTAACCAAATAGGCAAATTCCCATACTATGTTTATTTATTTTGTGTTATGCATAATTATATTAATTTCACACAATCTTATTAACTTATGCATTTAATTACCCCATCGTTCCCACGTAATTTCGTTCATGATATAACACATATAAAAGGTGTCAACTTGCATATGAATGAACATGTTTCAAAGGTGCCATCTTGCATATTAACAAACACATAACTTGCATATGAACTTGCATAACATGTCACATAACTTGCATATAATATGTCACATAACTTACATATTCATTTTGCATAACAAACTTGCATATTAGCTTATAGACTTGCATAATGTGTCATCATGAACTTGCATATTAATAAACATGTAACTTGCATATTTACATACATGTAACTCGCATATTAACAAACATGTAACTTGCATATAAAGAAACATGTAACTTGCATATTTACATACATGTAACTTGCATATTAACAAACATGTAACTTGCATATTAACAAACATGTAACTTGCATATTTACATACATGTAACTTGCATATTAACAAACATGTAACTTGCATATTTACATACATGTAACTTGCATAGCATATTACCATGAACTTGCATAACATGCATATGATTACATAGCCCACAACTTGCATATTTAGCATCATGCAAACATAACATACATCATATTAAACTTGCATAAGCTTACATACTCAACATGCATAAACATAAGATTAATGCTAACATCATATCATATGATTCAAAGCTCATTAACCCACATACAAAACCATAAATCTCATCACATCTCATCTAATTAGTTTACCAAAAGATCATCAAAGTGATAGAAACTCACAACTAGCAACTTTGAACACCAAATGAAGAAGATTAAGATGCTAAGAAGGGATTAGAAGTTGATTAGAGAGTGATTAGTATGCAACCCTCTTCATAAAATTAGTGGAGGCCATGAGAGCTAGCATTTTGCCATAGTTTAGTCACTAGGTTTAATTATGAATGAATTAGGGTAGGTTAGGGTCTTATTTATAGATTAGGCAAGTGTTTTAGGCCATAGGATTAACCCTAGATTCAATCCAAGCCATCAAAGCATGTCTTGGGGAAGAAGTCAAGTGTAGGAACCATCTAGGGCCTTTAGATTAAAGATGGACCATGAGAACCATTCAAATGCAAAATCTGCACTTGAGCGAATCGGCCCACGGGTTGACAGCCAAACACCCTGGATTAACCCCTAGTCGACCCAGCGGGCTCGGGTCGACTTCAAAAATCGGCCGGTTCGGTTATTCCCCTCTCCCAATTCGCTGTTTTGAGCATTTTTGCATATTTATTTATTAAATTTTCAATTATATATATATATATATATATATCAATATATATATATATATATATATATCTACACAACCCATTTCACTTAATTAAGTATACTTTAATTTGGGAATTTTCGTGAAACTTCGCGAGGCCATATCTTGGTCATACGGACTCCGATTTTCGAAAACTCGGACTCTATTTCGCGTATTTTTCCGAGACGAACGCAATGGCATAGCCCGTTTCCCTTGATTCCCATTTTAGAATTAAATTCTGCCTCGATTTATGTTATTACAGGTTATTGAAAATACGGGTTGTTACAGTTCTTCACCTTTCTTTGACTTTCTTTGATTTCTACCTCTCTGAACAGATAAGCCTTCGGTATCACTATCAATGCTAGTGCTCGCCAATCTACCTCTTAACACTTCATTATGAAGGCCAGCCTTTACATCAAAAAGGCTAATTTTACTGCGGCCATAAATCATAGAATTGACAAAAGCAGTATATTCTTTAGGCAAGGAACAAAGGAGGATCACAGCTTGAGCCTCATCAGTAACATCAACATCTGCTGCCTTCAGATTCATAACTAAAGTGGTCAAGGCATCTACATGCTCCATAAGATCGGCTCCAGGCTTCATCTTAAATGAATAAAGTTGTTGTTGTAGAATAATCCGATTTGTGAGAGACTTGTCTTGATATGCATATGATAATGCATCCCATAGTTCCTTCGCCGTCTTTTTTGAGAAAATTCTCTAAGGACTTCATCTGAAAGACTCAACTGAATTATTGTGAGAGCTTCGTCTTCCATTTCCTCCAATTCAGCTGCATCAACATCTTTCAATTTCTTAGGCGCAGAAACAACTTTAAAAGTCTTCTCCTTTTTTAATACGGCCTCCATCTTTATCTTCCAAGTACCAAAATCTCCTTTTCCGTCAAAACGTGTTACTCCATAATTGATGCCAGATCTTCCTACAGACTTACTAGAAGTAGCCATTAATATCCAAATAGAAACAATAACACCAGCTCTGATACCAAACTGTAGTGATTTATGCGGAATTTTGATGAGGATCTAGTATTGTTTATTTAGATACCAATGGAGTATAACAAAAATAATTATGAAATCTCACGAAAAACAAAGAACAAAAAAGGACACAGAAGATTTAACGTGGTTCGGATATGAATATCCTACGTCCACGGAGACCCAACAACTTTTATTTCTCAATGAAGAAATGAGTACATAAGAGAGGAGGAAGATTACAATAGAGAGAAGATTTATGGTGGATTGCCTTCTTCATACAATAACATGACCTCTATTTATATAGAGGGATTTCTTGACCTCCAAGTAAACTTGGCACCCAAGTTTTCTTGACTTCCATGTAAACTTGGCACCCAAGCTTTCTTGACCTCCAAGTAAACTTGGCACCCAAGTTATTCCATATAGGAGCCAATTACATGATTGACAATTAATCTTTCCTTCTCTACAAATATTTGAATCATCAATTTCAACAATGGAAGCATTTGCCAGCAGTGTTAGCCATGTTACTACAATGTGTTTATGCTTCCTCTCTATAATGTCATTTTGTTCAAAGGTGTAGAGGCAGGTGGTTCTATGACATATACCCTTGTCCAAAAATATTGCTTGAGTAGCAAGAGTTCCTTACACCCATCTGTTGAAACTTTTTAACTTTATTCCCATTTTGGTTTTCAATAGAAGTACTGAACAATTTTTCAAGTTTCAAACTTATTTGTAAGTAAATATATCCATACATGTCTAGTGTAAGCATCCATTAAAGAGATATAATATTTGTATCCGTAATCAGAACATATTAGGGATGGTCCCCGTAGACCTGTAACAATCAGCTCAGGAGGTCTAGAATAAATAGTCTTGGAATCTAGAAATGCAATTTATGATTCTTTCCATTTGAAAAATTGTGCAAAAAATGTGCAGTTGGAATCTTAACAAAATCAATATTATTGTTCCTACTGATTCCATGCTTTACAAATTTCAAACTGGGGTGTTTCAATTTGTTATGCCACAATTTGAAATCATTACAATATTTAGGATCATTTTCAATAGTCAACACATAATCATTATTTTTACGATCAGTTTTTTTTTTTTTTTTTTTTTTTTTTTTTTGAGTTTATAGCATCAAATTTGTACAAGCCATTACTCTAACTACCTTGCAAAAAAATTCTTAGGTCAGTATTTCTTTTACTAAGCATGCATTAGGAAAGTACTCAAAGTACACATTGTTATCTTTAGCAAACTGGGAACACTCGTTAAGTTTCTTTTAATTAGTGGTACCCTCAACGATTTTTTAAGGCAAAGTTGTTTGGATCTATCAATTCTTACATTTTCAGTGTGTGTTATGTGAATGTTTTTACCATTTCCCACAAGTAAATTTTGCATACCTTTGTACTCACGATTCCCAAGATTTTGATTATTCAAGTAGTTTGTCACATGGTTGGTAGAACCTAAGTATAGGCACCAACTGCCATCTTCTATATCCTCTACTCTTGTTGTGTCAGTGTTTTGCGCTTCTAATTTGTTGTCATTCTGATTGCTAATGGTGTTGGCACTTGAAGTATCGTTTTGTTGAGTAGGGTTATAGTTTGCATTAAATATGAAATAACACTTATTAGCATTGTGGTTGAAATTTTCAAATATTTGACGTCTGGACTTATTGTTGTTGAATTCTAATACTTTGTAGCTGTTTATGGTGTAAAATTCTTTATGATGACTAGCAAGTGAAGTTTCTTTCAACTATTGTCCAAACTTCATAGGCAGTGGTGCATCCAATGAGTTGCGTTAGCAATGCTTCATTGATAGATGAGATTAACCTAGCATATACAAGATTATCCTAACTATGATGAACTGTGAAATCTAATTTATTGCCAGTTTTTCCTCCTTGTCTCCGATGAATTTGACATGGATCAGTTTAGTTCTCAGAATGTAATCTTCTAAACCATATCCTCTAACAACAATTTGTATTTGCAGTTTCCACAGTAAATAGCTTGATTCATCGAGTTGAACGAAAATCATTTGGGTTTGCGGCTTTATTATAGCTTTGATCTGGTCTTGAGTCAAGTCAGACAAGCTTTTTAATTCTCTTGGATCTGATACCGATGTTGATGATTCAAAGTCTTCGGTCATGATGGAGAATGGAACTGAACCTCAAGAAAGTCAAGAAATGCGTTCGAGAAAGGTAAAAGAATTGATTCAACCATGCTGTTGCGGTGTTGAATCAGATGCCAGTGTTAGATGACACTGGTGAGTCCAAACAGGGCTGAAAAGGTGGTGAAAAACTGATGGCACTGGAGGAACCAAGAAACAGTGGATAAAAAAAGTAATTTGACATTGTTTCTTTGGCAGTTATTTGCCAAATGATGATAAACTTGATTCTACAATCAATTTTTCGCTGCATAAGATCCCTGATCGATAAAATGACCTAAATGGAGGACAATGTCTGATGGTCGGTGCTGTTAAGCACAAGGTAGCTTACTCTAATACCCAGTTGGAATTCGTAATTTGATAGAATCTAAAAAATTATATTGAGAAGAGATGAAAAATGTAATATTACTACGGTAAATATGTATTCACAGTAGTTATACAATGAAAATATGTACTGGGCATTTATAACCCATGAAATGATATTTGGGACAAGCCTAAGAAGTTGAGTATCTAGAATATTTTGTCTCACTGTTAAATTTAAATGTTTTATCAGATGGTTTTTGTTTCCAAATCCACTAAGAATTGTTTGTTTTAACTCGTAAACTGTGAATTTTTTATGTGTTACGATTAGTTTTTCCAAACCAACTTTTTATCGAAGTAAGTGATCTATTATGGTTGTAGCAATTTGTAATTCTGCCCGCAAGTGTTACCACCACTTTGGCCGCATCCTCATGTCAACTCGCTACAAGTACATGTCATATGTAACCAAAATTGTGCTCTTTTGTTGAATTGAAATTGCATTTTGCGGAACCGATATCAAACTCAAAATATATTTTGAACTTCGAAAGTGAAGAATTGAGATTAGAGTGGTTGAAAATATTATTGATTGTGAGAAAATTGACAGTAATATAGCGGAATGTTTGCAGATCGTTAGAAATGTAGTTTTTTTGCAGTTGTTGGTAACTAACTGAGCGTCTGTCAAACATGTGTTCGAGTCGCATGTTCAATATATATCTACATCAGGCGTCTGTTGAACAACTATCTCACATTCGCGTGTCTATTCAACAGATGTCTAGTTTTATTAAAAAAGAAACCGAATTTTGTTAAGATGTGACCAATTATAAATTCTACACTGCTTGGGAGATCGAAATGAGTATACATTTTACATTCCGTAATGTCTGCTCAATTGTTGGAGATGCTCTTGTAGCCGTATTCAGGGACGAAACTAGTAGGGCGCAAGTGGGGACAGTGGCCCTCCCTAAGTTTCAAAAGTTAAAAAAAACACTGAATATTCAACTATGCTGACTTTTCAGCATTTGCATTTTCTATATAACTTTATAATACAAGCCTACTTTGTTGTCACTTTCCTGCAGTCAGCAACTCATTTTCTTCCTTTATGCTTCCAATTCCAGGTCTACAAATCTATTCGATTTCTGTTCTTACTTTCCAATCAATCAAGGCAATTACTTTATGCATTTAATATTATGAATCTATGTTTGTAAGCTGATTCCGTCCCTGATTCCACTATTCCATTCCCATTTTCTGGGTTTTACATAGTGAAAGAAATCACATTCAGTTTTGAAGAAAACCGAGGTGACTCGAATTTCCAGGTTTCACAAACTTTTAATTTTCAATTTTAAGTTTCAAGCTAGTGTCTGTGTAGACTGAAATTTTATTTGCTATAAAATATAAGTTTATAATTTCATATAACCATGAATTTCAGGATCAGTTGTCAATTCTTTTTCTAACATACAAGTTGAAATGCAATTTATTCAAATTTTTACTTTTTACTTTTTAGATATACTGAATATTATGATTAGATCTTCTAAAATACACGACTTTTTTAAAAGAGAAGTTAATAAAACTCGAGAATTTATTGGATCTTCTTTAGTCTCCAATAACGACCGTCAAACTCTGGATGCTTTTCCAACTCCAAAATATCAAAGAATTGAGATTACAAAGATTGAGAAAAATGCTTTAGAACGTGATCCTGGATTGCGCTCACAAATTTATGATTATTCTTTACATGTGCAAGATGGATTTAGACGTGCTTATGTTAATTTAGGAACTTATCAACCTATACTTAAAGAGTTTCCATTGTCTGAAAAAGGAATACATCTTCGACGATTTAATGGTTCTTGGTATAAATATTTTCCATGGTTGGAACAGTCCTCCGCTAAAGATGCAGCATTTTGTTTACCATGCTTTATTTTCAATAAGAGAACGTTGATCGATATAGAGCAAATGCATTCACTGTTGATGGCTTTCGAAATAGGAAGAAGGTTCATAGTGGTAGTGAATGTTCTTTTTTAATTCATGTTGGAAAATGTGCTAACTCAATGCATAATGTCGTCGAACAATCTAGCAAAGATTCAATGAAATCCTTTCAACGTATTGAAACTATTTTGGAGAAACTTCATCTTAAATATCAATTGCAACATTATGGTTTAGATGTACATAATGATGATCAGTCGAAACACTTATCAACTATTTCCGAACTTTATCAAGGATTGGCTAGGACAAACAAGTCAAATATTTATCCCTTCGTAGATCAATTAATTCTTGTATTGACTCTTCCGGTTTCCATAGAGACTACAGGAAAAAGCATTTTCATCCATGAAGCTAGATAAAATTAGCCATCGCAAAAAAATGGAGGATGAATTTCTTGCTTATAGCATGATGGTTTATATCAAAAAAGAGATTGCAGTTCAGTTCAACAATGATTCGATAATCGAAGAGTTTGACAAGATGAATATCCGTCAAATGCAACTCTTGCAAAAATAATTTATATATTTGTTGTTATGATATTCCTAGATCTTTTTTTAAGTTAATCAAATATGTATGTAGTGTGCCTTAGTAATATTTACTTTTAAGCTTTGTGTGCAATCGGGCATAATTACTTCTTTTTTTTATGTAGATTTTGGTGCTTTTGTGCTGGTGTAACTCATGCTAGCTATCACGATTCAGTCTCATCCTTAGCTTCGACTTCAACCATGGATCACATCGCTCACAGACGTTACTGTTAATTAATGAGCTTTGATCATTTTGCTGCCAACCAATGAGACCTGACAATTTGCCTTCTTCAGGTTGGCAATTTTAACTATGTTTATATAGAACTTTGTGTGTTGTTATAAAGCTCTAATGGTTGTTGTTTGAGAATTTTCATTGCTTTTATGAGCCAACATATATTATATGTTGAACATGATAGTAAATTTTTGGGTTTATGAGCAAATTATTTCGGGAGACATCTCTTTTAGGGTGCATTTGATTTTGAACGGGAAGGGGTATTTGGAAGGATTATTTTGAAGGGGTATTTGAAGGGGAACTGTTGCGAATGGGGAATGTATTTTTTTACGAAAGGGGAAAATTGGAATGGGCAGAGTTATTATATTATTTGTTTTTGTATTTGTATTTATTATTGATTTTATTGAATGCGGAATACACATTTTTAGAATTTAAATTTCATAATTCAAAAGCCATTACAATGCATTACACAACACCATTACAACACATAAGAAAACATCATTACAACACAACCACATAAAAAACAAAAGAAAACTACAGTTGTCCAAACCTCAGCTTCAGAACATAATGAATAACACAACGCCTAAGCTGTGTGGGCTTGTTAAGTAGAGAATAAAAAGGGTTGTGGTCCCTTTTGTCATTCTCTAACAGAACAACCGACACCTCCCACTCGTGATAGTCATCATCATCGTGGTGTACTGACATACAAAGATCTATAAGTTCGTCTCAGTGCTTGGATGGAGGAGCAGAACGAGAAGGATCAGCATTGGACCTGACTTGCCTGCGAGCCGGACGACTCGAGATCAGTAGTATAACCCCGAATAAAAGCGTCAAAGATCTGTGCCTCGTGCAGATGAACTGGTGGAGAGGCTGGAACTAAGTGCTGACATTTTTCAGTACGAATGCATCCTCCAAACAGTGAGTCCAGCTCTCTGAATCGCGCTAGCGAACCATACTTGAATTTGCGCGATGCTACTGGCACCCTCACCCACCAATGGTTTGTCTCAGTGACGATATCCATCTGCTCGTCCCAGTGTCCTCCATGAATCTATAGCATTATGTTCCACGAATTACCGTCACTTTTCATGTTATCAAACTTGTTCTTCATTTGACCAGCATTATAGTCCAATCCGGTGCGCTAGTAGAACGTCGTTGCGATCTGCTAGTACCAATTTCCAACGTTATGTGCACGGGAATTCATATGTTCCATGCACATATCGATGAAAGCATTGGTGGTGCCATCCCGTTTGGCAATGGAACGAGTTGAAGAGGATTGACTTGCTACCATTTTGAATTTTTTTTTTCCAAAAAGTACGAAAAAACATGTAGCGTGGTTAAGAAGCTAAAAACACAAATATAATAGCAGAAACCTGAAAAAATAGATGACTTGACGGGGATTGAAGCTTGAATTTTCAGATTTCTTATGTGATTTGGTGAGGAAAAGGTAACGAAATGAAGTGAATATATAAGGGAAGGAGAAGAGGATCAACCGATCTTTTTTTTTTGCGTCGGACGCCTCTGACGTGTGAGCTTACTTTCCAACCATTCGTCTCGAAATGGCATATGTGTGGGTCCCACGATAGACGCGTCTAACGCAGACGCCAACGTAAATTGCCTAGTTAACAAATCAAGCGTTGCCTTCATGTTGTTGTTTGATTTTGAGTCACCGGGCCAAATTTATGGCTTCTTCCCTGACCGTATTGCAGGCCTAGATGTATATTTCTGGTTTCTTCCCTGACCGTTATTATACTATTATTAGTCAATTGATAATCATTTTTAATTGAAATCGGTATATGATCATTGGTTGAAATCGGTATATGTACGAAGTGGTAATCGTAATCATTACCATAACAGTCCTATCACAACAGAATAACACCAAAACAAGCATCCATCCATATCTTAAAATTTCCCTTCTTAAAATTTATGATGAAAGTAAAAAAGAAAAGACCCTTGTTAATTTCAAAGACATAAAAAAATTCTACATGTTTCATCCACTTCCATCTGAATATTGTCGCGAGTCAATAATAAAGTAATCACTAATCGTAATCGTAGTCTTCCAAATTATATAAAAGAGAGGTGGGCTAAATTTAACTTGCAGTTGAGTAGAAACGACGTAATATATTGACTACATTTCCAGATTTTGTAGGCTGGGAAATGTATTTGTTTAGTTTATATGTAATCAATTAAACGAGATGAAGATTAAAATAAGTGTATGATAGCGACTTCCATCTGAACGGCTTCTACAGAAGAACAAATAAAGTAATTTTAGAGCCAATAACACACACTTACATAACCAGCTTAATTCATGCATATATAGCAAGAAAATTGTAGCAACGTTTTTGTAATTTACTATAAACGTAGGAATCAACGACTTTAGAGTAATTAGCTTAAACGATAATGATCGACTTTAGAGTAATTTTAGAACCCTTAGAATATTTAAAATAAACATCCAAAGTCTAAACGTCAGACATTTTAGATCTGTCGGGTAATACTCTTGTACCTAATTAATAATATATTTATTTGAAAAACATATTTTCAACTTGAATAAAATTTGCGTACGGACAGTGATAACATGTCAATTAAACAATAGACAGTGACTAGTCAAATATATAACAAAATCATGCAGAAACCTTTGGTAGCATTTGATTTATGAACTGGGTAGTTAATGTTCGCGTCTGCGTCCGACGCGTCAGACGCGTCAACGGTGGGACCTGCACTTTTGCCCCTTCAAGACGAACGGTTGAAAAGATGGTTTCGCGTCCGACGCGTCCGATGCGTCGGACGCCACGAAATTTCCAGAACAGTCGATTCCTTTCCATCCATCTGTATATTCGGTCATCTCATTCTCCCTTCCATCACCAAAAACAGTTATAACCCGAAAATTGCAGCTCCAATCACCTTCTACTCGCCGATCTATTCAGGGTTTTTGCTTTTATATTTGTAATTTTCAGCTTTTTTTACTTCTATATTTATTTTATTTATATTTTTTTGGGTTTTTTTCCAGAATGGCCGCAAGTTGGTCTTCGTCAACTCGTTCCATTGCGAATGGAACAACGATACGACAAACGCTTTCATCGATGTGTGCATGCAACATCTCAGTCCCCGTGCACATAATGTTGGACGATGGTACCAGGTGATTGCACAGGCGTTCAATGAGCAGACCGGGTTGGACTACAACGCTGGTCAAATGAATAACAAGTTTGACAACATGAAAAGAGATTGGGCTCCGTGGAACAGACTGCTACAGTTTGGTGGAGGGGGATGGGACGAGCAATTGGATACCGTCACAGGAACGGATGATTGGTGGCCGATGGTGCCAATACCGATGCACAAGTTCAAGAGTGGGTCTCTGGCACGATTCAGGGAGTTGGACTCCATGTTTGCAGGATGCATGTGTACCGACAGATGTCAGTACGCAATTCCGGATGCTTCACCAGTTCATCTGCAAGTGGCTCGGCTCTTTGGCGATATCGTTTGTGGCGATAATGTGGAGATCTCGAGTCATCCGACTCGTAGGCCGGTCAGGTATGGTGCTAGCGCTTCTCGTTCAGCTCCTTCATGCATGGACCGAGACGAGCTTATAGATTTATGCATTTCTGTACGCCGTGAGGATGATGACTATCAGGAATGGGAGGTGGCGGTTATTATGTCAACACATGACAGATTGTGCCACAACCCATTTTATTCTCTGCTTGACAAGCCCGAACAGTTTAGGGGTTGTGTTATTCATTTTGTTACGAAGCTGAGGGCTGGACAGATGTGATGTTTTCTTTTATGTGGGTGTTGTAGTTGTGTTGTTTTATTTTCTGATTGTGTTGTGGTTTGTGATTGTGTTTTGATGTTTTCTTTTATGCTTGTGTTGTAGTGATGTTTTTTTTTAAAAAATGGTGTTGTAATGCGTTGTACTGGCTTTAGGATTCTGCAATTTAAATTCTGCAATTTCAATTCAGTAATTTTTATTTCTACAATTTGTATTCTGCGTTCTACTATTCTGTTCAACAACAAACACAGACAAACAATAAAAACTAATATGTACAAAAACAATAAAATAATAACTCTGCCCCTTCCAAAATGCCCCTTCCGTAAAAAGAACACATTCCCCGTTCCCAACAATTCCCTTTCAAATGTCCCTTCCAAATGCCCCTTCCCGTTTATTTGCAAACAAACGAAATGGTAAATAGTTAATGTAAATGTTGATTTTAATATGATAAGCCGTCGAAACAACACACGAAATGTCGAATGCCAATAGATGGTTTTCCAATATTTGTCGAACGTTCCTTGTGAATGTTAAAAAGTAGTCTCATGTCTAATGCATCGGACGCTAACGTCAGCGTGAATGTGCCAACTTTTGACTACACACGGACGACAAACTATGCTAGACATATACAGGGTAATATTATATTCAATCATGATCTCCAATGCATTAAGTGTCTGCGTGGTTGCTGTGTAATATTGGAAATAACTCGATTGTTTAATCTCCTTTCCGCCTTTGAGCGTTTATATACAAACTTCGAAAGCTTGAATAGTTGAATTGCATGCCCATTTTATGCAATAACATGGTGCCAACATAGCACCTGGTGTCGTAATATACGATTATTTATACAAAGTTGACCATGCATTTAATTAGTATTCATTTGATACTAATCAGAAATCAACTTCAACGAAGCAGTGAATATTATAATTGGATATTACCAATTACCATTGCGTGTAGCATATATAATTCATCACTTTGTCGACTTGATTAGTGGACTGTTAAATAGTACTAATTTCACAGTTTTAAAATGTAAAGGTGTGTTCGGTTAATTCTTTTTAGTTTTCCATTTTCACCATACCAAAGTTGCAAACAACACGTATAAACTGTGGAAAATAGCCGTTCTAAAAAACAAATTTAACTATAAAATAGGAAACAACTTCTTTTTTATTTTCTATGTTTGGAGAAATAATAGATGGACGAGACATAATTCATCCTTTCGTCGTCTCTCCAATCTCCCTGCCATCCTCTTCATCTTCCTTTCATCCTCTCCATCATCCATTTAAATAAAGCACAACATAGAAAATAAAATCGACCGACATGCCTTTTGTATTATATAATCGGGTTTAATATGTTTATACTCGTTTCCTTATTCTCTTACATAAATAGGCCTGCATTTATTTCCAGCCCAATTGTTCATTTCTGTATTATAAATACGACGTTGTATTTCAAGGACAATTCATTTAATAAGATTACAACTTTTTACATTTCAATTTTTGTTCAAATTCTTTCGTGGTATCAGAGCGATATATCATTGCCTAATAGCTTTCAGATCTTAATTTGTAATCAAATCACACTGTAATTAGTGTGATTATTTCTCTTCTTAGTTTGTTTTCATCATCGGAGAGTGTGAAGAGGTATTCTGATCACCAGTGTCTCACCAATAGTCAATCTACATATCAGATTCAAACAATCTGCTGATATGCATCTCAAGTACTATGGCTGCATCTAAATCAATAGATCACCAGTTTTCATTTTCTGTATCAAGAAAACTCAAAAGGTGAAGAAATAGCTTCAAGAACTCAACCGTGTCGTCCAGTTATTCAAATCAGAGAAGATCTCTTCATAGAATCACTTTGGTTGCTTCCAATCGATTTTTGAAACCAATTCTCCTCCCTCCTGATCTTTTTCTTGATCTAGGTTTTTAGCCCATCATTTCGTATTGCTTCTTCATGGATAATAATAACTCCCTATCAGCATCTATCAATGTTTATAGTCCTCAAGAAGAATAAGTGTTGCAGACACATTGATCAAGGTAATGGTTAGTCCCTGATCTCAACTTATTACAATTCAACTTGATGAAAACAATTATCTACTGTGCAAACTACAAATTGAAACTACATTATATGGTCATGGAATTGATGGATACATCATGGGTACAATTGCAACACCATCTCAACTTGTCACAAATAAAGAAAATCAGGTTATCCCCAATGATGAATACATTAAGTTTCATAGGCAGGACATATTAATTTGCTCATGGCTACTGTCGTCTATAAATGAAAAACTTTTACCTCAAGTGATAGGATGTAAAACATCATTTAAAATATGGCAGAATATTGAAAAAGGATTTACTAATCAATCTTATGCCAAAGTCATGCACTATACGCGACAACTGTAGAAAATAAGAAAAGAAATCAATACCATGAGTGAATACTTGAGCAAGATCAAATCTCAGTGTGATTTGTTAGAAGCAGCTGGGCAAAAGCTTCCTGAATCTGAACAGATTCTTATCATCTAGAATGGATTAAGTGATGAATATGAAACTGTTGAAGCTATCATATCATCACAAAAACAATTCTCATCTATGGATGATGTACATTCTATGTTACTGTCACATGAGGCCAGAAAAAGAGAGCAAGAAAAAGATATAAATGTCAATTATGCTGCTGCCAGTGTTAAAAAGAAGATTCAGAATAATGCCAATAGATCTGAGCAACCAAATCATAGAGGTGGCTATTCAAATCGTGGCAGAGGCAGGGGATGATGGAGTAATAATAACAATAACAAGCCTAAATGCTAGATTTGTGAAAAAATTGGTAACACAACAAGCGAATGTTATATTAGATATAATCCCAATTATGCTAATGGACAAGGTCAATGCAATCAAAGGGAGTCAAATATTAGTGCTAATGTTGCTCAAGCCCACACAGACAAAAACTATCAATCAGATCTATCAAGAAATCAAAATGTAACAACAATATTGGACCATATCAATGATGATAGCTAGTATCCTGATTTTGGGGCTACAAATCATATCACTAACAACCTTGAAAACTTGAATCTTGGCAACAAATAATATAAAGGTAAACATACTATAAGTATGGGTAATGGTAAGTGTATTGGCATATCTCATATTGGCAATGGTAGCATAAGAGGTAAAAGACAATTATTCTTGCATAACTTTTTAAGAGTTCCCAAAATCAAGAAGAATTTAATTAGTGTCTCTCAATTTGCTAGAGATAATTACATCTAGTTTGAATTTTATCCAAAATATTGTTTGATTAAGACATACTGACTAAAGATGTTTAATTGCAGGGTGATGCAGTTAATGGCCTACATAAGTTTAGGTTTAATGATTGTAAACATTCTGCTAAATATCAATCATGTTATGCTACTGTCAATAATACTGAAAGTAATATGACTCCTAGTCTACTCTTGACATGTAGCACTGTAAACTAGGCCATCCTAGTTTAAACATAATAATGAAAATTCTTCTTGACAATAACATATCATTTACTAATGCCAAATTACCACATATATGCACCTATTGCCAAATGGGAAAAAGTCATAAATTGCCTTTTCCAGATTCAACATCATGTTACAAGCCATTTAAGCTTATAGAACCGACCTTTGGGGTCTAGCTCCAATAAGTTCAAATTTTGGATACAAGTATTATCTGTCATTTATTGATGCATGTACAAGATACACATGGCTATTTTTACTAAAGTGTAAATCAGAGACAAAAAATACTGTAATTAATTTTGTTAAAATGATTGGGAATCAATTCAACAACACTATTAAGATTTTTCAATCTAATGGTGGAGTTGAATTTAAACCAATCAGCAATTTCCTTCAGAAAAGGGTATAAATCATACAACAACTTGCCCACACACCTCTGAGCATAATGGATTAATTAAGAGAAAACACAGACATGTTGTTGAATCTGGTTTAACACTGTTAACATAAGCCTTTATTACATCTAAAATTTTGGTCAGAAGCATTTAACTCTTCTGTTTATCTAATAAACATAATGTCTACTAAAGTACTTAGTGGGATAAATCCACTAGAGAAATTATACAATGTTAAACCATATTACAGTCAACTTAAAATGTATGGATGTCTGTGTTACCTTTACTTAAGGCCTTATAATCTCATAAATTAGACTTTAGATCAAAGCCATGTACTTTCATTGGTTACTATTCAAATCAAAAAGGATATAAATGCATTGAATCTACTGGTAGAATCTATATCAGTAGGCACGTTCTATATAATGAAAATATATTCGTATACAAAGAGTTAAGTATGAAAACATCAAGGAAAGTGATCAATCCAAAAGTGACCATACCTGGAATACCAAATTTGGACAATGACTGGAGTACTGAAGATGCTGCCATGGCTGCTAATGCTCAAAATGATCTTCAACAAAGTCAAGATCAAATTGAACTATCCAGCTCGCCAATGATTCAACTGTGCCATTTCAAAGTGGACAAAGATCATCAGACTATGACAAAAATAATACTTTTATCAGCAGAAATAATGATGAAAGCTCATCTAGCAGAAATAATAATCAAACTGATACTGAAGACTTACCATCCAACTCCAATCAGAATCGAGCTAGTCATCCAATGATGACAAGAGCTAAAAGTGGTATTTTTAAACTCAAAACATATTCTACTACTGTCATCACCGATGAACCAACAAATTATGAATAGGCCGCTGAGGATAACAACTGGAGAAAAGCCATGTATGAAGAGAACTCTGCATTAATCAAGAATAATACATGGGAATTAGTGTATCCTCCTCAAAATAAAAATATTATAGGTTGTAAATGGACTTATAAATTGAAAAGGAACTCTGATGGAACTATAAACGGGTACAAAGCCATATTGGTGGCAAAGGGGTATACCCAATAATATGGGTTCAATTTTAATGAAACTTTCTCTCCAGCGGTCAGGCCATCAACTATCAGATTAATATTTACTGTGGCACTAATCAAAGGGCGGAAAATAAAGCACTTACATGTCAATAATGCATTCTTAAATGGCAACTTACAAGAAGAAATATACATGCAACAGCCACAAGGGTTCACTCAAAACTCTGCACAAGTATGCAAACTCAACAAGGCTATTTATGGACTCAAGCAAGCCCCTAAAGTGTGGTTTGAAAGGCCAAAAAACACTCTGGGCACTATGGGTTACCAATCTACAAAATCTGATCCTTCCCTGTTTACTAAATTTACTAATTCATCAATGTCATACATACTAATAATGATAATGATTTAATTGTTACAGGTTCAGATGAAACTGAAATCAAACATCTAACAATTCAGTTGGACAAGCAATTCTCCATTAAAGACTTGGATGATGTTTCATGTTTTCTAGGCATAGAAGTCAAAAGAAGATCAAATTTTAAGATACACCTTTGTCAAAAAAAGTATATTTCAAAATTATTGATCAAGACTAAAATGGAAAATGCAAAAGTACAACCAACACCAATGATATCAAATCAGCACTTTTCTAAAAATATGGGAGAAGCCATAATTAATGTTAAACAATATAGAAGTGTTGTAGGTGCATTGCAATATGCAACTATAACACATCCTGATATTTCATTTAGTGTTAACAAGGTCTCTCAATTCATGCAGAATCCCCTTGACGAGCATTGGAAAGTTGTAAAGAGGATTCTCGGCTACCTTAAAGGGACAATCAATTATGGGCTAACCCTAAAAGCTAGCAAGCAGTTTAATATCATAGCTTATGCAGTTCAGATTGGGCATCATATGTTGATGACAAAAAATAAGTAAAGGCTACTGTATCTACATTAAAAACAACTTAATATCATGGTGCTCAACGAAACAACCCACTATTTCACGATCAAGTGCAGAAGCGGAATACAGAAGTCAGACTAATACTGCAGCAGAGATACTCTGGCTACAATCTATACTTAAAGAGCTAAATCTAACAACTGAGAGAAAGCCTACTATCTAGTGTGACAATCAAAGCGCCGCATACATGTTTGTTAATCTTATAAAACTTGCTAGAACTAAGCACATAGAGACGGACATTTATTTCGTTCGTGAGCAAGTTCAGAAGGGAAAGTTATAAATTAATCATATACCTACTTACTATCAAAAAACAGACATATTTACCAAGTCACTTCTAGCTAAGAGCTTCAATCGATTATGAGACGAGCTAAAAATCAAAGAATGATTCAACCTGGCTTGAAGTGGGAGACGCTCGCCCTTATCTATGTTGATCTGATGTATCTTCTTGTGTTGATCTACTCTGGAGACCAACTTTTACTAGAATTGAAGCAAATTAGGGTTAGACATTAACCCTAACCCTAATTTGAAAGGGGGAAATAAAGCACAACATAGAAAATAAAGTCGACCGACATACCTTTTGTACTATGTAATCGGGTTTAATAAGTTTATACCCGTTTCTTTATTTTCTTACATAAACGGGCCTGCATTTATTTCGAGCCCAATTGTTCAGTTGTGTATTATAAATACAACGTTGTATCTCAAGGACAACTCAATGAATAAGATTATAACTTTTACATTCCAATTTCTGTTCATATTCTTTCTCATTTTCTATATCGATTTTTTGTAGTTAATGTTGAATACTTAAAATACAAAACAAAAACTAAACTCAACACCACCTAAATATTTTGTAGATAAATACGTTTAAATATTATATACATCTAGATTAATGATGTTTACTAGCAGTTTCATTTACCATTTCACGGGAGAAAAACGTATCAATGAAATATTTACTTTTTCAGCCGACTGCAAACTACGTGAAATCCAATGCATTTATGGTTATATGAACAAATCTAGTTTTAATATCTTGGGAAAATATCTTTAGACAAACTTTCAAGAAATTCAATGGTTTCCTCTATTCCCTAAATCCTACTCATTTCTCCTATAATATTCCCTTTCCTCCTCTTGAAAAAGAGAAGCCTCCTGATATAGATCTAGAAGGGTTTGGACCTATTCGAAATCACAAAAAAATTCTAACGGTAAACATTCATAATTCTCCACATATTTCTATATTTATTGCTTCTAAAGTGCCTATTGCCAATCAAAAGAAGGAAAGAAATATTTCTTTAGACCCATAATAAGGAAATGTCCAGCCAAAACCCCCAATTTGACTGGACAGAATGTAAATATGCGATTTAGCAAGGACTCTTCTTCTACTTATGCAGATCTTGTAAAGAATGGTAGTATGCAGTCTTCTTCATTCGATCTTTGATTATATTATTCTAATTAAATTAGGAGACAAGAAAATTATTGCTATCAAAAAGCCGTTTGGCAAAAGAACATAAGAAAAAATGGAGTAAATCAGTTTTTGCACACATCTTTGGTCCTAGACACTATAATCATCCTTTTAGGCATTTATTACTAAAACTTGGAATCCTGTTGGTAAATCCAATATTTATACTCATGAAAATGGATTTTTTTATCGTTAGATTTGATAATCCTAATGATTGCAGCAAAGTTATTAATGGAGGTACTTATTTTATCAATGAAAAGCTTATCATTTTAAAAAAGTGTTCAAAAAATGAATTTTGACAAAGATATGCTATCTTCTTTCCATATATGGATCACACTGCTTGAGCTAAACCTAAAAATTTGGGACAGAGTAGCTTTTGGCGTCATTGCTAAATATATCATAACATCTCATTTGATGAGTTGACTGCTACTGGGTCCAGGATCAACTATGCCTTGATTCTTGTAGAAATCTAGGTAGATTCAAATCTAACCAGAAGAAGTTCTTATTAACATGTATGAAGAAAAAGTATAACACAAAAAATAGAATACAAATGGATCCCTATCGGATGTGTGAAATGCATTTGTTTTGGGCACTTATCGGATGCTTGTCGATTTAAACAAGTTTGGAAAGAAAAAGTTGTTAAAAACCTATTTCGGTTGAAAGTTTTTATGCAGTTAATATTAAATCAATATATGACGTAAACCAAAACGAAAATCCTAATGTATCTTATCTAAAATCTATCAAAAGCTTCTTTGATCAAAATAAGACAGCGGTTAACAAAAAAATCAATTTACCAAAAGATCAGAGTAAAATTACTAAAAGCCAGATATCAGAAATCTAAGGCAAAATCTTGTTCTTTGAAAACATTCAAATATAACCGCCAAGAACTCATTAGAATTGAAACTGACTGAAAGCAGTAAAGAGAATGCCCCAGAACAATCTATTTCAACTCAAGAAAATGTTGATTTGGCCACAGACATTAGTCAACAGAAAAAACAGATTTTTTTCTTCTATTAATGGATGTTCAGGGCATAGAAATCAATATTCAAGAAAAAAAAACAAATTTGTGCAAAGATTAATAGTGTACTACTCATGAATCAAACTCCTTTGCAGAATGAGTCAAGCAATATTATAGTTCTGAATAATAAATCAATAAACTAAAATCTTTTTCGCGTGAAAAAGTTGATTAGGCTAAGCTTAACTGTGAATCAATCAGTAATGAAGATCCATAAATGCTGACAAAAAAGGGTGCCCTCCTGCTTTCTTCCTCATCTTCCCACCTAAAGACAGTCAAAAAGAAGAAAAGAAAAGAAAAAATGCATAGAAGATATTTTGGATGATAAATCAGAAGGTAATAATAAAAGATTTGAGGATAGATATATAATCAAGAACCCAAACTGGGGGAATCACCATAAAATACATGAAAAACAGCTATCAAAAGGAATGGGATGAAAAAGTCAGAGTGCATTGAGGCTGGTTGTTCCAAATCCTCTATGGAATAGGATTGATTATCCTTTATCAATGATATTTTTCATAACTATGACGATAATCACATGGAATGTTAGGGGACTTAACTCCCAGAGAAAAAATTTGACTTCTCCAATCTTCTCAATATTTACAAGCCTAGCATAAAACTAGCATAGTCTACTCTGGCTTGACTGGTGAAATGGAGATGGCCGAATTCCCCTGGAATAAAAGAATTTGGAACAACAAGACAAATGATTGATTAGACTTCCATCTCTGGAAAGTGACTCAGAATGCTCTACATACCATATCGAACCTTGCTGCAAAAGGCCTTAATGTGAACAACCAATGTAGTTTCTACAGGTCTAGCGATGAAGACATGCAACACTTGTTTTTTAACTGGTCCTATTCTCGTTTCTTGTGGGGTAAGATCAAGCATAAAAGTGGTTTCTCGGATCCAAAACTTGTTAATGATGAAGAATGGTATGCCATATATAAGGCAACCAGATGGAAGGAAGAAGCTACCTATGTGATACTAATAATGATTAAGGTCATGGTGAAGGAAGTATGGAAAGAAAGAAATAAGCGGATATTCAACAAAAAATATCGATCCAGAATGGAATTGTTCTATGCAATTTGCGGCAACATAAGAAATGCTATCACACTGTCCTCCTTTGCCTTTGATGCACTAATAGTTGATAGATGGTTGTAATTCCCCTACCCCTTTCTTTCCCAGCATCTTTTGTTTTACTCTTCTGCAATCTAATTTCTGTTTAGAATAAGTTTTCCTTATCAATATAAGTAAAATGGAAGGGGCCATTCAACCCTTTGGCTTTTCCAAAAAAAAATTGAAAATTGGATAGGGGTTTCAAAGAATTATGATGAAATTAATAGATTCATCACTTAAGAGAAAACTGAAAATACTCACAGTGACAGGAAAGGCCATGTCATTCGCCTTTGCCTGTTAGAGGAATGAACGACATTTGATTTAGATGACAGTTGCACAAGGGAGAACATAAAGTAAAGTGAAAAACATACGCTGGTTGTAAGTACCTGATATAAGCATGGTATCATTTATTAATGTTCAAGCAGGAACCATCCCAAACAGTGTGAGAGCCTACGTAAAATGCAACATCGACAATAAAATGAAATAGACTACAAATAAGTAAATAATATGTCTAATTTCATGTATTGTAATGACCCGCTATTTCCAACTATTCAAGTTGATAATAAAACCAACTCAAATCGTTTGAAACAATAGCTTGTTTTTGCTATGCGGCTTAAGATAGAAATCACTGTAAAATCATGGACATAGAATAATATAATATCTCACAGAGAAATAAAATAACACAATACATCAGAGTTACAATATCAAATACAACGAAATTCTAATACACAAAACCTTATTAATACATAATAAATGGCTGAAATGATGGACAAGGACTTGGTCTTCACCAATCTTTAGCTTCGAAGTGAAAATCTCAGATGTAATATTTTGTCTGACCCGAGCGTCATGCAAAAACAAATTACTCGAGTCAGGACTAACATCTCATGTAAGTGAACCAACTCAAGTTAGATGTTACAAGAAATGCATAAGTAACTTAAAGGATGTTTGAGATTACCATTCTCTAGGAATCCATGGAACTATATAAATATAATATTGTACGTTATTACATTAGTGTCTACGGTATAACTCTTGTCTCTCTAAAGACCAACGATTTTCCTTCACATTGTAGTCATTGACAAAATATGTTTAATATATATTATAAATTATCATTTAAACAAATTTCAAATATTAACTTTAATATATTTGAAATTATTTAACCTAAATAATTCAATTCGAATATATTAACAAAATCAAATCATTAAGTTTTATTATTAAATCAAATTATGTATTTCAAAATATCATATCTTACAATATAACTTAACAATGAAACTTAACAAATCTTAATCTTAACTTCTATCTTTAAATTTTATTATATTAAGATTATAAAATAAATTTATATTTAATTGTAAAGTGAATTTATAGACCTTAAAACCATTTGAAATGGAAAAAAAATTTCATCAAACGTTTCAAAATCGACCATGGTGTCCATATATAATTTTCTACATAAATCAAATGATAAAGGTATACATCATTTCAACCTATAATTTAAATTATTAGGTATTTATCATTTCAATACGAACTCCAAGTCAGCTCAATTTAGTTTTTCCTAAATTTATCGAATATACATCATTTTAACAATAATGGTTTTTCCTCAATTTCCAAAGAACTTGCAGTGTAATAACATGAAATAAAACATAAATAAACAATGTCACATAACATACATATCATTTCATCAAAAATCATGTATCACTTGTGCATAATTCATGTCATATATAGGTCGTTCCATAGTAGTTCATATGTGAATCAAATACATATGAAATAATATGATTTACAACTAACAATCCAACATATTTCATGACATTTCAGTTGTGTTGAATTTCACATTCACAAATACATTAGTCAAATATGAGACACATTCACCTTTCGTGGCTGAGAGTAAATAGCAATGCAAATCCTAAAACATACAACACCATCTCAAATAGTTTATAGAAGGGAGCAACAGAATTTTCGCTAGGAATGATGAATTTTGATTTTCACAAAATCATACAAAAACAGAACAAAATTTAGAAAAAATTAAATAGGTTTTGAACTTTAACTGCAGATTCAAAGAAAGTGGCCAATAACAATGTTGCTGAAAATTCTTTTCTCTTATATTTAAAAACTTGATTTTGGATAAATTTTAAGGAAGAAAATGTTGAAACAATCACATATAATTTACGTTTAGAAATCTATGTCCGGAAATCTATTTAAAAGATCCGCGATTTCGATACAGAAAAACTGGATTCAGAATTCCTACAGGGAAGTTATGGTTTCTGTAAGCATGGTAAAATTCTGAATAAAACAATAAATCAAAAAACCTTTGGTTTCAGAGGGTAAATTGGTCACGACTGTTAGACCCAAATGTGGTTCTAACACCCAAATTGATTAGAAACAAGATAAAGTAAAACAGAAATAAAAAAGAACACACAAGATTTATAGTGGTTCGGCGAAGAAATGCCTACGTCCACTTAGTTTTCACTATATTCAGGAATTCAATTACAAATACAATGTAAGATTCGCTCACAACTCACTTTTGTTCACTCAGAAAGATAAAAACAAGAAATGAAAGATGGTTTGGATTTTCCGGGAGTGAAGAAATTCGAATGATGGAAGTACTTGGGTTCTCAGAAGTGCTGAAAAAGATCCTTCTCATTGTCTCTAGTTGGGGTATTTATAGGTGTGAATTTGCCTGAGATGCAATCCGGGTCGGAACACGTGTCATCCATCGCCCTCTCTTCGGGTTCGGATAGGCCATCAAGCAGACAACGCATCAATGAGATGGACGTTAGGGGTAGGAATTGGTCACATCCGGTCCGGTTCTCCAGGCGGCTTTATAGGAGATTTTCCTGGATCATGGGTGCGGGTCGGAGACATGCAGGTTGGGGGTTCGGATCGGAATACCCGACCCGAACCGGAGTAGCTTGAACGTCTCTTCTTCTCTAATCATAGTCCACTCCGCTCCGAAGTCGTGGCAAGCAGACGGCTTTCCGATCCACCTGAGATTCATTGGCCTTCCGATCCGATCAGGTATGTTTTGCCAATTTATCCAGTAAGAGATATCCGATCCGAACAGAGAACTTTACCCGATCCGAACCGATACGCTGCTATCAATCTGAATTGTGGAGCTTCCTTCCGATCCGAACCGAAGTCACATAACTTGAAATACTCTTCAACGGTTGGTTTCTTGACTTTGTGTTGCCTAGTTCACAAAGTAGGCTAACATTTTGCCCCCTCAAAGGATGCTTTCGTTGTACAAAGCATGCTTTGATGTCGTTTTAACCGCTAGCTCTTGAATCAGAACAGTCAGGAGGGACGCACAGATTTCTCATTCGGTTCGGGTGTTAGAAGAACGCACATTCTCTTCATTCCTGAGCAAATTTGGAAATCTTTTCTTGACATATAATGCTTCTTGCAGGCGTACTCTACCTTTGTTCTTCTTCTTTTGAACTCGATTCAAGTTAGATGCTAAACTAACGTGTGTAATCTGTTCGGTTCGGATGCCGATCTGAAACGCTTTCATGGGTTTGGCCTTTTGACATTGGGCCTTCAGTGAGAGTTGCGCTTCTGGGCCTTTACTCCGGTCCGAACGGGCGAGGAAGAATAGGAATACGAGGAGTCCACATTTCCCCTATATAAGTTCACAACCGTCTTCTTTCTTTTCTTCTTCTTCTTCACCGCCACTTCCGTACCTAGCATTGAAAACCTTAAAAACTCCAATATTTCGAAACCGTTCCTTGTAGATTTCTCAAATCAAACATATAGGTAGCTTTTCTAATCTCAAATAATCTTATTGTAACCGTTCTCGATTTCGATTAGCGTTGGGTTAGGATGTTTTGGCCATAAGTATCACTCGAACCCTCCGCCGCTGCCGGTGGATGCGCCTTTGCTTCGAGGCGTTGCGAAGTTGAAGAGGGCGAATATTTATTCTCCACGATGGCTTTGGTGATAAAGTGGACTTGTCTGTGAATAGATGGGAAAAGAGGAAAGAGATGAAGAGTGGGATGACAAGCTGGAGTCGGTTCGGGTGGAAGACGAAGGAGCAGAAAGGAAAAGGAGGGAAAGGGGATCGGCTCGGGTTTCGTTCTTTGGAAAGATGGAAAGGAAAGAAGAAGTCGGTTCGGGTCGGAAAAGTGAATGGGATAAGAGGCTGAAGTAAACGGATCGGTCAGGTGGTGCTGATTCGGATCGGATCGGGTCACCCGATCCGATCAGATCAGTTCTGCTTCCGAACCCACTGGTCCTATTGTCTTGAACTAACCTTGCCTTACCGAAGCACCCGAACCGAATGTCTTCTGTATTGAGCCAATCATCACATGCATATCCGAACCGAACCGAACATATTGAAATTGACACATAAAGACCACCCAACTAACTCAACTAACACTTATTCTAGACGAATATGCCTCGCGGACAGTTAGGATAGTGCCTTGTGAACATAAATGAGAATCAAGGACAACTCGGACTATTACTTTCTCTTTAAAGCTTCGTCTTATATTGCTGTACTTTTATTTTGCACTTCCCGCATTTGTTGCACACACATTAGTTCACACACATACACAAAAAGGGGACACGGGATAATTCACTCTAATTCGTGCTATTGCTTCTTCAATAGTTCCATGACAATGAGACCCAGACGCTCTTCTCGTCTAGCTGAGAGGAAAGAAGCTCCAGAAACTTCCAACAAAACCACTCTCGAGGATATATCTTCTTCATCTGACCCAGAATGGGATAGCGAGGGTCCGGATTACGAAGCTGGTCATCGGGAAAACGATGAAATGTCTTCAGAAAATGAAGTTTCCCTAGGCTTTGAGGAGGAAGGAGGGATTGGTGACAACCGAGCACCCGATGAATTTGACCCAGCCACTATATTGGAATCACCTCCAGATTCCGTAGAATCAACAATTGACAACGACCGACTCGTGAGAATCTGCTTGAAGTATGGAATAATGAAGAGAGACACTCTAGTGCCCTCACGTTCTGATCGTCCACATAACCCTCCAGAAGGATATATGACGGTCACTCGTCTGATGTGCATGGTTGGCGCTATTCCTCCTTTCTCGCCTTTCATCGTCGACTTTTTAAGACAAATGCGGATTGCCCCCATGCAGCTGCATCCCAATTCATACGCCTATTTGCATACCTTATTCATAGCATATCGTGAAATTCTAGGCGTGGAGCTTACGTTTGACGACGTTCATTTCTTCTATAATTTCAAACATCGGACTAGGGAAACCCCTTCTTTCTGTTACTTTGAGTCGGTCCCAAAGAGGAAGATAATCTCTACGCCGTTTAGCAGCAAGGCTGGAGATTCCAGACTGGAGTGGTTCTATATAAAGCAACAGTCTGGATGCGCCAGAAGATGGACAAAATCAAGTAAAGCACTGATTTCCTGACCCTGGACTCTATACACTTGAATCATCACCCTGACCTGTTTTTCCTTTTTATTTGCAGTCGATAATCCCAAACAGGTATCAGACCAAGTGTTCTTTGATCGAATGCACCGTCTCCTCAATGGCGACCAAAAATTCCTTACTATTGACGAGGTTCTTAAAGATGAGTACCTTCATTCTCACGGGCTGCTATCCGTCTACCGTAGCATCGGTCATGGGACAGTCCCTTATGCATATATTCCTCCAGTGGAAACAGTTCCAGAAATGGGTGAAGGCTCGGGAATTCCTGCAGCTTCTCTTCAAACTTCACCCTCTCCCTCTTCCACTCAAGACGATGAGCTGGCTAATCTGGCCAAAAAACATCGTGAAGGGTATGTTGCCCCCGAGGAAACTACCTCGGTAGACAAATCAAAATCTCCCCAAGGGTCGCCACTTCACGCTTCCGAAGGGGATGTTCCTAGTGCCGACGAACACATATTTCAGGGTTTGGGGGATCTCCCTTTACCCGAAACTATATACACTTCGGAAGATTTCAGAAAGGACCCTCTAGTCTTCACTTCTTCTGAGGAGACTACTCCTGCTAAGGCCAAAGAGCCTGCCCGCACCACTTTAGCTCCAGACTCGGGTTGGTTGGGGGGACACGTACACCACATAGGATGCACTTTGCACCGTAGCACTAGCATTCATTGCACTTCTTCTTCCATGGATCCGCTGATTCTAAACTTCGTTTAACTTATTGTGCAGGTACAATGTCTCGATCCTCTTATGACATAAGAAAGCTTCGCCGCAGCATGTCTAATCCTCCCCAAGATGCCGAATATAACCGCCGGGATGACCGCGGCAGGGAGGAAAGGAGACCCTATGATCCTTATCGATCCCGATCCTCACGCTCCCGCTCACCAGTTCGACCGGAACAGGAAAAATACAAAAGCTATCAAGGTCGTAGGGAGGAGGATAGACCACAATCTAGGGATTCCACTTCCTCCCATGAAAAGCGAAGCAGAGAGAAAACACCTCCAAAGGAAACTGGGTCTAGAAGTAAGCACAAAGTCCCTGCTACTAAGCGACCTCGGACAGATAAGGGTTCTACAGAGTCTTCTTCGGGAAGGGACGCTGAACTAACAATCCTAGCCCCTCCTCCATCAGATGCGGGAACCGCCGTAAGGCTGGCATACTTAAAGGAGCAATTTCCCGAGCATTACTTCGAGACTCTGACCTTTCTACCTTCCCTTGAACCTATTTCTTCTAATTGGGCAGAGGAGGCCAGAGCAAAGATTGATTTGGTGGAAAAACAATACACCGAAATGTTCAAGTATTCCCGCACTCTTTCCAGAATCATTCGCACGCTACTAACGAATGCTGACTCAATGCACAAAACTGCAGAGGAAGATGCTAAAGCCCTAAAAACCTTAGGAAAAAATTTAGAAGATACTCAAGCTCAACTAGCTATCGCTCAGAAGAACGCTTCTAACTTCAAACAACAGTTTGAGGACATGCAAAAGCGCTATCATGATTTACTAGAATCCCATACTCAGGAACGTTCCGAGTTAAAGAAGCAAGCTGACGAAGCCAAATCAGAGGCTACGAAGGCACGTCTTGCTTATGTTGAGCTTGAGCAGAAAAATGCCGAGTTAACGAAAAAGAGCGCTGAGTTAGAAAAGAAAAACGCTGACTTGGCTTCAAAATTGTTAGAGGCGGAAAACAGGGCTGCTCTGGCTGAGGGCAACGTTGAATGCGCTATTAAATCTGCGGAGGAAACCCGCAAACAGCTATCAGAGGCGGAGGCCGATATTCAGGGCTTCGGGGAGCTAATGATCGAATTCTTCGCGCACATTATTCGTCGTCGAAACATTTCCTGGATCGAGGACTATCCATCCACTTTGGTTCATGTGTGGAATCAAATCGTCGAGTGGGAAAAAGAAGAGCTTAAGGTCGATTCCCTCGATGAAGATAAGTTGATGGAGAAGTACTTGAGAGACGACGAACCGGAGCGTCTAGCTGAAGGTCGCCGTCTAATTGCTGAGGCCATGGAAGAAGAGAGGCAAAAGTCCAAACAGAAAACCATTCCTGAAGCTGGCTCCTCTTCTTCTGCTCCTGTAACTCCTGAAGTGGAAGGGTATGATCCTGAAAACCCGGGAATTTCCCGAACAACTTTGCTATCTCCCATTCCTGAAATAACTCCAGAGGTAGTAGTCACCCCCGCTGAAAAGTCTTCAGAAGGTATTCCTATTTTTTCTCCTCAATTTGTCAAGGCTACTACTACCTTTGGCTACATGACTGAATGTTCGATGAGAAATCCTCTGCTCTCGCCTGAGTTGATAACCGATGTTTCTCATTTTGCAGGCGTTGAATCCTCCGCGAAGACAGATGTTGTTCAAGGAGATACCACTGGGACAAAGCCCGCTGATAAAGTCGAAGAAGGGGAAGACAAGGCTGCTTCCACAGACTTGGGGGGAAGGAGTGAATCAACTAAAGTGACTACTCCCCATGACGAAGAAATGATTGCAGCGTTAAGAGACGACGGAGGAGACGAGGGGCATGATGAGGAACCAGAAGTTACAATAACCGGGGAGTCAAAAAGCGCTGAGGACATTACCTTGGCTGCCATGAAGGCTGATCAAGACAAGCGCTTACAATTAAAGGCTGAAGAATTAGACCCTGAGGTCCTCAAGCCCCTTGCAGTTGTGGATGCAGGTTCAAGGTTAGTTGTTAAGCTTTCCACTAGATCTATTACCGAAGAACTTGCTAAAAAATCTTCTCTCGATTCCAGTGCCCCGCCCTCCGGGAAAAAGTCTGCCGGCCCCAGTACTACGTCTTCAGGGAAAAAGAGACCAAAGCGGATCTTGACTGAAGCCGAGAAGGAAGCAAAAGATGCAGAAAAAGCTGTCAAGAAATCAAAGGCTCATTCCAAGCCCAAATAGTGGGTTCTTCTGTGTCCTTTTAGCATCTTTGTAAATCAATAAGTGCTGCTACACCAGCAGCTTTCGCACTTTCTTTTTTAGTCATTTCCCTGTACAAATTTATTCATTTGTAAATAAAAATAATTCACTTTCTGCAATGTTTATGTGTTAGCAGTTCTGCACTTATGTAAAAATGCATATCTATAGTTATGAAACAAAGTCGTGGAGAGGGGAGATATGTGTATACATATGTGTCCCCAGTCAATCTCCATAAGTTATTCAGTGCTTAACCATGCAATCTGAATATTCCCGATTCTCTGACGGGATAGCATTTCCTGTATCATCAATACCTGTTGTTTTTCCTGGCATTTCTTTTATACTCTCTCTCATTCTCTCGAGAGTTAGAGTTCGAGTTCAGTCATTTGTCTATTCCCCGGTCGTTCAACGGGAAAAAATTTCTTTCTCGGCGCTCGGTCGGAGACGCCTTTATACTCTCTCTCTCTCTGGAAAGTTAGAGTTAGAATAGAATTTCTTTTTCAGCGCTCAATCGGAGACGCTTTTATACTCTCTCTCTTTCTCTGGAGAGTTAGAGTTAGAATAGAATTTCTTTTTCAGCGCTCAGTCGGAGACGCTTTTATACTCTCTCTCTTTCTCTGGAGAGTTAGAGTTAGAATGTCGTTTTCTCATTCTTTCACGTCTTATCGCACAAATAATCATTGTGCTTCTTTTTATGTCCAGACTGTTTTCAACCTTCTTTAGGCTCTCAGTTGTCCTGTATTTTATAATCACAACAGAACAACTAATGAATGTAAATGCATAAAAGTAAATAACACACAATATTTTTATAGTGGTTCGGCTAAGTCATAGCCTACATCCACTTTATAGTTCTTTATTCATATCACCGGATTTTCCCAAGGCAAATCGTGCCTTACTACAGAGTTTACAGGAAGAACAGCAAAAAGTATAGCATTTCTACTCCAAATATCGCATTAAGTGTTGGGCATTCCATGCTCGAGGGACTTCTTCGCCATCTACGGTCGTTAACTTGAATGTTCCCTTATCAAGTTTCCGTTGGATAACAAAGGGTCCTTCCCATTTTGGGCCAAGGTGAGGAAGAGATGGAAAAACTCTCTTTAGCACCAAATCTCCTGGTTCAAAAGTTCTGAGGCGAACTTTTTTGTCATAATAGTGCGCCATTTGACGCCGATGTCTTGCTGCACGCAAGTCTGCTTCATCTCTTTTCTCTTCGACTTCATCGAGAGACTCAAGTAAAAGTGCCCGATTCGTCATCGGGTCATAATATGTCACCCTGTGGGAAGGAACTTCCAGTTCGACTGGAATTACTGCTTCTGAACCAAAGGAGAGGGAGAAAGGGGTATGACCAGTAGCCGTTTTAAACGTTGTTCGATATGCCCACAAAGCTAGGGGCAATTCATCAACCCATTTTGCCTTTGCACGCTCTAATCGCTTTTTGAGGATGGATTTTATTACCTTGTTTATTGCCTCTACTTGCCCATTAGATTGTGGATAGGCAACTGCAGTATATCGTTTATCTATCTTATATTTCTGGCAAAAGTTTCTGAATTCAGTGCTATCAAATTGGGTCCCGTTGTCGGTAATAATCGTCCTTGGGATTCCGAATCGGCATATAATATTTCGGACCACAAAACTTATCACCTTTCTTGTGGTGATCCTAGTCAAGGGTTCAGCTTCCACCCACTTCGTGAAATAATCCACGGCTACTATGGCATACTTAGCTCCCCCTTTAGCAATTGGTAAAACCCCAATGATATCGATTCCCCATGTGGCAAATGGCCAAGGACTCACCATCGATTTAAGCTGGGTTGATGGTGCCCTGGGGATTTTGGCGAATCTCTGGCACTTATCGCAGCGTCGTGAATAATCAGCTGCATCCTTGTTGATCGTAGGCCAGAAGTATCCGTACCGCAATATTTTCTTTGCTAAAGTTTGACCTCCTGTATGATCTCCACACTCACCTTCGTGTACTTCTCTCAGTACACGTTTGATGTCGTCGTGTGCGATACATCGTAACAGGGGCATAGAAAATCCTTGTCTATAGAGGGTATCGTCTTGCATAACATATCTGGCAGCTTTGCGAACTACAGCTCTCTTCTCACTCTTCTTCGATGGGAGAGTCCCATTCTTAAGAAAACTCTTGATTGGAGTCATCCATGACTCCTTCTCCGGTTCCGCTTCAAGAACGAATTCAACTTCCATTGACTCAAAACTTGGCGATTCCAATGTTTCAATTGGAATTATCTCAGTCCCTTCTGGACTGTCGGAACTAGCCAACTTTGCTAGTCTATCCGCTTTCTGGTTTTCTACTCTGGGAATATGTGTTATGTTGTACCGCTCTAAACTATTTAATAGCTCTTTCACTTTCTTGAGGTAAGCAACAAGTCGAGGTCCTCGAGCCGCGAATTCCTCTCGCACTTGACAAACAACAATCTTAGAGTCACAAAATATGTCCATCATTTTTACTCCGAGGTCTTTAGCGAGTTTCAGCCCGGCAATCAGGGCTTCATACTCAGAGTCATTGTTTGTTGCCGAAAATTCTAATCGCAGGGCGTAATATAATGACCGTCCCTCCGGAGTGACTAAGACAATTCCAGCTCCGGATCTTCGGTCATTTTTAGCTCCATCTGTATATAGTCTCCACGGATTCATCTCTAGCTTATCCTCAGATTTGACCACTTGGTCATTGATTATTTCTTCTTCTGGAATGGTGAACTCCGCAATAAAGTCTGCTAGAGCTTGCCCCCTGATTGACTTTCGTGGTTGAAAATTCAAATCAAACTGGCTTAGTTCTATGTTCCATTTAATCAACCTTCCCGACGCTTCGGTTCTCTGCAGCACTTGTCTTAACGGCTGATCGGTGTATACGGTTATTGGATGGGCTTGGAAGTAGTGACGAAGCTTTCGGGATGCAATCAGGAGGCTATAAGCAAGCTTCTCGATCTTTGGGTAGTTGCGCTCTGCCGCTGCTAATTTCTTACTCACATAGTATACTGGCCTTTGTACTTTATCTTCCTCTCGAACCAGAACTGTGCTGACAGCGTGAGCCGAGACTGCTAGATAAACAAACAGTTCTTCATGGTCTACGGGCTTTGATAAGATTGGCGGTTTTTCTAACAGTTCTAACAGATTTTGAAAAGCCTCGACACAATCGGGAGTCCACTGGAAGTTCTTCTTTCCCCTTTTTATCAAATCAAAAAATGGAACACATTTATCGGTGGCTTTGGAGATGAATCTACTTAGCGCCGCTACCTTCCCTGCCAGACTTTGGACGTCTTTAATTTTCCTTGGTTCTTTGATATTTCTAATCGCCGCTATCTGGCTAGGGTTGATCTCAATTCCTCGGGAACTCACAATGAAGCCAAGGAACTTTCCCGACGCCACTCCAAATGAACATTTTAAAGGATTCAATTTCATACGGTATTTTCGCAAGATACCAAACATTTCTGCTAAGTCTTGCGTATGACTGGAGGACTGCTTTGATTTAACTAGCATATCATCCACATAAACTTCCATAGTTTTTCCTATCTGATCGTAAAACATTCTATTTACCAATCGCTGATAAGTAGCTCCAGCGTTTTTTAATCCGAACGGCATTACAACATAACAATATAATCCCAAATTCGTAATGAAACTCGTGTGCTCTTGGTCTGGCACATGCATAGGAATTTGATTGTATCCGGAATACGCATCCATGAAAGAGAGAAGTTCATGACCTGCTGTCGAGTCTACAAGCTGGTCAATTCTGGGAAGCGGGAAACTATCCTTTGGGCACGCCTTATTTAAATCCGAAAAGTCAATACAAGTTCGCCACTTTCCGTTTGGCTTCTTTACCAAGACAGGATTCGATATCCAGTCGGGATAAGTCGAATCTCGAACAAATCCATTTTGCTTCAATTTCTCTACTTCTTCTTTGAGAGCAACCGACCTCTCTGGGCCCAGCATGCGTCTCTTTTGCTTCACAGGCGGATGCTTCGGATCTACATTCAATTTGTGACTGATAACGGAAGGCGATATCCCACACATGTCAGCATGGGTCCAGGCGAACACATCTAAGTTCGCCTTCAAGAAGTTCGTCAGCTCTTCAGCACGACGCGGATCCAATTGGGAACCAATCTTCAAAACTTTCGTCGGATCAGTTTTATCAACAGGAATTTCCACTGTTGCTTCATTGGGAGTTGCATTCCTAGCCTCTGGTTCCTCGTCTTTTCTAGGATCCAGGTCTTCAGGCGTTCCTTTTCGCAACTCCCTCGGGTTCAACCTCTCTAATTGCTATGCCAAGTCCCCCTTTGAGGGAGATGAGGCATCCTTATTCTCAGCATTAACTCCTTTCATCAACATCTTCAGTTCGGCCACATAGCAGGCCCGTCCAGAAACCTGATCCCCTCTTATTACTCCAGTCCCGGCTTCGGTTGGGAACTTTAGTAACAAGCACCAAGGGGCGATACAAATTCTAAATTCAGCGAGGGCAGGCCTCCCTAAAAATGCGTTATATGGCGAATCTACGTCCAGTACTACAAACTGAAGCATTCGCACTCTTCTACGTTCTCCTTGCCCTAAGGTCACAGGCAACTCTATGTATCCCATAGGAGCTGTCGTCGCTCCGTTGAAACCTTTAATCCATCCTTCACAAGGTTTCAGGTCTTCAGGCTCAAGCTTCATCTGATCAAATGACTTCTTGAACAAAATATTAACGGAACTTCCGTTGTCTACTAATACCTTATGGACCAAAGCCGGCCCAATAGTGGTAGTAATAACCAACGGATCATTGGTGGGAGATTGTATTCCCGTGTTGTCTCGGCTGCGAAACACCACGTCATCGAACATGGTTTTTTGTTGTTTGATGGGGGTGACATCTTCCAACTCGTCACCTTCATTCACATCTAGATGTTTGGCAGCATTCACATATTGGTCCATTGACCTAAAGCTTCGGATTGCCGGGTGAGGTCCGCCTACTATGGAGTTGATGACGATCCCTTTACCTTTCTGCTGCGCGGTAGGCTTAGGAGCAGGTAAGATTTGCTTTGGAGCCTGCTCTCCTTGCCCCCTATCCCTCGGGGCAACCTTGTACTCATCCAACTTTCCCTCACGCAGCAGCTTTTCAATTACATCCCTCAAATGTCGACACTCATTGGTCGAATGTCCATGCGTTCCGTGAAACAAGCAAAATTTCCCTGTCGCCATTTCTTTCTCGGTCGAATCACGAGGTGGCGGTCTTTTGTATTGCAACACATTATACGTGTCCAAGTAAATATTCTCCAACGTGTCATTCAATGGCGTGTAGTTCTCGTAGTTCTGGAATCGGGGCCTTTTGTTTGGGTCGCTTCCCCTATTTCTGTTTCTCCTGTTACCGTTCGAATTACGGTTGTTGTTGTTTCCCCCGCTTCCAGTATTGCTGTTTCCACCCTTGTTTCCTACATTTACTTCAACATTACCAGAACTTTCCCCAGACTGCTTCACTGCGATATTACTCTGCACATTCTCCTTTGAAGCTGTCTCAGACTTTCTCTTCCGGTTTGCCCGGGCCTCCTCTCGTCTTAGATAAATATCGGCTTTTTCGTAGAATATCGCCCTTGTGGGGGGTGTCTTCCCAGAAAGGTAGTCTCCAAACTCAGATTCGGGATCAACTCCTTCCTTCAATGCCATCAGAATTGTGGGCTCATGCGGGTCACTGACCTCAGTTACAGCTTGGTTAAAACGATCTAAATATGCCCTTAAAGATTCTCCTGGTGCCTGTTTGATCCTTGACAATTCAATAACGCTCTTGGACTTTCGAGCATGTAGTCGGAACTGGTTCATGAAACGCTCGCTTAGTTCTTTGTAATTAGAAATTGAACGAGGAGGAAGTCGGGTAAACCAAAATAAAGCCACATCTTCTAGGTAGATTGGGAACGCTTTGCATTTTACTTCATCGGGGGCAGCAGCGGCATTCATAAGCCACGAATACCGCATCAAGTGCTGTCCTGGATCAGTCCTTCCGTTATATTTATCCATCTGTGGCAAATTAAAGCGTCGGGGGAACTGGAAGTCTAGGATGTCGTCAGTGAACGGAGTATGGCTTCGCTCTATGCCGTAGTCTTCATTTGTATAATTCCGGCTTTCGGACATAATTCGACGAACCATCGCCTGCACATCGGCACTAGTTAGGGGCTGCTCAGGTTCCCTGGCCCTAGTGTCCGAGTTCCTCCGGGGCTCTTGCTCAGGAGACACCCTTCTTCTTCGAGCTGCCTCTGCTCGATTCCTTTCCCCGCGTTCCCGGTCGATCTCGGGAAGAGGGGATTGGAGTCTTTGCCCCCGAGATGGGCTATCGTTTCTTAATGCTCGTGCGATATCCTCGCGAGATCCCAAAGATCCAAACGTTAGCTGCTCCACGTTCTGAGGTCGTTCGAGTGGCCTTCGCTCACGGGGCCTCTCTTCCTCAGAAGATGAAGATTGATCTACTGGTGTATGACGAACTGGCGACGGAGTTCTTTGCCGGCGGAGCTCACTGATTTCCCGACTCATGAGCCTCATATTTTCCTGCATCATGAGGTTGGTACGCTCATGAACTCTCATAGCTTCCCTCGTGCTCTCAAGCATACCGAGCAAGCGCGAGAAATCTCCTTGAGTGATGGGAGCAGATGGATTGGCCTGGTCTCCAACCCTGGCAGCTGGAATTGGAGCATTCGCGGGGACTCGAGTAGATGTTCCAGCTTCACCAAGCATCGGGTCGGATCGGAGGTAGGAAGTCGGGTCGGATCGGAGCTGGGGTCCCTGGTCGGATCGGTATGCAGCGAGCAAGTCGGGTCGGTTCAGACTGGGGGAGTGCACTGCTTCAGAGTCTCCAACCCGGTTCGGATCGGAGCTTTCCCCTTGCTGTCGGTTCGGATTTCCTGCATTGATTCTCCCTGCTGCTGAACTCTGCCCCCTAGACCTTGTTACAACAGCATGTTGCTGATCTTCATCAGCTCCATTTCCTTGAACAGACTGGACTTCCTTGCCTTTTCCTCGGGCCATGAGTCTTTGACAATTACTTCAACGAATGTAAGAAAGTGGAGACACTTATGGATTCACTTCTTTGAACTCAACGGTCCAAAAAGTAGAAAGAGATCCCGGAAAATAAAGAATTTAGATGAGGGTTCTCAGTGAAAGCACCAAAATGTTAGACCCAAATGTGGTTCTAACACCCAAATTGATTAGAAACAAGATAAAGTAAAACAGAAATAAAAAAGAACACACAAGATTTATAGTGGTTCGGCGAAGAAATGCCTACGTCCACTTAGTTTTCACTATATTCAGGAATTCAATTACAAATACAATGTAAGATTCGCTCACAACTCACTTTTGTTCACTCAGAAAGATAAAAACAAGAAATGAAAGATGGTTTGGATTTTCCGGGAGTGAAGAAATTCGAATGATGGAAGTACTTGGGTTCTCAGAAGTGCTGAAAAAGATCCTTCTCATTGTCTCTAGTTGGGGTATTTATAGGTGTGAATTTGCCTGAGATGCAATCCGGGTCGGAACACGTGTCATCCATCGCCCTCTCTTCGGGTTCGGATAGGCCATCAAGCAGACAACGCATCAATGAGATGGACGTTAGGGGTAGGAATTGGTCACATCCGGTCCGGTTCTCCAGGCGGCTTTATAGGAGATTTTCCTGGATCATGGGTGCGGGTCGGAGACATGCAGGTTGGGGGTTCGGATCGGAATACCCGACCCGAACCGGAGTAGCTTGAACGTCTCTTCTTCTCTAATCATAGTCCACTCCGCTCCGAAGTCGTGGCAAGCAGACGGCTTTCCGATCCACCTGAGATTCATTGGCCTTCCGATCCGATCAGGTATGTTTTGCCAATTTATCCAGTAAGAGATATCCGATCCGAACAGAGAACTTTACCCGATCCGAACCGATACGCTGCTATCAATCTGAATTGTGGAGCTTCCTTCCGATCCGAACCGAAGTCACATAACTTGAAATACTCTTCAACGGTTGGTTTCTTGACTTTGTGTTGCCTAGTTCACAAAGTAGGCTAACAACGACCATGGGTTTTCAGGTGAGCTCGCTTGCTGGAGGTAGAGGGAGATCGACCCAGGAATGGTCAGGTTGGTAGGAGAGGTCATAGGCTGCGTTGCTGGGCAAAGGAAGGAAGGATTGAATTATCCCAAGTGACTGAGAATGCTTGTCTTTTTTATTTTTCCTTTTTGTTGTGATTTTTCTTCAGTTCTATACAATTCTTTTGATAATCTCTAGTTTTGTGACAATTAAAGCATTCCACCAGGGCAGGGTCAAGCTCTTTTGGTGAATTCTTTTTCATATTCTTGCTTTGGCCTATCCTATATTTCTGAAATTCTTTGCTATAAAAGCGATATCCTCTTCATCCGAATCTAAATCTTCTTTCTCAACATGAAAAGCTAAAATTTTCTTGTCTTGTACATGTGCTTTCTTTACCTGCAAATTTACTTCATAGGACATAAGATTACCAATTAACTCTTCGGGTTTCATGGCAGACAGATCATTAGCTTCTTCGATAGATAATACCTTTCTTTTCCACTCATCCATTAAGGAGTTTAATATTTTTGAGACTATATCAATATCAAAGTATTTTTCTCCTAATCCTAATAGAGAATGATAAATGTTCTGAAATCATGAGTACATGTCATTTGTAGATTCATTCTCGTTCATTTTGAAATTTTGAAACTGGTTTTTAACCATGGATATCATGCTTTGTTTGACCTTGCTCGTTCCTTCATGAGAACTTTTAGTGTTCTCTAGATGTCATATGCTGTGTTACATATACAAACCCGGTTAATCTCATTTCTATTCAAGGCACAATGCAACATATTCATTGCTTTAGCATTGTCAGTAGTAGCCTCTTCTTTTTCATTTGCCGACCTTTCAGTTTATAGAGTAGTGGGTTGTGTATACTCTTTTTGTGTAATATTCCAAGCATCAAGGCTATTAACTTGCATATATATATATATATATATATATATATACACACACACACACACACATATATACATATATATATATTCTCATTCGTGTAGTCCAATAACTATAATTCATGCCATTTAAAGAGGGTGGTCTTGCTGTACATTGGCCTTCAATATATCCAATATTAGTGCTAGTACTAGTGTTATTATCCATATTAACTATGTATCAGGTAATGGTTTTACGATTAAATAATGACCTTGCTCTGATACCAATTGAAAATTCGGTGTGACTTATATAAGATCTTTATATGGATCTAGCGGAAGTATAAATGATAAGCTAACTTGTAAGTTACAATAGTTATGAAAATAAATCTAAGCTATATAGATATATCACAAACAAAAAAAAGTGCAATAAGTAAAGACACCACGAATTTTATACTGGTTTGGACTTTCCGCCCTACGTCCAGTCCCGAAGCTCCTCTTCGGAATTCACTATCACGCCCTCTCTTAACCTGGAGGATTAGGTCACAGTACACCCAAGCACCACCAAGGATGTCCACGCCTGAGCACCCATACATGACTTCACAAATTACAAGAGTTTTTACTTTTGAATGTGTTCTCTAATCAACACTGAATAGTCACGATGAAGTACCCTTCCTATAATCTTATCCTCAAGTATTTGATGTGTACTTGAAGATTGAAGGAAGTATGTTGCTTGTTGAATCAAGAAGTTTGAAATAATATCAAAGATTCAACAAGTAACTTGAATTTAAGAGAGCTTTTGAATGCAATGAGTATGAAGTGCAAATCAGAAATTAGATTAGAATATATGAGAATCGGTTATTTAGAAAACATGTTTGTAGTGCTTATATAATTGTAGAAAAGTAGCATTCCTTCATGAAAAGTTTCAGCAAAGAGTTGCATCTATTTATGTTCATAATCGAAGAGGAATCTCTTCATGAAAGAAGATGACTCTTCATGAAAATGCTTGTTTTTCTCTGATCAGTCAACTAGTAGAAAAGTCATCAATCAAGTGGTTAAGAAGAAAATTCATATATATATATATATATATATATATATATTTAAATATAACGAGGAACTAGCTGTTACTGGACTTCTGATCTATGACCATTCGACTGGTCTGTTTCCTACCAGTCGGCTGGTTACAGAACCAGTCCAGTATTAGCTAGTTTTTAGAGCATATATATATATTATACTATGAGGATAGATTTTAACATAAATCTAACATGACTCGGTGCTTATATATATATATATGTATATATATAATAAAAAAAACTTAGCTCCTTGACATGATTTCCATTGTTCTTCTCTATGTTGTCATTAATCAAAATTCTCGTGAATTAACAAAAGTTAGATAGCCCAAAATTGAATAGTAACTCATTAAAGAGTAGTTTATTCCCTTGAACTGTAGACACATGGTTTCACTAATATGCAGCAGAATTAAAGATCTTGGTTATTCATACGCACGACATCCTTTTAAATACTACATACTCGGTAGCCCACCCTTAAAATAAAATTTGTGGAAACTCAAACGTTCTAGTCGTTAGTGAGAAATTTATTTACTTGTTTGCAAAATTCATACTTTCAACAGTTTAGTAATTTTGTTTTTGTATAGGTTAAATGGACGATTGGGAAATACGTGATGAACAAATGGAAAAAATATTTGATGAGTATGAACTGAACCAAATAGATGAGAAAGAGGGTGGATTTTTTCTAGATACGCAAATAGAAGAGGTGCTGGAAGAGGTTCAGCATCGAGTAATTCCATCTCTAGTACTTCAACCAAATAATTGTGTTCGAACAAGAATAAGTAATTTTTCCGCATTTCCAAGCTCTAATCGTGCAACTCCTGAATTTTCTTCCAAGGATTTACTGGCCCTCGTGAAAGCCTATATTGGAGTTGATAGAAGAGACGAGTTACTGATGTAAAGAGGAGGGGGTCTAACATATAAAGAAAGATAGGCAATGATCACAAGGTTATACAACAACCATCGTTCCAGGCCAACCAGACGATCGTCATTTGAAATACAAATGGCTCATCGTCGATTTTCAGACGATTGTGATAACTACCATAACATTATCGAGATAGTTGAAGACAAAGACATATTTAAAGCAACAAAAGCAACTTATGATTCCCGTTATCTATTCGAATACGGTGAGGAATTTGTTGGCCACAAAGCGTATAAACTTCGCTACAGTTGGCTAATCCGATACGGAACTGAATAGGCTAATGGTATTATGATTTTGGAGTTATCTGAACTTATATTTTATTTGATGATTGTATGGAAAATATAGAGTTATATGTAAATCGCGTGTACGTTCTTTTGTTTACTTGCTATGTGCTAACTAGGACAAACTAATCTTTTATTAATTAAGTTAATCGTTTATGTATGGTTCATGTTTAAGAGATGCAGCATTAAGAATACAACAACAACAATTACAACATAAAGAAATGCCAAACTACAATCATACGTACTAGAACAACATAACATACATACATCAAATTCCAAGTACAATAAACCTACTACAAATTTCTGAGAAATTTAGCTCTAGTTACCTCAGCAACAATCTTGTTCAAGCGCCTTATTTCGGCTTGGGCTTCCAATGCATATTGAAGTCCATGTTTGCATATCGGAGGGTCAATCCACTGCATAAAATTACAACATTGAACTTCATGAGGGTAAAATCTATGGTCCTCATGGCTGGCACAACCAAAAAATCGAAGTCCAACATTTTTTTTCGTTTTAGCAACAACTACGACTGATTCATCTCCACGATGGCAAATAGGGTATGCCCTACCAAGTAGTGTAGTACCAATTGGGTGTAGGGGCTCGAGTACTTGTCCTTCATATACGATCCATTTTTCTGGTCTTTGATTTGATATAGCTGCTCGTAAACGAGCCTTCAATTTCTGGAACATATTCTACCTTATCCTTGTTGTGTTGTATACTTTGCCATAACTGTTCATACGCATCGTAACATTCTTTCATCGCTTCGTCGTCAATCTCCTAGTTGTCCATAGCTGAAGTCGGTTAAAATCACTCAAGAAAAAGATTCGATTGAAAATTGTATATAGTTTTGGTTTGGTTAGGAGAAAAAAATAAGGACATATATATATAATTGCGTTGGAACACACACAATGGCTTTCTTTGGACACTCGTGATACATAATTGATTTCATTGGAATCCCTGACATTAATATATTGTCCCATCACGAAGAAAATTATAAAGTAGCAATAGTGTTTGCAGTGGAATCACTGAAATAATGATATAGCAAAAAGTAATAAAGTGATACAGCAATGCACATAAATACACAATGACACAATAGGGAAGTTGTCTGTACTTATAATGTGAAATGTATTGTCAACTCAAACGGTCATTTTTCTATGATAAGAAATAAAGGAATCAATACATAATATAGTAAAGGAACAAACATAAATCTATGGCATTAAGTAAAAAAGGAATCAATCTGCTCCTTTCAACGTGGAATGATGTATATGCAGTGACCATAGCCTATCCATAATCCTATTACTTCTTTAAAAAATCACACTATAGGGAAAAAATTCAAATCAAGGAGAGTGTCGTTTAATGTTCTACTAGCTTATTCCAAGTTCACTACATGTCAAAATCGGGAATAGGGAGCTTAAGGACAACGGGCTATAGGTAATCAAGTCCAAGTTCACATGTAGTTTGATTTAAATAGGCGTGCTCTTCTTTCTGGCAAGCACATACCCATGCAAATCAATTAGAATATCAATGAGTGCGTTAAAAATTTTGTGGTATTGTGCATCAAGCTCTTCTTCCTCATCAACATCGGACGAGTATGTTGAACACTGTAACAAACAACAACAATCATTTCAAAAAAAAACAAGATACGCGATAGAACGAGATATTGCTGAAAGCTCGGCTTCAACCCAAGGTGGAAGCGTTGTCGGTAGAAAAGAAATGCGATATGGAAGCGACTATCCCGGTGGTTACAATCAACTAGTCAAGGATTACTTTATGGCAAACCCAATATAAAGAAATGTATATTTTCATCGAAGATTTTGTATGTCAAAAATGGTATTTACTCGAGTACTTAACAAAGTTTCCGCAACCAACATATTTTTCACACATAGAAGAAATGCCCTCAATGAACTGGGTATTTCTCCCTTTCATAAGGTTACTACCGCACTACGTATGATTTCTTATGGAAGTTCTGCTGATTACTGGATGATAAAATAAGAATTGGGGAGCCAACGCCAGTAGAATGTATGAAACAGTTTTGCAAAACTGTCGTACATTAGTTCGGTGAAGAATATCTTAGATCATCAACAACTCATGACATTGCGAGATGATTACCAATGGAATCTCAACGTGGATTTCTAAGTATGATGGGTAGCTTGGATTGTAGTTCCACTAGCATTGTAAGGACAATACAGGGGTTACTGTAAAAAAAGTTACGATGGTGTTAGAAGCTGTTGCTTCGTTTGACCTTTACATATGACATGCATTTTTTGGCATTCCTCGTTCTCTAAATGATATTAATGTATTACGACAATCATGTTTATTTAACGATTTGTACAATGACCATTCACCTCCGTGCAACTACAAAATTGGAGACAAGGATCATTATGCTGGTTATTATCTTGTAAATGGAATTTATCCAAAATGAGGGACACTCGTGCAAGCGTACAAAAGGCCGAACAATGAAAAAAAAGCCTTGTTCACGAAACATCAAGAGAGTTTGAGCAAAGATGTTGAACGAGTATTAAGAGTGCTCTAAGGTAGGTTTCATATACTTCGGAAGGAAGTAAACTACCACGATAAAGTAGGTTTAGATGACATCATGTACTGTTGTATTATTTCACATAATATGATTTTGAAGAAGAAGGAGGTGGATATGAACTCTAAGTTCGAAACTACCCGGACATAGTAGTGAAATTTGGGAAAAAACCTTTTGAGGACCCAAATACATTTGCAGAATACTTGCAACGACTGGATGAGGTCCGAGATCCATAAGCTCATCTAGAATTACAAGAAGAGCCAGTAGAGCACTATTGGGAGCATGCGGGAAACCAATAGTTAATTAGTTACTTAATGTTTAGATTCAAAGCCTTATTATCTAAGTTTAAGTGTCAGTACGTACGGGTAGTTTCTATTTATTTTAAATTAATGATTGTATGCTTTGTTTTAATGTAAACTCTACTTTTAAATCTTGGTTTTTTATGACAATTTTTATGATGGCTACAGCTAAATTTTCATTCAAATTTTAACAATATAACTGCTAATACAACTTAATTAATAACCTAAATTAAAACAATTGAATTAAAAAACTAAAACAACAACAATGTCTACAACTCAAATAAAATGAAACCGCAACATACTCAAACAATGAAATGACCTAATCTGCATTACGTCTCTCGAACTCTCCAAGTTGCTTTTCCATGTACCTCCTTCGAATTAGATTTAGATCATCTAGCTTGACACTCATAATAGCAAAATCATCTGCATGTTGTGATCGAACTAACTCCTCTTTTCGTAACTCCAATTCATTGATTCTCGTTTGCTGAAGCTCTTCATGTCGTTGTTGTCTTTCCTCTGCTCTCTCTCTTGTCTCTATTCTAGATGCTTCCTTTATTCCCATGTACTTCTTGTTTGAATCCGCCACTGCCATACGTCCGTCAAGTTGCTCGTAATACTGGTTGTAATCTTTTGTGGTCTTTTTGTATTCCCTTTGTACTTTCCAGATGGCCTTCCACCTGAACAGGTTGTAAAAGGGGTGTCTTCTTGTAAATTTAAGCTTTCGGGGCTAACTTCTTCGGTCGGCCTGAGTGGCACAAATCGCTGTGTTGTATGCTCCTGTAGCACATTACTCCATTTTTCTTCCCGAGAAAGTATGTCATAACAATTGTGCAAATTGAAAGGTTGGTTATTATGTTCAAACATATACACTTCATTTGCTTTGCTAAGTTGCATAACAATAATTAACGTAAACGAAAATATCATAAAACAAGAGAAACAGAAAAAACTTATTATAATTTAGTACCAAATTCATGTCATTTGCTCCAATTTGTTGTCTACTGGCCAACACGGCCATTATCTCATTCCAACATTGACAACTTGAATTGATTCTTTTCTATGATTGCTTCAAAGAGTCAACCGATCATGAAGGCTTATATGGACTTCAACCATTGAATAATTTACAAATCGAATTCCAAAACGAACTTTCAGTTTTACTTGTGTCTTTCCAGTTATTTTTGGAACACTCAACCCAACCAAAGGCTAATTCAGCTTGTTCAATAGGTGACCATTTTACCATTTTCACAACCCTTACAGGCGGATGAGTGGTAAATGACTCGGGAATCTCATTGATATCAATTCGCAATCTATCGTTTTCAACACTATTATCACCATATAACAAGTTAAAATTTCTAGAAATATTGGTAGAAGTATTTGGAAAAATCGATTGATGTTGGCCGCTAGGAGAAGAAAATGTTGATTGCTATGGGATTGTTGAAAAGAGGGGTTATGGCCATAGGTAGAAACTTGAGTTTTTTGAAAATGATTTGAGTTTTGCTATGACTGGTTGAAGTTATGATTTTGCTGTGGAAGATAACAATTTGAAGAGTTTTGCATTGTACCTAAATTAAAATGTTCGTTGTGCTGGTACGAAGTTTGCGTTGGAAACTCTTGCAGCTTTTGAACAAAATTGTACGGATTCGGATAGCTTTGTGACGACATCTTCATTTTTCCTTTGATATTCTTGCTGCTCATATTCTTCGCCATTGCAATTCGATGATAAATAAAATAGTAGTTGGAAGGTTGAGTAAGATAGGAGATAATGGTGTGTATGAAAGTTGAAAATGTTTTGAATATACAAAAGAAGGTTGGGGTTGAGAGAATGGAGCGGGGAGGGAGCAACGACTCTAAAAATAGCCATTGCTCCTAGTCGGCTTATTTAAAGTTGGCTAAGGGGCCAACGGTAATAATGCTGGCCCCATTAGCCAGCTTTAAATAAGCCGATTAAGAAGGAAAAATCATCCTCCCTAGCCGATGTATTTAAAGCCGGCTATTACACCGGCTAAGGGCTCTTCTCAAAGCAACTGGCAGGGTGCTTTGGTAACCTTTGGGGTTGCCAAAGCAACCCTGAACTGACGTGACGGCCCCCTGTTAGGGGTCGGTTTATCCCCAACCAACACTGATTTGGGGACTATTAATGCTCAGTATATGTGAATATATATGTTGTGATCGGTTTATATGATGACGTTTGGGTTTGTCAAACGTTTGGATTTGGGGACTAGTAATATCTTTGTCTTGCATTTAATGAAGTAATTTTTGAGTGGCTTAAACTCGCCCCCACTGTCTGTTTGCACAACTTTTACATTGCAGTTAAGTTGTTTCTCAATAAAAATTATGAGCTGAATTACTATGTTGCATGCCTCTGACTTGTGCTTGAGCATGTATATCCACGTATATCTTGAATAAACATCAACTAGTGATATATAATACCCGTGGCCTTGGTATGAGTTTAGAGGTGCTGGTCCCCACAGATCAGCTGCGACAAGCTCTAATGGTTTGTTATAAACTGTTTCAGATTCGCTGAATCGAAGTTTATGGCTCTTGCGGAGTTGGCAGTGTGTGCAAGTGTGTTTGACAGGTATGTATTCGAAATAAATGCCATTTTTATTCAAAAAATTTCTTACAGTTTGCAAATTAGGATGGCCAAGTCTTACATGCCAAGATTCTACAACATTATTGCTAACCTTATTGCTAATATTATTATTACTGCTACTAATTTCTACAATATAATTGCTTTTGTCATTACAACAGATATTACTGCTAGTGCTATGGCTATTATTGTTACTACCGACGTCTACATTATTGCACCAAATTTCCTTTCTAGAATCATTTCTAGTCTTCGAGTTGCCAAATTTAAAAAGCCCATCATGTAGATCGCCTTGTAGTAATATTTCTCAACTTAGAAGGTCTTTAACAAGGCAAAACTTAGGGTGAAATTCAAAGAAAACATTGTTGTCTTTAGCAAATTTAGAAATACTTAGTAAATTCTTGTTAATGGTGGGAACCCTAAGTAAATCATTTAATTTAAGTTGTCTTCTACCTAATATGATTCCTTTTCCAACGTATGTGATGTGTGCAATGTTACCATTATCTATATGCAGTGATTTCATACCCGAGTACCCCTACTTCCAATGTTTAAGTTTTGGAGACTGTTTGTGACATGGTGCGTAACTCCCGAGTCTGGATACCATTCATCCAAATCAATTTCATCAGTCCCATAGTCGTCTTCATTGTTGTTGTGTTGTCCTTTGTTGTTGTCAACAATGTTTCTGCTTTGATTGCTTATGGCCGCTACATTTGGTTTTGGTGTTGAGTTGATTTTATCAGATTGTCGTCCACTGTTATCAGTATTATACCTAAAATAACACTTGGTTGCTATGTGGCCGAATTTTTGACAGATCAGACACTTTACCCTATTGTTATTGTTCCTTCGGCCTCTTCCACGACCTCTTTGTGATTGATAGGCTTTCGGAGGTTGATACCCCCTATGAAACTGACCGTTTTGTCTATTTAAGTTGTTGTTCCTTTGGTTTTGGTTGTTTCTAGCTGCGGCATAATTCGCAGAGAATTCTCCTTGATTACTTTTCCTCTGTTCTATTCTCCCCTTGTGGGCGAGAAGAGCAGGGCGAACAAATTGTAGACCTGGTAGGGTTTGTTGAGTAGCTATAACTTAGGGAGTCGTACTCTTCGTCTAATCCTCCAGTGATGAATAGAATTTGCTTATTGTCATTTATTTTATGTCCAACTGCACTTGTCGCATTTATTTTTATTTTTCTTAAGTACTCATTCATGTTCATGTCTTCTTTCTTCGAATTTTGCAATTCTCTTCTGTATTGCATAACTCTAGCTGCGGACTGTGAGCTGAAAATTTGCTCGATTGTCATACATATCTCATATGATGAGTTACACCCCATAGTCTGTGAAAGCAGATTTGAACTGATAGAGGACAAAAGCCATGATGAGAGTAAGCTATCCTGTTTTTGAAATATGGTATGTTCAGGGGATTTGGTGTAGTTTTTCCTTCTTGATCTGTTATCATTATTGGAGGGATAGTTAGTGTGCCTTTTATATACTCCAGTAAGCCATACCCCTTTAGAGCAATCTCAATTTGGTATTTCCATAACATATAATTATCTTCATCTAATAACGTTGTTATGACCTGATTTTTCGGTTTAATCAGATTTGTGTTCCTTGGAGGTGAAACGCTGGCATTAGTGCCAGATACAGCAGAAGTCCTTTTGTTGTCTTGCGCCACGGCGAGGCAAAGATGACTGCAACTAGTGAAAAACAACGATGAGATTGTCTAAACAGAGGAGAGACAACAACAGAATCGATGAGAGCAGTGCCCTTCAGCAAACTGAGGAGAAGGAAGAAAGATCTTCTATATCGAAACAATCTGAATGAGATGAGATGCCTTTCGGCTTTAATGGCTCTGATACCATAATGAGAAAATAAGAGTTTGTATTATTGATTGTAATATCAATGTTATACATACAAATGAAAATAGTGTTGGTATATATAGCTGGAAAACAGTAACGTTAAAATTTACAAAATAGGAAAATTCCTAAAATGATAAATAGCCGTTGTGGCGTAGATAAATATCTGAATGCTCTGTTGAGTCATGAACAGGTCAGCAAGTGTGAATGCATCGTTATGGCTTAGATAAATATCCTAATGTACTACAAAGTCATGAACATGTCAGCAAGTGTGAGTGCACCGTCATTACGCCTAACACAAGTTGGAGAACCATGATCAATCTAAGAGTTTGAACAGAATTACTATGAATATATTAAGGTTTGTACATACTTTAAAATCATTTTAGATTTTTGAACTTGTACACCTAAGCATGAAATTTAATTTTCTATACCTAAGATTCAAAAAAATCGTTTGATCTGTTTCAAAATTTATTGTCGGGATACTTGCACAAACATGTATAAGTTATCAAATTCGGTACCTTTAATAATTAATTTGGCGGAGGTGATGTAGGTGCAGCGTTAGTCAGGGTAGCCAATATGCGTGCGACGTTTGTGATGGAAAACTGGTATTTGATTAGTGGAGGCGATGTAGGCATGGCGTTCGTGATGAAAAGCAGTGCTTATAGGTGGATCCGGTCTTGGTGTGATGCTGTTAGGGTATTCGATTTGGGTGTGGTATTCGCGATGGAAAACCAGTGGGTTGTGACGGAAAGGGGGTTATGGTTTTGTAGCAAATTGAGGGTACTGAACTTGAAATATCCGAAGAGAGAAGTGATATTTCATAGGGAACGAAGATTTGATGGGAAGAATCAACATTTATTTAGTAAAGGAGGAAGGATCGAAAGAGGAAAAGGAGGTCGCGAAGTTCAGATATTCCAGCCAAAAGAGGAAGAATCGGAAGAGGAAAAGGAAGTCGCGAAGTTCAGATATTCCAGCCAAAACTCATTGGGATGGACAAATTGATTTAACTTCTCTTACAGTGGGAAACCTCCCTAACGGTTAGAAAACATACAAAAACATAATGGGTAAGCAGTGCAATAAGATGTCTCTCTCTTTCTTTTTCTTTTCGGGTACCCAACATTTAAAGTAGGATTAGCCTTTTTTATGGAAAGTACCCAAACAAAATAAACATGGTAATTTATAAGTGAAAGTGAACGGGAGGAGATTAACACACAAAACAAAACCTCTTTTGTCTTAGATGGATTTTTTTTTTTTTTTTTTTTTTTTGAATTTTAAAGAAATTCAACGTCATCATTACGTGGGCGAGGACTGGAACAATTATTTAAATAGCACGATTGAAATGCTTGTACACATGCATTCAAGTTTCAGAAAGAAAGGAAAATTGTGTCTATAAGCTGGGATCACTTGCCCATCATTGTCAACTTTTTTTTTTTTTTTCAGAAAATAAAGAAATAAAATTTTTATTTAGTACACCATAGGTGGACCTCAGAAGTTCTGAATGATGTGTTGCAGCTACATATAATCCTTGTTGTTTGTTTGGACTAACTCCTCTCGTAAATCATAATATTAGAACTTGTTTTTGATAAAATTTGAAGTCAGCTTTTCATTGTAGAGCACCAGAAGACAAGCATCCATACATATCAATAAAATTGATCTTAAAAAACAACGGACTAATGACTGATAGGTACAAGGATTGCTGCAGAAGATCTGTGGTGAAAGCAGCAAGAAAAAGACTGCTGTTGATTTCAGAAACATAGAAATTTTCAACTCCTTTGCTGTCTAATCCACCTCCCCCTCACAAGTCACAAATCAAATATTAAAGATAATTAATCACCAATTATCATAGCCATAGCTTTCCATATTACGTGCCTAAGAGTCGTATCCTAATCAGTGGGCAAAATATAACTTGCAAATATGGACTAGAATGGAGACAGCATCATGCATTGGCTACGTATGCATGAGAACAGCTAGTGCAAAAGAATCAGTTTAAAGAAAGTATTGGTTAGAGCTATCAAGTATTAACACACACTTACTTAACTGTCTTGATTTTTATATAGCAATTAAATTACATAGAGCAATGTTTTGTAATTTTTTAGGAACATATAGGATAATTAGCTTAAGCATTCATCGTATAAACCAATTTTTAGTTAGCTTAGCTTAGCTTGAAATATTGCATGCTCGCCCTAGACAATAACATGGCGCCAGCTTAGCTTCTGATGCCCTAATATATTTCCTGCATATACACGATTCTTTATACAAGAGTTGACCATGCACTCTTTATTATTTATTCATAGATACGTACTCCTAGTTACGTAAAGGAGTCCAGATGCTTCAACTAAGCATCGAGTATTACGTACAAAGATCATGTAGAGGGTAGTTACGTTTCAGTAGTAAATACCGTGCGTGGGTAGATAAATGTTGTTTACTAGCACAAAGTTTGACAATGTACTAATTGACTTTTTCTCTGCATGATACGTATGACGCTAGATTTCTTTGTTTCGTATCGCAAAGTTTCCTGTCATCAAACTAGATAAACTTTGTTAATATGTCGCTTGGATTCAGGTTACCAACTCGGGATATGACAGATATGGCCCAAGCAAATTTTTGCCCCAGGCAAACAAAGGCAGACCAGGCTTTGAGCCCAGATTATAATACCGTAAAGAATTAAAAGATGGTACAAATTTAAGGCCCAGATAAGATTTGGACCTGGGAAAACAAAGGCTGACTTAATTTTGACAGAGGCGGGCTTTACCGTAATTTTTTATTTTTATTTCACAGTTTTTTTTTTCAACTGTTTTTCTAAGAAAAAGTCAACCGTGCAAAAGCATTAAAATGGCGACATGCTGCGGTGGCGCTGTATAAAAACACGCTTTACGGTCACTTCACGGCCCTCCTCCACCAACCAGGGAGAGCTAGATATCAATTTGTCAACAATAAGCATTATGTGAATTGGGACGACCCTGTTTTTTAATTCCTTTATGTAGAGAAATGTTTAAATTATATGTGGTTGGGAACAACCCTGTTTTCCGGTATATATAGCGCCTTCTCTGAATCCAGCTAAACCCTCATTCATAATTTCACCATGTCGAAATAAGGAAAAGAAACTGTAGACTCCACCGTGGACAAATAGGAAAACGACGATGAATCGGTAGTAAATCAACGACCTGGAAAAGAAATGGTAGTTGCAGGGCGCGTTGTAGAGCCACTAATTCCTGGTGGATCCAACCTTATTTGCCGTTGTGGAGAAGTATCGGTCGTGGTTGTTTCCAAAAACGGAAAAAATGCTGGTCGTCGATTTTTCGGCTGTGAAGCCTATGAGGACCACAAGTTTTTTCCTGCTGAAATTGATTGTTGTTACTTTAAGCAGGGGATTGACACTACGATCTGCGAACGTGGAGTTCAGTCACTTAAAGCTAGATTTTACCCATGACCGTGGTAGGTGTATGTGGAAACAATCTTAATGTGTTTTATTGTACTTCGAATTTAATGTTCGTGTGTTTCTTTTTTGTAGTTCGTATGATTGTAGTTTGCGTTTCTTAATATTGTAATCGTTGTCGTTGTAAAATTCTCAGTTCTGTAATGCAAAATATTAAAATTTCTAGAAGTATGAATATTGCTATTAAAAACCGTAAAGCGGATTCTCTTCTGATACGACTAGTCAGTGTAGGGTTAAAGTGTCGTGCAACACGTATAGCAGATTCCCTACAATACAACACGTAAAGCAGATTCACAACCAGTGACCCTTCACATCATTCTTTGTTTTACCCTTTATTCACTTGTACACTGCACAACTATATATCTCTGTCGAATTTCTCAAAACTTACCTCACTCCCACAACTTTGTTTCCAACTACCCTGTGCTTTACTACAACTATGCCTTCTTGGCCATAATCTCCAAACTCTGAGGAAGAGGCGTACGAACATATGGAACTTCAGGCGCTTGCAGATGAACTCGAGTTTCTAAGTGAAATGAACTCTCGGCTTGGATCACCGACCGAACAACGGCCCGTACAACCTCCACATCAAGCCCAAGTACCAAACGTTCAACACACGCATGAACAGTCCGTCATTGTACCACGACAAGAAGTTGGTTCTTATCAAATACCACATGTTCCGATTCCTTATGAACAGGAAGGTGACTCTTATCAAGTTTGTTGCTACTGCGGTTATCCAGTTGAAGTTCTGGTTCGAGCAGATGGCAACGGTTTTGGTTGTCGCATTCAACAATGTCCATCTTATCCGAATGGGTACAATTACACAGAATGGATAGACGAACCGATAGGGCAAAGGGGAATAACATATGCAAACGAACTCGAACAAGAGACTAGACATCTCCGTAACGTTATTGAACAGTTGCGGCTTAACCGTGATGACTAAGCAGCTTCACATCCCAAGAGCATGAACGTCGGATGTAGTTTGGTTATCATACTATTTTCCTAATTAGCATCTGCTGTATCCTAAGCTATTGTATCTAGTCTCGTGTTAGCATTTGTTTCCTCCTGAGTTTAAGTACTTAATTCTGTGTTAAGGTCTCTTGTAATCAGCTTTCTAGTAAATATTTGTTGTTATTTGGTTTATGAAATTCGCTACATTTGAATGTATAGTTTATGCAGAATTTCCATATAGTATAAACTAAGCGTCGATTTTAACATACAAAGGAGTAGTCAACATAGCACTACATCAGCTGTTGTGTGTGGGTTAGTTTGAATGTGGTGTCCTGTGTACGGTAGTTTGAATATGGTGTGTGTGTGTATAAGTTTGGTTGGGTGGGTTCTGTCGAAGACGAGTTTTCAAAACTCGCCTTTGTATTTTAATGAAGGCGATTTTCAAAACTCGCCTTCAAAACCCAAACAGGCCTATATTCGTAATTACTTCTGAAACATGGTTATATGTATAATACTATTTCTAAACAGGCCTAAATGGGTAAAAAGTCCATTATATGATGATCATTTGTTAAATTCATACAAAATAGCGCTTGTATAAATGATGCCAGGTTCATCTGATGACTACAGAAAACAAACAACAAACATGTATTATACGTATGTTAGATCAATGTTGTATATTACAACGATCATCACATATACTTTTAAAGCTTGAATTGCATGCTCGCTATAGACAATAATAACATGGCGCCAGGTAGCTTCTGATGCCGTGATATTTCCTGTATACGATTGTTTATGCAAGAGTTGACCATGCATTTTTTGTTATTTATTCATAGACCATACTCTTAATTACGTAAAAGGGTCCAAATGCTTCAACTAAGCATCGAATATTACGTACAAAGATCATGTAGAGGGTAGTTACATTTCAGTAGTAAATACCGTGCGTGGGTAGATAAATGTTGTTTACTAGCACAAAGTTTGACAATGTACTAATTGACTTTTTCTTTGCATGATACGTATGACGCTAAATTTTTTGGTTTGGTATCGCAAATTTTTTTGTCACCAAACTAGATAAGCTTTGTTAATATGTCGCTTGGATTCAGGTTACCAACTTGGCCCTTCAGGTATGACAGATCAGGCCCAATTCAAATTGTACCCCAGGCAAACAAAGGCAGACCAGGATTTGAGCCCAGATTATTAATCCCGTAAAGCAATCAAGTGATGGTAAAAATTTAAGGCTCAATTAAGATTAGGCTCTGGCCAAACAAAGGCTGGCTTATTTTTGACTGAGGTTGGATACACCGTAATTTTTTATTTTTATTTCACAACTTTTCTCCTTTTTTTTTTTTTTTTTGGGTAAAGGTCAACCCTCAAAACGGAAATCTTTACAAACATTCGACACAACACTCGATACCAGTTCCATTGAGTTCGGGTTTTTTGTTACATAAAGAAAAAGTATATGAATTGTTGTATTTTGATCTCGAACCATTTAATGGTCAAAACATTTTCAGAATACGCGTAAATTGTCATTTTGAGAACGCACAGTCGGATCATTGTAGTAAATTATTGCACCCCGTCAAATTTCATAGTTATAAGATGTATCGTTAGATCGTGCGTAATTAAAACACGTGTCGATTTCTATAAAGAGTTTTGATTGTAAAATTCATGTTTTAAAGGTTAACTTATGTATATTATTGAGTTAGGTCTCGAGATTAGCCTCGTTGTGTTCAGAAGATCTTTTTACTTATGAAGTGATAAATGGCACGTTTCGATTGGGTATCACGGGTTTCTGGGCACGTTTGAGAATAAATTGAATAAAATAATAATATATCTTAGGTCCAGATGCTACAGTGAACAAACCTGATCCGCTTGCTCCGTTCTCCCCACATGAGCTACATTCCATTAAGTTCACGTCCTCTCCTTTTAAACCCTTCGAAAAATTCAAACTCATAATTTCATCAAAAAATATATCACGATTTATGTTCCGTTGAACTCATGATGAGCATCTTCACCTTCTACGCAAATTTTGATGGGTTTGGCGGCCATAAATATCATGCTTACGAACCTAGGTTTGATTTTTCTTACGTTGTGGTCGACAACAACTGGAGAAAAGGAGAGTGGAATCGGCTTTACAGTTAAGAGGAGTGTCATGTGTGTGATTTTGAGAAGGTACAGTTCATGTAGGTCATGTGCGTGTTTTGGGCAACGAGGGGAGGACCTAATGATGTGTTTTGATGAAGGTGTTCGGGAAGAGGAAGCCATTGGTGAAAACAGTTTCGAGTTTCATGGAGCTTAGCACCCTATCATCTTGAAATGTTGCACACAAGTTTGGGTGATTTGTGCATGTACATGCATTGGCCATTGGAGAATAAAGATAAGGCTTATAATAGGTGATTAGTTAAATTAATTATCTAGTTAAGTTATTTATATATTTAAATGATCGTCAAACTTATATCATTTGTAACTTTTGCGTATGAGGTCAGATTTAGAAGTCGATTCTTCTATTGGACTCATACCGGCGAGCTCTATGTTTTTGAGCTAGTTTGAGCTAATTTGCTCGAGTTGGGTGACATAGTCTCTTATTGAGTTGTGTTTGTTGGTATAGTATAAATTTGATGTTTCAAGCTGATTTCTTATTATAAAACATTATTTTTAAGATAACTGAACCTACTAAATAATAAATGAAAAGACTAAATAGTAATTTAAGCAGTTTTAACTTGATTATCACATTTTTACCTGTTTGCACGCTATTACGTGCTATTTACCCATTTTACGTGCTATTTTGAACATACTGTTAGATTTAGGTTATTTGGATACTTATTTAGCTTTTATTTCTTATAAATAGGTTATATTTGATTTATTATTGTTATTGTGGATGCTTGTATATTAGTTTAGAAATTTGTATGACTATTGGTTCCACGGTTGAATTATTTGCTTAGTTTAGCTAAAACATCGTTCATAGACAATCTAATATTAGAAAAATAATCTCATTCATAAGAGTTTGATGCATATCGGTTAAACACACAAGCTGGTGCATATTGATTAATTGCATAAGGATGATACATTCGAACGGATAATATAAATTCTGGAACAAGCTTTTGAACGCATGGTTGGATTCAACGACGGCGCAACATTGGTGCTCGATGACAAATCTGGAGTCAAAGCGATATTAGAGCTTGGTGGTTAATATGAAAACAGAGGGTGGATTTGGCAATGAGCTGAATTCACGAGAAATGCAGGATGTTTTCTTTAGATATGTGTTTAACCAGTTTTGGTTAAATACGTTTTTTTGAATTGTCCCTATCGATTATATTAAATGTTCGAAGTCAACCTATGCAGTTAAAGCCGCGCTAGAGCCCCGCGTTATCCCCGCTATAGCCCATAACGCTCTTCAACCATTATGCTATTTCAACTTAGCGCTTATGAACAGTAGATCTGCTTTTAGCCCCACTATTTTCCGCTGCATTCGCTAAATCAACTAGTGTCTGCTTTAATCATATTAATATGTATAGCGTTATTTGACTAGTTCTCTTTTTAAAAAATTCGGTAAAGTTAGTGCAAACGGCTAAATTTAATGCATAAGTGCCTAATATATGGTAACAATCAATCACACTCTTCAAATTTATCACGCATAATTATGATATTCCGTGATTTTGTTATATAAGGTTAATTAATGTTAGTGTCTTGTACATATATAACATGAGAAAGGTGATTAATTAACTTTTAAATATTTGGTTTACATCTAGTGAACCTTTTTGTGCCTCCTCTATATCCTCGCTATTTCCCCGCTTTATCCCCACCACACCTTTTTGCACCTTCGCCGCTATAGAACTGCTAAGCGCTTTAACTGTACAGATATCAACTGCTATTGTTATTAGTCAATTTCGCCAATTTAACATTGACGATGGTGTGATTTTAAAGAGCAGGATATGATGGTTTGTTCGACAGTTGATTCGACATAGTGGCTCTTCGATCAATGGCTGCGCTTTGAGACTGTTACGATGGACGGCCCTTCCCTAAGATGCAAAGTGAGGGATTTTGAGTTGAGACAATGAGATTATCCAAAAGAAGAGCTCTAGGGACTTTGACATTTAATGATTGAGATGAGTTTAGAATGATCTCCAAACTATAGTGGTTTCGAGGAAGGTTATAAGGACAACCCAGGATGGACTCTATTGTGGGGAAAACACGTGCTAAGAGATTCATAATGTTTGTACGTTCCAATATGTACTGGTACAGCTGGGGTACTTTAGAAATGATCATTGGGTGACGATGGCCATTTTAGCAATGATAACTCTTATATTTGGGTGCCCCTAGACTATCATTGGATAGTTTAGTTCATGGTTGTCTAAGTGGTATGGATTCGATACGAGGAACCGAGACTGTTGCTATCCTGGATTTGAAGATGGGATCATCCAAATAATTTACATATCCAATGCATTGAGTGAATGAATGTTAGGATAGATGATGGACGTTAACGTTATTCACCCATTTATAACCATTTGGTACTTAGACTTCTATCACACTGTTTATACCTGATGTTTAGCATAAAGTAGCTTATACTTTTTGTTATGTGCTAACTTTAATAATGTAGTGGCAGGACAAGTATGATTCTTCATGCCCTTCGTGTCATATATACAATTATGAGTTTTACAGTAGTTTGAGATTCGTATATCACTCAAGCCAGATTGTTGTATGACACAAGGTTCTATGTTTTCTCTTATTACCTTGGGTGCTCATCGACGATGCTGATGTGCAAACCATGTCACAGGTATGAGTATTATTTGGAGTTGCGCAGGTAGATAAGCAGGAGGTGACGTCTTACTTACTTATATTTGTATTACCTTTGTCTATTCTGCTATGTACATTGTGGAGCCTTGATGATGTTATTCTTTTTGCGATAGCTTATCAGTTTGAGTTTATTAATCACTTGTACGGACTCTATTACTATTCTATATAATTATATGAGCCTATAAATTATGATTATGTGGTTTATATAGTAATTACAGCCTCTCATGTTTCGAATCTGTGATTGTTACTATTATATGTTATCGAATGCGGTGTGAGACACACGGAAGGTTCTGTGATTGTGTTTGTGTTATGTATGGTTTATTCCTGTTCTTTTATATTTTCTTCTTTCCTTCTTTTCTATTATTTATTTATCTTAATGGTCACTCTACATCGATCTGTTTCTTGTACAACATGCTATTGAGTTACATAATCACGGATGGTGTATAACAAGTCATTACACGTATCTACTTCGACATGTAATCATGACTTTCTACCTCACATTCTTGTAATCATTCAAGATCCTAACAATACTATTCTTGACGACCGTTACTCCTCTGAGGGGATAAAAGATCCAGTCTTCCTACTCGACAACCATAGTGCAGTGGGTCCGGATGGCTCTACCAGCTTCTGTTATCATTCCTTCTGGGATATCATTGGACCTGGTCTCATCCTGGCTACCTAGGCCTTCTTCATTGGCCTCCCCTTCCCTTAGAGTTTGACTTCCATTAATATTGTCTTTATTTCCAATATTGATAATTCCAAAAAAACTATTGATCTCCAACTGATTAGTCTTTGCAATCTCTTCAACAAGATTATACCCAAAATTATCACTGGCAAACTTTACTAATTCTCCTGGACATCATCTCTGAAACCCAAGCAAGTTTCATTAAAGATAGGCTCATTTCCGAGAACATCCTTTCGGCTCAAGTGCTTGTCTCCCAAATAAACCACAGAGTCATAGGATCTAATGTAGTCATCAAACTGGATATGGCTAAAGATTGCAAGATTGTTCCGAAGGTTCTTCCCTATCAAGGTTCTTTGGAGAATCGTTTTTAGAAAAATTGTTATTGATTTGGGTTGGAGATTTATTATTAACTGCTAATGCTCTACTCTCATTTGCGGTATTCCCAGTGATTTCTTTCCCTCAAGCTAAGGTGCCCATCAAGGAGATCCCCTATCTCTGGGACATTTCAACATCGCCGCATCAAGGTCCTTAATAAAGGCATTCATAGCTTAAAGATTTATAGCAAGATCAAACATTTTTCTCTTCTGAGGTGTGCCTCTTGTAACGTCCCTCTTCTTTGCTTGAGACATTTTGATATTTTCCACAAGTCACTTTAAGGTCCATTCACAATCTCATCATGTTCCTAAAAAAAAAGATGCACCGATCAATAAATAAAAACCTCTTTGAAAGCTCAATTATTTGCTCCTTCCGGGCCCCTACCACCCGCAAATCTAGGCTCCATGCTAATACTTTCTTTGCCATCCGTAACCTCCCAATCACATATTTGGGATTTAAATTTATCATGGTCGAAAAATTAACCTATACTTTAGAAATTTCATTAACAAAGCTCGAAAGCTCATCAATAAATGCAGTGCTTCACTCCTATCTTAAGGAAGGAGGCATGGGTCTTCACGGCATGTGCTATGTTTGCAAGGCCAATTACTTTAATCCCCAGGCCTAATTCCATCAATGCAACTCATTATGGCTCAGTTTTCTTTATCACAAATATCATAGATTAGTCTCTCGCGTTTTCCAAGGCCTCCCAGGTTGCTCAAGCAAAACCTAGGAACACATGCAAAAAGTAAACCACCTTGTGATGTGGCGCTATCTCTGACTCCATCCTTATGGCCTAATGAGTCATTTTCAATGCCTTAGAGTGTTTCCATTACACTATTTGTGTAACGCCTTCCAGGTGTTGCAAACTTAGAAAGCGTTGCAAACTCAGAAAGCGTTGCAAACTTGTTCTCTTCTTTCTCTTTATTTATTCACTATTTGCATCATCAAAACTCAAATTATAGGGTGTTTTTAGTTGGATCAAACTCGTACAAATTTTGAATTCGGTTACGCTATTTCAAGGTTCATTAAATCCTAAAAATCAATAGTTTAATAACCCATTTATACCTGGTGGGTTAAACTATGTCTGAAAGAATCAGTTCTACAGATCCTTGAAGTCTGAAGTACGACGTTACCTTCCTCCGAGTCGCCTTGAACCACAAAATTTTTGATAAATTTTCAGACAATATTCTTTAGTCATGGAAGATTTGAGCACACTACAGGTTATGAATCATCATTTAACTCGGTTGGAGTGGTTAGACGATGACAATTTTACTCGTTGGCAAGAGATGATGAAATTCTTTTTAATCACCGTCAAATTGTTCTACATCTTGGAAGAAGGATTGGAATTTATATCAGAGGAAACCAAATAGGAGGATGTCGCCCTAAAACTGAAACATCCAAAGCGCAAAGGGGACAATTTTCTATGCAGACAACACATTCTGCATGCATTGTTTACTTCAGTCTACAACGATCGTGGGACCTTGGAAACTGCAAAGACACATTGGATTGCACTAGAAAGTAGGTCTCAAATATTCGAGGCAAGTAATAAGAAATTTATTATTTGTAATTTCAAGGATTTGAAAATGGCCCCCAACAAGTCCGTAGTTGGAAATTTAAGTGAAATCTTACTATTAGTGAATCAACTTAAGGTTGATGGAATAGATCTCCCTGAATATTTTTTGTTGAAGTTATTATTTCAAGACTCCCACATTCTTGGAATGATTAAAAGAAAAAATTGAGGCACGTGGAAAGAGATTATAATTTGGACCGCTTACAGCATCATCATCATATTGAAGAGGATTCTTGTAAATGCGAACTAGATAACAATCTGCTGACTAAGTCTCATTCTAAGGCAAATAACGTTGAATTACTGAAAAAGTTAAAGCCTAAGAATGAAACATAGTTCAAGAAGAAAAATCATTTCAAGAACAACAAAAAGAAAGGTGCTTGTTACTATTGTAATAAGCCCGGCCACTATGTCCGAGACAACTATCTACGGAGAAACAACAAAAAGTGTATGGTCGAAGATTCTCTTGTGGTTGTAATATATAAAGTGAACTCCGTTAGTATCACTGATGATGATTTATGGCTTGATATTGGAGTAATTATTCACATTTACAAAGGTCATAATCTGTTTTAGACTTACGAACAGAATAATGGAGAAACCAACGAAGTTACTTGTGAAAATAGAATAAAGTTGCAAGTAAATTTATTGGAAAAGATACTATCGACTTTCATTCACCTCTAAAAAAATTCTTACATTAGTCAATGTATTTTATGTATCTGGTATGTGTAATAATTTAGTTTTTGGATACGTTCTTAACAAAGTAGCATTTAAGATGGTGTATAAGTCAGATAATTTAGTGTTATATAAGAACAACAAATTCATTGGATATTGATATTCTTGTAATGACATGATTAAGTTGAATCTAATAAAGAAATCTCCCGTTTATATTAATATTGTTAATTTATGGCATGGTAGATTAAGACATGTAATTATAAACCCATTAAAAATAAGCATAAATTAGGATTAATTTCAGATTTTGATTTCGGTATTATCTCTAATGTGAAATATGCGTTCAAGGAAAAATACACTGAAAATCCTTTAAATCTGTAGAATGGAATACTGGTTTGCATGATTTGGTATATAGTGATGCGGGCGAATTAAAAAATCATATCACTTATGGTGGTAACAAATACTATACAACATTTATTGAGGATTATACTAGATATGCTTATGTATATCTAATGAAAACTAAAGATGAGGCTTTTGATAAATTAATTTTTTTACAAAGCAGAGGTCGAAATGAAATTACAAGTTAAAATTAAAGTGTTACATTTAGAACATGGTGGTGAATATTTTTCAAATGAACTCACCTTGTTTTGTAAACAAATGGTATAGTTCACCAATGCACCGTCCCATATACACCATAACAAAATGGTGTTGCTGAGAGGAAAAATAGAAACTTAGTAGAAAAGGATAATGCCATGCTCATAAGTTGAAATTTATCTTATAACCTATCGGGTTATGTAATTATATCTGCATGTTACATTTTAAATAGAATACCACCTAAAAGGAATAAATTTTCCCCTTATGAATTATGGTTTAATAGAAAACCTAACCTTACTAAACTTAAAATTTGGGGTTACTTTGCATACATTAGAAAATCAGACCCTAAACGACCAAATTTAGAAAGTAGTCCATTTAAATGTGTTTTCATAGGATATTGACTTAATAGTATAATTTATAAGCTCCTTATTCTTGACATCTTATAAGTTATAGAATCCATAGATGTAGAACTCTCAGGAAATCAAATTATTGAGAATCTATTGAGATTATCCAGTCTGGAACCTAACATGACTGATGAATCAACGATGACGACCATGCTTCGGCTCAAAACAGTATGGAAGTATCTGTACCAGATAATAGAACCAAAGATAGGAGAAGTAAAAGAGCAAGAATAGAGAAGGATTATGGTCCTGACTTCATAATATAACTTCTAGAAGGTAGTAAGGACGGATTCCTTATTGTGACAAGATATGTACATGAACGTCGATGACGATCACAAAAACTTATTTTGAGGCTATGAGTTCTTGAGATTTTATTGTAGAAAGAAGCTATCAATGATGAAATGAATTCCATAATATTAAACCAAACTTGAGTTTTAACTGCTTTACCTCCTGGTACTAAACCTCTAAGATGTAAATGGATGTTCAATACAAAATTGAATACAAATGGATCCACTGATAAGTTTAAAGCTAGATTAGTTGCTAAGGGATTTAACTAAGATAATGAGTAGATTATTTTGATACATATGCTATGGTTGCTCGCATATCATCTACACACTATTTAATAGCATTGCACCAATTCATAATTTTTTTAAACGTCAAATGTATCAAAAACAGCTTTTCTAAATAAATATTTAGAAGAAGAGATTTATATGGAACAACCTAAAGGTTTCAAAATCCCAAGCAAAGAAAAGAAAGTTTGCAAATTAATTAATTTTTTTATGGCTGGAAGTAAGTTCTTATGCAATGACATGAGAAATTCAATAAAGTTTCATTGTCATTTGGATTGAATTTTTTTTTAAGCTGGGTAAGGCTTTTCAGGCCAAAAGGAGAGCCAATAACGCTCTCAAAAAATTATAATAGTCCACACAATCAAAAATACTAATAGTTTAACGGATACATTCCCGATAAAGTTTGACAACGCAACATCCCAAACCTACATACATCTTCCCCAATGACCTTACAGAAGAACTCATGGCGGCTCTACGTTTTGTTCTTCAATACGAAATCCCTGCATCCCTCCTGGATCCTATCCACTTATTAGCTTGTGGCGTTGTCATAGATCTCGTAAGATTTCTTCCTCTGGTCTCTATTATGATTCTTGTGTCATTCTTGATTAATCTAATTGAATCCTCCGCTGTTGTACGTTTGCCTTTGAAAGTCCTTCGATTCCACTCCTTCCACATCCACCAAATTGAAGCTACGAAGATAATGCCGCGTACTACAGCCACCACAACTTTTCTTAGCCAGTTCCACATTGTGTACGTCATAAGATTATGTCTATCTAATTCATCATTTAGGCTGGAATTACAAAAATCTGTAAGGGTTAACTTATTATCTTCTTTGAATATTAGCAAGTGAAAAAGATATGTTCAAGACTTTTATATTGATGCTCACATAAGATACACCCAGATTCAATGATAACACCCCAATTATTGAGTCATTGTTAATGATGCTAATAAATGTATTTATGTAATATGTTTATACATTGATGACATGTTGATATTTGGTTCTAATATATCTTATGTAAATAAAAGAAGTTTCTATCTTATAAATTTGATATGAAAGATCTAGGATAGGATGATGTAATTCTAGGAATTAAAATCATTAGAAAAGAGGGGAAGTTGTTACTGATTCAATCTCATTATATTGAGAATTTCCTACAGAAATATAGTCATTATAATGACAAACCAACACCTACTCCTTCAGATCCTAGTATTAAATTAGAAAAGAACACTGGGTATACCATTTCTCAATTAAAGTATTCTTGTGTTAGTGGGAGTCTTATGTATGCTATGCTTTTAACTAGACCAGTCATTGCACATACTATAAGCATATTGTGTCGATTTACGAGTAATCCAGGTTTCGAACATTGAAAAGATGTATCCAGAGTTTTACATTATTGAAAGGAACCATTACCTATGGATTATCTTATAGACGATATCTTGCTGTAATAGAAGGATATAATGATGCAGCTTGGAACAATGATGAATCCAAATCCAATCTACGAGTGGATGGATATTTACATTTTGGGGCGTTGTTGTGTCTTGGGCTTTCAAGAAGAAGACCTGTATCTCTGACTCAATAATGTTGTTAAAATTGATTGCATTAGCAGATGCATGTAAGGAAGCATAACAACTTAGGAATTCGTTAGTGGAAATCCCATTATGGAAGAAACCGTCTTCGACGGTCTTGATTGACTGTGACAATCAAGTGACGGTATACAATGTCTCTAATAAGACATATAATGGGAAGCCTAGACATGTGAGTTGACATCAAATGGTAAGACATTTACTCAAAAATGGAGTAATAACTTTAACTATGTAGAAACAAAGATAACCTTGGATGACCCACTCACATAAGGTCTTCCAAAGGCAATGGTTTCTATAAAGTCAAAAGAAATGGGAACAAGGTCCGTGAATGAAGGTTGATCATCCTTAACGAAAACCCAACATATGTCCTAAAAAGATAGACAAAGTTCAGCGAGTACCAACAAGTTAAGAAAATGATTATGGAACACTAAATTAGTAATCCATAAAATATAGTGCTGGATTCTACAAGAACAAAAGATAGATAAATGTCCTTAATAAGTCCAGAAACCTTAAAAGGTGTGTCGTAGAAACACCTTAAGTGACTTACCTATATGAGTATGTAAATCAGGCCGTTTCCAAGGAAAATAAGATCGCTTTCCAACGTTGACTCATGAACCAAGATTAAAAGTACATGGCCATTAGCATGTTGAGCAATATAGAATACCTTACCTAAGGAAATAAACATGTGATTGTTCTGGTTTTATTATCATGGATACTCAGTTCAAGATTCGTTCATCATAGAATCTTGATAAGGCTTTGAACGGTTTACCCTAAGTGAGGTTCAAGTCGAATATATACTGTAATGTCCCATATTTTTACGGTATATTAATTAATTAATTTATTTAAATAGCGATTTAGAGATTTAAATGGTTGTTTAATAAAATAATATCGAATATTTAATTAAAATCAGTAATAGAATAATATATTTAATTCTGAAATAATCAAAAATAGTAGAACTGGCAACACAGTGTGAATTGAGTCATTAAACTGATTTAATTCAGTTTAGAATTTGAATTATATTAATAGATATATTATATAAATGACAGTTGAATGTGTAATTTATATTTTAATTATAATCGATCTCGAAATGGCGCTGCAGTTCGTAATTTGGCGATTCGAACTTTAAGCGAATATACATAATCCGTTTTAAGCCGGATTTCTGTGAAATAAGAAAAGTTCAGAGCTGGTGAAGTATATTTTTCTAATGGAAGAGAAAAATCGGGATTTTGTCATGTATATTTTTAATTATGTCCAAATCAAATTTTAGAAAAGTCACTATGGAATTCCTTTATAATTTTATAACGATTTATTTATATTTAAATGGATTTTAATTATAAATTGGGTATCGATTCAACACTGGATTTGAACTATCAAGTTATAAATTCAGATATTTTGTAGCTGTATGGTATTCTATTGTGAATATATACGATAATATTTATTTTGTAAATATTCAATTAAATTATTTTTAAATATATTTATATTTAAATTTGTTTATTTAGAGCTTTAAAAATAGCCATTTTTGTAAACAAACACTGTTTTCGACGAAACTAATTTTGTTGGATCCATAATATTAAATTATTGTTCGATTTCAAGTTTCGTGATTTTTGGAGCCAGTATGTGGCCGTACCGATTTTCAATGTGAAAAAGAGTCGATATTTTGACGGTTAAAAATACGCTGTGTGAGCAAACGGAGGCGGAATACAACGAAACAAGTTTCGTTGGGTCTGTAATGGCGAACTCTAGTTGTATGTCCATTTTCATGATTTTGGATATCATGTCTGACCATAGCAATTTTTAATCAACAAATACAAATAGAAATCGAATATAAATTAATAAAATAAATTATTATGAAGCTTCTAAAACAAGTTTCCCTCTCCTATAAATATCCGAACACCCTCTAACCTGTAACGACCCAGAAAATCTGAACCAATTTAAAATTTTTAAATTGGCTAAAATAATGGATTTTAAATATTTAAAATAAATATTTTAGATAATGGCAATGAAAACTGAGTTTGAATCGACGTTTGAAAACGAATATAATTAATTATAATTATATATAGAATTGAAAATGGCGCGGTAGTTCGATAAATTCGATTTCAAACTTAAATTGAATATACCGGGTGCAAAACAATCCGGATCTTAGTGAAACCAATAATAATGGAATCTAATTGATAATATCTTTCTAACGAATCCGACCAATCGAAATTTGATAGCGGGAATCAAAAGATATGTCCAGTTGAAAATTCTGAATAGTCGCTATGGAATTCAGGCCCTTAAAAATGGACATTTTGCAGATGACCTCGGATTTCGACGAAACCACTTTTGTTGGGTCCGCAGTGTCAAGTTGTTGCTAGGTTTCAAATTTCATAATTTTCCGAATCAATATGTGAGCGTGGCAAAGGAAAACGCGTTTGACCGATTTCAGTTGATTTTAATCGACTGGAAATTGACTATTTTTCAAACGGTCTCAGAATTCGACGAAACTAGTTTTGTTAGGACCGTATCGTCAATACGAAGCTAGAAAATATTTTTTTTGAATTTTTCTAGTTAGTATGTGGCCCCGGTAATTTGAAATGTACGTTTAAAATTCAATATAGTGATTTAAATGAAAATTCAAAAGGAAACCGATTGTAACGATCAAATCAGCTTGCGATACATATCCCATTGTGTTCGGAACGGGGGTGAAACGCTATGGACGACAGGCGGTGGGCCTCGTTTCGAGGTCGAGTGTAAAAGTCAACCTATGTACAAAAATAATAATTAAATAATATTAAAAAAAAAAAATATTTCTCTCCCTCCCTTTATCTTCATTGGCCCCCCCCCCGTTAGTTATAATTCGTAACAGAAAGAAAAAGAAGAAAAAAAAAAAAAAACCCTAAAAACCATCGAGCCGCCCCCCCCTCGTCTTGACGCCGACGAAGGCGCGCCCCCTCCACCGATCGAACCCCGAAGCGACGAAGACGCCCCCTCCACCGATCGAACCCCGAAGCACGAAGCAGCCCCCCTGAAGCGCCGCCTTGCCGCCGAGCCGCCGACGAAGGCGAATCGCCCCCTCCCCCTTCGCAGGTACGATCTTTATTTTATTTCAATTTTATTTTTTTTTAATCAAAACAAAAAAAAAATTCGATTTTTAAACAGAAAATTAAAACTGTTTATTGTAAAAAGAATAAAACTGATTTATAAAAAAAGTATAAAAACTGAGATTTTTAAAAAAGTATAAAAACTGTGATTTATAAAAATATAAAAACTAGTTTTCTTGAAAAAAGTAAAAACTGAAATTTTTCTAAAGTAAAAACTGCATTTTTATAAAAGAATGTAAAAACAGAATGTTTTAAAAATAAAGTAAAAACTGAATTTTATAAAAAGATAAAAACTGAAACTGATTTTTTTTAAAATTTTTAAACTGATTTCTTTTAAAGAATTTTAAAACCTGATTTTTAAAAAGGAAAAAAACTGAAATTTAAAAAGAAGTAAAAATCATATTTTTATATGTTGAAGGTCGAAGTAAAAATCAGATTTTTATATATTGAATAGCGAAGTCAAAATTCGATTTTTATATATTGAATAGCATAGTAAAAATTCGATTTTTACATGTGTAGGGAATACGGGCGAAAGCGACAAAAGGCGAAGATTTTATACAAGGAAGTGTCGTGAAACTGGATAGCTATTGGTGAGATTTCTGATTTAAAATTTTATATATATATGCGTGAAAATGAAAGTGAATTGCTATATATTAATATCTATATATATATATATATATATATATATATATATATATATATACGCCCCTCGTCCACAAACCATGGACGATATTTATTGGTTGAAATTGTTGTGATAATTGGTTGATAACGAATGGTTGTTTGGGATTGTTTGTGATTGATATTGGTTGATTGTGGTTGAAAAATACCCATTGGTGGTTGTGAAATATTTGGTTGAAACCACTTAGGATTAGTTTGTGGAAATGAAATAAATATATACACATGCCGCCTGCGTGCGAACTAGATGCATGTTTCCCATTGTCAAAAACCGCGAGGTTTTAAGGTAGAGCGAGGAGCCGTACTAGGGACGGTGCCGGTGTAACTACCCTGCCGTTATGCTGCCGAAATTTTGAATAATACTTGTGTGTTTGAATTATTTTCATATGCTTAAACTATAGAAAACATTCATGTGTTGAATTGATATTCATTCGTTGTTTAAAAATTCATGTGTTGAATGGTATTCATATTTTGAAATAAATTGTTCGATAATAAAAATCACATTTTTATCTATATATAAAAACAATAGAAAACATTCATGTGTTGAATTGATATTCATTCGTTGTTTAGAAATTCATGTGTTGAATGGTATTCATATTTTGAAATAAACTGTTTGATAATAAAAATCACATTTTTATCTATATATAAAAACTATAGAAAACATTCATGTGTTGAATTGATATTCATTCGTTGTTTAGAAATTCATGTGTTGAATGGTATTCATATTTTGAAATAAACCGTTTGATAATAAAAATCACCTTTTATCGACTATATGAACTATATAGAAAAATAGTGTTTTGAAATGAATCGTTTTACAATAAAAATCACATTTTTATTGTATGCATAAATCGTTAAAATGCGAAGTGTTAAAAATAGCCACTTGTTCAAAATAAACATAGACGAGTTGAAATATTCATTAATTAGCTAATGAAATGATTTGCACCGATTTATGTAACATTAGAATGAATGGAGTTTTTTTTTTAAAACCAAATAGAAATCAAATATGAAGTTGAATAGAAAATGAAAAATGATATGAACTGTATATATATGTACATGCAATATTCATTGAACAGGTTATAGCAAAGAGGCTAGAGAAGAGGAATAAAATTTTGTGCCCGACAAATAGGTACACATTTACTGATTTGTTTGGGTGATGATTTTGAGCCTGTTGGCTAGCCGCTTGACTTTTTCTTTTTCTTTTTGAGATTAGAAGGACCGGGACGCTATTTGCGATTTCCCGATGCTCCCGGTGCAGGGGAGGTTATGGCGAAATTTTTCCAAAATTTAAGGAGTTAGAAAAATATTTGAAGTGAAAACGATATGGAAATCATTGAATGAACTATATTTATATAAATATATAAATATAAATAAAATTAAAACGAAACGAAGCCGTGCAGTTCGTGTTTTGAAACCGTGTTTTCAAACAACTAGTACGGGAAATCCGACCATTGGATTTTCCCGAAACCTCAACCGTCGGGTTCGACTTGGAATAATCTTTCCAACGGCACCAACCTTGTAAAAATCCAACGGTTGGATTGTCTGGAATGTTTAATTCAAATCTGAAGAAAAACAGCGCCAGAAACGATTATATTTATTTATATATATAAATATAATTATATTTAATCGAATAACGACGCTGCAGTTCGTATTTTGAAATCGAAACTTCAAACGATTGTACCGGGAGATCCGACCGTCGGATTTTCCCGAAACTGGAACCGTTGGATTCGTTTTGAAAAGACCTTTCTAATGATGTAAATTTTGTGAAGATCCAACGGTTAGATTTTCAGATATGTGTAAATCAAATCTGAAGAAAAACAGCGCCACGGCCACGTTATGGCCCGAAACGTCGTTTTGAATATAATAGCTATTTTAAATTAAATAAAAATAGCGATAAATAGTTATAAAATATCGTAAGCGATATGGAATGGAAACAAACTGAATTTGCTTGATTTATGTGATGTTTGATGGTTGAATGTGTTTGGTATGAAAACTATATTAAAGAACACAATTGGTGTTGTCGAATAATTTAACCATTGAAATAAATCGATTTGAAATTCTAAATATACGTGAATTATTTGAAAAGGCCGAGTTAATTCTCATTTCGAATAATCGACCGACGATTGAAATTCGAAGATGAAGACGATGGTCGAAGACCGGAGATCTTCACCTCGTTTGGATGGTAACCGAGGTCCTGATTGGGAGGCATCCCGAAATATGGATAATGAGTGGTGATCGTCCAGACGTACGTGTTGATCGAAGGGTTTGCGAGGTATTTAGTGCCTCCGGTTTCGTTCAGACCCAGAACGGACTTGTAAATGGACTGTGTGTCCGACATGGGAATTTGTTCTGTGTGATTGATAGCCATCAGTTGCACGGTGTGAATTGCCTGTGTGGCATGCTAAGATGCAGTGATCAGGGCTTCTGTTGAAAAGCAAAGTCTTGTGGTGATGATCAAAGCACCGCCTGTGTGGCGTGGCTTTGTGTATAACGTAAATTCGCGAGCCTCACACCCCGGTATGAACCTAAAACGGGAGGAAGGACCTCAGGGAGGACATGCGTTTCTTTCTAGCTAGGGTGGTGTCAGTGACCTACCAGCCCTGACATTTATATACTTTTCACCTATGTGGTTGTTGCTGTTGCGAGGCGCCTCGGTTTGATCGGACGATCCGGGTCCGATGGAGTCATTCGTTGGCTCGTCTACACCCCAAAGGGTGGGGAAACGCAGGTTCAGGAATTTTAATCCACATCGGTGGACCGGCCCTGACGATCCAAGGGCCCACCTGAGTCTGGGTCCTGAGGGGCGGGCTAGAGCGTCTCGAATTCGGTAAGGACTATCTTTTGCCTTGGTTCATGACGGAAATCCAATTTCCAAGTACGTGATCGTGCGGTTTTGATTGTATACCTATATATGGCGACATAGTGGTATGGGGCATTAATGCCGTCTATGATTGATAGTTATGATTTGAAATTGTTTTCAAAACATATAAACACTAGCAATAATATCAAATGCCTTTGTTTTATTAGTATCAAGCATATTTTGGCCGTTATAAGGTAAAAACTCTATCCTCCGGTTTGCGTTGCATTGTGTGATGGGAACTGAGTCTTATAACGGCTTCATTTTTATAAAAAGCATAGCGATGTTTAAAAAGAAAGATTTGTTTTAAAGCACTGGCAATCCAATGGAGTAAACCCGTTCCACGAAAGTGGCGTGGTCCTGTGATTAGCCAATTATATATGTGTTGAGTGGATTTCTCATACCAGTCCCATGACTGACTCGTAGTTTGTTTCACTCTCAAACTCGGGTGCCCCTTTTTCTACACGGGCAGCCTTGTATTCAGGTTTAGCTGGTTCTTTCTGGATAGCGAGAGCTGAAGATGGATTCTATCATTTATTTCTTTTTATGCTGTTCAGCTCCTATTGTACATATTTTGTTTATTTCCGCTGTAGACATTTATGTATAGCTGAACTGTATTTGTGCTAAGTAAGATCCTGTATACTGTGTAACTCTGATGATTACTTTTATCCAGTATATTTTGTTGTTCATTCTGGTGTATTTATTTAATTCTGTTCTGCTATTATCTGTTTCTGTGTTATATTCCAAAGATAACCTTGTTTCCGTGAGAACGGGAAATCGGGTCGTCTCATAACCCTAGATTTCATTTTTTATATGGTCAAACATCTTGCGCCGCAGTCAGAAATAAAACACATAGTAAAAATCCACTTTTGAAAATCAAAATAAAATCAAAGTAAAATCTATAAATCATTAGATAGGTTTATTTGATATCCTACAGTACTTCTCTTCAGTCTGGTATCAATTTTGAGGGGTGCGATGCAAGTTTGTGGTGCTCAATAAATTCCAACGTTCGCCGTTCTGTTCTAGGGTTGGAGTTCGATCGAGATACAGGGAGTTTTAGTTAAATTCGAAGTGGGTTTTGCATTTGTGAGGAAGAGTGGATGTCGCGTGAGATTTTTGGGTGGATTCCGAGCAAGAGGATGTCACACCATGTACTGTACGAAGCCTGGAACTGGTCGAGGTCGGATTTTCATGGGTGGTGCGAGCTGGATAGAGAGGGTATGAGCTGGTAAAGCAATCGATGAGGAGTCCGATAGTGCTTTTGGTTTTGGAATTTGTTAAGTAATGAAGGAGAAGGAGGTCTGGAAAGAAGCAGCCAGTCTTGCGTGTACAGGAGCTCGAATTTAGGAAGAAGGGTACTGTATAATTTGGCGGGTCGGGTATGTTTGGGTGATGGGCCGGAGAAGATAAAAAGGTCAAAGCCCAATAACTTAAGTTTTAATTTAAAAAGCATTTAAATGTTATATAAACTTGTATAATTAATATCTATTCCATACGTTATCTGAATTGCAAACGGTTAGATCCATTGGGATCATATGGATGGGGGCTGCGCAACGGAACTGATTGGGAGTGAATTGGAGCTCGTTACAATTTATAGCAAAATAAATTGTCTATCAAAATCAACCGATAGTTATCGTTATTAAACGAAAATCGCCCAATGTGAGTAAATCTCACTAACTCTGCTCAGTTTATATTTTCATAACATATTTTTATAACTGATAAATATTGGTTGATTGTTGTGTGTTGATTGGTTTGTTGAACTGCTAATTGATTGGTTGAAAATATCGATATAGTTATCTATATATATATATCGTTAAATGAACAGTGATTCTGTTGGTCAGAATATCTCATATTGAAATGAAATTGATGTGAATTATATTATGTAACATCTGTGGATGCAGGAAAACAGGTTGGAGGGATCCAACTGGATTCCTCAATATTTATAATATCGTTTTTCATATATTGTGATATATGGTGTGGTATATAATCTGTTATTGATTATGTGTGTTTGGATGATGATTGATCCTTTTGATTTGGTATTTTAATACCATAAGTTATACTGGAAAGTAAAAAGGGAATTTTTAAAGTGTATTTTGAAAATAAAATATTTATATAAAAGCAACACATTTTATATAAAAGAAAATATTTATGAAATAAATGGAATTATAAAAAGAAATATTTATTTAGAAGATAAATAGAATTATAAATAGAATATTATTTGGAAAATAAATAAAATTATAAAAGAAAATATTTGTAAAACAAATATAATAGAAACGGATTTATTTGGGAAATAAATAGGAATTGTAAAAGGAAGTATTTTATAAAATGAATAGAATTTTATAAAAGGAAATAAATCGAAATAAATATTAAATAGAAATCTGTATTAACAGATAAAATGGAGAAGATTAATTTATAAATAATGTTTTATAAATTAAGTATATTATTTATCATTAGATAAATTGAATATATAAGACTAGACTTATATAGAGAAGTCTAAATCGGTTTTGACACCTATATTTTAAATAGAATGTGAACTCAGAATTTATAAAAGGGAATTATAAATTAGATTTAAGTGTTGGAATAAAAGGGAGATTTCATATGAAAAATTCTATAAATGGAAGTATAAATAGAATTTTGAAATGAAATATTATTTTAAAATACGAAATCAAACTTAATGGATTATATAAAAGAAATATTTTTCACATTCGATGTGAATAATGAATTAAAAAGAATATTTTATAAATTAAAACATGTTTAAGGAAAATTGGGGTTTGAAATAGGAATTTAAAGGGAAATCTGAATAAGATAGGAAAGAGAGTTAATCAAATATTTGTTATTCGAATATAGAATTAATCGAATATATGTTATTCGAATATAGGATTAATCGAATATTAATTTTTCGAACTAGAGTTAATCGAATATTAGTTATTCAAATAGAGTTAATCGAATATTAGTTAATCGAATAGAGTTAGTTGAATATTAGTTATTCAAATTAGAATTATTGGAAGAGAGATAATAAAATGTAGTTTATTCGAAAAAAGTGATAATCGAATATAGTTTATTCGAAGAAGAGAGATTATCGAATATAGTTTATTCGAAAAGGGAGTTATAGAATATAGTTTATTCGGAAGGACATTATCGAATATAGTTTATTCAATAAAGAGAGATTAACGAAGATAGTTTATTCGGAAAAGAGTTATCGAATATGGTTTATTCGAAAGAGAATTATACATCGAAATTCGATTATATCGAATTCGGTAAAGTACTATCTACTTTCCGTTTTTAATCAAGATTTATTTATGTATTTATAAATTAATTGTTTATTTATTTATTTGAATTAAGAAATAAAAGTTATATTTAAGTTATTATATTTCAGAAGCATGGGATTATAACACTATTGTTATAATTAAATGATTTCTATTAAGGAAGTGGATTAGTAAATAGAATTCGGGAGTTATGTAAGGAAGTTTGTTGAAGATTTAAAATGTGAACTTGTCTATTTCGAGGTTAGAAACGTTGTTCAGTTAAGGCCTGAGAGGTAGTTATACCCCAACTTGATTGACTTCATTTTTAACTAAGGAATGCTTTAGGTTTGATTGTGAAGGTTGGTTAAGTGAATTTAGTTAATGAGTGTAATGGGTTGAGTTGGCATAGCGATGTTTTATTTAAACATCTGTTTAAAACCAATGTAGGAGTTTGGAAAATGATTTCCAAATAAGAAAAAGAAAATAAATAGTTATAACAAATTCAACCGTTTCCAAGGATCATGAGTGGTTAAACGAGTTGGAAGAGATATATGGGCAAGGATATAAAAAGGGAATCGAGGAATGAAATGATTATTGATAAATCTATTAAAAAGGGTCAGTGTTGATTGATGATTGATCGATAAGATTTCCATTTGGAAATATGACCATTGTTTGTACGCATGTTTTCCTTTGATAGTTAAATCACCGACTATCAAAGTTTTTGACCATTTCCATTGTCAATACGGAGAGATTGGGATCAGACTTATTATCTGAAAACCACTCCGTATTGGCATTAACATTGTGAATCAAATATGATGAAGGTCATTGAAGATGGAGTTATGCAAGGGCTGTCCTGTTAACAGAATAGTGCTTTCGGTTTGTCCTGACCCAAGACAACGTGTATGGACGAATGTCTAACAGAGTATATCTAATGGATCACGTAAGTTGATCGCTTCAAACGTATCCACGTTTGGTGGCGGATGAATTCGTTTCTCTTAGCTTTATACCCTTGGTATTTTTGTGGAAATCAAATTTTGATTTGGTGGGTATGACGATGTGGAATTCAAAGTAATTGGAGGTGTAATATGTCAAAAGATACGTCATGTCCTCAAGCCTCATCAACCGGAAAATAACAAAAATCGAGCAGGCAGCATGGCTATGTGGGTCGCCCCCATTAGGGTGTATTATCACCATCTAGAGAATATTCATATTTGTTACTTCTTTTCGCTTCTGTATCTCCCGGGGACAGTTATGTTGCTAACAACTGTAGGTGACAAAATATTCGATACGCTCAAGAGAAATGAGTGGTCGGGTTGCAAGATGTTCTTGTCGAACCCCATGTATTCCTCTCTAGAGATGCATTATTGGTAGGTGGTTCCATACCTTGTCATAGTCGGAATCCAATCTCCAATAAGCGCCTGCGGGTTTTGATTGTATACTATATATATGTGGAGCGTGAGATGCAAGCGTTCTGTTAGATTGTTAATTATTTGTGATTAGACATTATTATAATATCAGAAAAGTATTGATTTTGAAAAATGTTTTGGGTTATCGTAAGGTAAAAACCATCCGTATTTATGTGTGGATCATCTTACGATTATCTTTCCTTTTGAAAATGATTTTGAAACGTTAAACAAATGTTTGTAGTTTGCTCACACCAGTCCCATGACTGACCCAGAGTGTATTTTGTTTTGTTTTCCCTAAACTCTTGGGTGCCCAAATTTGTACGGGAAGTCAAGTAGTTTAGGTATTTTCAAATACACACGGGTAGTCAAGTAGTCCAGGTATTTTCAGATACATTAGATGGAGCTTGGAGCAGGAGGCTTCAGCAGCATTTTATAGCTATTGTTTATTTCCGCTATGATGTAGGTGTTGTACTCTAATATACAAATACAGATTTATGTTTCAAAGTTATTTTTGATACTATATTTTATTCGTTCCGCTATGAGATTCGTGTTACTCTGATGTTGTTGTGTTCTTCTTCTTCTATTCTAATTTTCTATCTTACCTATTCTCGCCCTTTAACTTCTTTCTATTAACTATCTGGTATTTCCGATGTTTGAATAGTTGACATTGGTATTTGTGTCAATTTTCGGAGTCGAAAATCCCCAGGTCGTTACAGTGGTATCAGAGATGAAGGTTAAGTAATTACTTGGTTTTGTGGCGTGACTCAGTAGAGATGGGGTTAACAATACCCTAGATTGAGTTGAGCGTATATATACGAGTGAACGTATTTGTTATTTGATATAAAATAATTTTATGTTGTGGATATTTATTGGTTGAGTAGTTTGTGAATTCTGGTCGACCAGTTTGATCCACTATATCGATAGGGGTTACTAAACACTTGAATACGATAAACCGACACAATATGTTTTGAAAGAGGGTAAATGAAATAATTTTACCCAAAATTATATTTTTATATAAAAGAAAGTATAAATATTTGAAATATTATAGTATATTGGATATGTTGGTTGTTATTATAATCAAATAAGGTTATAATTGAAATGGTTATATATAAGCAATCAGAATTCATATAAGTGTAATATATGAAATTGAAATGAATTAAATCAGAATTTAAAATCAAAATTGGAATTAGAAACTCAGGAGATGTAAAAAGTGTTTGTAAATGGATTTGGATTAAATATATGAGAATTCTAAAATCTTGGGAGATTTTAAATTGTTTTACAAGCATTGTGAATGATGTTTTGAAATAATTTCAAAATAGAATTGTTTAATAATGGTTTTAAAAAGTGATATAGTGTTGAACTCACTTCAGTAGCTGGGAAATAACTCTGATGATGCTGTCCACATCATCAGTGTTCATTTTCGAGTTTGTAAGTGATGGATTACTACCAAAGAGATTGTGTTTGAATTGATTTGAGAAAAACAAGATGTTTGATTCCGAAAAAGGGATATTTGATTTTTGGAAAGGTAAGATGTTTAAAAACTCCCAGAAACAGATTGTTTGAATTAAAACAAATTAAAAGGTGATTTGTGGAAAACAAATTGAAAATGAGTTAAAGCTAGTTAAATGGAAACTGAATTGTAATAGAAAATATCAAATGAATTGGATTGTGAGATAGGAATCTGAAATGATTTCTGATTTATGAGTTAGAATTTGAAATAGAATTTGGCTTGGATACGTGAATGATTTGGTTTTGAGGATAAAATTGCAAATTGATTGTGAATGCATTTGTACATGCTGACATGATAGCAGACTGAAAGTTGTAGAGTGTAATGCCCGACAAAAAGGTACAAGTATATTTATATACGAGTTTGGTGATTTATGAGCCGAAATGGCAAGCCGCCTTGCTGTTTGATTTTATTTTGGGATGGAGAAGTCCTAGAGAGACGAGTTGTAGTTGTACCGATTGAGCCATACAAAGGAGGTATAGACGAAATCTTTCGAAAATTTCGGGTGTTAGAAAATTTTCAGGAATTTTGAAGATTTTTTTAATAAGAATTAATTTATATTTTAATTGAAATTAATTAGTTCAGTTGAAACTAAAAAAAAAAGTAAACAAATAATTTTTACCTAGTTAATGGGGTTTGTTTTCTGCCTTAGCAATTTCGAGGATGAAATTATTTTAAGAGGGAAAAATGTAATGTCCCGTATTTTTACGGTATATTAATTAATTTATTTAATTATTTAAATAGAGATTTAGAGACTTAAATGGCTAATTAATTAAATAATATTGAATATTTAATTAAAATTAATAATAGAATAATATATTTAATTCTGAAATAATAAAAAATAGTAGAACTGGCAATACGGTGTGAATTGAGTCATTAAACTGATTTAATTCAGTTTAGAATTTGAATTGTATTAACGAATATATTATATAAACGACAGTTGAATGTGTAATTTATATTTTAATTATAATCAAGCTTGAAATGGCGCGACAGTTCGTAATTTGGCGATTCGAACTTTAAACGAATATACAGAATCCGTTTTAAGCCGGGTTTCTGTGAAACAAGAAATATTCGGAGCTGGTGAAGTATATTTTTCTAATGGAAGAGAAAAAAATGGGATTTCGTTATGTAGATTTTGAGATATGTCTAAATCAAATTTTAGAAAGTCGCTATGGAATTCCTTTATAATTTTATAATGATTTATTTATATTTAAAAGGATTTTAATTATAAATTGGGTATCGATTTAACACTGGATTTGAACTATGGAGTTATCAATTCAAATAGGAATATTCTGTAGCTGTATGGTATTCTATTGTGAATATATACGATAATATTTATTTGTAAATACTTAATTAAACTATTTTTAAATATATTTATATTTAAATTAGTTTATTTAGAGCTTTAAAAATAGCAATTTTTGCAAACGAACTCCGTTTTCAATGAAACTAATTTTGTTGGATCCATAATATTAAATTATTGTTAGATTTCAAGTTTCATGATTTTTGGAGTCAGTATGTGGCCATATCAATTTTTAATTTTGAAAACAGTCGATATTTTGATAGTTAAAAATATGCTGTGTGAGCAAACGGAGTCAGAATTCGACGAAGCCAGTTTTGTTGGGTCCGTAATGTCGAACTCTAGTTGTATGTCCATTTTCATGACTTTTGGATATCATGTGTGATCATAGCAATTTTTAATCAACAAATACAAATAGAAATCGAATATAAATTAATAAAATAAATTATTATGAAGCTTCTAAAACAAGTTTCCCTCTCCTATAAATATCCGAACACCCTCTAACCCTGGATTTCATTTTTTCTGTGGTCAATCATCTTGCGCCGCAGTAAGAAATAAAATACACATTATAAATCCTCTTTTGAAAATCAAAATAAAATCAAAGTAAAATTTATAAATCATTAGACAGGTTTATTTGAGATCCTATAGTATTTCTCTTCAGTCTGGTATCAATTTTGAGAGGTGCGATGCAAGTTTGCGGTGCTCAATAAATTCCAACGTTCGTCGTTTTGTTCTAGGGATGGAGTTTGATCGAGATACAGGGAGTTTTGGTTAAATTCGAAGTGGGTTTTGCATTTGTGACGAAGACTGGAGGTTGCATGTGAATTTTGGGTAGATTCCGAGCAAGATGTCGCACCATGTAGTGTACGAAGCCTGGAACTGGTCGAGGTCGGATTTTCATGGGTGGTGCGAGCTAGATCGAGAGGGTATGAGCAGGTAGAGCAATCGATGAGGAGTTCGATGGTTTTTTTAGTTTTGGAATTTTTTGAGTAATGAAGGAGAAGGAGGTCTGGAAAGAAGCGGCCATTCTTACGTGTATAGGAGCTCGAATTTAGGAAGAAGGGTACTGTGTAATTTGGCGGGTCGGGTATGTTTGGGTGATGGGCCGGAGAAGATAAAAAGGTCAAAGCACAATAACTTAAGTTTTAATTTAAAACCAATTTAAATGTTATATAAACTTGTATAATTAATATTTATTCCATACGTTAGCTAACGGTTAGATTCGTTGGGATCATATGGACGGGGGCTACGCAACGGAACTGATTGGGAGTGGATTGGAGCTCGATACAATTTATAGCGAAATAAATTGTCTATCAGAATCAACCGACAATTATCGTTATTTAACGATAATCGTCCAGTGTGAGTAAATCTCACTAACTCTGCTCAGTTTATATTTTCATAACGTATTCTTAGAGCTCATAAATATTGGTTGATAGTTGTGTGTTGATTGGTTGGTTAAACTGCTAATTGATTGGTTGAGAATATCGATATAGTTATATATATATCGTTAATTAAATATTGATTCTACTAATCAGAATATCTCATGTTGAAATGAAATTGATGTGAATTATATTATGTAACATCCGTGGATGCAGGAAAACAGGTTGGAGGGATCCAACTGGATTCCTCAATATTTATAATACCATTTTTCATATATTGTGATATATGGTGTGGTATATAATCTGTTATTGATTATGTGTGTTTGGGTGATGATTGATCCTTTTGATTTGGTATTTTAATACCATAAGTTATACTGGAAAGTAAAAAAGGAATTTCCAAAGTGTATTTTGAAAATAAAATATTTATATAAATGCAATAGATTTTATATAAAAGAAAATATTTATGAAATAAATGGAATAATAAAATGAAAAATTTATTTTGAAAATAAATAGAATTATAAAAAGAATATTATTTGGAAAATAAATAGAATTATAAAAGAAAATATATGTAAAGCAAATACAATAGAAAATGATTTATTTGGGAAATAAATAGGAATTGTAAAAGGATGTGTTTTATAAAATGAATAGAATTTTATAAAAGGAAATAAATGGAAATAAATATTAAATAGAAATCTGTTTTAACAGATAAAATGGAGAAGATTAATTTATAAATAATGTTTTATAAATTAAGTATATTATTTATCATTAGATAAATTGAATATATAAGACTGAGCTTATATAGAGAAGTAGAAATTGGTTTTGACACCTATATTTTTTAAATAGAATGTGAACTCAGCATTTATAAAGGGAATTATAAATGAGATTTAAGTGTTGGAATAAAAAGGAGATTTTGTATGAAAAAATCTATAAATAGAAGTATAAATAGAATTTGGAAATGGAATATTATTTTAAAATACGAAATCAAACTTAATGGATTATATAAAAGAAATATTATTGACATTCAATGTGAATAATGGATTAAAAAGAATATTTTATAAATTAAAACATGTTTAAGGAAAATTGGGTTTTGAAATAGGAATTTAAATGGAAATCTGAATAAGATAGGAAAGAGAGTTAATCGAATATTTGTTATTCGAATATAGAATTAATCGAATATTTGTTATTCGAATATAGGATTAATCGAATATTAATTATTCGAATTAGAGTTAACCGAATATTAGTTATTCGAATAGAGTTAGTTGAATATTAGTTATTCGAATTAGAATTATTGGAAGGGAGATAATCAAATGTAGTTTATTCGAAAAAAGTGATAATCGAATATAGTTTATTCGAAGAAGAGAGATTATCGAATATAGTTTATTCGAAGAGGGAATTATAGAATATAGTTTATTCGAAAGGACAATATCGAATATAACTTATTCAATAAAGAGAGATTATCGAATATATTTTATTCGGAAAAGAGTTATCAAATATAATTTATTCGAAAGAGAATTATACATCGAAATTCGGTTATATCGAATTCGGCAAAGTACTATCTACTTTCCGTTTTTAATCAAGATTTATTTATTTATTTATAAATTAATTGTTTATTTATTTATTCAAATTAAGAAATAAAAGTTATATTTAAGTTATTATATTTCAGAAGCATGGGATTATAACACTATTGTTATAATCAAATGATTTCTGTAAAGGAAGTGGATTCGTAAATAGAATCCGGGAGTTATGTAAGGAAGTTTGTTGAAGATTTAAAATGTGAACTTTGTTTATTTCGAGGTTAGAAACATTGTTCAGTTAAGGTCTGAGAGATAGTTATACCCCAACTTGATTGACTTCATTTTTAACTAAGGAATGGTTAAGGTTTGATTGTGAAGGTTGGTTAAGTGGATTTAGTTAATAAGTGTAATGGGTTGAGTTGGCATTGCAATGTTTTATTTAAACATCTGTTTAAAACCAATGAAGAATTTTGGGAAATGATTTCCAAATAAGAAAAAGAAAATAAATAGTTATAATAAATTCAAACGTTTTCCAAGGATCGTGAGTGGTTAAACGAGTTGGAAGAGATATATTGTCAAGGATATATAAAGGGAATCGAGGAATGAAATGATTATTGATAAATCTATTAAAAAGGGCCAGTGTTGATTGATGATTGATCGGTAAGATTTCCATTTGGAAATACAACCATTGTTTGTGCACATGTTTTCCATTGATAGTTAAATCACCGACTATCAAAGTTTTTGACCATTTCCGTTGCCAATACGGAGAGACTGGGATCAAACTTATTATCTAAAAACCACTCCGTATGGGCATTAGCGTTACGAATAAAATATGATGAAGATAATTGAAGATGGAGTTATGCAAGGGCTGTCCTGTTTAAAGAATAGTGCCTTCAGTTTGTCAGGACCCAGGACAACGTGTATGGACGAATGTCTGACAGAGTATATCTAATGGATCACGTAAGTTGATCGCTTCAAACGTATCCACGTTTGGTAGCTGAGGAATTCATTTCTCTTAGCTCTATACCCGTGGTATTTTTGTGGAAATCAATTTGTGATTTGGCGGGTATGATGATGTGGCATTCAAAGTAACTGGAGGTGTGATCAGTCAGAAGATACGTCATGTCCTCAAGCCTCATCAACCGGAAAATGACAAAAATGCGGCAGGCAGCATGGATATGTGGGTCGCCCCCATTAGGGTGTATTGTCACCATCTAGAGAATATTCATATTTGTTACTTCTTTTCGCTTCTGTATCTCCCGGGGATGGTTATGCTGCTAGCAACCGTAGCTAACAATATATTCGATACACTCAAGAGAAATGAGTGGTCGGGTTGCAAAATGTGCTTGTTGAACCCCGTGTATTCCTCTCTAGAGATGAACTATCGGCAGGTGGTTCCATACCTTGTCATAGTCGGAATCCAATCTCCAATAAGCGCATGCGGGTTTTGATTGTATACTATATATATGTGGAGCGTGAGATGCAAGCGTTCTGCTAGATTGTTAATTATTTGTGATTAGACATTATTATAATATCAGAAAAGTATTGATTTCGAAAAATGTTTTGGGTTATCGTAAGGTAAAAACCATCCGTATTTATGTGTGGATCGGTCTTACGATTATCTTTTCTTTTGAAAAGGATTTTGAAAAGTTAAACAAATGTTTGGAGTTTACTCACACCAGTCCCATGACTGACCCAGAGTTTATTTTGTTTTGTTTTCTCTAAACTCTTGGGTGCCCAAATTGTATGGACAGTCAAGTAGTTCAGGTATTTTCAGATACAATAGATGGAGCTTGGAGCATGAGGCTTCAGCAGCATTTTATAGCTATTGTTTATTTCCGCTATGATGTAAGTGTTGTACTCTAATATACAAATACAGATTTTTGTTTCAAAGTTATTTTGGATACTATATTTTATTCGTTTCCCTGTGAGATTCGTGTTACTCTGATGTTGTTGTGTTCTTCTTCTTCTTCTTCTATTCTAATTTTCTATCTTACCTATTCTCGCCCTCTAACTTCTTTCTATTAACTATCCGGTATTTCCAATGTTTGAATAGTCGACATTGGTATTTGTGTCGATTTTCGAAGTCGAAAATCCCTGGGTCGTTACATATACCTTTTATTTATGTGCTATTTTTCACTATGATACAAAACTTGATCTTATAACTGCATTGGTTTTATCCCACTTGGTTATCTAGGAAGCCACTTTAGCGATTTAACCATTCACTTTATTTAATTTTTCTTATTTTGAAAATGGGGGAGATTGTTAAATATTTTCAAAATGTTTTGGGTACGGGGTTGTTTTTGAAGAGCAAAGAAAGGGTAGAAGAAATGAATAGTTTTATATTGTAGTAGATTTGGAGACCTTACTTGTATAATTATGGGTTTCCCTTGGTGGGATGGGGGTCTTGGGGCTCCCAAATGTTTGCATTATTGGGAGGCGGATGTCAAAAATCACCAAATTGAACCAGATTGAGCCAGGTTTGGGTACGGGTTTCGGGTCCGGATCCAATAACATATTTTTTGGATCAAATTTATGAACATTAGCAGACCAAATTTCAGCTCGTTTCGGGCCAAAAATTAATTTGCATAAGACGGAAATATTTATAATGGTTTACTGTCATTGAAAATGATGGCATGCGTTGTTTAAATGTAAAAGGATATGACTTTGTAACAGTCGCTAACCATTCCAAATGGTCACGACACTTGGTGTAATGACACTGCTGCGGTACTCCAGAAACTATTGCAGATTAATTCAAATTTTTTGTTTCTTCTTCCTCGCAGAAAAGTGCAGTTTGTCACGCTAGAATGTTTCCATTGCACTATTTTTGTAATGCTTTCCAGGTGTTGCAAATTCAAGGCATTGCAAACTTGTTCACTTCTTCCTTTTCATTTTACTCTCTGCTTGCACCATTAGAAATCAAGTTATAAAGTTTTCTTGATCTGATCAAAGTCGTATAAATTTTGAATTTGATTATGCTATTCCAAGGCTTTATTTAATGCTAAAAGTCGATGTTTCTATAACATGTTTGTACCTGATGGACTGAACTATTATCTGAAAGAATCTATTACATGGATACTTGAAGTTTGAAGTATGGCATTATCTTTCTTTGACTCGTCTTCAACCGTAAAATTTCCAACATTATTAAAATAGGAATATATGTGAAAATGTAACATATATACTTTTTTGTGAATTAATCCTTTATTAGTCTAAGCATGAACGCTTCTCTCCCAAATTGAATAGCTAATAATTCATAGGTCATCGGTGGTAGTTGCAAATTCAATTACTATATTGATAGATATTGTTAGCTAATGTTGTTTAATATATTCTTGATCATGCAAAAAGAATTGATAATGGAATAAATTAAAGAATAGATCAACTAATAAGAGACATTTGGATGTTAAATTGCTCCCAATCCATGATTTTATTCCTTAAAAAACATAGAAAGAAAGGATGAAATATTATGAAAGCTTCAGCTCAGTTGTTGTTATATGAAATTCATAAAGTAGATGATGTTACTCCTATTATTTCAAAAATTACAGTGTTAAAAAATGATTTCTTCAGCTCAGTTTTACATTGTGTATTATTCTTAAGCATAAATTTTTGATGTACTGTCCTTAAATTTGAAAAGTTCTGATTTTTGTCCTTCACATTAAAATTCCTTTTTTTACAAATTAATAACTTACAACAAGATATACTTATCAGACGCCTTCCCATTAAATTAAATACCTTTATATTCTTCAAAATAGACTTTCTTCTTCCGACATTAACGTTGTCTAATGAATTTTATAATTTGTTAGTTAAACATAGTAATTTTTGGTACTTACTTTAATTAAACGACACTATTAGGTCTTTTAGGAAAATACTTGCTTCTTCCAAATGTTTTATATAATTTTCTTAATATCATGATTTTTAGGCCTTGAAACATAAATTTAAATTAATTACTATTTTTGATTTTCTCTGCTAAAATTTCAGCAGGAAAAAGAATTCAACTATTTGGCACAAAAAATGCATAAGCATCACAATCTTGATCTAATTAAAGGACCGACAAATTTTAAAGGGGATTTTATTGTGAAGGATAAATTTCATAACTTTTTTATGTTCAAGGACAACCCATCAAAAATTTATTCACAAGGATAATACACTGTAAAACTGATACCATACACACCGTAAAACTGATATTTAAATTCTGACATCATACACATTGTAAAAGGGACACTAAAAAACTGAAAGTCAAATTCTGATATCACGCACAATATAAAACTAATACCTAAAATATGATGCTTTGTCCTTTGGAATAAAATTTCAGCAGATCGGCCTTACGACTGAAAAAGCCCCGTAATTTCGTCCTTGACACTATTTTCTTGAAATTTAAAATTTTAGTTCTATGGATTTGTTTGTCTGGGTATAAATATGTGTATTTCAAAGCCCACACTATAACACATTATGTTTTGGCTGTAACGTTTTTTTTCTCCATTTTTTTTTAATACAAAGCAACATCGTTTTTATTCAACCTATGTACGTTTTATAGATAAAGTTAATAATAATATAGATATAGATGGGCACAAATACATGCCCAAATTATATTTGTTTCTATAATCTGAAATTGATATTCATTAGATCTAAATTATGGATTTAAGTTCCAATCTGTGTAACCATACAGAGTTAATTTTTTTTTGTTGAATTAGGATTTGGGAACTTCTTTTAAGAGTGGAAAAAATGAAGAACAAGTAAGGAATTTGATTTTATTGAAAGATATGTATAACATTGTAATTATTATTATGTAGGCAAAATATTTGATATATAATGATTAAAAAAGCGCTTGAGATGTGCATATATTTTCTAATATTTGAATAAAATTTACCACTTACAATATCATGAATGTACTCCACAACTAATGTAAGAGTATGGTATATAATTGTGCATGTTATTACTATTGTTGATAAAAAATACATAACATCTTTATCAATTTTCAAACCTACTTTGTCGGTTTCTCTTAATTTTGCTAGCCCTTCAAAAACTTACGTCCTTCTGAAGCCAGGCAATACCCTTTTTTTCTTCGGCCATGTCTTTCGCATACATTTCTGAATTCTGCTAATCCTTTCCTCCCTCTCTTTCGCAAATTACCTTTTCTTCTCTGCATATGTTTCTTCGATTCTACCAGATTCTCACGCACCTCCTATATTTCAGCAAACACGTCTGATCTTATCCAACCCTCAAATCGACTCCTCTTCAAACAAGTCCAATCCAGCTGAACATTTTGTCAAATAAGAAACGCTTTCAGCCTCCTCCTCCGAGGATGCTGCTGCGTCTTTCTCCGGTCACGCTGCCGCGTCATATATCGATATAGGTAAACTTTGAATCTGAGCCGAAATAATTAAGTTAGGATTTCAACTTGGTTTCATTCGATCTTTACAGAAATTGAAAGGGAACGCCTGGAATCTGTTAGGACAATAATTTATGCTTATATTTGATAGGTTAACAATTATTGTATTCTTTTTGCTGGGGTTTTCTGATTGCAAAGAAATGGATTATTTATGTGTTTTTGCTGGTGGCTACTGATTGAATGCCGAGTTAGAGGTATTAGATTTTTGATAACTGCATGTTTGTAAGGAATTAAATGGAAAATGGCATGTCTGAATGTAATAATTATATTTGTTCTATTAAGGGCATAAAGTTTCTTTTATGGTCATAGTTTTAACCATAGTCAGATTGTGCGTAAAATGAAGAAAATTCTATTTAGATGGGCTTATTATATGACATGTAGTAAGGTTTTACTACATATGCAATATGTCAGTGTGTTTTTTAAGGCTTGGAAGGAAAGATGAAGGTAATTCAAAGATCAGTCTTTCATGCCTGAGGTGTGTATTTTGAACATTATCAGTTTTGATGTGCCACATCAAGTGATAATGATACATGATGATCGAGAAGGCAGTATCTGAACTGTATTATATACTTTGTGTGCTAGTGGTTGCACATCGAAGCATGGAGAAATGTCTAAATAGTCATAGTTGTTTATAAATTTTCTCTATAAGTACCTATTTGTTAATTACATCTTCCTTTCTTTTGTATACATATTATATCATGTATTCCACAGTTATACACTAATGTTGTTGTAACAACCCATATTTTTGGAACCAATTTGAAATTTATTTTTTAATTGATTTTCCTGGAAATTAAATACTTCAAACAATTTATTTTACGAATAAACGATTTGAAATTTGTTTAACACGAAGTTAGAATTTAAAATTTTATAATTTATATAAAACGAGCTCGAAATAGTGCGGTAGTTCGAGAATTTAGATTTAAACTTTGAATGAATATTTTTTTTTGGGCGTAGCCGACCGATTTTTATAGTGTTCCGTAATACTTTTTATTTATTTCAAAATAAATATATAGGATTCAATATAAATCGGAATTTTATGAAACCAGAAACGTTTGGATCGAATTAATCATATCTTTCGAACGAATGTAAGAAATTTAGATTTCACTTCATAAATTGTAAGTTATGTTCAAATTAAAATTTAGAATAGTCGCTATGGATTTTATCAATAATTTTAATATTATTAAGCCCTTATCGTAAACGACCTCCTTTTTCGATGAAACCAATTTTGTTGGATCTGGAATATCAAACTATTGTTAGGTTTAAAATTTTATAATTTTTGGAATTAATATGTGAGCATGGTAAATTTAAAGGCATGTTCAATTTCAGTCGTAAACTTAATAAGCTAGAAAAAGGCCATTTTTCAAGTGACCTCCAAATTCGACAAAATTAATTTTGTTAGCACCGTATCGTCAAAACATAGTGAAGTGCGTAATTTTTGGAGCCAGTATGTGGCCCCGGTAAATTAAAAAGTATGTTGAAATCAATATTAAATGTTATATTAATTTATATTTTAATTTTGATAAAAACTAATCGAAACAATCAAATTAGCTTACGAAACATGTCCCATTGTGTTCGTAATGGGGGTATTTAGTTAGAGGCGACAGTCATTGGGTTTGATTTGGAGTTCGAAGATTAAACGAGCTATTTACGAATTAAATAATATTATATATATATATATATTCATTTCTAAACCCTAACCTCCTATTAGATTTTCCCGCAGTCGACAGTTTATAATCAATGGTTACCATCTTCAATAATTCGATCTTGCTTTGCTCCCAATCCGATCAACGAATTTCGAAACTTCCAAAAGCAAAATCGATCAGCTCGATGACCCCTACGATCTCAACGATGGAGATTTATTCTGTGACTTGTGGTGCTCGACTTTGGTGCCCAAACAGGCCAACGTCGACCTCGATTTGCGGAGTAGGGGGAGGCACGAGTGGCGTGACATTCGAGGCGGAGGTGGGAGGTTCGATGGCGGTCGACGTGGCGACGGTTGATGAGGGTCCGACGATCTCCGGCGGCAGCGGGCTGAAGCCCTAGGTGCGGAGCAACAGGTTTGAGCGTGGCCAGAGGATTTAAACGGTGAAGAGGGAGAGTTATCAGTGATTAATTATTAATTAATTATTTTAATTATGTAATTAAAGTTTGTAAGCTTATAATTTTTTCATACGTCGTCAAAATTTGCAAACTCAGTCACATTGGAATCGTGACAACGAACACTACAACATGGAACTGACCAGAATGGAAACGGAGCAAGTTAGAAATTAGGGCAGAATTTAAACCCAAACAGTAATAAAATCGTCCATTAAAGACTGACGGAGTGGAAATCAAAGTGTGTGATCCTTCTCAATCAATTATTTTATCATGTTACTGTATTTATACTTAAAAATATATATATTGACTGCATGTTGATTTTTATTAGTTTAAATATTATAAAAAGTTGTACAATATATGATAGCTCACCTCACTGTTGATTGCATACCATGGATGTGTTGTTGATTAATTTTATTATGTTTTAACTACGATTCTGTTATGTTAAACATATTAAAAATAACTATAATATTATTATGATAGTTAAAATTAGCTATAAATATTCATTTATATATATTGAACGGTGAAAATTGGTTAGCTAGAAAAATAAATTCGAATCAAATTAGAATTGGTTAAATTTATTAACCAGTGATTTATTTAAATAAATTGTTGTTGGTTGAAAACCCCACATGGGTCTTGGGATGATATTGATTTACCCATCCCCCTTGTATATAGCTCGTATGTCAATCAATTGGTTAATAGACGAAATAAGCGTTAGTAAATTATCTGAAGCTTATATAAAAATAAAATGCATATTGGATGTCATTTTGGACGTTGATAGTTGTTTGTGAATATCGTTGGATTATAAGATGGATGTAATCCATATAAATTTATGTATATGGATACTGGTTGAGATATTATTCCAATCTGGAATAAACATGAATATTTCTATAATGTAATGTTTAGTGAAAATTGAAAGTTTGATTTTGATGTATGATTTTGGAGGACACAAAAATATAAAATATGAAGCTGGGTTAATTATATAAACGCTATCTTAACTAGAATGGATTTTATATCAGATTTACTCATTTTTTAAATGAAAACTGAGAAGACTGATTTTCAAAAACTAACATTACATTTTGAAAATATTACCATTTTGAGATCATAATAAAATAAGAGGTTTAATTTTATTTTAAATTAGAAATGGTAGTGAAATTGTCTTAAAATGAGTATATAACGTTTTATAAAATATGTTTTTAAATGGAAATGGACGAAATATATTATATATATTTAAATAGCTTGAATAGAACGCATCACGCAGTGACCGTTCATGAATTTCAACCACTGACTTTGAATGGACGTAGCGGGAGATCCGACCGTCGGATTGTCCTAAAATCGGAACCTTTGGGTTCGTATCGAAAATAGCTTTCCAATGAATATAAGAAGTTTAAGTTTGAATAGCTGGATTACAAAATATGTCCAAATCAATTTCAGGAAAAAGGTCGTTATTATGGATGCAATTCGGTGACCGATATTGAAAACCGACTGTAAGGGCCTTAATAAAATTATTAAAAATAAATAAATTACGATAAATCAAAATAAATGGTTTGGGAAGATTTTGGATGAAATATTCCACCTTTGGAAAGATAAAAGATATTTTTATCCAAATGAACTAGTTGAGAACTAGAATAATGATTGAATCATTTTTGTAAAATAAAAAAATTTAAATTTGAGAATGGTTTTGATATAACCAAAACTTTCCAATAAATAATTTTGAATGGACTGGAAATTGAAATTATCTTCGGACGTTTCGACATTGGATTCCGTGATTATACGGATATTGTTATGTGAATTTGGAATATATTGATATTGTTATTCCAAAACGATATCTGTTGGTTTTAGAATTAGGCATTGAATGCAAGTCGACATGATTTCCATTTAAGACCTTATGTTTAATATCAAATGGGATTTATGGGTTTTTCGTGAACGATATCTTAAATAATACCGTTCTTAAACCCAGATGAGATTTAGTGAAGTTTTCCATTTTATGTAATTAAATTGGAATGAAATTGAAGAGGATTTTGGGTTTATCATAAACGGTATTTTTAAACAACATTTGTTCTTTAACCCAAGTAAAAGCACGATTAATTTTTTCGAAGATTGAATAATCATTAAGTAATAATTTTAGGGATTAAAACTGAACCATAGTTTTATTAAATCTTTAATTAGATTGAAAGGTGAATGGGATAATTAAATTTATCAAACCCAAGAAGTGGTCGAGAATGAAGTACCACCAGTTTTACTCCATGCGCTAGTTAAATCTTTGATTAGATTTGAACGATAAATGGTAATTAAATTTACCGATAACACAACGGGTGTTAGATATGGAGAGTTTTTCTCCATGGGATGAATAGGTTAGGGTTGGAAAAATAAATTTAATGATTACTTCGGCATGGCTTGATAATCGCGACTAGCTTTATAAACCTTAAATTGGTTTAAGTTGTTAAAAGATATTATAAAACTTTTGAAATGATATCCAAAGGAAGATTAAACTATAAGTTTAAAAGAATTTATCTTTGATAAAATTAATGGGAACCTTCCCCAAAGGATGTGAATATTTGTAATAAAATAATATTCTGGATTGGAATGAGATGTGTATATGTTATATTTATTCATCATATGATTATAAAGACACGCGAGTTATTCGGGAAAACCCGAGTTTAACCCATTCTAAATAACCGTTATGACGATTAAAAGTCGACGACGAAGATGGTGATTGAAGATCGACGATCATCACATCGAATGGATTACTACTGATGCCTTGGATATGGGTAGCTCCCAAGAAGGGGCTACAGTGGTAACGATCCGTACTTACTTGTTGATTGTCCGAATAGGCGAAGACCACTCTCCTGTGTTGGACATATAGGATGAGGAAAAAGGTGCCTTCAGTTTCGTTCAAACCCAGAATGGATTTAAAAATGGATTGTGTGTCTAACATTGGATTTCGTTACATACAAATTAATTTTTATTAAATATATATTTGTTTGGTGGCAGATAATTTATTCTTTTGCTTAACACCCTTCTTTGAGACATATGAGCTTAGAGGTTATTATAAGTAAACATCAGTTGTATGGCATGGAGTGTCGTTATGGCATGCTAAGATGCAATGATCAAGTATTTTTATTGAAAAGCAGTTCCTTATGAATGATGATCAAAGCATGGCTTTAATTAGCATAGCTTTGTGTTGTAGAATTAATTCGCGAGCCTTACACCCCGTTATGAGCCAAAAACGGGATAAGGGGCCCAGGAAGTACATGCGTTTCTTTTTAGCTAGAAGTGGTTTCATGGTATGGAGCCCAGACATTATTTTGCTTATGTGGATGATGGAATGCGAGGTGCCTCAGATATGGTTGACGTACTGACCTTGTGGAGGTCTGTTAGGACGGGGAAACGAATGTTCAGGAATAACCAATCCACTAACGATAGGTGTGGACCAGCCCTGGAGAATCCAAGGGTTTCCCATAGGTGTGATCCTTGGTCATCTTGCTAGAGGTGATCCGAGTCGGCTAGGAGACCATCCCTTGCCTTAAATCATGAGAGAAACCCAAATTTCCAATACGAGACTCTCAGTTTTAGTTGTAAACCTATGTATGGCGACATAATATATGGTACCTATTCCGATTACGATTGATACATTTACATTTTAAAGTGATTTTTGCACTTATAATAATAATAAAAGATAAATTTCGAGTATCAAGCAAGTTTGGCTATTATTAGGTAAAAGTCTATCCTACAGCTTGCGTTGCATTGTGTGATGGGACTTGAGTCTTATAATAGCTTCATTTTTTCATTTATTATTGCGTTGTTTTGTTTACAGTATTCTTGGAAGAAAACCTGTTCTGTGTCATACGGCGTGGTCCCTTGAATTACCTAACTTAAAAATAAAGTTAATAAATGCTTTAGTTCTCACACCAGTCCCATGACTAACTCAGAGTTTATTGTTTTAACCAAAACTCTGGGTGCCCATATTTTCCGCACGGGCAGCTGTAGTTTTGGTTTTGCAGATTTCTTTTCATAGGATCCTCGATTTACGACTGGAGCTAAATTCGGAAATCTTTATATCCGTGTATTTGTTTTAGTTGTGTTAGTTGATGTATTTCCGCTACGCATTATATCTATACATTTTTATTTCCGCAGCTATGTAATTTATTCTTTGATGTTGAAATTCCACTGTGTATATTATTTATCTGTACTCTGATATCTTGTACTCTGATGTAAATTGTTGTAATAGCAATGAAATCTTTTCTGTTTGGGTTATGATGTGACGTGTTCTCAATACAATCCGTGGTTTTTCGCCTCTTCAGAGATTGGTGGATTTTGGAGCGTATAAGACGTCGTATCAGAGCTTTGGTTAACAAAGCTCGAGAACAAGACACGTTAGAACCAAATGTACGAATTCATTAGAGATAGGATTAGTAATATCCTATAAGAATGACTCGTTAGAGATAGGGTTAGTAATACCCTAGAATTAGTTTGAGGGGTGTTGTTTATGAAAACGAATTTAGTTTTGAGAAATTATATCTTATTATACGTATTTGTGCTTTTATTTTAAATTTAATTTGGACTATCGAGTATAAGAAGATTTTTGCATATATGTCTGATCCATGTGTATATGTAGTCTCAAAAATATTGGGTACATATAGAATCACACTCTAGTCACCCGAGAATAATTCTGGTGATTGATACATTATCATTAGTATTTATTTTCGAGTTTCGAAAGTGGGATATCTATATACTTCCAGTTGACTAGTGTGAGGACCAAAACTTAGTTAGAATTTATTGTTTGTGATTTGTAATGGATTTATTGTTGAGTATATATAAAAGTTACGCATTTGGAAATTTAATCAACAAATTGATTGCTGGTTGTGATGTGTGATTATTAGATGAACTAATAAAAATATTAGAATAATAAATCCATAAGAGAATGAATGATAAATAAAGCCAAATAAAAAATATGTAGGATGAATTGAAAATTTATTTAGAAGTAGATTTTTATATATAGATAGATATGCAGGTAGATATGTACATATATTTTTTGAGAAGGTTATGGATTTATTGTTGAGTAAAGAAATAAGTTGTGTGCCTAACAAACAGGTGCAGCTTAATGAGTTGGTTGCACAATTTTATTTATTATAAACTGTTGTGAGTGGCTTGGATGCGCTGTGATGGTTGTTCTGTGTGAAATTAAAACATATGCCATAGGATAGCAACAATAATTATGAACTACACCGCATAATGTACTAGTGAAGACAACATCGCATATCATATTCCATTTAAGCATTTGGCGCTTCTATGATGAGGCTTGGATTACCATACGAGCGAGATGCTTGTATGACGAGGACTGAACTACAGATTGTACTGAGGACTTATTATGGACTTAATAACCTATAACGGGAAAAAGCAAGATAAAATAATAAACCCTACATAGGTCTGGAGATGAAAAAAATGAACATTCGTCACGTCTCTCTTGTTTTAGTTTTGATGCGTTGGTATGGAAGGGGGCAAGGTTATTTAATCATAACGGGTGTGCACAATTGTTTTGTATGCGATATATTGGGTTACTGGGTGCCTGATATGGCCCAACAAATTTTTCAGATCAACCCATACAAAAGAAGTTTTGGCGAATTTTTTCAGAAATTTAAGGTGTTAGCCAAATTTCAGGAAAATTTGAAAGTTCTTAGAAACTGAAAAGTTAAAGAACTCAAGCCAAAATGAAAGTTGAGTTGGTTGGTTAAACAACTTTCAACTTCGTTCTTTTTCGAAGGTGAAAAGGTTTTAAGTGGGGGAGGTTGTAACAACCCGTATCTTTGGAACCAATTTAAAATTTATTTTTACTTGATTTTCCTAGAAATTAAATATTTTGAACGATTTATTTTGCGAACAAACGATTTGAAATTTATTTAATACGAAGTTAGAATTTAAATTTTTATAATTTATGTAAAACGAGCTCAGAATGGTGCTGTAGTTCGAAAATTTAGATATAAACTTTGAATGAATATATAAGATTCAATATAAATCAGAATTTGATGAAACCAGAAACATTATGATCGAATTAATCATATCTTTCTAAAGAATGTAAGAAAATTAGATTTTACTTTATAAATTGTATGTTATGATCAAATTAAAATTAAGAATAGTCACTATGGATTTTATTAATATTAAGCCCTTAAAAATGAACATTTTGCAAACGACCTTCGTTTTTGACGAAACAATTTTGTTGGATCTGGAATGTCTAATTATTGTTAGGTTTAAAATTTCATAATTTTTGGAATTAATATGTGAGCGTGGTAAATTTAAAGGCACGTTAAATTTTAGTTGTAAATTTAATAACCTTGAAAAAGGCCATTTTTCAAACGAGCTCCAAATTTGGCGAAATTAATTTTGTTAGGACCGTATCGTCAAAACATAGAGAGATTTTCAAATTGCGTAATTTTTGGAGTCAGTATGTGGCCCTGATAAATTAAAATGTACGTTGAAATCAATATTGAATGATATATTAACGTATATTTTAATTTTGATAAAAACCGATCGAAATAGTAGAACTGGCTTACGAAACATATCCTATTGTCTTCGGAATGGGGGTATTTAGTTAGGGCGACAGTCATTGGGTTTGATTTGGAGTTCGGAGATTAAACGAGCTGTTTACGAATTAAATAATATTATATATATATATATATATATATTCATTTCTAAACCCTAATCTCCTATCAGATTTTTCCGCCATCGACAGTTTAGCCACCATCTTCAATAATTCGATCTCGCTTTTCTCCCGATTTGATCAACGAATTTCGAAAATTCCAAAAAACAAAATCGATCAACTCGATGATCTCTAAGATCTCAACGGTGGGGATTTGTTTCTATGACTTATGGTGCTCGATTTTGGTCCTCAAATAGGCCGACGTCGACCTCGATTTGCCGAGCTGGGTGAGGCGCGAGTGGCACGACGTTCGTGGTGGAGGTGGAGGTGGAGGGCTCGACGACGGTCGACGTGGCGATGGTTGATAGGGGTCCACCAATCTCTGATAGTGGCGGGCTGAAACCCTAGGTGTAGAGCAACGGGTTTAAGCATGGCCACAGGGTTTAAACAATGGAAAGGGAGAGTAATTAGTGATTGATTATTAATTAATTATTTTAATCATGTAATTACAGTTTGTAAGCTTATAACTTTTTCATATGTCGTCAGAAATTCGCAAACTCAGTCATGTTGGAATCATGACGATGAACACTACAACATGGAACTGACCTGAAACACCCCACCTCCGTTAAGGTCACTCACAAAGGGAATGCCTTAACTTTGGTGGAGGTTTATAAGTAAAAGTCACAGATAAACACAAGACAGATATAAGTACACATATTTTAAACAGCGGAAAAAAAAACAGGCTTTTATTTCATCAATACGTGTTCATACAAAAACACTTCCATAATTGTCTCAAAATACTTCCAGCATTACAACCTCATTATTGTCTTGATTATTAAAGAAGCATAAAACATAAATAAAGTAACAAAAATCCCCATAGTGATGTCCAAAGCCATAATCCGAGCAAAGGGATCCAAATCATACGTCTACGGTCTTGAAGCTTGCAAAAGAGTACTAAGCTGGGTTGTTACCTCCCTGTGGACCTGGGGGGGGACGAAAGAAAAGAAGACGAAAAGAAAATAAAGTCAGACATAAAGCCTAAGTAAATCTAGTGACTCTTCAGTATGTGAATAAGAAAAAGGGCATGATAGATATAAACTGAAAACAGAAAAGTATCACAAGCTAAGGAAGTGTCGTTTAGAATTGAATGTACTATCACACCCACACTATATCTCTGCACCTACTTGAGCTTATTCTAACTGGAACCCCCATGCTGAGGGTGAAGTGATCCCCATTTTTTAAAGATCGGCTCCTACTCATATAAACATGTGTCATACGGCCCCCAAGAATTGTAGATACCTATGCTAGTCCCACCATGGGGTGTATCAAGACCCATGGTGGTGGCCCCGACAAAATTCTAGAATACATAGGTTATACTACTGGTGCCTCAGTGCCCTGTTTGTCTGCTCCGGAGTGTGTGCACGCCCGCACCCTGTTAGAACCTACACTCTGCACACACCGCCGTCGTTTTGACTGCTTACAATCAGCCCAGTAATCGTGCCCCACCCTGCCTAGTTTCATGGTACGATGATACCTAACTTGGGTTACTGCTGAAACGGGTCCCTCGTTACTAGGGTTTTCTAGTCAAACATGTTAAGTGGTTAAGTGTCTGTATTTACCTAACCTCACCCATCAATTCTTGTTAACATGTTGAATTTGGTTAAGTGTTTTTAGTTGACTTAACCCTACCATCTGTCCTTAGCCTCTTAAAGCACCTGACCACTCACATTAGGCAGATATTGATACGGTTACTGGATGTGCCGGTCGGTTCCGGGCAGGTTTACACCGTAGCTCAGTCTAACCTTGGGTCCTTATTGGGCTCAATGCTTAACCACCCACATTGGATAGGTATTGTTGTGACTACTGGACAGCTGGGCGGGTCCGGGCAGGTTTACATCACAACTCAATCCAACCTCGGGTTAAGCATACTGTGTTTTCTAAATTTACATATTTTATCACTTCTCAATTATATGTATATGTCATGTCCTTTATTCTTGGGTATAACAATTCATACCGCTTAAATGTCATTGTCGTTGGCATGTGCCAATCATGCCAACATATATTTTTCATGTTTTACACCCAACGTTATTACCCCCGTTTGTACGTTCGCAACATTATAATGAATGTTGGGCTCGACACAATTCGGCCCAACTTTTTAAACGTGAGAAAAAGAGGAAAACAAGAACTTGTAATATTTCACAATACATAAAGGTGTGTGGCGCATGAACTTGCAAATTAGCGATTCAACTAACATAAATTATGGGTCATGTGAACTTGCATCCAAATCATAGTATAACTAAGTAGGCGTCATATAAAATGGCATAGTTTAGGCTTATACAAACTAGGGTTTAAACATGTTTAACTTGGCATAATGTCAACAACAAAACTAACATGTTGTATAATCACCAAAATGTCCAATTTTAACAACTAACCATGTTACCTATTTCAACATGAAACTTGCATAGTTTATGTAATCCAAACGGTACTTAGTATAGATCCAATTATACTTACAAATAAACATAAGAATGTGTTCATAGGTTTTGGGTCATGCAGGCATAAAAGGTCTCAAATCTAGAACAAGTTTACATAAGCCTTAATTTAGACTTAGAGAATGTATATAGTCCATGCCATAGAAATAAACATAAAGGGATCAAATTCTAGTTTTGCCACAAATGTAACGAGTAGGGTTTTGCCCTGCCTTAATCGATCGCAAAATCGACCAAAACCGTTCAAATCCTGCCTGGCCTACGTTAACTTTGGGAATACAACACATCAGAACAATAACAGCAGACTTTTATTACATTATAATAACGTAACATCAGAGTACAAAATATCAGAGTACAATGACTAATAATACAGCGGAAGGTAAATTACAATATTATAATATACTGCAGCGGAAACAAAATAACTAAGGCAGCGGAAGGCTTCCAATGTTCTGGACACAGCTTTAAGCTTCCATCCAAGATCCTGCTAAAGAGATAAACCTGTAGACAAACTGCTCGACTGCCCGTGTGGAAAGAGGGCACCCGAGTTTGCAAAAAGGTGGAAACAAACAACGGGTCAGCCATGGGACTGGTGTGAGAATTCTAATCTAATTAATCACTTATAATAGGGCAAATCCAGAGGCCACGCCGCTAACGCGGAACGGGTTTGCTCTAATGGATTGTCGTGCATAAAAGTGTCAAAAACAACTAATAATTAAATCGTACAACTACGTTATGCTTTTTAGAAAAATGGAATCACCATAAGACCCAGGTCCCATCACACAATGCAACACAAACCAGAGGATAGGGTTTTACCTTATAGTGATTAAACATGCTAAATACGGCAAATACGAGTTTAATATTATTATTAGTATATATCAAAACATTTCAAAGTAAATGTATCAATCCTAGGAAGCATAGCTACCATATACTATGCCTCCATACTAGTAATACAATCAAATTCGAATGGGGTCGTATTGGAAATTGGTTTCCATCACGAGTCAAGGCTGGGGAGGAGCTCCTACCGATTCGAGACACTCTAGCAAATGTCTCAGGATCTCTCGCAGTGAACCCTTGGGAAGCTGCAGGGCCGGTCCGCCATACGAGTTGCGGATTAGTTATTCCTAGAACACACGTTTCCCAGTCCTATAGGACCAATCATCCGAGGCGCCTCATTCCATCATCCACATAAGTAACTTGCCGGGCTGTGTTAAAACATAAACACCACTTCTAGCTAGAAAGAAACGTGCTGCTCTCCCTGCGTTCCCTTCTCCCGTTTTAGACTCCGCCGGTGTGTGAGGCTCGCGAAGTCACGCTATACACAAAGCTATGCCTAAACGGGCTATGCTTTGATCAACCCACAAGGCCTGCTTTTAAACAAAGCCTTGATCATATGCATCTTAGCATGCCACATCGTCACTCCATATCACACTACCAATCCTTTGCCGAAATATATGAACGGGTGTTAAGCAAGAGAATAAATTCTCCGCCACCAAACATCCATAATTCGAAAAAAGATTAATAACATGATATATAATGGAGTACGATGTCAGACACACAATCCATTTATAAGCTTATGCTCTGGGTCTGAGCGAAAGCCAAACCCGTACAAATCAACACTACGTCCGGGCAACCCCTACTATTACCTTATCATGGTAGCGAGCCATTCTAAGGCAATAGTCATCATCGTCCATTCGATGTGGAGATTTGACGGTCTTCAATCGTCGTCTTCCAATCTTGGATTTTTAAACGTCGTTTAATTATTTGGAATGAGATAAACTCGGACTTTCCAAATAATCCTCGTATATATATATATATATTGAAAATCCTTCTTACACATTAATAATTATTTTAATTGACGATTCATTCCTATTTTAATTATTTAAAATAATTAAATTTTTATATAACGATGCCTTAAGTCCATGGGCGACTATGGCGCTGCATTCAACCAATTTTGATTTTTACATTTCTCAGAATCTAACCGTTGGGTCTTAACGTAGTATATATCGTTGGAAATATTTTTCAAAGATGGTCCTATCGGTTTCGGTTTCAAGAAAATCCGACGGTCGGAACTTCTTGTATAGTCGTTTTAAAAGTACGATTTCAAAACGCGAACTACCACGCCCTATTCGTTTAATTTTAATTATATTTATATATATATATATATAATCATTGAATCGTAATAACGTCGTTTGATTAAAACAACGCTCTACACAACTACCGATACTCACCAAGTTTTTAATTCATTTGAAAATGAAAATACTATTACCACATCCTAAATTCATTCTTTCCTTACATTGAAAATGTAAATTCCATCCTTTTTATTTACATAAAAATGTAAGTTTAATTCCTATGCAAATTCCTATATTCTTTTTTATGTACATGTAAAACAAATGTAAATTTTGATACATTCAAAATCCTACTTTTAAATTACATATAAAAACGTAGATTTCAACTTCAATGTACATTCTCATCTTAGTTACATTATAAAAATGTAACTTATATTTGCAGTGAATCCTATTTTAAATTTACATATCAAAATGTAAGTTTTATTTACAATCCAAACTCTACTTCTAATTCACATTGAAAAAATATGATTTTTAATTACAATGCAAACACTACTTCTAATTCACATTATAAAAATATGATTTTTAATTACAATGCAAACTCTACTTCTAATTCACATTGTAAAAATATCATTTTTAATTACAATGCAAACTCTACTTCTAATTCACATTGTAAAAATATCATTTTTAATTACAATGCAAACTCTACTTCTAATTCACATTGTAAAAATATGATTTTTAATTCCAATGCAAACACTACATCTAAATTACATTGTAAAAATATCATTTTTAATTACAATGCAAACACTACTTCTAATTTACATTGTAAAAATATCATTTTTAGTTACAATGCAAACACTACTTCTAATTTACATTGTAAAAAAATCATTTTTAATTACAATGCAAACACTACTTCTAATTTACATTGTAAAAATATCATTTTTAATTACAATGCAAACACTACATCTAAATTACATTGTAAACATATAATTTTTAATTACAATGCAAACACTACATCTAAATTACATTGTAAAAATATCATTTTTAATTACAATGCAAACACTACTTCTAATTTACATTGTATAAATATCATTTTTAATTACATATAAAATAAATAAATTTTATTTCTAATGTTCATTCTCATTTTATGTTACATATATATATATAAGAAAAATGCAAATTCTATCATACAATGAAATTGCATCCTTTAATTACATAGAAAAATGTAGTTTTGTCATACGGTATACTTTCCTATAGACATTACATATAAAAATGTAATATTTAACACACAATGTAAATTCATGTTTTAATTACATATAAAAATGTAAATTTTATCCTACGGTGTAATTCCCTATATAATGTACATATAAAAATGTAGATTTTAACATACGATGAAACTTCCATGTTAATTACAAAGGAAAATGTAATTTTTAACATACGACATTAATTCACTTTATAATTTATATATACAAATGTAAATTTTGACATACGATGAAATTAACTTGTTAATTACAAAGAAAAATGTAATTTTTGATCTATAGTATAATTTCCTATATAATTTACATATAAAAATGTAAATTTTAACATACGATGGAATTCATATGTTAATTATGAAGAAAAATGTAATTTTTAATATACGACATAAATTCACTTCATAATTTACATATAAAAATATAAATTTTGACATACGATGAAATTCACTTGTTAATTACAAAGAAAAATGTAATTTTTAATATACGACATAAATTCACTTCATAATTTACATATAAAAATGTAAATTTTAACATACGATGAAATTCACTTGTTAATTACAAAGAAAAATGTAATTTTTAACATACAATATCATTCACTTTACATATGGTGAAATTCCTATATATTTACATTAATAAAAATGTAAACTTTATTTCATCGTTCATCTTTACATTAAAATAACCATATAAAAATGTCATCTTTACTCATCGTTCAATTTTACATTAAAATAACCATATAAAAATGTCATCTTTATTCATCGTTCAATTTTACATTGAAATATTCATATAAAAATGTCATCTTAATTCATCGTTCAATTTTACATTAAAATAACCATATAAAAATGTCATCTTAATTTCATGAGACCTTTACTTTATATTTACATTATAAGTCCTACTTTTATATTTAAAGTAAATCCTACTTAATAATTTAATTCAAATCTATGCTTTACTGATTCATTGAAAAATTCATTCTTTAATAATACATTGCAAAAATTCATTCTTTTCATAGACAATGGAAAAAAAAAATCATATCTTTTATTATTTACAATGAAACATATCTTTTGATTTTTAATATAAAAGTTTCGTCTTTCATTTACAATGTAAAATTTAATCTTAAATTACAATGTAAATTTTATTCTTAAATTACAATGTAAATTTTATTCTTAAATTACAATGTAAAATTTTCCATCCTTTGATTACAATGTAATAATTCATCATTTAATATTTACATGAAAATTTTCATCTTTTAATATTTTCATGAAAAATTACATCTTTAATATTTCAATTAAAAATTCAATCTTTAATAATTTCAATCAAAAATTCAATATATAAAAGCCAGTCTTTCTATTTACAATGTAAAGATTAAGCCTTTACCGTTTACCACATCGTATTTCATGTCACATTCAAACAACAACAACATTCAAATAAACCAACATGACTAAATCTAACAATTCACATCAAGGTAATATACAGGGTGATGTTTATATTGGCGTATGACAAATCAACGAGCCATGATTCAATAAAATTAACAAATAATTAATTTTAATTAATCAATAAATTCAGATTTAATATTTAGATTTGCAGATCTAACATCATACGGTATAAACAATTCAGATCCATATTTAAAATATCACGACATAGCAGATCTATCAATAAATATATTTAATAACTAAGAATTAATAATTAAATTAATTAAATTATATTAAAAATAAATTCTCGCCTAGCTCGGATTTGAAAGGAAGGTTCGGATTCAATCAGATCTCGTGTTCAAAGTCATGGCAGTTATGGATCTGAAAGATTTCAATTCGAAGTTCATACAAATAAATCAGAACTAACTTTTAACAACTGTCGCTGTAACGCTTAAAAGCGTCGCAAAATCTGAAATATTCATACCTTAAAATTTCAGAAATGTTCAAAACTTTGAATCCAGATTTCGGGAGCTATAGTCGATGGTTTTGCGAACGGTTTTGCGGGAGATTGGAGAGCTACGAGAGGTGCATCCACGCCGGGAACCTAGGGGGGGTGCGGCGGCATGCACAGGGGGCGGCGGTGGCATAAAGGCTGCGGGTTCGGGGAGGTGGTTTTATCTAGAATCGATGAGATTGAGGAAAGCTACAAAAAGTTTAACTACGGCTGAGTCTAAAAGTGAGTGGATTAGGAGATAGGGAGGAGAGAAGGTGGCAAGGTCAAGGCGGCTATGGGTTCGGCTGAAACGCGATGGGGAAGATGAGTGAATAGTGTTTTTATAATAAAATAATGGTATTAAATAATTAATTAGCCCAATAAAGGTCCGTTTGGCCACTAACTCGGAATTTGGCCTACTTACTGTTGTTCCTAAGATTTTGACACCTTCTGAGCGCAATGGGATAGGTATCGGGACCCAATTCCGAAATTTGTATATATTTTATTTAAAATTCCATTAAAAATTAATTAATTAAATATTGACCGTTCATTAAAATATGTCGGGGCCACATACGACCTCAGAAAATTCTAAAAAAAATATTTTTAGCTTTCTTATGACGATACGAATCCAACAAAATTATTTTCGTTGAATTCTGAGACTGTTTGAAAAATGGCTATTTTTAAGGCGTTTAAATTTAACTAAAATAGTCAAAACACATTTACCTCTGCCACGCTCGCATATTAATTCGAAAAATTCTGAAAATTGAAATCTAGCAATAATTTGACATTCCGGTTCCAACAAAAGTGATTTCGTCGAAAACAGAGGTCGTTTGAAAAATGACTATTTTTAAGGCCAATATATTTAATATTAAAAATATATTTAATATTAAAAATATATTTTTAAACAAATAATTTTCGAAACTCAAAATATATAAGTGTTTACTGTTTTTCAATGCAGAAACGTCATTCCGAACTCAATGGAAGTGGTTTCGAGTCGAAATTCCTTCGTATGTGAAAAGTAGCCTTTCGGGCCATATATAATATATATATAAATTCTACAGCAACCTTTTTAAAAATTGAATTGGCCATAACTTTTGATTTCCTCTATGAAATTTCAATTTTACTGATTCGTTGGAAAGATATTTTTAAATAGATTATAATATTTTTTGTTTCACTAAAATCCGTTAAATTTTGAGTCCTGTACGATCAGTCAAAGTTCAAGTTTGACTTTTCAAACTATCGCGCTATTTCTACTCTTTTTATAATTAAAATTAAATTATTCATTCTAACTTCGATTTAAATCAACTTTCAATCATTTTTATTTTAAATAAATTATTTTAAATATCGAAAACTCATTAAAATCACTTAAAATAAATTTGTAAATTGGCCCCAAAAATCAGGGTTGTTACAGTCTCCCCCACTTAAAAACTTTTCGTCCTCGAAAAGGAACGAAGCTAAAAGTTGATTAATTAACTAACTAATTATATATTCAAAATCATATTTTCCAAAATAGATTATAATTAATCACAAATACGTATATTATAGGCTTTCTACTCTCAACTCATTCTAGGGCATTACTAACCCCATCTCTAGTGAGTTTTCTCATTCTAGTATACTGCTGATCCTATCTCTAATGAGTATTCTTATTGGATATTACTAACACAATCTCTGATGAGTCTTTTGTTCAGTTCTAATGAGTTGTACCCCAAAGATTTGAGCTAACCAAAGCTCTGATACCAACTGTAACGGCCCTAGGCTTTGCAACCATCAGGCAGTGGGCTAACCTCCCACCGTGACTTACAGTGATACCTCAGAACTGATTTTACAGCCAGCCTCTCGACTGCAACAACCAACCCAATCTTCCCATTAGGATGTGTAGGGGTAAGAGTCTCCTGCTCGCCACCAAACAACCAAGCGAGAACCCCCTATCACATTCTCTAACCAGCTCTGATACCAACTGTAACGAGTAGGGTTTTGCCTGGCCTTAATCGATCGCAAAATCGACCAAAACCGTTCAAATCCCGCCTACGTTAACTTTGGGAATACAACATATCAGAACAATAACAGCAGACTTTTATTACATCATAATAACGTAACATCAGAGTACAGAATATCAGAGTACATTGACTAATAATACAGCGGAAGGTAAATTACAATATTATAATACACTGCATCGGAAACAAAATAACTAAGGCAGCGGAAGGCTTCCAATGTTCTGGACACAACTTTAAGCTTCCATCCAGGATCCTGCTAAAGAGATAAACCTGTAGACAAACTGCTCGACTGCCCATGTGGAAAGAGGGCACCCGAGTTTGCAAAAAGGTGGAAATAAACAACGGGTCAATCGTGGGACTGGTGTGAAAATTCTAATCTAATTAATCACTATTAATAGGGTAAATCCAAAGGCCACGCCGCTAACGCGGAACGGGTTTGCTTTAATGGATTGCCATGCATAAAAGTGTCAAAAACAACTAATAAGTAAATCGTACAACAACGTTATGCTTTTTAGAAAAATGGAATCACCATAAGACCCAGGTCCCATCACACAATGCAACACAAACCAGAGGATAGGGTTTTACTTTATAGTGATTAAAAATGCTAAATACGGCAAATACGAGTTTAATATTATTATTAGTATATATCAAAACATTTCAAAGTAAATGTATCAATCCTAGGAAGCATAGCTACCATATACTATGCCTCCATACTAGTAATACAATCAAATCAGAATGGGGTCGTATTGGAAATTGGTTTCCATCATGAGTCAAGGCTGGGGAGGAGCTCCTACCGATTCGAGACACTCTAGCTAATGTCTCAGGATCCCCCGCAGTGAACCCTTGGAAAGCTGCAGGGCCGGTCCGCCATACGAGTTGCGGATTAGTTATTCCTGAACACACGTTTCCCAGTCCTATAGGACCTATCATCCGAGGCGCCTCATTCCATCATCCACATAAGTAAAATGTCGGGCCGTGTTAAAACCCAAACACCACTTCTAGCTAGAAAGAAACGTGCTGCTCTCCCTGCGTTCCCTTCTCCCGTTTTAGACTCCGCCGGTGTGTGAGGCTCGCGAAGTCACGCTATACACAAAGCTATGCCTAAACAGGCTATGCTTTGATCATCCCACAAGGCCTGCTTTTCAACAAAGCCTTGATCATATGCATCTTAGCATGCCACATCGTCACTCCATATCACACTACCAATCCTTTGCCGAAATATATGAACGGGTGTTAAGCAAGAGAATAAATTCTCCACCACCAAACATCCATACATTCGACAGAAGATTAATAACATGATATATAATGGAGTACGATGTCGGACACACAATCCATTTATAAGCTTATGCTCTGGGTCTGAGCGAAAGCCAAACCCGTACAAATCAACACTACGTCCGGGCAACTCCTACTATTACCTTATCATGGTAGCGAGCCATTCTAAGGCAACAGTCATCATCGTCCATTCGATGTGGAGATTTGACGGTCTTCAATCGTCGTCTTCCAATCTTGGATTTTTAAACGTCGTTTAATTATCTGGAATGAGATAAACTCGGACTTTCCAAATAATCCTTGTATATATATATATATATATTGAAAATCCTTCTTACACATTAATAATTATTTTAATTGACGATTCATTCCTATTTTAATTATTTAAAATAATTAAAATTTTATATAACGACGCCTTAAGTCCATGGGCGACTATGGTGCTGCATTCAACCAATTTTGATTTTTACATTTCTCAGAATCTAACCGTTGGGTCTTAACGTAGTATATATCATTGGAAAGATTTTTCCAAGACGGTCCTATCGGTTTCGGTTTCAAGAAAATCCGACGGTCGGATCTTCTTGTATAGTCATTTTAAAAGTACGATTTCAAAACGCGAACTACCACGTCCTATTCGTTTAATTTTAATTATATTTATATGTATATAATCATTGAATCGTAATAACGTCGTTTGATTAAAACAACGCTCTACACAACTACCGATACTCACCAAGTTTTTAATTCATTTGAAAATGAAAATACTATTACCGCATCCCAAATTCATTCTTTCCTTACATTGAAAATGTAAATTCCATCCTTTTTACTTACATAAAAATGTAAGTTTAATTCCTATGCAAATTCCTGTATTCATTTTTATGTACATGTAAAACAAATGTAAATTTTGATACATTCAAAATTCTACTTTTAAATTACATATAAAAACGTAGATTTCAACTTCAATGTACATTCTCATCTTAGTTACATTATAAAAATGTAACTTATATTTGCAGTGAATCCTATTTTAAATTTACATATCAAAATGTAAGTTTTATTTACAATGCAAACTCTACTTCTAATTCACATTGCAAAAATATGATTTTTAATTACAATGCAAACACTACTTCTAATTCACATTGTAAAAATATGATTTTTAATTACAATGCAAACTCTACTTCTAATTCACATTGTAAAAATATCATTTTTAATTACAATGCAAACTCTACTTCTAATTCACATTGTAAAAATATCATTTTTGATTACAATGCAAACTCTACTTCTAATTCACATTGTAAAAATATCATTTTTCATTACAATGCAAACTCTACTTCTAATTCACATTGTAAAAATATCATTTTCAATTACAATGCAAACACTACATCTAAATTACATTGTAAAAATATCATTTTTAATTACAATGCAAACACTACTTCTAATTTACATTGTAAAAATATCATTTTTAATTACAATGCAAACACTACATCTAAATTACATTGTAAAAATATCATTTTTAATTACAATGCAAACACTACTTCTAATTTACATTGTAAAAATATCATTTTTAATTACAATGCAAACACTACATCTAAATTACATTGTAAACATATCATTTTTAATTACAATGCAAACACTACATCTAAATTACATTGTAAAAATATCATTTTTAATTACAATGCAAACACTACTTCTAATTTACATTGTAAAAATATCATTTTTAATTACATATAAAATAAATAAATTTTATTTCTAATGTTCATTCTCATTTTATGTTACATATATATATATATATAAGAAAAATGCAAATTCTATCATACAATGAAATTGCATCCTTTAATTACATAGAAAAATGTAGTTTTGTCATACGGTATACTTTCCTATAGAATTTACATATAAAAATGTAATACTTAACACACAATGTAAATTCATGTTTTAATTACATATAAAAATGTAAATTTTATCCTACGGTGTAATTCCCTATATAATGTACATATAAAAATGTAGATTTTAACATACGATGAAACTTCCATGTTAATTACAAAGGAAAATGTAATTTTTAACATACGGCATTAATTCACTTTATAATTTATATATAAAAATGTAAATTTTGACATACGATGAAATTAACTTGTTAATTACAAAGAAAAAAGTAATTTTTGATCTATAGTATAATTTCCTATATAATTTACATATAAAAATGTAAATTTTAACATACGATGGAATTCATATGTTAATTATGAAGAAAAATGTAATTTTTAATATATGACATAAATTCACTTCATAATTTACATATAAAAATATAAATTTTGACATACGATGAAATTCACTTGTTAATTACAAAGAAAAATGTAATTTTTAATATACGACATAAATTCACTTCATAATTTACATATAAAAATGTAAATTTTAACATACGATGAAATTCACTTGTTAATTACAAAGAAAAATATAATTTATAACATACAATATCATTCACTTTACATATGGTGAAATTCCTATATATTTACATTAATAAAAATGTAAACTTTATTTCATCGTTCATCTTTACATTAAAATAACCATATAAAAATGTCATCTTTACTCATCGTTCAATTTTACATTAAAATAACCATATAAAAATGTCATCTTTATTCATCGTTCAATTTTACATTAAAATATTCATATAAAAATGTCATCTTAATTCATCGTTCAATTTTACATTAAAATAACCATATAAAAATGTCATCTTAATTTCATGAGACCTTTACTTTATATTTACATTATAAGTCCTACTTTTATATTCAAAGTAAATCCTACTTAATAATTTAATTAAAAATCTATTCTTTAATGATTCATTGAAAAATTCATTCTTTAATAATACATTGCAAAAATTCATTCTTTTCATAGACAATGAAAAAAAATCATATCTTTTATTATTTACAATGAAACATATCTTTTGATTTTTAATATAAAAGTTTCATCTTTCATTTACAATGTAAAATTTATTCTTAAATTACAATGTAAATTTTATTCTTAAATTACAATGTAAATTTTATTCTTAAATTACAATGTAAATTTTATTCTTAAATTACAATGTAAATTTTTCCATCCTTTAATTACAATGTAATAATTCATCATTTAATATTTACATGAAAATTTTCATCTTTTAATATTTTCATGAAAAATTACATCTTTAATATTTCAATTAAAAATTCAATCTTTAATAATTTCAATCAAAAATTCAATATATAAAAGCCAGTCTTTCTATTTACAATGTAAAGATTAAGCCTTTACCATTTACCACATCGTATTTCATGTCACATCCAAACAACATCAACATTCAAATAAACCAACATGACTAAATCTAACAATTCACATCAAGGTAATATACAGGGTGATGTTTATATTGGCATATGACAAATCAACGAGCCATGATTCAATAAAATTAAAAAATAATTAATTCTAATTAATCAATAAATCCAGATTTAATATTTAGATTTGCAGATCTAACATCATACGGTATAAACAATTCAGATCCATATTTAAAATATCACGACATAGCAGATCTATCAATAAATATATTTAATAACTAAGAATTAATAATTAAATTAATTAAATTATATTAAAAATAAATTCTCGCCTAGCTCGGATTTGAAAGGAAGGTTCGGATTCAATCAGATCTCGTGTTCAAAGTCACGGCAGTTACGTATCTGAAAGATTTCAATTCGAAGTTCATACAAATAAATCAGAACTGACTTTTAACAACTGTCGCTGTAACGCTTAAAAGCGTCGCAAAATCTGAAATATTCATACCTTAAATTTTCAGAAATGTTCAAAACTTTGAATCCAGATTTCGGGAGCTATAGTCGATGGTTTTGCGAACGGTTTGCGGGAGATTGGAGAGCTACGAGAGGTGCATCCACGCCGGGAACTTAGGGGGGTGCGGCGGCATGTACAGGGGGCGGCGGCGGCATAAAGTCTGCGGGTTCGGGGAGGTGGTTCGAGGGCTACGGGCAACGGTTTGATGTGAAACTTATCTAGAATCAAAGAGATTGAGGAAAGCTACAAAAAATTTAACTACGGCTGAGTCTAAAAGTGAGTGGATTAGGAGATAGGGAGGAGAGAAGGTGGCAAGGTCCAGGCGGCTATGGGTTCGGCTGAAACGCGATGGGGAAGATGAGTGAATAGTGTTTTTATAATAAAATAATGGTATTAAATAATTAATTAGCCCAATAAAGGTCCGTTTGGCCACTAACTCGGAATTTGGCCTGCTTGCTGTCGTTCTTAAGGTTTTGACACCTTTTGAGCGCAATGGGATAGGTCTCGGGACCCAATTCCGAAATTTGTATATATTTTATTTAAAATTCCATTAAAAATTAATTAATTAAATATTGACCGTTCATTAAAATATGCCAGGGCCACATACGACCTCAGAAAATTCTAAAAAATATATTTTTAGCTTTCTTATGACGATACGAATCCAAAAAAATTATTTTCGTCGAATTCTGAGACTGTTTGAAAAATGGCTATTTTTAAGGCGTTTAAATTTAACTAAAATAGTTAAAACACCTTTTCCTCTGCCACGCTCGCATATTAATTCGAAAAATTCCGAAAATTGAAATCTAGCAATAATTTGACATTCCGGTTCCAACAAAAGTGGTTTCGTTGAAAACAGAGGTCGTTTGAAAAATGACTATTTTTAAAGCCAATATATTTAATATTAAAAATATATTTTTAAACAAATAATTTTCGAAACTCAAAATATATAAGTGTTTACTGTTTTTCAATGCAGAAACGTCATTCCGAACTCAATGGAAGTGGTTTCGAGTCGAAATTCCTTCGTATGTGAAAAGTAGCCTTTCAGGCCATATATAATATATATATAAATTCTACAGCGACCTTTTTAAAAATTGAATTGGCCATAACTTTTGATTTCCGCTATGAAATTTCAATTTTTCGGATTCGTTGGAAAGATATTTTTAAATAGATTCTAATATTTTTTGTTTCACTAAAATCCGTTAAATTTTGAGTACTGTAAGGTCAGCCAAAGTTCAAGTTTGACTTTCAAACTACCGCGCTATTTCTACTCTTTTTATAATTAAAATTAAATTATTCATTCTAACTTCGATTTAAATCAACTTTCAATCATTTTTATTTTAAATAAATTATTTTAAATATCGAAAACTCATTAAAATCACTTAAAATAAAATTTTAAATTGGCCCCAAAAATCAGGGTTGTTACAACAAACATGAAAGTGCCATTATTTTCATATACAAATGTCTAATAGGCTTGCATCAATCAATTTATGCCACAAATATCAATACACGAGTCATGACAGAATTATTACAATACACAGAATTCATATCATCTTTATACAATAACACAATTCTATTTTCATTTACATCGAATCACGTCACAGTTTTATTCATATTCTGAAAGATCACTATACTTACAACGAATGCAGAATCTTGAATTCTAGATTCTGAATTCTGAAATTGAGATGCGTTCCTTTAGGTAGATTAACGTTGCGTTGATTAATTTGATTAAGCTTTAGTCTTCTTCTTAATTTGATTCGTCTCTAAGCTCCTCTCTCTTGACGGCTACACTCAGTTCCTTCCTGGCAGCATGACGACTCCAATCTTATTTTTTTGTGTGAATTTTTAGTTGGGACTTAGGGTGTCTATATAGATTTTTAAATTGTTTTGGGCCGTCAGACGAAGACAGGAGGAATCTAGACCATACAAAGTTCAAAGAGCCAATCAAGAGGTGATATGTCAGCCCTAATGACACACCGAGCCACAGAAATTCGAGCCAGACCCAGCAAGCCAGGTCGACCAGGTAGGTCGACTGGCAGGTCGACACCCAGGTCGACACTATGGTCGACCTGGGGTGACCAGGTCGACACCATGGTCGACCTGGTCCCTGGGCGGGAAAATTCCCGCCCAGCCCAGTTTGAGCTAGTTTTTCGAATTTTGAATTTGAAACCGAGCTGTTTGAATTTTAAATTTTATTCTGAAACTTTCGAAGGTCATAACTCCTTCATACGGAGTCCGATTCACGCAAACTCGGACTCTATCTCAAGCAGAATTCCGAGATGAATGCAATGGCGTAACTCGTTTCCCTTAATTCTTTCATTTAGAATTAATTACACTTTAATTTTTAAATCTTAACGTTATAGAATTCAAGGGCTGTTACATTCTCCCCCCCCTTAAAAGGATTTCGTCCCCGAAATCTTCAAGTTAGGAAGAATGTATATCCTACCATCCAACCGTCCATCTACTCAAGCAACAAACACAGGCGTCCACTGTCCTTAAAAGGCTTCCAATGCTTCATGATCATATGCATAGTGTGTGTACATGTCCTTATCTAATGCAGAAATCAGGCGGTCTACTGATTCAGTTGACCTCCTTAATGCGAATCATGTAAGTGTCATGAATCCATTATGTATGCAAAATTTTCCTACTCATAATTCTACATGAGTGCACAACTCTTCATACAAATGCGACAACCATATGACAGCATATCAAGTTTCAACCATATACAAATGAGAATACATATATGCATATGCAATATGAAGTGACTGAGCCGATCTAAACCTAGGGTGTGTGTGTGTATGCATCCACGAGCAACTACTAGCAATCACTAGCAACCGTTTGCAACCATCATTCATAACATGTTTTCAAATACATGTTTGCATCCATTTGTTTTCTATCTAAGGAGTTAGGGAAAGGATCGAGGAGATATACCTAAAAAGATAAAGCATAACTTAAGGAAAAAGAGAGATCAAAGATGTACCCTCAAAAAGAAAAGGGTAGGCAGCGCGTATTCTATCCTCAGTTTCCCAAGTCGCGTCTTCCTCGGCATCGCTACACTGAACTTTAACGAGTTTGACTTCGCGGTTGCATAGCTTTTTCACTTCAGTTCCTAAGATGCGGGTTGGAACTCTCCTCACAGTTGCTTCACGTTCCACTTCGGCTTCTTCTAGAATGCTAGGTTCCACCACTTCCGCAGACTCATGCAAACACTTCCGGAGTTGAGAAACATGAAAGACGTTGTGAACTCCGGCCAGTCTCTCGGTAGCTCTAATCTATAGGCCATCTTCCCAACCTTCTCATGATAGGAAACGGTCCTATAAATCTTGGTGCTAGCTTTCCTACGGATCCAAAGCGACGGACGTTCCTTAAAGGAGATACCTTATGGAAGACCCTGTCCCCAACCTCAAACTCAAGGTCGGTCCTTCTTTTGTCGGCGTAGGATTTCTATCTGTCTGGGGCAGTCTTTATTCTCCTTCGTATCAAGTCCACTTTCTCCGAAGTCTCTCTAATCATGTCTGGCCCAATTATAATCTTGTCAGTGGACTCCCACCAATAAGTTGGCGATCGGCAAGGTCTTCCATACAAAGCTTCGAAGGGCGCCATACCGACGGTGGCTTGGTAACTGTTGTTATAGGCAAATTCCACTCAAGGAAGGTGATCCTCCCAAGTTCCTCCGAAGTCAAGAACGCACAGTCTTAGAAGATCTTCTAGTACCCTATTCACCCTTTCTGTTTGACCGTCAGTTTGGGGGTGATAGGCCGTGCTCAACATTACTGTGTGCCGACAGTTTCTTGCAGACTCCGCCAAAATTCGCTCGTGAAGATGGGGTCTCTGTCACTCACTATGCTGGAGGGTATTCCATGGAGTCGAACTATTTCCTTGAGATAAAGAGAAGCTAGTGACGAAGCAGTCCTTCTACTCTTGATAGGTATAAAGTGGGCGCTCTTAGTAAGCATGTCCACTATTACCCAAATGCTAGTATTGCCTCTTCTTGACCTAGGCAACCCGTCAATGAAGTCCATTGAAATGCTATCCCACTTCCATTGCGGGACTTCTAGAGGATGTAGTAGTCCTCCAATTTTCTTCTGTTCCGCCTTGACCTGTTGGCAGGTCATGCACATAGAAACGAAATCTGCCACGTCCTTCTTCATGCCGCTCCAAAAGAATGTCCTTTTTATATCCATGTACAACTTATCACCGCCAGGGTGTATAGTCATCTTAGAATGATGCGCTTCCCCGAGAACCTTCTTCGTCAACTCCCTTGCTTGTGGGACGCATAATCTTCCATCTCGCCTCAGCCAACCCTTATCATCGATGACGTATCTACTGAGGTGACTAGAAGTTTCACCCCTAATAAGTTTATCAATCACATCAACAAGCTGAGGGTCTTCACGTTGTGCAGCCCCTATTGAGTCCGAGAGAGTAGGGCGTACTTCGAGAGATGATAACAAACCCGGTACAAAATCCGAGGAGGGCCTAAAGTTAAAACTGGCTATATACTCCAAGCTTTGCCTTTCCACAACGAGAGGGCTTAAGGTCAGTTTTTTTCGGCTCAACGCATCTGCTACTACGTTGCCTTTGCCGAGAGTATAGGAAATTTAAAAGTCATACGAGGCAAGAAACTCCATCCATCTTTGCTGCCTCAAGTTAAGATCCTTTTGTGAGAAGAGATGTTTCAACGATTTATGGTCAGTGTATAATTCGAACTTCTCACCTAAGAAATAATGGCGCCAAGACTTAAGCGCAAAGACGGTGGCGGCTAACTCAAGATCGTGGGTTGAGTAGTTCTTTTCATGAACTTTCAATTGCCTTCCACCATAAGCTACTACCCTCCCTTCTTGCATCAAAACAGCGCCTAGCCCCGTACCACAAGCATCCGTATATAATGTGAACATTTTGCTTCCATCTGGCAAAGTTAGAACTGGGGCTGTTGTGAGAGCCCTTTTTAATCGTTGGAAAGCAAACTCGCAGTCCAAATCCCAAATGAACGCCAGATTCTTCTTTGTTGGCCTTGTGAGTGGACCTGAGATTTTCGCGAAATCCCTAATGAACTTTCTGTAAAAACCGGCTAGCCCAAGAAAGCTTCGAACTTTGGTTGCATTTCTTGGTGTCTTCCAATCTTGCACTGCAACCACTTTCGTGCGGTCCATAGCCAACCCCTCTTTGGACACTATATGCCCCAGAAATCTTACCTCCTTTCTCCAAAAGTGGCACTTGGAGAATTTGGCTTTTAGCTGATGTGCATGTAGAGTATCCATGATTTCTTTCAGATGCTGAGCATGTTCTTCCTCATTCTTTGAGAAGATTAAGATATCATCTACGAAGACAACCACAAATTTGTTGAGGAATTCTCTGAACACCCTGCTCATTAGGTCTACGAAATAAGCGGGTGCGTTTGTCAAGCCGAAAGGCATGACAAGCCACTCGAAGAAACCGTTTGGGGTTCTGAACGCCATTTTATCAATGCTGTCTTCAGCTACTCTTAGCTGATGGAACCCAGTTGCCAGATCAGGTTGGGAGAAGACCGTCGCACCTGCAAGCTGATCAAACAAATCGTCGATTCGGGGAAGAGGGTGCCTATTTTTCTTGGTCAATTTGTTTAACTCCCTATAGTCGACGCAAAGGCGAAGCGAACCATCCACTTTGGTCGCGAACACCACTGGAGCACCCCATTCCGAAATGCTCCATCTAATGAACCCTATTTCGAGGAGTTCTTTAACCTGCTTACTAAGCTCCTTTCTCTCCTTTGGAGCCATGTGTCTGATAGGTAAAGCTAAAGGCTTTGCATTATCCACAAGATATATGCGGAAGTCTATTTCCCGCCTCGTAGGTAAGCCCTTCACCTCCTCAAAGACATCCGGATATTCCCGGACTACTCTAACTGACTGCAAATTTTCATCAGAAGCATCAAGCGACTCTAGATAACTAAGCATAACAGCATTCAAGGGATTACAAGAAATTTCTAGAGTGTTACCAAGCCGAGTCAAGAGTCTAACTACTCTTTTCTCACAATCAAGAATGGCACTATTACTGGATAACCAATCCATGCCTAAGATCAAACCATATCCCGAGAAGACCAAAACAAAGGCATTACAACTAAACTCAACACTGAGAATAGAGATTTTCAAACCCAAACAAACCATTGACAAGTAAGTGGAGCCCCCAATTGGATTTGAAACTACTAAGGGATCCTCTACCATACTAGTGTCTAGATGCAGAGATTCTACTAAGGCAGATAAAATAAAGGAGTGTGATGCGCCAAAGTCAAAAAGTGTGCGAATTGGATGATCATAAAGATAGATTACACTTTCTATAGAAATATTAATACCTCGTTCCTGTGAAGGTGCCACCAGTGCATGAACTTGATCCCCTGAAGTGGATCCAGCCTTCTGTCCCTGCCCTCGCTTCTTTGGGCATTCCTTAGCCAAGTGCTCAGTCTCTCCGCAATGGAAGCACCCACCCATCTTCGCTTTCCATTTTCGGCAGTCTTTCGATATATGTCCAACAATGCCGCAGAAATTGCACCTTCTCCTCTCACGGGCTTATTGTTCTTCCCTCCTTTCTTGAAGTCTGTTTTCTTAGCTTGTAGACCCTCTTTCTTTTCTTCCACCTTAGTCTCTTTCTTGCCGTTGTCTTCCTCGTGTAGCAATGCCATGTCCACCAAGCTTTCATAAGTCGCTCCCGTGGATACATGGGTCATAGCAAGGCTGTGTAGAGGCTCATTCAAACCTTTGACGAAGCGAAGCGCCTTCTTGTGTTGGGTGTTTACTAAGTCCAGCCCAAATCTGGCCAGCTGATTAAACTGATTGACATACTCTCTGATCGTCATGCTCCCATGTTTAAGAGTTAGGAACTTCTCCATTTGCAGGCTTCTTTCAGCTTGGGAGAGGAATTTCATCTCAAATCTTGTCCTGAAATCTTCCCATGTTTCCACTGGCCTCTGAGCATTGGTAATCTCCCACCAATAGGAAGCTTCATCTTTAAGCAACCACACTGCTAGCTGTATCTTTTGCCTGTCATCAACTCCGAAGATGAAAAACAGATCCCCAGTCTCCTTTTGCCAGTTTCTTGCTCCTACAAAGGATTCTGTCCCATAAAAGTCTTTTCCACCAATAGCCTTGAAGTCTCTACAAGTTTTTGCGAAGGTATTTCCACGAGGAGGAGGAACCGCGGCCACTAGAGGAGGAATGTCTGCTGGGCCCGCGCTATTGGCCCTTGCTCCTAAGTACCTCTAAACTAGCCGGGTATCGATACTCCTTCTGGAAGGTTAAGGTCTCCAAACATGCTGAAACAGAAAGGAAAGATTCAAAACGAAGGATAGAGAGAGATAGTGCACATGGCTTTGGGGTATTATGCCTTTTTAAAAATATAACACTTTTTCTTGAAAAATGCTTCTTTAAACTTCCTTTTTGAAAACAGTTTCAAAAACTTTTATCTAGTCTGGTTAACCTATGCTCTGATACCAAGTGAAACACCCCACCTCCGTTAAGGTCATTCACAAAGGGAATGCCTTAACTTTGGTGGATGTTTATAAGTAAAAGTCACAGATAAACACAAGACAGATATAAGTACACATATTTTAAACAGCGGAAAACAAACAGGCTTTTATTTCATCAATATGTGTTCATACAAAAACACTTCCATAATTGTCTCAAAATACTTCCAACATTACAACCTCATTACTGTCTTGATTATTAAAGAAGCATAAAACATAAATAAAGTAACAAAAATCCCCATAGTGATGTCCAAAGCCATAATCCGAGCAAAAGGGATCCAAACCATACGTCTATGGTCTTGAAGCTTGCAAAAGAGTACTAAGCTGCGTTGTTTCCTCCCTGTGGACGGGGGGGGGGGGGGGTACAAAAAGAAAATAGAGTCAGACATAAAGCCTGAGTAAATCTAGTGACTCTTCAGTATGTGAATAAGAAAAAGGGCATGATAAATATAAACTGAAAACAGGAAAGTATCACAAGCTAAGGAAGTGTCGTTTAGAATCGAATGTACTATCGCACCCACACTATATCTCTGCACCTACTTGAGCTTATTATAACTGGCACCCCCATGCTAAGGGTGAAGTGATCCTCATTTTTTAAAGATCGGCTCCTACTCGTATAAACATGTGTCATACGACCCCCAATAATTGTAGATACCTATGCTGGTCCCACCATGGGGTGTATCAAGACCCATGGTGGCGGCCCCGACACAATTCTAGAATACATAGGTTATACTGCTGGTGCCCCAGTGCCCTGTTTGTCTGCTCCGAAGTGTGTGCACGCTCGCACCCTATTAGAACCTACACTGTGCACCCACTACCATCGTTTTGACCGCTTACAATCAGCCCAGTAATCGTGCCCCACCCTGCCTAGTTTTAGGGTACCATGATACCTAACTTGGGTTGCTACTGAAACGGGTCCCTCGTTACTAGGGTTTTCTAGTCAAACATGTCAAGTGGTTAAGTGTCTGTATTTACCTAACCTCACCCATCAATTCTTGTTAACATGTTGAATTTGGTTAAGTGTTTTTAGTTGACTTAACCCTACCATCTGTCCTTAGCCTCTTAAAGCACCTGACCACTCACATTAGACAGATATTGCTACGGTTACTGGATGTGCCGGTCGGTTCCGGGCACGTTTACACCGTAGCTCAGTCTAACCTCGGGTCCTTATTGGGCACAATGCTTAACCACCCACATTGGATAGGTATTGTTGTGACTACTGGACAGCCGGGCGGGTCCGGGCAGGTTTACGTCACAACTCAATCCAACCTCGGGTTAAGCATACCGTGTTTTCTAAATTTACATATTTTATCACTTCTCAGTTATATGTAAATGTCATGTCCTTTATTCTTGGGTATAACAATTCATACAGCTTAAATGTCATTGTCGTTAACATGTGCTAACCATGCCAACATATATTTTTCATGTTTTACACCCAACGTTATTACCCCCGTTTGTACGTTCGCAACATTATAACGAATGTTGGGCTCGACACAATTCGGCCCAACTTTTTAAAAAAAGAGAAAAAGGGGAAAACAAGAACATGTAATATTTCACAATACATAAAGGTGTGCGGCGCATGAACTTGCAATTTAGCGATTCAACTAACATAAATTATGGGTCATGTGAACTTGCATCCAAATCAGAGTATAACTAAGTAGGTGTCATATAAAATGGCATAGTTTAGGCTTATACAAACTTGGGTTTAAACATGTTTAACTTGGAATAATGTCAACAACAAAACTAATATGTTGTATAATCACCAAAATGTCCAATTTTAACAACTAACCATGTAGCCTATTTCAACAAGAAACTTGCATAGTTTATGTAATCCAAACGGTACTTAGTATAGATCCAATTATACTTGCAAATAAACATAAGAATGTGTTCATAGGTTTTGGGTCATGTAGGCATAAAAGGTCTCAAATCTAGAACAAGTTCACATAAGCCTTAATTTAGACTTAGAGAATGTATATAGTCCATGCCATAGACATAAATATAAAGGGATCAAATTCTAGTTTTTGCCACAAATTTGCAAGTGCCATTATTTTCATACACAAATGTCCAATAGGCTTGCATCAATCAATTTATGCCACAAATATCAATACACGAGTCATGACAGAATTATTACAATACACAGAATTCATATCATCGTTATACAATAACACAATTCTATTTTCATTTACATCGAATCACGTCATAGTTTTATTCATATTCTGATTGATCACTATACTTACAACGAATGCAGAATCATGAATTCTGGATTCTGAATTCTGAAATTGAGATGCGTTCCTTTTGGTAGATTAACGTTGCGTTGATTAATTTGATTAAGCTTTAGTTTTCTTCTTAATTTGATTCGTCTCTAAGCTCCTCTCTCTTGACGGCTACGCTCAATTCCTTCCTGGCAGTATGACGACTCCAATCTTATTTTTTTATGTGAATTTTTAGTTGGGAATTAGGGTGTATATATAGATTTTTAAATTATTTTGAGCCGTCAGATGAAGACAGGAGGAATCTAGACCATAAAAAGCTTAAAGAGCCAATCAAGAGGGGACATGTCAGCCCTAATGACACACTGAGCCACAGAAATTCGAGCCAGAGCCAGACCCAGCCAGCCAGGTCGACCAGGTAGGTCGACTGGCAGGTCGACACCCAGGTCAACCTGGGGTGACCAGGTCGACAACATGGTCGACCCTATGGTCGACCTGGTCCCTGGGCGGGAAAATCCCCGCCCAGCCCAGTTTGAGCTTGTTTTTCGAATTTTGAATTTGAAACCAAGCTGTTTGAATTTTAAATTTTATTCTGAAACTTCTGAAGGTCATAACTCCTTCATATGGAGTCCGATTCACGCAAAATCAGACTCTATCTCAAGCAGAATTCCGAGACGAACGCAATGGCATAACCCATTTACCTTAATTATTTCATTTAGAATTTTAATTTGTAAAGCTTAACGTTATAGAATTCACGGGGTGTTACATGACCAGAACGAAAATGGAGCAAGTTAGTATTTCGGGCATAATTTAAACCCAAACAGTAATAAAATCGCCCATTAAAGACTGATGGAATGGAAACCAAAGTGAGAACTCCTTCTCACTCAATTATTTTATCATGTTATTGTATTTATATTTAAAAATATATATATTGACTGCATGTTGATTTTTATCATTTTAAATATTATAAAAAGTCGTACATTTTATGTTAGCTTACCTCACTTTTGATTGCAAACCATGGATGTGTTGTTGATTGATTATATTATGTTTTGACTGTGATTCTGAAAAGTTAAAAATATTAAAAACAATTATTATATGATCGTGATAGTTAAAATTAGCCATAAATATTCATTTATACATATTGAACAGTGAAAATTGGTTAGCTAGAAAAATAAATTCGAATCAAATTAGAATTGATTAAATTTATCAACCAATGATTTATTTAAATAGATTGTTGTTGGTTGAAAACCCCACGCGGGTCTTAGGATGATATTGATTTACACATCTCCCTAGTATGTAGCTCGTATGTCAATCAATTGGTTAGCAGACAAAATGAGCATCAGTAAATTATCTAAAGTTTATATAAAAATAAAATGCACACTGGATGTCATTTTGGATGCTGATAGTTGTTTGCGACTATCGTTGGATTTATATGATGGATGTAATCCATATAAATTTATTTATATGGATATTAGTTTAGATTTTATTCCAATTCGGAATAAACATGAATACTTCTATAAAGTAATATTCAATGAAAATTGGAAGTTTGATTTTTATATCCGATTTTGGATGGACACAAAAATATAAAAATATGAAGCCGAGTTAAGAATATAAACGCTATCTTAACACGAACGGATTTTGTATCAACTCTATTCATTTTTAAAATGAAAAATGAGAAGATTGATTTTCAAAAACTAATATTACATTTTGAAAATATTATCATTTTGAGATCATAATAAAATAAGAGGTTCAATTTTATTTTAAGTTAGAAATGGAAGTGAATTGTCTTAAAACGAGTATATAACGTTTTATAAAATACGTTTTTAAATGAAAATGGATGAAATATATTATATATTTAAATGGCTTGAATAGAACGCATCGCGCAGCGACCGTTCGCGAACTTCAACCGTTGACTTTGAATGGACGCAACGGGAGATCTGACAGTCGGATTCTCCTAAAACTAGAACCTTGGGTTCGTATCGAAAAGAGCTTTCCAATGAATATAATAAGCTTAAGTTTGAATGATTGGATTATAAAATATGTCCAAATCAATTTCAGAAAAGGTCGCAATGGATGCAGTTCGATGACAGATATTGGAAAGTGACTGTAAAGGCCTTAATAAAATTATTAAAAATAATTAAATTATGATAAATCATAATAAATGGTTTGTAAATATTTCAGATGAAATATTCCACCTTTGGAAAGATAAAAGATATTTTTATCCAAATGAACTAGTTGAGAACTAGAATAATGATTGAATGATTTTTGTAAAATAAATAAATGAGATTTGAGAATGGTTTTGATATAACCAAAATTTTCCAATAAATAAATTGGGAAAGATTTGAAATGGAAATTATCTTCGGATGTTTCGATATTGGATTCCATGATTATACATATATTATTATGTGAATTTGGAAGATATTGATATCGTTATTACAAAATGATATTTGTTGGTTTCAGAATTTGACGTTGAATGTAAGTCGACATGATTTCCATTTAAGATCTTATGTTTAATATCAAATGGGATTTATGGGTTTGTCGCGAATGGTATCCTAAATAATACTGTTCTTAAACACAGATAAGATTTAGTGAATTTTTCCATTTTGTTTAATTAAATTGGAATGAAATTGAAGATGATTTTGGGTTTATCGTGAATGGTATTTTTAAACGACATTTGCTCTTTAACCCAAGTAAAGATATGATAAATTTCCAAAGATTGAATAATCATTAAGTAATGATTTTTGGGAATAAAACTGAACCAGAGTTTTATCAAATATTTAATTAGATTGAAAGATGAATGGGATAATTAAATTTAGCAAACCCAGGAAGTGGTCGAGAATGGAGTACCACCCGTTTTACTCCATGCGCTAGTGAAATCTTTGATTAGATTTGAACGATAAATGGTAATTAAATTTACCGATAACATAACTGGTGTTAGATATGGAGTACAACAAGTTTTTCTCCATGGGATGAATAGGTTGGGATTGGAAAAATAAATTTATTGATCACTTCGGTAATGCTCGATAATCCCGACTAGCTTTATAAACCTTAAATTGGTAAAAGTTGTTAAAAGTTATTATAAAACTTTTGAAATGATATCCAAAGGAAGATTAAACTATAAGTTTAATAGAATTTATCCTTGATAAAATTAATGAGAACCTTTCCCAATGGATATGAATATTTGTAATAAAAGAATATTCTGGATTGGAATGAGATGTGTATATGTTATATTTATTCATCATATGATTATAAAGATACGTGAGTTATTTGGAAAAACCGAGTTTAACCCATTATGAATAAATTTTACGATGATTAAAAGTCGACGACGAAGATGGTGATTAAAGACCAATGATCTTCACATCGAATGGATTACTACTGATGCCTCTGATATGGGTAGCTCTCGAGAAGGGGTTACAGTGGTAGCGGTCCGGACGTACTTGTTTATTGTCCGAATATGCGAGGACCTCTCTCCTGTGTTGGACATATAGGATTAGGAATAAGGTGCCTCCGGTTTCGTTCAGACCCAGAATGGATTTAAAAATGGATTGTGTGTCTGACGTTGGATTTCGTTACATACGAATTGAATTTTATTAAATATATTTGTTTGGTGACAGAGAATTTATTCTTTTGCTTAACACCCTTCTCTGAGACATATGAGCTTAAAGGTTATATATTAGTAAACATCAGTTGTATGGCATGGAGTGTCGTTGTGGCATGCTAAGATGCAATGATTAAGTCTTTTCGTTGAGAAGCAGTGCCTTATGAATAATGATCAAATCATGGCTTTAATTAGCATAGTCGAGCCTCGCACCCCGGTATGAGCCGAAAATGAGATAAGGTACCTGTGGAGTGCATGCGTTTCTTTCTAGCTAGAAATGGTGTCATAGTATGAAGCCAAACATTTTTTTACTTATTTGGATGATGGATTGCGAGGCGCCTCAGATATGGTCGACGTACTGACCTTGTGGAGTTCCGATAGGACCGGGAAACGTGTGTTTTGGAATAACCAATCCACACACGTTAGGTGTGGATGGGCCCTGGAGGATCCAAGGGTTCCCCATAGGTGTGATCCTTAGTCATCTTGCTAGAGGTGATCTGAATCAGTTAGGAGACCATCCTTTGCCTTGACTCATGATGGAAACCCAAATTTCCAATATGCGACTCTCGGTTTTAGTTATAAACCTATGTATGTCGACATAATATATGGTACCTATGCCGCCTATGATTGATACATTTACATTTGAAAGTGATTTCTACACTTATAATAATAATAAATGATAAATTTCGTGTATCAAACATGTTTGGCTATTATAAGGTAAAACTCTATCGTCTAGCTTGCGTTGCATTGTGTGATGGAGCCTGAGTCTTATAAAAGCTTCATTTTTCCGTTTAACATTGCGTTGTTTTATTTATAGTATTCATGGGAGAAAACCCATTCCGTGTCAAATGGCATGGTCCCTTGAATTACCCAACTTTAAAATACAGTTAATAACTGTTTTTGTTCTCACGCGTGTCCCATGACTGACTCAGAGTTTATTGTTTTAACCTAAACACTGGGTGCCCATATTTTCCCGCACGGGCAGCTAGTAGTTTTGGTTTGGAAGATTTATTTTCACAGGATCCTGGATTTATGGTTAGAGCTTTGTTCGGAAAGCTTTGTATCCGTGTATTTGTTTCAGTTGTGTTAGTAGATGTATTTCCGCTATGCATTGTATTTATACATTTTTATTTCCGCCATTATGTAATTTATTCTCTGATATTGGAATTCCTGTGTATATTATTTATTTGTACTTTGATATCTTGTAGTCTAATGTAAATTGTTGTAATAGCAATGAAATATTCTCGTGTTTGGGTTATGATGTGTCGTGTTCTCAATACAATCCGTGATCTTCCGCCTTTTCGGAGATCGGGGGATTTTGGAGCGTATCAGCAGTAGTTGAGTCTAAATTGATTTTACAGTCGTATGTTTATATATAAATTAATTAAATTGAGTTTTAAATTGTCTTTGTTGGTATTTTTGTAGCTACTAAAATTGTGAAATTAATTTTAATGTATAATTGTTAAACAGGAAAATATATCATAAGACGAGCTTTAAGCTCATGTGAGTCTTTCAGTTTTTAGCACTTTTGGACCACCTCCTTGCATCGCCTTGTGTATTAAATATATTTCTTTGATGCTTTTCGTTATAGGCCATTTCTTCTTGTGCTTCTATTCTACAGTCAGCATTTCTTAGTGCCTAGTTTCAAATGCACTTACTGCAGCGCTGTCTCATTCCAGCTTGCTTCAAAACCACTTACTAAATAGATGTCCAGGTTTATAATCAACTGTGCATTGGTAATGCACAATTTGGATCATTTTTAGGAACATTTTCAGCTGCTTCTAGCATCTTCAGTGCATGGTATTGGTAGCAAAGTGTATCACATCATCTTTTACTGCGACCCTTACCTTTTTCTTTATTTTTCTCTCTTGTCATCTTAAATAATTGTACGTGTTAGTTCTTGTTATGCTCTTTTCATTTTCAGTTTTTATGAATCGTTAAAGCAACGATCTTCTAAAGATGATCTTAACTTCACTCTTTGGACAATGCTATATGTATTTTGTTTTAGTAATAATAACTTTCAAGTGGTCTGCTTTCATGAGGACCGCTGTCTTATAGATAAAACAAGTATGATGTTTTACCTACTTAGTCAAATATTTAGTTTCTACAAAGTCCACAATTTGAGGCTCATTAGATCAAGTTACTACCTATTTCTAGAAATATAATCAGAAACACCCATAAACTAAACCAACAAATGTTCTAATAGCAATTTGTTGTTGCCTTACGCGGTGCAAATGAAGTGTTTTCTCATTAGTAAGCTTTTGTAAATAGAGTGCAATCTTATAACAAAGTTTCCATTTTCATTATAGCCAGGTTTCATGCAAAGTTAATTGAACTGAAGGGAGCTTTAAAATGAAAATACTGAAAACATTTTGTTTTGTTGTTATAGGATGATATGTGCTTGACTTCACAACAGAAAGATGAGATCCATTCATAGACGTGTATAGGGTGATGGTGTTGGTAACTCTGTTAAGTCTTATACCAATCCTTTTTTTAATATTTTTCATAAATATTTATTCGTGTATTTAATCTTTGCACTTGCATGATTTGTTAAAATAATTATTTTTGGTTTCTAATAATGCACATAATTTTTCTTTCATATATTGTTATTCATATGTAGTTTCAAATATTATAAAAACTACAACAAAATAAATTCTTTTATCAGTTATGTAGCATTACTGTGACGGCCTGCCCCGCACCAACCGACATTCTCTCCAAAGGTGCGCTGTACACATGTCCAGTTAGCACAGAACGGGTCGTCAGAAGGAAAAAGGAAGAAGGAAATGAACTAACAAAGAACCTGTAGAATGTCTCACAGCGCATGGAACAAAATATAATTATAATATACTTGACATAAAACAGGCGAGACAGTGCATAAGCTGAAAACTAAACAAACATAGCAGCGGAAATCCATATACAGCTTATTACAACTTTCCAAATTTACTGTCTCTAAAACAAAAGAAAGGTAAAGTAGAAGATGCACGACTAATGCCCAAGCAGTGATCTTCAACAACACAGGGAGAATACTATATATATATATATATATCATACATGGAAGCCTCCTGCTCTCCTCCGAATCAGCTACTCGCGCATCACCAGCTAACCATAACCTGTCTCTAGTCTGCTCGTGTGAGCACCCAGAGTAATAAGAGGAGACATAAAACTCTGGGTTAGACATAAAGCCTGGTATGAGCGATAAGAAACAAAACATAACAATAACCGGTATAATCCAATCATACCTGAACCTGGACCTGCAACCAAAGAGTTAGCACTACATATCGTACAATACTCTAAGGTGCCACTAACATACTGTGTGAGAGATACGGGGGTGGGGGTGTGCATGTCATAGTGATGTCAAACAATCAAGCATAGGAATCATCCTTACATCCCTCACTCAGTGCGTAAAGCATACGATATCCACTACTTTGGTCACCTAATACTTTGGGCCAAGGCGGAATCCAATCCCGTGTAACTATCACTACAAGCCCACTATCCATCTCTAAGTGGTGAATCAAAGTTATGAATACCGACAACCCCTTTGCACACGTCTCGCAGCAAAGCCCAATCATGAAGCGAACTCATTGGTTCCCAACTGGATCCTGAGCTCTAACTTCCATTTGGACTACCTTTGCATCTCGGGTTATTAGTCAATACTGGGTCGGGTCGGGTTCTCCTTCTAGCCATCGGTTTGGGTCGGGTCCTCTACTTCGGGTCGGTTTGTAGTCTTCTCCTGTAGCGGTTCGGTCCGGGTCCACAGCCTCGCATCGGTTCGGGTCGGGTATTCCACTTCGGGTCGGGTCAGGTGTTCTCCTCCGGGTTGGGTCGGGTGCCATCTCCCTTCCAGTTCGTGCTTCCGCTCCGATCCGCTCCCTCGTTCCTTCATTTGCTCCGATCCGATTCCTTCGCCTTACTTCAATCTGAGCCCTTCATCCTTCAGTCGATCCGATCTGAGCCCTTCGTCCTTAAGTCGATCCGATCTCTCCTCCTTTATCCGATCTGATCCCAGTTCAATTAGCGTGGCCTTCCTTTTTGCCAATTGACTCAAGTGTCATGTTCCGATCCGATCAGATCCCTTGCCCAGTTCAACTCATCCGATCCGAGCCTCCATATCCGATCCGATCCGGTTCAGAACCTGCACTTTTCTGCAACTCTTCCAGCATGTATTTTACGCCATTCGACGACGTTTTTGACAAATCTAACACTTCTAATTAATCATAAAACATACCATAGAGTCATAGCAACATGTAATAGCAACCACAAACAGCAAAACAACAATTCAAATGAATCAAATTGGATCAAAAGTGGCTAAAACCTCACATTTTCCCATAATCCCACTTAATCATGTTTAAGCACATACTTAGTAAAACTTAATCAAATCGTCCAAATTTTCTAACAGAGGCATAAAATATTATTTTCAAATTTCTAAACATTTTTCCAGAATTTATTAGTGTATAAATTCGCTAATCTTCACTAATTACTCTTAATTACCGTAATTTGTGCAAAAACTTTGCAAATCACTCACCTTAGCCACAAACAAACTTTAGATCTGGAATAATATCTGATTTGGATCCAATCCCTATGTGTTTCAGCAGCTCTCTCTCTGATTTAGTGCTACCCTCCCTTGATTTGATGTAGTTTTGCTTAATCTTCGATTAGAAAGTGATTAGAGACGGATTGGGATGAAATTAGAAGGTGGCGGCCATTACTAGGGTTTCAAGAGGGAAAGTGGCGACTCAAAACTGAAATGAAAATGATTCTCTAACTCATTTCAGCCTCCCCATAACCCTAATCCCGAAATGGGTTATGGGCCTATCCGCCAATCAACCTATTTGGCCCGGTTAAGCAGTTTTTCACCTTCCAAACCTTATTTCAGCCATATCTCCCAAACGGTAAACCCGTTTGGCTATTATGACCACTCTACGGAAAGGTAAACCATCAAACGAATCTAATGGAAGTGGTTTCTGGTCAAAATTCCTTTCCAATCAAAAGTTATGGCCAAAACAGTACCAACTAGGGGTAAAATGGTCATTTAAAAATCGACAAAAATCATGAACATGGGAAATGACCCCAATAGTCGTCTCCCAAAGTTACATGACCATACGACTTCGTATGTAAAAGAAATAAATATTCTACGATCCTATGATGCGTAGAAAGCGGGTCGTTACACTCTCCCCCCTTAAGAAATTTCGCCCCCAAAATTCCCTAACCAAAACACACAAAAGGTTCCGCATACCTATCAACCATAAAACAACAATCAACATGCAAAACAAGTCTATACTAGGATGCGGTTTACTAACAAGGGAAGGAACTATCACCACCAAAACCTTACTAGGCAAAGAGCTCTGGATATTTCTTCCTTATATCCTCCTCTGTTTCCCAAGTACAGTCTTTTTTATTCTCACCCCACTGGACTTTGACTAATTTCAACGCCTTCCTTCGAAGCTGTTTCGTATCGTTCCCAACAATACCCATAGACTTGTGGTTCCCAACCGCCTCGAGTTCAACTTCGATGTTATCCAAGTGATCAGGTGAAATAGCCACACTAGGGTCGTGCACGAATTTCCTTAACTAGGAAACATGAAATACGTTGTGAACTCCCGCCATCTTGTCAGGTAGCCCTACTTCATACACCAAATTCCCAACTTGCTCGAGGACTGGGAATGGGCCAACAAATCTTGGTGCTAACTTACCTCCCCAACGAATCCGAATCACATTCTCAATGGAGAAATCTTGACGAACACCAAGTCGTTCACAAAGAATTCCAAATCTCTTCGTCTCTTATCGAGATAAGTCTTCTACCTATCTTGGGTAGCCTTCATTCTCTAATATACAATTCACTCAAATACCATCATGACCTGACCTAGTCCTTGGTAAGCCATCAATGAAATCCATTGAGACTTGTTTCCAACGGTTGTGACAAACCACTAGGCTTCTTTTTGCTCAGCTTTAACTAACTGGCAATTTATGCATTTGGACATAAACTTCCCAACGCCTTTCTTTATCCCTTCCCAGTAGTAGGTCTAATCCATGTCTCAATACATTTTGTTACCACTGGGATTCATAGTCAATTTCGAGTGATGATATGCTCTAAGCATTTCATCTCTCAGTCCATCTACGTTGGGTACAATTAGTCCCTTATTCTTTCGAAGCCACCCTTCTCGATCAAATCCTTACTTGGTCATTCTCTTTCCATCGATACCCATCTCTACCCTAGAGATGGTTTCCAATAGATTAGGATCGTCCTTTTAACTGAAAACAATCCACTAAATCAAAATCGATCTAATCGTCAAGCTTACTAGTGTTTCTGAATCCAATTCACTTTTGGGCCCGAAATCATATCTTATGATATACTCTAGTTGCTTCCATCCTAGAGACATAACCCCTAAACTGGCATGTCTCCTACTCAATGCAACTATTACCGCACCCAAATCCTTTACTATGATCACTCTGCCCCATGGAGTCATGGCGACTCCACTGCACTGATCCATAGCCGCTAGTCCTTTGTTATGTCCACTCTGCCCCATGAAGTCATAACAACTCCACTGCACTGGCTCATAGCCTTACTAATCATTTACTATGTCCACTTTGCCCCTCGAGTCATGACGACTCTACTGCACTGGCTTATAGTCCTACTACAATCACTTTGTTCCCCATCGCTGGAACCCTACAGGTGATAGTCTACTCAAGGGAAGAAAAATAGGAGCAACATAGCAACCATAACATCCACCAAACAAGTCCTACCTATCACCTGCTAAATTCATAAACACATCGACACCTACATGATTGGTCTAACCAATCCCAATATGTCGATTCTAGTATGTATGGTCCAACCAACATCAATAACTAATGGAAGCCCAGCCTCCATACATACACCGATGCCTACTTGACTGGTCCAACCAATCCCAGGCCAATGGAAGCCCCGCCTCCCTACGGACTACCATACGTCCAACGTACATTTATCCTCCAAGGATAATTAAACTAATGGAAGCCCAACCTCCAATCGGACTACCGTACGTCCAACGTACGTTTATCCTCCAAGGATAACTAGATCACGTCCAACGGATCCAAGGTAACGGGCGTCCCAAGATACCCCTGCTTTTAGTCCTCCTAAAATACTTGAGTCCAACCCAAGTCTATCCATTATTTTGCTGCCCTCTCGAGTCCAACTCGAGCTGAATCCAATTCCTTGCAGCCTTCTCGAGTCCAACTCGAGTCAGTCTATAACTCAGACCCAGTCTTGAGTATCCATTAGTAACAAACTCTAATCCAACGTGAGTCGTCTCCCTATTCGTTGCATCTCCAAGATCAACGAACACCCATTTCCTTTTACGAGTTCAAGTCCAACTTGAATTGCCCTAATCTTCGTTGTATCTTCCATGATCAATGAACACATCCTATTCCTTCAAAGTTCTACTATCCAATAGAGAACATCAACATAGGGTCCTAAACAATCCATTACTTTGCATCTTTCTCGAGTCCCACTCGAGCAATCTCATAACCCTATCGAGTCTAACTCTGGGCAATCTATACCATTGAACAATCTTATCATGTTCTGTCTGCCCATCACTCCTCGAGTAAACTGAGATATCATCCAATGAAAAATCACAACAACTATTTACCCCTCACGCAAACCATCCTAGTCGAAATCGACATTCCCCAAGCACAAGCCCCAAAGGCCTAAACCAATATCAGACAAGCACCCAAGGAACATCTCCTCCGAGTTCGGACAATCCACATGAGGTGATACTAGAAAAACAATCTAGCACTGGAGTACTCATTTGCCTCCCAGAGACAACTAGAACTTATTACAACGATAACCTCTTAGCTTCCTTAACTCCACTTACTATCGCCATCACTAGGTAGGTACCTAATACCACCCTATTCCTTTGGAGTAGATCGACTCCCCAAAATAATGCTAAACCCAGTAAAGCCCAAAACAAAGCAATCACAACAAACATACATCCATGACTCGATAAGACCCCGTTACGGTAAATCATGCTGAGGCTAGTCGAACCACCAATCAGGTTCGTCTCTACTAAAGGTCTATCGACTAACTCAGGTTTGTCAAACAAAACCTGATCAAAACATCTTAAATAGAAAGCATACCTCGAATAACGACACCTTTTTCCTTCTGCGCCGCAGTTGGGGCATTTGACGAAGAAGGAACAACGTTGATAGCATACGCTTTCACAATCTGCTTTACCCTAGGAGGTTGTGGGCAATCATCCTTGTGATGTCCCGCCTGGCCGCAGTTAAAGCACTTCCTTTCCCCAGGCTTTTCTCGACAATCTCTGGCATAGTGGCCCTTCTTGCCACAACTAAAGCATTCGCCATCTTTCTTATGCTTCTTACTCTGACCATCCTTGGTCGGCTTCTGCTCCCTCTTGCTCTGAGAATTCTTCTTTCCTTTACCGCCTGCTTGCGGCTTTGGCACCTCTGCAGATGCCGTAGCAACTTTGGTCTTCGACTTAGGAAAAAGGCTCTCTGACCTTACTGCCTTTCCTAAAATAGACTCGAACGTCTCATCGATATGGTTTATAAGTCTTTCCCCCAAGTACCCATCCAAGCCAGTTATGAACTTCTCGTTCTTCTTTTCGACTGTATCGATAAGGGACCATCCATATTTCGATAAAGTGTCGAATTCAGCGATATACTCCGAGACTTCCCTACCATTTTGCTTGAGTTCCAAGAATCTCTTAAACAACACTGACTTCTGGGCAACTGGAATAAACTTCTCGCTAAAGCGAGCCTTGAACTGATCCCAAGTAACTTGATCCTTTGGAGTAGCTATCTTAATGGCATTCCACCAATTCATCGCTCGCCCTTGCAGCTGACGAGACGCTAGCCTTCTCTTCATCGCATCCTCAAGACCCAAGTCATCGAAGATACGGTCATAGCTATCCATCCAATCCTGAACATCTGTGGCCGACTCCGTCCCATGGAACGGCTTCCCACCAAGGTTAGTGTAATCTTTGCACAACTTGGCGAAATCGACCCTAGGCGCCTGCACTACTGGGCCAACACCAACTCCGGGATTGGGAACTTCCCCTTGCACTTCTCTAAGCATGTCTCTCATGAGGTTAGTAAACATCGCCCTCATGTCAGCAGCATTCCCTTGGTTGGTCCCTCTACCAGCACCCCTCATGTCTCGACTCATCGTTAATCTGTAAAAGGGAAACGATTAACGACCCCATAGTGGTGCTAGTGCAGTACGACTTCATTCTTATACCACTAATAGTATATATATATTTATAGCTTTTGAAAACCAAAGTAATCACAAATACGCGCTCTCGTATACGTACTATCTCTCCCTAGTGTCTTTCCTTAGATTAACTACACAACCTAGAGCTCTGATACCAAATGTGACGGCCCGCCCCGCACCAACCGACATTCTCTCCAAAGGTGCGCTGTACACATATCCAGTTAGCACGGAACGGGTCGTCAGAAGGAAAAAGGAAGAAGGAAATGAACTAACAAAGAACCTGTAAAATGTCTCACAGCTCATGGAACAAAATATAATTATAATATACTTGACATAAAACAGGCGAGACAGTGCATAAGCTGAAAACTAAACCAACATAGCAGTGGAAAACCATATACAGCTTATTACAACTTTCCAAATTTACTGTCTCTAAAACAAAAGAAAGGTAAAGTAGAAGATGCACGACTAATGCCCAATCAGTGATCTTCAACAACACAGGGAGAATACTATATATATCATACGTGGAAGCCTCCTGCTCGCCTCTGAATCAGCTACTCGTGCATCACCAGCTAACCATAACCTGTCTCTAGTCTGCTCGTGTGAGCACCTAGAGTAATAAGAGGAGACATAAAACTCTGGGTCAGACATAAAGCCTGGTATGAGCGATAAGCAACAAAACATAACAATAACAGGTATAATCCAATCATACCTGAACCTGGACCTGCAACCAAAGAGTTAGCACTACATATCGTACAATACTCTAAGGTGCCACTAACATACTGTGTGAGAGATACGGGGGTGGGGATGTGCATGTCATAGTGATGTCAAACAATCAAGCATAGCAATCATCCTCACATCCCTCACTCAGTGCGTAAAGCATACGATATCCACTACTTTGGTCACCTAATACTTTGGGCCATGGCGGAATCCAATCCCGTGTAACTATCACTACAAGCCCACTATCCATCTCTAAGTGGTGAACCAAAGTTATGAATACCGACAACCCCGTTTGCACACGTCCCGCAGCAAAGCCCAATCATGAAGCGAACTCATTGGTTCCCAACTGGATCCTGAGCTCTAACTTCCATTTGGACTACCTTTGCATCTCGGGTTATTGGTCAATACTGGGTCGGTTCGGTTTCTCCTTCTAGCCATCGGTTCGGGTCGGGTCCTCTACTTCAGGTCGGTTTGTAGTCTTCTCCTGTAGCGGTTCGGTCCGGGTCCACAGCGTTGCATCGGTTCGGGTCGGGTATTCCACTTCGGGTCGGGTCGGGTGTCCTCCTCCGGGTCGGGTCTGGTGCCACCTCCCTTCCAGTTCGTGCTTCCGCTCTGATCCGCTCCCTCGTTCCTTTATTTGCTCCGATCCGATTCCTTTGCCTTACTTCAATCCGAGCCCTTCATCCTTCAGTCGATCCGATCCGAGCCCTTCGTCCTTAAGTCGATCCGATCTCTCCTCCTTTATCCGATCCGATCCCAGTTCAATTAGCGTGGCCTTCCTTTTTGCCAATTGTCTCAAGTGTCAATTTCCGATCCGATCAGATCCCTTGCCCAGTTCAGCTCATCCGATCTGAGCCTCCATATCCGATCTGATCCAGAACCCGCACTTTTCTGCAACTCTTCCAGCAAGTATTTTACGCCATTCGACGACGTTTTTGACAAATCTAACACTTCTAATCAATCAAAAAACACACCATAGAGTCATAGCAACATGTAATAGAAACCACAAACAGCAAAACAACAATTCAAATGAATCAAATTGGATCAAAAGTGACTAAAACCCCACATTTTCCCATAATCCCACTTAATCATGTTTAAGCACATACTTAGTAAAACTTAATCAAATCGTCCAAATTTTCTAACAGAGGCATAAAATATTATTTTCAAATTTCTAAACATTTTTCCAGAATTTATTAGTGTATAAATTCGCTAATCTTCACTAATTACTCTTAATTACCGTAATTTTTGCAAAAACTTTGCAAATCACTCACCTTAGCCACAAACAAACTTTAGATCTGGAATAATATCTGATTTGGATCCAATCCCTATGTGTTTCAGCAGCTCTCTCTCTGATTTAGTGCTACCCTCCCTTGATTTGATGTAGTTTTGCTTAATCTTCGATTAGAAAGTGATTAGAGACGGATTGGGATGAAATTAGAAGGTGGCGGCCATTACTAGGGTTTCAAGAGGGAAAGTGGCGGCTCAAAACTGAAATGAAAATGATTCTCTAACTCATTTCAGCCTCCCCATAACCCTAATCCCGAAATGGGTTGTGGGCCTATCCGCTAATCATCCTATTTGGCCCGGTTAAGCAGTTTTTCACCTTCCAAACCTTATTTCAGCCATATCTCCCAAACGGTAAGTCCGTTTGGCTACTATGACCACTCTACGGAAAGGTAAACCATTAAACGAATCTAATGAAAGTGGTTTCTGGTCAAAATTCCTTTCCAATCAAAAGTTATGGCCAAAACAGTACCAACTAGGGGTAAAATGGTCATTTAAAAATCGACAAAAATCATGAACATGGGAAATGACCCCAATAGTCGTCTCCCAAAGTTACATGACCATACGACTTCGTATGTTAAAGAAATAAATATTCTACGATCCTATGATGCGTAGAAAGCGGGTCGTTACAATTACAAAGTCGGTTTTCCCACCGTTTTGCGGTTATACTAGCTACACTTGCATTGATATAATTAATCATTAAGAATTTGTTCGTTTCAGGTTCAATAAGCTACCTTTTGACTTTCAATAAAAAATGAATAGCTTTTGACTTTTTTTTTAAAAAAAGCAACAGTTTATTTAAGGCCTAAATCATTCCTTGTAGTTTAGTCTATTTTTATAACCAATATATATCATGTATAAAGTACTATATTATTCTATTCAAACATGCTTGTCAATCATGTATCGAATTATTTGAAGTGAGAAACTACAAATCATTAATGTAAGCAAGAATCATAATTGTTTACAAGTACACTTATAAAACTATATTACAATCATTTCCTCTTTATTAATATTTATATGCAAAGATTTTTTTCCCATATACAGATAAATAAATCGATGAATGTTTTGGTGCATCAACCATAGCTTCTATCAAATGACCAAATGTTAATTGTAATTCTTGATTACTAAAAAGAGTTAAATATGCTAATGACCACCGGTAATAGTGTTAGATAAATGCTAAGCATGGTCGTCTATGAACGAATATGCAAAATACTCATTTTAAATTATTTTAATAAGTGAATGTGGGTCCCACAACCATTGAAATAGATAATCTGATAGCGATGTTTTGCATAGTCGTTTATAGATCACTGTGCTTAGCATTCCTCATAATGTTAAAACATTTCAAATTCGAAGGGTTTGTATTTAGTATTTCGAGACGTAACTATCATTAAGTTAAAAAATGAGTCTGTATCATCCCTTTTTAATATGTTATGTAATTGGATTTCTATGTTCCTCATAATTTCAAGGTCCATAGTATGTCAAAAAATGAATATAATTTATTTTAGGCTAATGCACGCTCCTAAAACACAAATTTGAATGGGAATCACATGAAACAAATTCTTCATATTTAAGCGTTGGATGCAACCTATAAATTGTACTATGAGATTCAACTATAGGAATAAACCATATGAGAAAACTTCTTGCAGAACTAGACTTAAATTGAAGTACATCATAAAAACATATCTCGTTGTAGGAGGTATTGACCACCGAAACTTAACGTTTGTCATTATGATTTTTTCCAACAAATCAATAAATGACGCATAAACATCTATTTATGAATATATCCTCTAGTATAATTTATATTTCGCTTATTTACAAAGTTTCAGGTGTTCTAGCTGGATAGATACACTACAATATCAAGATTCTAGTCTTGATATTTTACTCTTTGTTTCAGGTTGTATATCTGGAAACTCGTACATGTAAGTCTATCAATGCACATGTTACATATGTGCACACCATAAATGCCCATTTGCACTGTTCTTCCACCATAGAATGAGGAAAGTACTTGTAATAACTTCCAATCGATGTCTTTCTACAATATATACAAGAAAGCTTCTCTAAAATGAATAAGACTACAACAACCAAAATATTTTAACAATTTTTAACAATGTATTTAATAAAAATTAATTTAGAAATGAAAAATTAATTTATTTTGAAATGTATGTCTTTGATTCATAAATATAAATTTGAATTAGAACGTTTAATTTGGATGGAATTAAAACGACTGCTAATACAGAACTTATTTTCTTTGAATTAACTTAAATAGTATCTTTTTTTGGTTGAAAATTGGCACACTTTTATTAACTTATAGAATAGCAGCACATAGATCTGGTTAGTATACTAACCGATACAATTGAGACACAAACTAGCATGTAGCAAAGATACAAAGCAACATGAAATACATAATAAAATACGTTATGCCCATGATTAAGCCATTATCAGCTGGTGCTTCCCTCTGCACTCTTTACCAAACTAGGTGTTCCGATGGAAATCAACCTCTGAGCATATACAGAGTAGCAGCAGCCATGAATTTGTTAATATTAAAAGCCAAACCACACCTTGAAATATAATATGCTTCCCAAACCCATAAACGGGAACGCATGGGTTTAGTACCCAAGCATCAGTTGAGGTTAGTGTGGTTCCTTCTTCATCATGAACCGATGTGGTAGAAGTTTGAAACTCAACAACCCCGATAATTTTAACAAATTTTAATCCATTCTTTAGTAATTTGAAACTATGGGAAACTCATAGCATACCACTTCTTTGTACATCCATAAGGAGGTGTAAATCATATTACAAATTATGCATAACATATGGCTCGTTTTCACATTTTGTAAAAACATTTTTCATTTAGTAGCCCACATTTCTAGATCTTCCTTCTAATCATTAATTTGAAGTAAGTATTTTTTTTACAAATGCCCAGGTTAGGCTATGAAACTTTCACATTTGCATTTGTACTGATTTCTTCGAAATTAGGGTTCAAAAACGAAGCTTATATGAAAAGTTATAAACGCTCGAACGATTAGAATCAAAGATAATATGGATATATATATATATATATTGATTAAAAACCGTACTTCTAATTTTCAGGGCTAGAATTGCTATATAATGTAATGCACCAATTCCCTTCACATCGGCAACACTTTAAAATCAACGCGGTAGTGACGGTCCAAAATCATCACTGTAATCAAAAGAAAGCTATGTTGATTCATCAGATCTACCGATCTTCGAGAAGAAGCATTTTGCGAAGTGATTAAAAGTTGAATTTTTGAGGTAGAAATGAAATCGCAAGTCAATGGGCAATTTCTCTCCCCACCGGGAGAACCTCTCAACAAAGGCTTAGGAACAAAAAAACGAAGTTTTGTTGAACTTTTGATAGAGAATGGCTTGAACCCGCAAGCAGTTTGCTTTTTCTTTTGGATTGCTCTTTTCCTCTCTACATGTAGAGAAAGTATATTTAATTTTAAGTTAAACTAAAAAAAAATATAATTTAGAATAATGAATTTGTAATGTTTAATATTTCTTTTAACCAAATTTATCTATATAATGAAAAAAGATTAAAATTTGATTTTTGGTCAAACTTGGTCAAATTTGAATTTATTTTGAAAGTTTATGTAACGACCCGGATTTTTAGCCGTTAATTTTAAAACATTTAAATTGGTGTTAAATGTTGTATTAGAAATATAAAAGGATTTCTATAATGAATTTATTTATAAAACGAAGTCTAAACGTGTAATTTAAAACAGGCTCGTAACGTCGCGGTAGTTCGTAATATTACGTTTTGAACTTCAATTGAATATGCAGGATCCTGTATAAGTCAGATATCTTTGAAATAAGAAATGTATCTATTGAACTATATTTTTCTAATGAAAATGAAAAATCAAGATTTTGTCTTATAGATTGTAATTTATGTCCAAATCAAAATTTCAGAAAGTCGCTTTGGAATTGTTTATAAATTATAACGAATTATTATATAAATAAATCGATTTTAAATAATATGAATATCGTTTTAATTGGAAATATTGAGTTATAAATCCAGATATGTTAATTTTGGAGCTATAAGATGTTCTATTCAGATATATACGACAACAATAATTTACTATTATTTAATTAAATTTATTTATATTTTATTCATTTATTTAAGCCTTAAAATAGCCTTTTTGCAAACGGCCCCTTTTTTCGACGAAACCAGTTCCATCGTATCTGGAATATTTAATTATTGTAGGATTATAATTTTTATCGCGATTGGAATTCGTATATGATTGTATGTATAGAGAAGGCTTAGTAATTAACCACAATAGAATAAAATTAAAATAAAAGAGATCCTACCTTACACTGTAAGCTTCACAACAGCGTGCTCTCCACATTTATCACCTGTGCGTACCAAGCCATTCAATACTGTGCATCCCAATCCATTCAGCAGCGTGTTATCCAAGCCGTTTCATTACCGTGTGCACCAAACTATTTTATATCTGAGCATGCCAAGAAATTCCCCATTATAAATACTCGCCTCCATCGTTCACTTTCAGAAAGATAAATAAACATTGTCTTCATCCGAACGTGAAAAAACAAAAATTCATAAGTCGATTAAAAATCGAATTCTCAATGAAAAATCACAAAATTAGTTTCAATGGAATCTTGAAACTCGGCTGTTCACCCCTGTACAGTTTTTAAAGGGTGCGATCCAATTTTTTCAAGCTCAAAAATTTGATAGTCGACTAGGGCATAAAATCGTGGAAGCTACGGTGCTCGAACCGCGTAATGGAGTAGAGCGCTAGGTGTTTACTCCGATTTTGGATCTAAACACCAAGATGCTTGTTCAAAGCAATTTAATTGAAAACAAGTGGAGCCACGATCACAATTATCAAAATCATTAAAGTAAAGACACGACAATTTTTATAGTGGTTCGATCTCATAAAAGATCTACGTCCACTTTGGCATAATTTCTCATTTACACTTTGTCAACATATACTCTACTCTCTCACTTGAAAATCACATTTGAACCTATAGAAAATGGTGGGGAAAAGAAACGATCAGCGAAGATTGAGCTCGAATTAGCATAAAATTGGCGGGAATCCTTCAATAACAAGGACCTTGACAATGGATCTTTGACTTCTCGATCATTTGGGCGACTTCGGAGGACACCATGATTATGAAATGTAAGGATCTTTGATTAATATTAGAGTATGGGAGTTAGGATGATTCAGAATGGTAGAAGAGAGATTTGAGCAAAACTTCGTTGTCGTGGAATTCGATCCCCTCAAATGATGGAATATGGGGGATATTTATAGGTGAGATACAGACCAGGTGGCATTTCTGTAATTAATTAGAACCTTTTTTAGACCGTTGGGTGACCTAAAAGAGTCAAAGTGGTGTTTTTGCGGTCCAAGGTGAAGCGGAGCGGGCTAAAGCACTACGGGATGAGCTTGATGATGCCGAGCAGGCTACAGAAGTGAAGCGACCTAAAGCTTTTGCGGCACGATCTAGATCTAACTAGATGAGGGGTGGAGCGACCTTAAGTCATTATGGAACGACCCAACTTCTCTTGGTGAAAGGCAGTGCGGGATAAAGCTTTGTGCAGGTTAAAGAGCTTGGTAAGCTTCAAAGGTGGAACGACCTACAGATAAGAACGAGCCAAAAGCTATATACCTTTTGAAATGTGCCAGAGCATGGACGGTCTTGACTGCTTTCCCATTTTCCATGGTCTAAAAACCCTTGACTTTATGTTTCTTACATGAGAACGACCTAAGCTTACTTTCCATTTTAGATCCATATCTTATGGGTTTAACATTTGCCCCTCGAAGTTTGTATTCGTTGTAAACAATACATGCTTCGACTTAAACAATCTTGTTATAAACTGGGTCGTTTTCTCTCATATGAATTGTTAGGTTGTCACAGTCTTTAGATCGCATAACTTACTGAATTGTTCTGGATGCTTCTTGATAACCTTAGATCGTTGTTCAACTTTAGGCCGTTGGTTATCGTTAGGTCGTTTGGACAACTTTAGGTCGTTGGTGGCCGAAAACATAAACCCAGTCCATACCTCTGTTGCTTTTAAACCTTACTCTAGACTATTCTCTTTACTTCTATCCCTCCATTTTCGAAGCTTATCAATGGTGGCGGTCTGGATTCAGAAACCATCCAAATCTTATTTCTGATGAAATCGATCAACTTTTAAGATCATTTATGTTTAGATCACGAAGCACATCATCAATCAAACATCCGAACCCAAGACTATCTATTGTCAGGTTTGATTCTTTTTTCGGATTTAATTTTTGATTTTACAAATTTATGATATTTTTAGTCGAACTTGATGCCTTTAGATTTTTGTAAAATCGTGGTGCGAACATGATGATAATGTCGACTACCCTGAAGTCTTGGTTTTGATATGATTTTCGAACATTAATACATGTCATTTGATGATGATGTTGAAATAATATTCCCCTTTTGTAACCTTGATCTTGATTTTGTAATTATGCTTGTGATTTAAGATGGAACTTTATTATGGTCACGACCCAAGGTGGTGAGCTTCAAGTGTTAGGTCGTGTTAGGTATTGAAGGCCGTTTGGTCGCTTGAAACAACTAGATATTTTAGGTCGTTATTTTTGTTTTAAGTTCTAGGTCGTTACCTGCTTTTTAAGTCGTGATTTCCGTCCAAGCCCCGGGTCATTTTCAACTTATAGTCCTAGGTCGCTCGTGACTCAAAGATTCTAAAGCATCGGCATGTTCTGGCGACCTAAAACATGTGACTATATTATTAAATTGTTTGTGTATTTTAGGTTTTTAGGCTGTCAACGTAATTCAATGTTTTTGGACCGCGTAGCATTCCCAACTTATGAATTCCAAAACAACCTAAAGACCTTAAATACATAGAACGAACCTAAGTTTAAAAAGAACCACTTAAAGCTTTGAATAGTTTAGAACGACCCAAAAACTTGATTGCTCTTAATGATCTAAAACCTTGATTGGGTTGAACACTCCTACATACACTACAAGAAAAACAACATTTAGCGACGGCCGAATCCGCTTCTAATCCGTCGCTAAACTGGCCTTACCGACGGATTTCCTGCAAAACACGATGGTCGGTAAAAACCATGACGTTAATTGTGTCAGATTTAGCGACGGAATTTTGCATGAGTTTTCCGACAATTTTCCGTCATTTTACTATTTATATAATAAAATATATTTTTATTTATTAATTTAATTTTAATTTATTTACCAACTATTTACCGACGGATATGTATTTTCAAATAATTTATTATTTATACAAAAACGTCGGTAAAACCTTGCTAATTAGCAAGGGATTAGCAACAAAATATTTTTTCAATCACTCTTCTTCTATAGGTAGTCTGTCGCTATTCCCTTTCTATTCTGCCAATAAACATTCTCTCATATATGATTTTTTACACCAGCTTTTGGCAATTGTAAAAATCATCTTTACAACTTCTTTGTGTATTATGCTAAATTCTACAACTATTTTTGGCTACGATTCAAAAAGTGCAAAAAAAAAAAAAAAAAATCTGAACACATTTTGCAAAAAAGATTAGCATAAACAATTTAACAAGATTAACAATACAGTATAAAAAAATCAAGTATTACACTATAAGAAAAGTATATCACAAATGATTGCACTATATAAATTACTTCTTTCAGTTACAAAAAACAAATCTATACAACATTCCTTAACGATGTTGCTCAAGTTCACTTCCATTCTTGTTGGACTTCCGATGTTGCTTCTGATGCTTTCGTTGACATGAAATGATTGTTTAACTTCAAACTCTATAATTTCCAAGTGTTGCCTTCTGATCTTTGCCGATGTTGCCTCGATGCTCTTGGCAACCAATACCCGAACAGAAATTAAAAGAAGAACACTAAGAGACTGTAAACTGAAAAACCTTTTTTAAATCTTAAGAAGCATGAATTGATTCATCTCTTGTGTCATTGATTTTGCAATGTTCTGACATCATTCTGTTAAATAACAACAAGCACGTTCATTTGTAGCTTTCAAATCAGGAACAGGTCGAGGTGTTGACAGTAGCAAATCGACCCCTTTAATTTAACAATCACTAAATCAAACTAACAGTACTCAGTTGATTACCAACAAATGGGCAGCTAAAGTCTCCAAACGGTAGTTGACAGAAGTCGAACTCAGCTAATGTTATGGTCTGCCAAGTCAAAATGCCAAGAAGATAAGTTGTACAAGCTAAGAGAAATGACATGTAGTGATCTATTACTGCAATTCAGTGATAATAAGTTAGTATCACTAGAGTACTTCGGATAATCATCAAGAAAAATAGGAACAACAACCTGGCAATCCATAAAGACAGCGTCAGCATCAAGAATCTAAACCCCGACACAAATCAAGAAAGTTGTAGGTAAAAACTCAAACCACTAAGACAAGACAACTCGACCGAGGGATCAAGATTAACTTCAGCATCAAAGTCAGATAAAACCACAAAACAGTTGGAGGAATACTGTAGGATACAGGACCTACCTTCTTTGCAATAAGACGATTCAAAACAACAGAGAAGGGTTACATGCATCCACCTTATCATTATTCACTAAAACAACATAAAAAGTGAAACACTGAACAGATTCACCATAAGTCGAATCATGAGATTTAACACTAGAAGCCGAACTATTATTATTGAGTATAATATAATTTTTTTTTGAATATTTTATCACTAATACTATTATTAAACTTGTGAGTGAAAATTTCTTACCTTAATGACATTGAGATATCTAAAACAACACATCGCTTACTCAAATTGGGTTTCAAATTTCACGCTTCCTCATCCTTCTCCGAAATAGAATTGGGTGAAATCGTTGTATGAAATCGAATTGGGTTTCGAAGGTGTTTTGATTTTTGGGTTTTCGATTTTATATCTAGGGTTCGTTGTTCGCCGATTGTGGATGTGGGTTATTGGGTGAAACTGTTGTTTAGTGACCAAATCAACGTGGATTGTGACGGTGTCGCTCCGACGTTATTGTCAAGGAAGAACCCAATTTTTGATCTAGAAAAAGTATTGAAGCTCTCGATTTTCCCATAATTCGATTGTTTCCAATTTTAAGGTAAAATTTCGGATCTAAAATTTGTTTTCAATTTCGGATCTGAACATGATAAAAAAGAAGAAGCGAGGTGTTTTAATCGAGGAGCCAGGTTGGAATGAGCGGACGGATAAAAGTGGAATAAAAACCAACGGTTGATGGATAAAGTGGAATCAGGTGGAGCCAGAATTTGTAGAAAACAAAGCGGCAAAATTATTGGTTTGAAGGGAATTTCAATTGGCGCCAAGATAGAAAATAATTTCAATCCGGAGGGAAAAGGATGGGTTGAAGACAAAATTTCTGCTATCTAAACCAAAAGAATACTTGTATATACTAACTAACAATTATGACTAAAGGTAACCTTAAAAATGCATATAGATAGTAGAAGCAATAACTAACAATTTTTTTTTTAATTTTTTCAATTTCTTTTTAAACTTCTATGAGTTTTCTAAAATGTTAACAAGTAAGAAATTCGAACTAATAAGCACAAATTGATCGCTAGACAATTAATTATTACTTATTAATTTTTATTTGTTGATTATTATTTATTATTAGGGGTGCAAAACGGTCAAACTGGACTAGACAATAAAATCGAACTAGACACGAACCGAACAATAATTACGTTCAGACAAATCCTATTGTCCTAGCTATCATTTCATAAGTATCAACTATAATTATCAACAATAATTATAAAATATCAGTTTCAACTATAATTATCAACTGTAATTGTTAAACACAATTATATAAATATTGAATATTATGTATCATTTCATAAAGTATTAAATTTATTATTAATTACTAAATAATTATTATAATAAACTGATATTTTCATCTCTCGCAAATCTGTTGGAATTCTGCTATTTACTATTAAACTTTGAACTTATATGTTACCAAATATTAATTAAATTTATTTACTATTAAACATAATTAATAAATATTAATTATAACTTAGTAATATTTATTAATTTACAACAGTAATTTATTTTATATAATAACTAAAAATAATAAATTATTATTTATAAGTTTTTAAATATTATAAAATTTTACATTTTCTAAAAAGAATAACTTATATTTACTTCTAATAGTTATTATTTATTATTAATTACTAATGTATTATTAGCATTAATTATTTAAAATTTAAATTTACTAATTAATTACTAAGTAATAACACAAATTTAAAACAATTAATAAATAAAAAATGTAAAAGTTCGTTTCAAATCTCTTGGAAAACTGCAGGAAAATAGCTTCAAAATTATGTCGACGGTAATCCGACTCTATTACCAACGAAATTTAGCGTCAAATATTATATGACGGTAAAGAGCTGCAATTTCCATTGATTTAGCGACAGAATTAGTATTCGACGGTAATAATTTATAATAAGATGACATATAAAATCCAAAATATTTTCTCTTACAAAGCCCACGGAAATCCGCCGCTAATTAGCGACGGAATTTTCCGCTGCTAAAAATCTGTCGCTAATCTCGGTTTTTCTTGTAGTGATACACTTCACTGTTTTTTCCTATGATTTACTTATGAAGTTGTTTATGCAGAATGTCTACCAGCCATAACAAGATGAAAGGTCCTTTGAAGGAAGATGATTCTCGAAAAAATCGCAAATCAAATGAACCTCCTACATCAGATGCTTACTTTACTTCTGTCTCTCCTACCAGCAATGCCCCATCTCTTGATGACCTACGAGTTATCATGGATAGACCTCGTTATACGTCTGAACCATGCAACCCTAAGCTTGCAAGTTGATTCAAAGGATGGTGTCTGCAGTGGACACGTGTTGATGTGGATATATACCCATCTGACAAACGAGTTGTTCCTGATGATATAGACGTCATACATCATAGTGCGCTTGCACAACTTGATAATACCAGAGTGGTTTGAAAAGCACACTGATCTTCTTGAGAATTATACAGCATAGAAGATGAGCGGTTGGAACATGCTTGCCTGGGACCTTAAGAGATTGAACAGGGAGCAGCTTGAGCGTATTTCTGTTTTGGAAGAGGACAAAGCAACGCTTATCCATGCCCTGAAGTCTAGAGATAGGGTTATCGCTGAGCTTTTGGATCAGGAGTTAAAGGTTGAGCCTCCTCTCTCTTCTTCTGCTTAAGAAATGACTTTATGATGGGTAGAAATCGTGACTTTCTTGTTATACTTTTTGATTTGTCATCTTATGTATGTACATTATTAGACTGGATTGTTCTATGCGAGTGCCAGTCCTTGCTTATGACTTTAGCTTCTGTACTTGACTCTGTGTTTGGCCTGCTTTGTGGATGGCGTAGCTTTTGACCGTGTATGCCTTATGCTACCTGTTTTATAACAAAACAAACACAGGTAATATCCTAGGCTTATGCCTTATTATTGATCATCCATATCAATAACAAATTAATTAATCACTTATGGATTATTCACAGTAAATTGAATATCGTGCCTATGCAGAATTAGTTTAAGATTTGTTGAATGTTTTTCTTTTTGTAAAGACACGGTATTCAAATATGAATTTGCGATGGCATCGCCTCTTATATAGATTGCATATTTCTAGTTATGTCTTTGTAACAAATTTTCATGATCTTATGATGGTTTATGTCTTTATAAAACATGTACCGGATTAGACCAGAGCTCTCATTTGATTTTTCCAATACCAAGGCGATGTCATTCTTTTGATGCATTCAAAGGTTTGGACTTGTTCCAATTAATATCGGACTTCTGTTTGGAAAAGTTTATGTAACTTTATGCCTTCGTTTGAGAAGGTCTTATATGTGGTGCCCTCGCTAGGGGAGGACTTTGGGTTTTGTGCCCCTGTTAGGGGAAGACTTTGTGTTGGATGCCCCCACTAAGGGAGGACTTTGGATTTGATGCCCCCGCATGGGCATGACTTATGTTTTATGCCCCGCATGGGAGGACTTATATTTTTATGCCCCCGCATGGGGAGGTCTTATATTTTTATGGCCCCACATGGGGAGGTCTTATATTTTTATGCCCCCGCATGGGGAGGTCTTATACTTTTATTCCCCCGCATGGGGAGGTCTTATAGTTTTTATGCCCCCGCATGGGGAGGTCTTATATTTTGATTGTTCCTTAAAGTAAACATCGGTCGCCATGTCAAATGCGCTTGACTAAAGTAAGCAATCTTAGTCGGGACCGAGAGGTTGTACTCCTATGGAATCTGCTAGGTTTGTTCTATTCCGTGGACTAACATCGGCCTCCCGCCAGAAGCACATATCTATAACAAGTGTTCATAGTAGGGCGCGAGCTTCCTCTTAAGAATAACAAACCATGGCATTGATTTTAAACATGCCGTTGACTTCTCCACCGTTTGGTTTTTAGCAATTCCTTTTGCTTACCCTCCATGATGGTGTTATTTGATCATCGTACTTTTGTATGTTGCTATTTTACACTCCATGCTTGGATAGGTACTGTAGGTGCCATGTCTCATTAAGTTTCGAGGAAGCAAGTGTTTGTCTACTGACCTGTAATGGAAATTCATCTTTTTAGCAAGTTTTGAATTATTGAAAATCTTGCAAGTAAGAAATTCATACAAGCTGGCAGGACTTTATTTATAGAGATATTGTTCAGTACAATTCTTAAGCAATATTGCAAACTCCTTACAAGAATGTTCTGAATCTAACAGAAAACCAAATGTATAGTAAAGTATACAATAAAACAGTAGGTAAATTTTTTTATTTGGTCCCGGACGAATCAAGGGAGAGCTTCGACCCTAAGTAGCTTGAGCAGTTTTTGAGGGTTGCAGATCCTTTACATACTGTTGCAATTTCCCATTCCGAATCAGCTTCTCAATCAAGCCGTGGAGAGTTCAACAATCATTGGTGTCATGCCCTAGCTGCTTGTGGAATCGACAAAATTTTCCAGAATCTATTGCCCTCTTTTAAATGCCTATCTTCGTTGGTTTTGGATAATGTTCAGCATCCTTGTGGAAAAAAAATTATTCTCTGTGGTATCATTCAAAGGAGTGAGCTCGGATGGAGTATGAAAGCGAAACTTCTTATTTGCCTTATTGTCTTTTCCATCATTGGCTCGCTTCTGTCCCTGAGGGTTCTTCTGATTATATTGAGCAGCAGCATTTTAGCGAGCTTTAAGGAGAGGGTTAACAATAATAATCTAGAGAGGAACGAGATTATTGTTGATTCTCATACATTCCTCTGCCTTTTTATATAACTTCTATAGCGTATTCAGCTCTTTCATTTTGATCCACCTGCCGAATTCACTGTTTTCGTCGATGGCGCTAATTAGGGACATTAAGATCATGTGTGACTCGGGATTTCCTACTTCAGATAGAGCAACATTGAATCTCTTAAGGAAAGATTTGATGGGCTCTCTAGGTTCCTGCTTCATATATGTAAGAGAAACGACATCCTTAGCCTTAGCAGCATGCAGCCTGAACTGCTCTTTGAGCTTCTGGGTAAAATCGTCAAATCAGTCGACAGATTTAGGGGGGAGCCTTGGCAGCCACAAAGATGCAATACCTTCTAGATAGAGAAGGAAACATAGGCACTTGACTTTGTCGAACTCTTTAGATGCATTCATGTGCCATTCGTACCTGTACAAGAAGTGATTTGGATTAGAGGTCCCATTATATGGAGGCAAGGTAGGATGAGTGAATTTTTTGGGAAGCTCAGCTTTGCGATTCTTTTGGTGAACGGATTTTTGTTGGGGGCGAAGTCCCACTCCTTTTCACTTTCATTTCGGGCTATGCTATCCTTTATGATTTGTTTTACCATGCTTTCAATATACTCCTTTGAGTTGTGTCGTTCTAGAGAGCAGACTTCGACCTCTTTTCCGGATGCTCGTCTTGGTGAACGATCGCGTTTAGTGGATCTAGGTCTTTTGCCTTCACTATGCAATGGTGCCCCCTTGTCAGGACTTGCAACTCTTCGGGTTTTTCGATCAGAATGGTTTTTAGCTTTCGACTTTGAATCCAGAATGTTGGCTTCGTTCTTATCGCTTTCCTATCCATCAAGGACCTCCATATTTTGTCATGATGATGATCAGAAGCTACCGAATCCGCGTTATCTTCCAGGTTAACATATACTTTTTGAGGAGGGACATGATTGGCCTGAGCGTCCAAGAGAGCATTCATTTTTTCCATAAGAGCTTAATTAGCATCCAGCAAGTTTTTATTAGAAGCTTCCATTCGTTGGTTTAGATTAGCAACAACGACGTCTAGTTCATCTCTAGTCACTCCAGCTCCAATCATAGAGTTTTGGCCAATTTCGAAGTGGTTGGTAAGCGGCGTAGATTCATTGTTGGCAACATCGTCAATGTTGTCGGTTTCTCCAACGGTTATACTTGCAGTTTTCTTAGATCTCTTCATTATATCGGACATGAATTTGAACTTCGAAGAGGATCTATAAATTGGCCTGGATATTAGATCTAGAGAATCTATCGTGAAAGAAGGCTTAGTTCTTTGATGCGGAGTTCTCAACCTTGTCGAGTTTGGGAGAAGTGTGAACGTGGCCCCACGGAGGGTGCCAAATGTTTACTCCGATTTTGGATCTAAACACCAAGATGCCTGTTCAAAGCACTTTAATTGAATACAAGTGGAGTCACGATCATAATTATCAAAAGAATTAAAGTAAAGACAAGGCAATTTTTATGGTGGTTCGATCTCATGAAAGATCTACGTCCACTTTGGCATACTTTCTCATTTACACTTTGTCGATTATAAGATTTTATTCTTTCTTACAACATATACTTTACTCTCTCACTTGAAAATCACATTTGAACCCATAGAAAATGGCGGGGAAAAGATATGATTAGCGGAGATTGAGCTCGGATTAGCATAAAATTGGCGGGAATCCTTCAATAACAATGACCTTGACAATGGATCTTTGACTTCTCGATCATTTGGCCGACTTCGGAGGACACTGTGATTATGAAATGTAAGGATCTTTAATTAATATTGGCGTATGGGAGTTAGGATGATTCAGGATGGTAGATTATAGATTTGAGAAGAACTTCGTTGTCGTGGAATTCGATCCCCTAAAATGATGGAATATTGGGGGTATTTATAGGTGAGATACAGATCATGTGACATTTTTGTAATTAGTTTGAACCTTTTTTAGACCGTCGGGTGACCTAAACAAGTCGGAGTGGTGTTTTTGTGGTCCAAGGTGAAGCGGAGCGGGCTAAAGCACTACGGGACGAGCTTTACGATGCGGAGCGGGCTACAGAAGTGGAGCAACCTAAAGCTTTTGCTGCATGATCCAGATCCAACTAGATGAGGGGTGGAGCGACCTTAAGTCATTGTGGAACGACCCAACTTCTCTTAGTGAAAGGCAGTGCAGGCTAAAGCTTTGTGCGGGTTAAAGAGCTTGGTAAGCTTCAAAGGTGGAACGACCTACGGATTAGAATGAGCCAAAAGCTATATACCTTTTGAAACGTGCCAGGCCATCGATGGTCTTGACTGCTTTCCTTTTTTCCACGTTCTGAAAACCCTCGACTTTATGTTGCTTACATGAGAATGACCTAAGCTTGCTTGCCATTTTAGATCCATATCTTATGGGTTTAACACTAGGTCTACTGAGGGTAGGTGCACATGGAGATCGATTTTGGTGGCATTCGGTGAATATATGTATCGTGTTTTTTAGGGGTCCCTGTGCAGGCATTATTGGACATGAAAAGAGAGGGAGGTGAGGGTGGATTTCAATGAAGATGGGGGTGCAATACCCGTGTAGGAGAAGAGAATGGCGGCGATGACACCTGAAGTCATCCAGAAATAAAGGAGAATGAATCAAAATAGGCGCAACCATGTACTGGAGATAATTGAAACCGTCACGGGAAGAAATTAACGAGTAAAGCATTTAGTGGCAAATGGTGATTAAGCTTTATTAATTAATATTATTTACCGTTAATGACGTTTCATATACAATAGCATGTAAGATTTATAACTTTTCCGTACATTATCAAAATCAAGCGAAACAAGAAGCATTGGGACCATATCAACGAGTACTACAAGCCCGTGAAATTTTGAATGACTTGGAGATTATGAGAAATTTTGGCAAATTAAAACGTCTAATTGCTTTAATCAACTATAAATCGTTATTTAACGATTATCAAGCAATGTGAGTAAACTCACAACCTCTATCCAGTTTATAATTTTATAAACATAATTTAGAATTAATAAATGATGATTGAATGTCGTATGATCATTATTTGGATGAATGGTTGATAAAATGGTTGAAATGATTGTTATAAATTTATACGAAAATCGTTGATTGAATATTGATTCTATTTGCATGATGATATCTCATAAATTTGATGTTATCCACGTTGATTAACATCTGTGGATGCAAGAAAACAGGTTAGAGGGATCCAACAGGATTCCTTAACATTTATATTATTGTTTTTCATTTGTTATTATATATGATGCGGTATATAATCAATGATTGATTATGTTGTGTTTGAATACCACTGACCATATTTGTATTTAAATACTATAAAATATTTTCAAATGTAGAAAATGAATTTGAGATTATAAAAAGGGAAATTTATTCCGAATAAACTTGAAAATAGGAACTTGTTTAAATAGATTGAAGTAAGAAGTCGATTATAAACAATATTTATAAATGGAGGAGAATAGTTATCATCCGATAATCTAAAAATGTAAATTCAAGAATGAATTGAAAAAAGGAGACAGTGAAATTTATTCTGATGTTTGGAATGTGAATGGAATTTAGATAAATCCATAAGGATTTATAAATGGGAATTCGAGTATTTCAATTTTATAAAAATAATTTATTCTTTTTAGAAATTTTACATTTTGGAACTTAACAGAATATTTAATATTTGCTTCAAAATCGATATTTTATAGTCGAATGTAAAGTCACTATAAGGTTTTGAAAGTAGATTTTAAATAGAAATCTATTTTTACATGGATAAATTAAGAGAATTAATTTGTAATTAAAGTTTATAAATTGAGTCAAAAAAATATATCATGGATAAATTTAAATATAAATTCAAGTCTGAATTTATATAGAGAAGTGAAAAATGGGTTTTGCACTGATATTTAGAATTGGATTTGAACATAGCAGTTATAAAGGATATAATAAGCGAGATTATAAATGGTTGGTATAAAGATGAGTTTTTGTATGAATAATTCTGTAAATAGAAGGTATACATGAGAATGGGATTTTAGATAATTGATCAAAAAAAATATTCATGATTTAAATAAGGTTTTAAAACAAGTATTTTTCAAATGAGAGGCAGTTTGAGTTAACTTAATGATGTTTTATACAACGTTTATTTAAATACATATAAATAGAATTTGGAAACGTTTTCCAAATAAAATCAGAGAAGTTTTCTAAGCATAAGAAATTACAATGATTTGGTTAATGAGGAAATAAGAAATGAGAATGTTTTCCAATATTAATAACGCATATTTTTCTAAATATAGAAAACATATAATTTAAATTAGATGGAAATGTTTTACAAGAATCAAGGGAGGCTAAAGAGATTGGAAGAATATCAGGGTAAAGATATTGAAAGGAATTTGGAAATGAATAAATTAATAAGAAATTAATTTTAAGGGCCCAGTGTTGTTTGATGTTTGATCAGTAGAGTTTCCATTTGAAAATAGGATCGCTAATTGCATGGATTTTCCTTTGATAGTTAAACAATCGACTATCAAAGTATTGACCATTTTCCATTATCAATACGAAGAGACCGGGATCAGGTTTATTATCTGAAAACCACTCAGTATGGGCACAAGCGTTGGGAATCAAATTATGCTGAAGATAATTGAAGACAAAGTAAAGCGCATGGGCTGTTCTATTAATCCTAGGTTGAAATTGCCTAAGATGGATTGATGGGATAGTGCCTTCACTTGGTCCAGTCCAAGGACAACGTATATTGACGGATGTCCGATTGAGTATTTCTAGATGGTCATGTACATTGACTTCTTCAAATGTACCATAGGTGATAGAGAATGAAACTTCTCTTAGCTTAACACCCGGTATATTTTAAGGACATCAATTAGTGATTTTGATGGATCTGAGGATGTGGCATTCAAATTAAATGATGGTAAGATGTTCTAAAAATAAAATCGTAGCCTCAAGCCTCAATAATTGGGAAATGACAGAAATCGGGCAGGCAACATGGCTAAGTGGGTCATACCCATTAGGATGTGTTATCACTGATTTAGGGAAAATCCATTTTTCCTTTTATTTGATCGCTGCTGTATGCTTTCGGTGATGGTTGCTGATTACAACCGTTGGTGATATACATTTGATACGCTCAAGTTGAATCAGTGGTCGGTCAAGTGTGGCCGAGCTGCAAGATGTTCTTGTTGAACCCTAATGTATCCTCTCTAGATTACACTATTCATAAGGTGGTCTCATACCTTGTCATAGACGAAAATCCATTCTCCAATAAACGCCCCGCGGTTTTGATTATATACTATGTATATGGAGCGTGAGATGCAAGCGTTCCGCTAGATTGATATTTATTTTATTTAGACACTGTAATAATATCACTGGATTTTGATACAAAGAATATTTTGGGCTTTTGTAATGTAAAATCCATCCATGTTTATGGGTGGATCGGCCTTACAATTATCTTTTCTTTCGAAAGGATTTTTGGAAGTTAAATCAAATGGTTGCAGTACTCGCACCAGCCCCATGACTGACCCAGAGTTTATTTTGTTTTGTTTTACCCTAAACTCTTAAATGCCCAAATTTGTATGGGTAGTCAAGTAGTCGGGATTTTTTAGACACACTTTGAGGATCTTGGAGAAGGAGACTTCAACATTAGATAGCTACTATTTCCGTTTTGATGTGTTATGTTGTACTCTGATGATGGTATGTATTACAAAATAGATTTGTATTTAGAAAAGTTATGTTTATATTTTATTCGTTTCATTGTGAGATTTGTGTTCTTCGTTTTCTTCTATTCTAACTTTTCTTTCTTTTCTATTTCCCACCATTTAACGTCTTTCTATTAATGATCTGATAATTTATGATGCTTGGTTAGTCAATATGATATTTATATCGATAATCAAGATCGGGAATTGGTCGGGCTGTGGGAGTTTAAAAGGTTCTAAGTTTTAAATTTTATTTTTTTTACGATTCTAGACCGAGTTTTAAGTTGTCCAGCATTTTTCTTTTCGTCAAAATCCAACTTTGTTTGCTTCAAATATGCTTTTTACGGTGTGTCAAATAATATGCAAAAGAACGTCGTTGAGTTTTCATAGTTGCATTCCTTCTCTTATTCTTTAATAAAACTTTTATCAAGCTTCTTGGGAAACCTTTGCCACCTCACACCATATTATTATTTTGTGACTGAATTTTAATAGACTCAGTATGTTATAATATGTGGTTTTCTTAGGATTTCTCATTCTCTTTTCACCCATAATTTTCCTCGCATTCCCATCTTCTCTGATAACTCCTTACCAAAAACTTCCATGGACTCCCTCTCTATCTAGATTCACATATCATAACAAATTCCTATGTCTTTAAGCCTCTCTCTAAATTCTTAAATCTCAAAACATATAATCTAAACCTAAATCTATCCCCAGTTTGTATAAAAACCCTAAATCTCTTTTCTCTTAGAGACCCAAACTACCCTTCCTTCTTACCCACCACCAACAACCACCATAGCTCCGGCCTCCACCTGTACCACTTCACCGAGCCATCTTCTTTTAGCCCGAGCCCAAACTCACCGAACCCAAACCCTAATCTCAAATTCAGATGTTCTGATTTTTTTATTTTTCCAAAAATTTGCTCTATCTTCCTATATCCATAACTTCCCTTAGTCAACATGATTTACCTTTGTCTTTTTTCGGATTTGATGAAATCAAATTAATTACAACTTTTCCAGATTTTGTGTTTTTCTATGTCAAAATCGTGAATCATTCATATTAATTTTTAGACTTAGATTTTTTGACCAAAAAATGTTTGTTACTATTTCAGTCGTATCTCCCTAAAATTTTGTCAAAAATCCTTTTTTCTTTCTAAAAAAAATTGAAGAGAAAAGAATTTATTAGAGCTTTGTTGTTGACTATTCTTTCAAATTAAGTGGTTAACATATTCAAAAACCTCTTTCAAAATGTCCAAAATTTTGTTCTATTTTTATAATTTTTGTGAAAATCTGATCCATCTTCCCTAGCCATTATCGAATACTCTTTTCTTCTGAATTTCTTAGGGCGATGTTTTGTATTTGGTATTGGCATAGCTATCTTCTCTAAGCCACAAAAGGTGTGAATTCCTCATTCACGGCTAATGTTGTTGTTAAGTGAATAAAACACTTGTGAAAAGTTATTTGAAATGTTAGGATTTCTTAGAAACACGTGATATTATATGATGTAAATTGTTCACTTATGGCAGTTTATTGTTCACCTATAACACAAATTTATGTTACATAAATTGTTCACTTATGACACAAATGTATGTTGTGACATACATGTTCACTTGTGACACACATGATATGTTTTGTATAATATTGACATATATAACACAATATGAATTTGTTATGTGACATGTTCATTATGTTATGTTTAATTAATGTTCTCGCATTGCAAGTTCCATGTAGATTTCATTTTTTTTCCATTATGGATTGAAATGATATATATCTAAATCATTATACCTTTTGATATTGAACTGGGATATGAATTGAAATGATATATACTTGGAAACTTAATTATATTGGTTGAAATGATACATAACCGATTCACCTTACCATAGGCTAGGAAATTATATAAGGACACCATTGGTCAAATAATTTTTTTTCTGAAAATTCATAAGTATGTATCGATTTTCGAAGTATAATTTAAATATTTTAGTTTAAATTAATGTTTGAAATATTTATCTTGATTTATAAATTTAAGTTAGAATTGATTCAATGAAAGGATTTAATATGATTTTAGATTGAAATTGTTGTTTAAAACTAATTTATAAAAGTTAATTAAGATTCAATTTAAATTAATTTAATATAATATAAACTTATTTAATATAGTATAATTTAATATAATTGTTTTTTCCAAACGTTTTAAACTTAATATAACTTTTTTATTTAGCTTTAAGATTTATTTTAAAATATAATATAATATATTATAATATAAAGATTTAGTTTAATATAATAACTTTAATAAATTTGATTTAAAGAAAGAATTTAATTTAAGATTTGTTTAAATGAAATGAATAGAAGAATTTGATTTTAAAGATATAAATTAATAAATTGTTAATTTAGTAAATTTTGAAGTTAAAGAATTAGATTTAAGAAACTAACATGATAATTATTGTTTTGAATAATATAAGGAAATGAAATGATTTTTTTTCTTTTTTTTTGGCAGTTCCGACCTGTTTTTAAAGTGACCGCAAACACTTATTATTATAATTAATTATAATTACAATAATACAGGAGATTAACAGACTATTAACCTTCTATCAGTTTTTAAGGTGGACCGTCCACCAGGGATGTTTTTAAAGTGGAACATCGACTGGTACTAGGCTACCTTAAACCACAAAAGCTGGAAAACAAGACCAGATTACTATTCCATTATCCACGTTGGGAGACAACTTACAATTGACAAAGAAATAATAATACAGACCAACCAAAGGAAAGCCTATACAAAAATACTACATCGCATGGACAACACTTATCATCCTACAGTCCTAGCTAATACATCTGGCCTACATCAACAACACACAGACTAGGAACATCACTTCTTGAAGAATCTACACCACGCAGACCAAATTAACACCCCGAAGACTAGACAAAGGGACCAAGGCAACACGATCAACAACTACTATACCACCAGTATGCTGAAATGAAGCCAAAGCAGGTTGCATATAACATAGACTTGAAATCTATTGGCATGAGCAGGAATGGCATAACTCTGAACTATGACATCCAAAAAAACTTTCAACTTGCAAGCTTCAAGAAAGTTGCTACCTACTACAGGCAGCAACAAAGACTTGAAGAATAAACCTCCAACAATCCAAAACAACACATCCCACACCACCACCACATTGTTTCCTATATCCCAAGAGACACCACACAACCTACAAATCATAAAGCTTCAAGACGAAAACCGCAATACTCTGCCTTTTGCACACAAAAAACTGCACCACTCCACACCAAACAAAAAATCTAGCATAACCAAACATTCTCAAACAGGTTCACCAAGCTAGAAACAGTGATTTGCTAACCCCACAAACAAACTTGATATATGAAGGAAATCATGAAAGGACAAACCTGGAGGTTGGAGAAGACGCGAATCAGATCGTTAATGATAGGGAATGCGAAATGCAAATCTTAAGGCAAGATTAACACTAGAGAAGAGGGTGAATAGTTTTTATAAGGAATTTATGGAAAATTTAAACTTATTTGATCTACTATAAGAATCACACACAGATTATCACACTTGAGATGATCAAAAACACAGAAACAATTGCAGACATAAATATAAGTAAATATAAAATGCAGAAAAGGAAAGAACACATTGGATTTTATACTGGTTCGGATTACTCCTATGTCCAGTCCCACGCAATGCTGGATTGCGTAGAGTTTTATTATTATCAATATCCAAATACAATCCTCTGGATTTCACGGCTATAAGGTTAACATGGCTCCCTTTCCTTGATTTCAGAGCTACAAGGAACACACCCTTTTCCAAACAATTCCCAAATGATTACAACATACCAATAACTCTCCAATAGCACTTCAATTCAGAGAGTAGATGATAGAAACTGAAAAGAGAAGAAGTTTGATATGATTTGAGTAGAAATCGGCAAAGTATAAGTGTAGAAATCAAGAAAATAATATATATTAATGGTGGTAAGTAAGAGGACGAAAGTAGAGAAGATGAAGACAATAAAAATTCAAAAATAAATCCTATTTATAGTGGTAGAAAGGTTGAAATGTTTCTGAAACATTTCAAATAGTGAATAGACACATCTTTTGAGTGTTTGAAAATATGACAGTTGTATGTCGACATATCCATTTATGTATGTCGATATATGCTATATAATTTTGAATTTTAAAATCATTTTCAAGTGTTTAAACACACACACACACACACACACACACATATATATATATATATGTATATATATTCTGGAAATCATTAAATCAAAACTAAGTATAGTAAATGAATATTCTAATGTGTTACATCATATAAAAACATAGTAATATAGTATATATATATATTTATAAAGTTATTTGATTTAAAGATATATATATATAACTATACAAACTATAAATATAATTTGAAATCATTTAAAGATGGATTTAGTAATATTTTAGAACTAGAATTTGAAATAGAAATTTGAATTTGAACCTGGAGTGCTATTTGGAGTCTTACATAAAATTCTACACTCGATTACTATATTTTTCTTGAGCTCTTGAAATCTTTATATCTTGCTAACTTGATAACTCATGAGTGTTGAATCTCCTCAGAATTTGAATCTCTTGAAACTCTAAAACTGTACAGTCTTCAATATTTAAGTCATGTATACAAATCCTGCATATATATATATATATATGTGTGTGTGTGTGTGTGTGTGTGTATTCTAGATAGAAATGTTAGTATATTTTATAAACAATGATAATTGAACTAAGGTTGTTGTCATCAAAACTCCATTCTCCAACAATCTCCCCCTTTCTGATGATGACAACGTTGATTTATAAAATATTCATACCTGTTCATACATGTTGATACCTTTTGACCTGGTTCTTTGAATAGTCCCCCTTTCACCATGAATTCTAAAAAATCCCCCTTAAACTAAGCCTAACTAATCCTATTTCATAATTTCTTCCCCTTTATCATCAACAAAAACAAATTCTAAAACATACTCCCTCCAAATATATGCTATCCTATGTCTGTCTATTCTAAGATAATACTTAATTCTATACAATGTATATACATAAATCCCCCTAAATTCATGCCTATATTATCCTAATTTTAACAAGAAAGTGTAAATCTATTAATTCAAGTATTACAATCAATATTTACATACATTTCAATCCATATATGTTTTCAAATCCAATCCAAACAAAGAAATATTTCCAATCAAGTTCAAACAAATTAAAACAATCCAAACAAATTTAAACCAAATAAACCAATTAAACAAATCAAACCAACCAAATTCAAATTTCTCTTGGAACTTCCATCCATCCGTCTCCTCCAAAGATTGGATCCTTTTTTATAACTCTCCAGTCTTCATCTTCTTCTTTGGTGGGTGGTGCTACAGTCACGTTATTATCTTCATCTTTGGAAAGAGAAGAAATCATCTAGCGAATGGCATCAAAATGCTTTTCCTGTTGCTCTATCATTTTAGTCTGACTTAATTTTAGATGGCGTTGACTTTGTAGGATTATTGAGAGGATATTTTTGAAAGAATTGAGAATTTCCTTAAGATTTTCACTCAATTTGTGAATTGGATTTTCCATAATTTGATAAAATAGAAAAGAAATGATTGGAGAAGAACAAGAAAGTTAAAACTAAGTTTTTCTGAATTATAGGGTCTGGAATTCGTTCAAAATGAATAAACATCTATTGGTAATTTAAATATTGGATAAATTTGAAAAAAATAGCAGTTATATGCCGACATATCTAAAAATGCATGTCAACATACCCTTCTTTTAATTTCAAATTTTTGTTCTTGCTTCATTTTTGAATTGTTGGTTATTGTATTATTTAATTCTATTTAATCTAAGTGTTTTTTACACACATCAGAGACCAATTTAGACAACAAACAAAATTATATATTATTACTTAAACAATGATACATTCGAAAGATAAACGATACTAAATACGAGATTCGAATGTAAATACAAGCAAATACTAAAGATAACATAGACTAGATAAGTTTAGACTTTAGCGGATGATGAGGAGGAAGATTATAATCCAAGTTTTCTTCCCACTTTGCCAAAGAACTTGTTCACTTTGGAAGACATGTTATTAAGTGTCTTCTTTAACTTCTTTTGGTTCTTGGCTAACTTGACTTGATTTTGGACAAGCATTTCTTTGAATATGGTTCTATTATTAGATGGACACTCAGTACTTTCAAAAGAGGTTTCTTCTTCTTCTACGATTTCCATAGGATCCTCTTCTTGTTCCGATCGGGCTTGTTTTCCACATATGTTTCATAAGGCCTAAAAGCAAGTGGAATTTGCATTAGGGAAATGTTTCCCGAGTTAAAGACCTTCCTTGCTACAAATTCTTCTCCTTTAATTTCAACTCCAAAATATTTAAAGATGCGGGTTATGTAAACTACATGGTAAAGGTTATTTTCTCTTGTGGACTTTTCTTTGGGCTTGAATTCATGTTGAAGGAGAAGGTTAACGATTCTTGCTTTAGGACAAAAAAACAATTCTTAAATTCCATGTGTTCATCACTTTCAAAGATGTTATGGAATGTTTCCAAATCCATTTCATCTATATTAAATTCCGAAAAATTTGAGTCTGAGTTCTTGCAATTTTGAAATAATTCCCAAAATTTCACAATCCAAAATGATTTGGGTTCCTTTTTCACTACACCTTATTTGATTCTCATTTCTTTCATAGAAACTATGACCTAAATTTGCATTGAACATTTTTATAATATTATGATAAAATAATTCATCATTATCCCGACATCGAACAAACTTAAAAATCCATTTTTCTCGAAAAGAGAACCAAGGTCGTAATAGGAAAATCCTCAAAGATGGCGAATGTACCCTACTGACTTTTCCATTTCCCATATAGTCAACATAGGCTTTAATTGCTTCTTTATCATTGTAGAGATAACCTTTGATAGTTTTAGTTAATGTCATTTTTTGTGGTGTGCTTGAGGAGGCCATTAAAGAGTTGTTTTGAGGAGAATAGATATGAAGAAGGTTGCTTGAAATTTGAATGAGAGGTAGAAAGATAGATTTGAATAGATAAATAAATTGAGATTGAATAAGCACAACTTTTCTGAAATTAAAGACACCTTTTCAGACCTTGGGAGTTGGTGAAAAGATGGAGGGAAGCTTGAAAGTTTAAACTTTTGAAATTCAAATTTTGAATTTCATTTTCTTACATATATGTCGACATGCCTATTTCTGTATGTCGACATACGTGTTGACATTTCAAAAGTTATGTTAATTTTAACTTTGTTTTATTATGTTAACGTTTTATATTTTAGGTTTATTCTTTCCTGAAATAATATTAATCCTAACAACCATAAAATTATTTATTATTTATTATTATACTATTATTTATTTTAAATTTCAAAATTTTGAATTTTAGAATTCAAATTTAAATTTTAGAATTTAAGTTTCAGGTTAAAATAAGGCAAACAAAGCATCCTTTCAGCCAAATCAATCGAAAACATAAAAATATATTAAGTTGTACCTGGTTTTAGATCCATTTCTTCGTTATTTTCTGAATTTTGGATTGATGTGAAACATATGTTTATATTTCCAGTTTCTAGCTCTTCATTGCTTGATGATGAATCTGAATCATCTAAGATTGCTTCATATGCTATTTTCCTCTTCATTGACGAATTATTGTTATTATTATCTGCTTGTTGAATTGATTTATCTAGATATGGACACATCCTTTTTATATGGCCTAGTATGTTGAAGTTATAACATCCATCTTCATTCTTCCCGAATTTCCTTAATTGTTTTTCTGGAAATTATTTCTCCTTTTATATCTTAGAAATTTTCTGAAATTCCTTTTCATTAGTGCAATTTCTTCGTCATCCTCACTACTTGAATCAGAATTATTTATTGTTGCTTTGAATGCTATCGATTTCTTTGTTGTGGGCTTATTCTCCTCTCTTTTCTGTAATTGAACTTCAAACGACATCAAATTCCCTATTAACTCCTCAATTTTCGTTTCACCAACACTAGTGGCTTCTTCAATCGCTAAAGTTTTTTGATCCCATTCTGGAGATAATGAACTGAGAATTTTTCTGACTTGGTCTTCTTCTGAACAAGTTTTTCCCAATGATATCTGTGAATGCACGATCTCTTGAAATCTGTAATACATATCGAAGATGGATTCATTCTCAGTCATTTTAAATAACTCAAATTGATTAATAAATATTGTTATTTTCGTCTGTTTGATTTTATTAGTTCCTTTGTGAGTAACTTGCAATGTTCTTCAGATTTCATAAGAAGATTTACAAACTGACACTTTATTAAATTCATTTCTATCTAATGAACAGAATAAATATTCATGGCCTTAGAATTTTTTTGTGCAGCAATCTTTTGATCATTAGTCCATTGTGTAATTTAGTAGTGGGTTCATCATATCTAGTTTGTGTACTATTCCAAGTTTCTATTCCTACTTATTGTAAACATATTTTCGTTCTACATGCTCAATAAGAGTAAGTACTGCCATTATATAGTGGTGGTCTAACAGTGGACTGACCCTCTACAAAAGAAGTATTATTACCAGTGTTGGTTGCCATTTAATATTTTCAAAAATCAGATGACGAACTTTTTGAAAACCTAGTGCTCTGATACCAATTGTTAAGGAATGCAGATCTTAAGGCAAGACTAACACTTAAGGCAGGAGTGAATAGTGTTTATAAGGAACTTGTGGAAATATTAAACTTATTTGGTCTACTATATGAATCACACACAGATTATCACACCAGAGATGATCACAAACATAGAAACAATCACTGACACAAATATAAGTAAATGTAAAATGCTGAACACACCGGATTTTATACTGGTTCAGATTACTGCTACGTCTAGTCCCACGCAATGCTGGATTGCATAGAGTTTTATTATTATCAATATCCAAATACGATCCCCTTGATTTCGCACCTACAAGGTTAACATCGCTCCAAGCACCCTTGATTTCATGGCTATAAAGTTAGCACCGTTCCCTTTCCTTAATTTCAGGGCTACAAGGAACACACCCTTTCCAAAACAATTACTAAATGATTACAACAGCCCTATAACTCTCCAGTAGCACTTCAATTCAGAGAGTAGATGATAAAGATTGAAAAGAGAAGAAGTTTGATATGATTTGAGTAGAAATCGACAAAGTATAAGTTTAGAAATAAAGAAAATAATATATATTAATGGTGGTAAGTAAGAGGATGAAAATAGAGAAGAAGAAGATAATAAAAATTAAAAATGAGGTCTATCTATAGTGGTAGAAAGGTTGCATTGTTTCTGAAATGTTTATAATAGTCAATAGGCACATCTTTTGAGTGTTTGAAAATATGACAGTTCTATGTCGACATAGTCATTTATGTATGTCGATATATGCTATATAATTTTGAATTTTAAAATCATTTACAAGTGTTTAAACATATATTTTGGAAATTATTAAATTAAAACTAAGTATATAAAATGAATATTCTAAGGTGTTATATCATATAAAAACACAGTAGTATAATATATATAAATATTTATAAAGTTATATGATTTAAAGATATATATATATATATATATATATAAAAACATATATATATATATACATATATATATGTATGTATGTAAAACTATACAAACTAAATATAATTTGAAATCAAAAGTAAGGTGGTTTGAAATCATTTAAAGATGGAATTAGAAATATTATGAAATTATAATTTGAAAATAGAAATTTGAATTTCAACCTGGAGTGTTATTTGGAGTCTTATATAAAATCTAGATTCGATTACTATATTTTTCCTGAGCTCTCGAAATCTTGATATCTACTAACTTGATAACTCATGAGTCTTGGATCTCCTTTAAATTTGAATCTCTTGAAACTCTAAAACTGTACAGTTTTTAGTATTTAAGTCCTGTATACAAATCTAGCATATATATGTGTATATATATATATTCTAGATAGAAATGTTAGAATATTTTATAAACAATGATAATTGAAATAAGGTTGTTGTCGTCAAAACTCCATTATCCAACAGTTGATAACAACACAGAAAACACCATGGTTACTCCACGAAGTTATCGATACTTACACTTCCCAGCAAGTCAAACCACGCTCAAAGAAATAAGCAAACCCCAACTCTAAACCCACACCGATAAGCCCTAACAAACACCAAAACGGCCAATATCCATCTGACAAGGTCAGATTTCGTATGGAAATATTCCCTTGCAATGACTGTGGACGAACTCGCTAGGGAACCTTACGAAGCACATTATTGGAATTAGGCATCTGGGAGTCGCAAAATCTTAGATAGCATAGGCAACAAATTAGAGATTGAAATTTCCAGAAAGGATCACCGCGGTGAGGAGAGAAGCGAAGACTGTAGTAGGGATGTGGACAAGGAAGGAAGAGGGGAGATGGATCGTTCACTAACAGGGGATTACTAGAGGCAAGGGGATCAGATATAGCTTTCCAGATCTAAAAATTAAAGTAAGAGTGCTCACCTCCGATGATGAAAACATGGCAGAGGAGAAAAGGGCGACAGAGTTGATGAATCAAAAAGGAACGGCGAGGATCAGAAGTGGTAGCAGTGAGAATATGAAGAAAAAGAAGAAAACAAGAAAGTGCCATGTCGCCATTAACGAGAAAAGCACCCAAAATGAATTTATAACTTAAAGTTATGAACCAGATTGAAGCAATGGTTGAGAATCGTAATTCCAGTTGTAAACAAATAAACTGAATTTTTTACCAATTGAATTTAGGTTGATTTAAATTGGAAGTTGAATCCTAAATTTATGATAAGTCAAAATTTTAAATACATATATTTGGTTCGAATTGCCATAGTTTATTGTAAACTTGTACTAATATATATTAAACTATTTTATTTCAACTAATTTTTCTTTTACTATTTAATTTCATATTAATTATAACTAATAGCTATTTTAGCTAATATATCTTTGTAAACTATTATTGAGAAAACCATTTTATATTAAACTTAATTTTTATGTATGTTTCTACTATTTAAAAAATTAAATAATTTTTAATATATTTTACTATTTTAAACTAAAGTCTATTTCCAATCCGAGCTATTGAGTCCGAATTGATTCAAGATAAGATTTTGATTAATAATGATGTGCGTGAAATAGAAATCTAAAAGTCGAAATTCTAACTTGATAATGAATCATTTGATAATATGAAATTTGAAATTGAATCCAATACTTAATAGTTTTGAATAAATGAAAAATAAATCAATACATGAAGTTAAATTGATTTACGATATCGAAATATGATTTTAAATGTAAATGACCATGGTGTGAAAATATAAGCATTTGGCTGGTAAAGAGACTAGAGAGAGATGTTGACATAGTCTCTGTCAATATTGGGAACCACTTTCATAACGTGTACATGGGGGAGAATCCAAAATGAAGTATGATGGTTAGGTGAATACTAGCGGAATGAAGTGAGAGTACGATGATATATAGCCTTGACCTTGAGGACATAATCAAAATGATTAAAATTAGGAGTCATACTCGCGCCAAGTGAGGTCGCTCCTCCGATTAGACATGTTTCTTCGATATCACATCACTTACTCTATGATTGATTGAGAGCCTTAATTATGGGAGTGTTGTTTGAGTTAGGCGGTAATTGAGGCTATGTATTACCACCACTAGGTCTGCAATCCGGTAGAATCCTACGGTGGATATAGCCTTGTGTGCCTTGTCATATTATCCTGATAGCGTCCACTACAATTTTTTTTGTGTCATACACCATGGAGTGCTCTTGATGGCACATTTTACGATGGGTTTACGATATTGTATAGACTGCGACATTATAAATAATTACGGTAGGTTTACGATACTGTATAAACTGCAACATTATAAACAATGTAAGGGTAAAAATTTAATCCTACTTATGCTATTTTCAATACTATATTTTCTTGATAGACACAAATTTAATATCATATTGAATTATCTGATATATAGTTTGACGAATCCTTGGAGGATGAGAATTCCAAATATCCTTTAAGTTACAGAAGCACTTCTTTGAACATTCCACTTTAGTTGATTCACTTATATGAGAATGTTAATCCTGGCTCAGGCGTTTTATTTTACTTTATGCTCAGGTCAGATAGAGTATTATAGTATCACTACAACAAAACAACCCTTTTACAACGGGCAACGACCGTTGTAATTTGTTTTTTACAACGGGCCAATGCCCGTCGTAATAGGACCAGTCGTAATAGATTCCAATTATTTTAACGAGCGATGACCGTTGTAAAAGACCGTTGTAATAACTTTTTGTCACATGCAATAAACTCTATGACAAAGGGTTATTAACCCGTCGTAATAGCTCATGAGTTACAACGGGCGATGCCCGTTGTAATACAATATATTACTACTGGCCTTTGTACTAGGCCAACATCACTGCAAAACAAGTTAGTTGCTTTGGTTGTTTACCACTGTTACTTCGTTTCAGCAAATAACCCATAAATAATATAATATATCATTGATAGCATTAATAAACCATATATTTAAAAGCGACAACATAACAGAAAACAATGTAATTCACTGATAGCATTAATAATCCGGTCTTAATACAATAATATGAAACATCTAGTAGAACAGAAGTTATACAAAACGAGGTATATCAACAATTTACAGCAAAAAACCAAAAACAAACTAAAAAATCTAACTTACTAACAAAACAAATCATGGCTTCAAGAACATGAGATACTGTAGTATTTACAAAATGTAGCGCCCACTGTAAACATAGCACAAGCTGCCTCAATATAGTCCTATCACCTATACATTACAATTTACATGTCAGAATCACAAACATAATGCAAACATACAAGCTGAAAGATCAACTAAACATAGTTTACAAAGACGGAGCCAGGATTTTATGCTGACCCAAGCTAAGAAAAAGGAAACTAAATAATATCAAAAAAAGGCAAGTAGCTGCTTTTAATTATGTGATTGTGCAATCTTATAAAAATCGCAACTATTTTATTAACATAAGATGATGCAATAACAACTAAAAATGAATTAGAACAAAAAATAAATGACAAATTTATCTTTGTTTCGATTCTTGAATCAAACAGTTTAAGTTGTGTTTTTCTATTGTTTCGTGAAAAGAGAAATAAAAAGTGTACCATGTAATTATAGGTTATTGCCTACTTACAGCTCGTTTTGGGGTTCTGGTTTATGATTACACTTTCTTTTTCACCAACTTACAGCTCCAACATATCATATCAATATCACCAAAACCAGAAGATAGCTAAAAACCCAATCTGCATCAGGAAAATCCAAGATTGATCAATTCTCAGAGACTACCATTACAAGACCATCAAAACGTTGCTAAATAACATAATCCAGCAGCTTGCAAAAGACCAAAATCCAAAGCCAAGTCAGCAGCAGCACCCCAAAACGAGGCACGATAACCAAGAGAAGTAGAAATGGAAAAGAAAACGTAGATGGGTTTGTAAAAAAGGCTCGAAAGAGAAATCATGAAGGAGAAAGGGGAGAGGTCAGGAAACTAAGATCCAACCAAGAGACGCTACAGGTAAAAATCCTGACAATCCCTGAAAATTTACATGTCAAGCGTTGAAACCCAGTACCAACATATACCATATATATTATTTCCACACAATTTTTTTGGCAAAGCATACAAGTGAATAAAACATTCATTAGTGGTTAGTAATTAAACATAAAACAGAAGCCTTTTTTTTAGCATACGAATGAATGTGTTTACTTGCTCTGGAATCATAAAAAATTCATTAGTGGTTAGTAATTAAGTGTGACATGCCTGGACATTTGATGTTTGACACTCATCAATGTGACATTTGTTGGATATGCAATTTGAACCAAACATAGAATGAAACAACTGTTGTTTTATCTTGTATGAATGGAATCACATACAAAGCAACTAATATCGCAAAGTGTTGCTTTATTCTGTATGAATGGAATCACATACAATGGTAGTATTCAACATCCAAAGCTTGCTTTCGTTAAATTATTACACTCATGTCATCGAATATTGAATTATTACTCATGTTATCCAAGATCGAAGCGTTATAGTACTAGCACCCCCAATTAGAAGTAACATGGCCAGAGATGTTCTAGCACAAACAGCATCAATAGGCGTCTGATGCATGTTACCTTGGATGACTACCCCACTAATTTTTAAAGACCGTTGGAAAAACAGGTTGCACTTTGAAGAAAGTACGTCTATACAGGTCGGGTCGTGAGTAGAAGAGACAGGTTTTAGTTGCAATATGATTGTCATGCTTGCAGTTTCAAATGAAAGGTGCATACACAAGTATGCAGATAATTATACATATTTTACCATATAAATTAACGTCAAAGCCAAGCAAAAATATTTTTATAAACATGTAAGTTTCCAAATAACATCAGTTTCAAACTTTGAATATTATATATCTTACCGTGACCTATTTGCCTAGCTTATGATATCATGTCCTTCTTTTCCTTCAAAAATAAAAATAAATAAATCAATCAAAATATATTAACATGCTTCTACATTTTAGAAAATTTCAAACTTGCGTGTTTTGGTTAATGCGCCAAACATGCTTCTACGTTTTAGAAAATTTCAAATTTTTTGAAATATGAAATACAAATATTAATTTAATTAAGTATTAATAAATAATAGATATTAATTTTAGGAAAGCATTGTAATTAATAACTATTGATTGTCGAAAATTGCTAGTAGACGTTTATTACAATGGGAATTTAATGATTATTGTATAATTGGTAAAGTTAATAATCATTGTTACTTCATATTTATTAATTATAATTTAATTAATGTTAATTTTATTATAAATAATTATATTTAATATTAATTACTCAATATTACCTACTAATAACTGGAAATTAAAATTAAGCTTGTTGGAATACTGATTATATATAATAATTAGTAATTAGAGATTATTTATTAATTATCATTAATTAATATAAGTATAAACGATTAACATAATATTATTAATGATTAATTATTAATAAATAATTTAGTATTATTAATGATTAGTAATATAATATAATAGTTAATAATTAGTAATACATGATTAATGATTAATTATTAAATAATCAAAATTAATTTTATGGAAGTATTGTAATTATTAACAATTAACTGTCAAAAATTGGTGTCTATTACAACGGACATTTTGTGACAGTTGTAAAATAGACATCTATTACAACGGGACTAAAAATAACCGTTGTAATAGCATTTATTACAATGGGCATTATATGCCCGTTGTAAAAAGGATGTTGTACAAGCATCTATTACAACGGTCCCAAAAATGACTGTTGTAATAGAGGTCTATTACAAGGGGCAGCAAACGCCCGTTGTAAAATGGACGTTGTAATAGATTTGTTTTGTTGTAGTGTATTAAGATTTCATCTTTCGAAGCTGACGACTTGTTGAAGGCCTCGTCTTTGTCTACTTGTTTCGGTTATTTCATTTAGTATTAGTAATCAATTGTATTTAAATTTCCGCTATATTAGTTCTGTAACTCTGATATTATGTATTAGAATTAAGATTTTATATTTAGTAGCTTCATGAACTACTATTGCATTTTATTTTTCCGTTGCGAGATACTCTATTATTCTTTGTCCGTAATTTATTTGTGATTATGTGATGATTTTATATATACCCCACAGCAGTTTCGAATGTTTTGAATTGGTTTTATTTTCGACAAAAATAGTTGGAAATAGTTGGTCGTTGCAAGGATCTTCTATTGTGTATGCAAATGGTATTCTTAAGTGCACAAGCATGCACGCACTCTTGCATGTTTAGGCACATGAAGTATAGTCTGTATTCTTAAAGGGCACCGTGATCACACATAAATGAGAATCAATGGTGAGTCATGGAAACAACCGCTTACACACTAGACGATGAAAAAGTGGTGGTCGAGATATAACATTTAGGCAAGTGAACATGCGTGCAACTCACATCTGCATTTTTAAAGCATGTAGAACTGACCTCACATTGTTTTTATCACTATTTGACCCCACCTTCTTCTCATTGTGGGTTAGCACATATGGATTAAACTAAATAAATCAATCGAACCAATTAAGTTTTGTTAGTTTGAATTTGTTAGTCAATTAGTTGGTTTTTGTTAATGTTTTATTATTTCTTTGGTTTTTGATCGGACCAAATTTCGAATATTTAATAATCGAACCGACCAGTTAAACTAAACTTAAAAATGGATTTTTTTTTTTTTAGCAAAATTACTATTGGTAACAATATTATTAAAAACAACCGTATAATTTTTCTATCAATTCATGCCAACATGTTTTTATAAGAGAAGCTTGTTTTTCAAAATGTTTTAATGATATAGATCCAAAATAATTATCATGTTATATAATATCAGCAACTTGAGGATCAAATAATTTTTAAGAAAAACCAGGTAAATCAATCAAATGTTATTGGTTTGTCCGGTTTTAATTTTATAAACTGTTAGTTTGGTTCAATATATATATATATATATACATATATATATATGTATATATATATATATCTTTTTGTTTTTTTGTTTTGAATAATCATTCCAGTTTCAAAATTTTCCAACAGTTTCAGGCCGAACCAATTATATGTTCATCTCTATTTTTCATCATTACGACCATTATTCTTCATTTTATCAAGACTTTGGAAAGAATACACAGAAGCAGTGAAATTTTTTTGTCGTGGATACTTTCAAACCCGCATAAAATCATCTTTTAGTTTACTATACATGATCTTCGGGGGAAAAAAAGTTAAACTGAGTCTTGCTATTCGGGTACAGATTTATGCTATTTAGTGTGTAATGTTTTTGGGTAGGATGTGTGTATATATGGATAAACTAATAGATATGATAAAATAGCTCATGATTAAGAAATTCAAGGTTTATAACTTTGGTCTGCTATTTCGTTGAAGTTTAGAACATTTTGACTTTCGATTTATAAATTCTACCGTAGAAATTGCAGTTTATGAGCATACAATGTAAGAGCATAAACCATGATACAAAAAGGAAATGTGATATGGATTATAACTAAGACGGTCATCCTATACCTTCAAATATACATGCAAGCTTGAATGTATACGTTTTCTTTATGTTGTCATTCATCATTTTAGTGTTTCAACAGCAATCAACGCTTTATGCATTCACCTGTTTTCAATGAACATTTAAGGTGTGTAATATGTAGATATGTAATAAGTGATTTCTGACGTAGGAGCCAAATGTTTTTACGATTTGGAGCCAAAAAATTTGTAGATATGTAATAAGTGACAGTTGCAAAAGGCAGCGGCCAATCAATAAAGTTGCTGTTGAAATCTAATAAATAGATATTAAGCTTTAGTTGCTTTTTTTGTAAGATGGTTAAACTTTAGTTATTAAATATTAGCATTGATTACTTATTAGTTATTTCATATTAATTATGAATTATTTAAATAGCTAAATTTAAAATTTACGGCGAGACCAAAAAACTATCGACTATTATTTTTAAACATATATAAAAGCATCAACATTAATTTAATATAAATTTAAAAATACTTAAAAAAATTAAATACGACAACATCAACAATTACTAATAACAAATAATTAATTAATTCATAAAAATACCTCTTTTAGACATGAATTATGATTAACTCATACAAAAATTTATTATTAATTATTAATAACTTTTTAATAATAATATCAATAAATTATCAATTATGTGTTGATTATGGATTTATTAATTTATTTATTATCTATACATATGCATATTTCAAATTAATTATTATTTTTTATCCATTAGTTTATTATTATTATTAATATTTATTTACTTTATTATTTTTAGCTGTTAATTTTTTTAATCACTAATTATTTTTATTTAATTATCAATTATAAATATTAATTTATAATAATTAAATTTTACTACTAATTATTAATCTTTTACATAATTACTAATAATAAATTATTTAACAATAACTATTTAAGATTAATTATTAAAAGTTAATAGTATGTTTTTCGCAACTGTCTTTACCAATTGTTAAAAAGTACAGTTATTGCAGGTGGTGAAAACGGTTGCTAAAGATATTTATTCGCAACTGACTTGGAAGCGCAGTTGCAAATAATATGTTTATTGCAACTGTTATGGAAACACAGTTGTGAAAAGTATGTCTTTGCAACAGAAAGGAAAGCGCAGTTGGTAAAAATATACTTTTCGCAACAGAAAAAAAAGTCTGTTGCTAAATCTCATCTATTGCAACTGATGTAATAAGTCTGTTGCTAAATATCGTTTACTGCAACTGTTATATGTCGCCTGTTGCAAATTGCTAGTTGCAATATGATATTTTTCTTGTAGTGAAATTAATAATCATTTCGGTGAATTACCTTCGTAATTATAAAATTCGTCATATTTATGTCGACAAAAATAATAATTTAATAGTTCGATCCTATTTCTCCGAAAACGTTATCCTTTAGGGTTTAAAAAATTCGATATATGCGAATTGAAAAAAAATTACTATGTCACTTGCAATATTTATTAAGGTAAAATTACCTTTATTTATTAAGGGCTGAATGGGTAATAACGTAAAATTAGCTTTATTTGTTAAGGGGCTACTTTCCTCATTGGTACTGCGCTTGATCTTTTTTTGAAAAAATAAAAAATTGATCATTTCTTAACAATATTTGGAGTGTCAATAACAATGCCTTTTGTTAACTTCGAATTTCAGTTTACTATTACACAATGCAAGGGTATAAGCCATAATACAATGTGGAACCTGCAAATTAAAGCACAAAATCAAAAGACTGCACGGGCTGTTTACAAAGCACAAATTTTAAATATCAACCAGCTACACTATACATACAACCAAATATCACCAATTCTTAGATAATTGGTTAAATGATCAAGCCGCCCATAAAAATAAAAAACACCAAGTTAAATAGATACATTTATAAAAAAATAGCAAAAATCACGATTGTTACAGGAAGTAGGTAATAATTTGCTGAAAAGCTGATAAATGAATCCATGCCTGACCCTTTTTTTTTTTTTTTTTACTTAAACTCGGGGCGCCAATTTTTTGGGATGGTAAGATAGGAGATTTCGGGGACAGACGATATTCTCTCCAAATATAAATAACTCCTCAAAGAACATATAATCAAAATGCACGTGTGGGATATCAGAAAGGATGTCGCATAGTGGGCCGCCGTCTTTATACATCTCCGCCAATTTTTGACTTCCATTTATCCCAAGGAGTTGCAGCGTTTCAGGCAAATTTGGCAGCAATTCAACATCGGGACAATCATGTATGTACAACTGCTGCAATGAAGCGAGCATCTCCACATTTGGTAGGACTGCACAATCTGTTAGACAGAGATAACAAGTGAGTAAGGGGGGGTAAATTAAATCGAGAAAAAAAAAGAAGAGAAGAGATTTGGAGGAAGAGTCCTTCTAAACCTTTTAACCGAAGGTGCGTAATAGAGCAGATGGCCAGCGACGAAACAAGCTGGAAGACCAACCACGGTACATCAGTCCAAACAGCTTTTAAAGAATACTGCACCAATGAATATGATGGTTCATCAGACCCAGGATGGAACACCAGTTCTAGCATTACTCCTTCCTCTTCCACTTCTTCTACCACCAGCATTGGACATTTGCATATTTGTAAGTATTTCAAGGATGTGTTGCGGTTCATATTTCCCAGATAAGTAAGGTTTGGACAATCTTCAATTACCAATCTCATCACCGTGTGTCTCAAGTTAGCGAGAGTATGTAAGTTAGGAAGTCCGCTTAGACACAAATTTACAAAATTGTTATCGGCCAGTGATGGTGGAGTCAACTTCGGACAATCAATCAAACAGAGGGAAACAACAGTTTCACTAAGTGGAGGAAGCTGCATCAACTCATCGCAACCACTAACATATAAGGCCCCTAGACGAGGTGGAAGACACCGAACTACTTTAAGACTTGTGCACGACCTAAGTTCCAGAACTTTAAGACGTGGAAGCGGGTTCTCTTTTACCATCCAGTTTGGAAGCTTAACGCCTTGATATTCACAAATACTTAGGTTTTCAAGGTTTCGATGAGGCTCAAGTCCTTCCAAAACCTCTTCGCATGTATCGATGCTACCTAAACCTGCCGTCCACCGAAGATCTAACTCAATCAGATTCTTCTTCTCGTTTAGCATAGCCTCCTGAGCTTCTTCTTTGCATTTAATATTCTCTAGACTCCTAATTGAAAGTTCCCCACAAAGAGATAAGTTTTTTAATGTTATCATTCTATTTAAACCATCAGGATGAAAAATCTTCAAATGTTGCAACCAAACTAGTTTTTCTATGCTGATCTTCCCTGAGTTACCATATAGATAATCCAATTCCAGTCTATTTTTACCATAAAATCGTAATTCACGTAAATTAATTAAATCACTTAGGCCTTGAGGTAGAGTATCAGGCGCCAAATATTCTAGTTGATCTGTGATCAAAACAAAATACTGTAACTGATATAGTTTGGCCACGGATGCTGGTACCTTGCTGTAATATCTTACGTTCAAATACCGAAGATGCTTAAGTTTATCGATACAAGGATCACTTAACAGTTCAGTTTGCTGGCTATATTCAACATGCAATATACGCAGTTTAGTTAAATTTTGTAACATATCTTTTTTGCTTTCGAAAATACTTGTGAAACCACCATCCTGCAAAATGATCAATGTACGCAAATTTCTCATTTTAAATATGTCCGGTATCGCTACGATGTTAAAATTAACTGAGTTCACCAACTTCTCCGTTATGTTCAAGGATAAATGAACGCACGTTGTAGGAACACAAAATGAGTCACGATCCTCAATTCTATGACACTGTCTCTTTGAAACCTTTTCTGCTAAATCATGAAGCAAATCGTGTACAATGAGGGAATCATTAGACCTTATTTCGAAAAAGGAATATGATAGCAACTCATGAACATATTCCATTGCTACTTCCTCAAGAGTCCATCCGTTTGTGTCTTCAATAAATCCTTGTGCAATCCAAAAGACAACTAAATTGGATCTCCCTTCATTAACATCATAGTTAAACTCGTAACCTTTAGGAAACAAACTACAATATGCAAAACAAGGTTGTAAATGCGAAGGCAAACATTGATAACTAAATAAAAGAAGATCCATGGTTTCCTTCAATACGTCTTTCTTAAGAATTTTTTCCCATTCATTAAGACTTCTTTTATTCCTTAGTGAACTTCCCACAATCCTTATAGCTAAAGGAGAATGTCTTGTTTTGCTTATAATTTGATTTCCAACATCTATTAACTCTTGATCATCAATAATCTTTTCATGATTATTAAAAGCATAGTGCTTTAATATTGACCAACATTCCTCGACTTTTAAATCTTCTAAATGAAATCTGATTGCATCTAATTTAATTGCTATATTTTCCATCCGAGTTGTCACTATAATTTTGCTTCCGCTTTGGGCGGCTTCGTTCAAAGGGCCAACCAGCAAATCCCATTTCATTTGGTCGTCACACCAAACATCGTCTAAAACTAAAAGAAATCTCTCTTTGTTTGACAACGATTCTATTAGTTTTTTCTGAAGTACGTCAAGGTTAGTGATTTGAGCGCATTCATCGTTCGTTGCAGACTCTACCATCTTTCTCGTGAGTTCAACCACATCAAAATCACGTGTAACGTGAACCCACATAATTGCACTAAAACGATTTTTAACTCTAGCATCGTTACAAATACGTTGAGCAGTATGGGTTTTACCAGACCCTCCCATTCCTATTATAGCAAGTACTGGAACTTTATCTGTCAATGTGCAGTAGGCAGTAAACTCATCCATCAAGAGCACAATAAGGCTATCACATTGGTATTTTCTTCCAAAATTAGGAGATAAAAGAGCTGAGGTTGTTGGAGTAACAGTATGAACTCGTGCTTGTGCTTGTGTTTGTGCTGTGCCTTTTCTGGATGTGATAAATGGATGTATTTTTTCCACTTGTTCAACGAACTTTAGCAATTTTTCTAAACCAATCCTCAAAGATGATTTGGGAAGAATAGGTCTCAACTTTTCTTTAGAGTTGAATATGAATTTCTTCATGTGATTAGAAGAAGCAGAGCTAACCTGTTTTTCGATTTGTTTATATTCACAGAGATCAAGCAGGTCATCCAACTCTAAAGCAGCGGCTTGCAGCTTCTCCAGCAATGGCAGCGACTCAACCAAATCATCCGACTTGGCTTCTCTGGTCAATGCCACAATTTCGTAACGAACGAAATTAGTGAGATGTTGCATTTCTTCGTCAGTCACGTCACCGCCAAAACTGGAAGACAGCTTCCTGAGAAGAGGATGGAGTGCAGAGAGAGCCAATTCTGCTGCTATGTTTGTTGCGATATCCATTTGAGAACTATGAAATAATAACACCGAAATTAAAAGCAGGAGGAAGTAGATAAGAATGATATATGAAGTACAATTGCCAAAAGCCCTTATATAGCCGTTAGTCTCCATTATTGGAACAGAAAGCAGTGGTATATTCAAATCAAGGCGGCTTGGTAGGAATGAGCATTTTTCAGCAAGTGGGTATGATCACATGTGACGTAGAGTCCTGCCAGATAAGCCGCCTCACAATAATTCATTCAAAGTTTACAAATTGAATCAAACAAAAACGGTGCATGCATCAGGCACTGCAGTGTAGAGGGCGTTAAAACTTTCATCTGGCTGTGGTTATCTGATAGTACCTTGCAAGTTGCAAGATGATGCTTTACCGCTAATTTGGTTTTTTTTTTTTTTTTTTTTTTTTTTTCTAGAGGGTTATGGAGGGCATTAAACCATGTTCCACCATATGTATCTGACAAGATCATGATCTGGATTATCAACTTGTGGAGCGCGGTAGCTATAGCATTCTAATTTTTCACCAGTATATTCCAAGTTGTTTACCAATCCAAAAGACTTATCGATCAGTCCGAAAGAATCCAATTTCTAGTGCAAACCAAAACATTTTTTTAATTCTTCTGTTGTGACCTCCGTACAGGGATGAGCATTAATTGGTTAAATCCCAATAAACCAACCAAACTAATTAAATTTCGTCTGTTTGGTTTGGTTCTGTTAGTCGATCAATTTTTTTTTTTTCACTTTTGTATTATTTCGATTAACAAAAAAATATTCCTAATGAAAAAAATTAAGGTTTTTTTAGCCATGAGGACAGCTCATTACAACTTTAATCAGAAGGACAATATACTAAAATATTTTATGAAATCGTATTTGACGGCACGCGCTGCGTATTTCTTCATCAATTTGATTTCCGAATCTCGATCTCCCATTACTTTCCATTGCGACTATTTTTTTCTGCATATTTCGATCTATAACAATCATCTTCAAACATTCGTATTGATCGCGCAACAAATTCAATTTCGTGCATATCGGTACTGATTGCACATCAGAATTCGATCTCGCTCAAAATCTAAAAATCGGTATTTTTTCTGTTTGCATCAATTAAATTTTGTTTTCCACTCATAATCGTTTTAATTTAAAGTTAATTATTTCGATTAGGTTTTTTTTTTGTTTGTATCGGTTATTAATGGGTTTTGTTGGTTCTACAAGCAGGTTCGTGGTTTTGTTTCCATATTCAGATGTTGGGTATCAGTTTTATATTTTTTTTCTAGGTATCAGTTTCATTTAATTAGCTCTGCTTTATATTTGTTTTTTTTGGAGAAACACACACACACATATATATAGACACACACACACATATATATAGACACACACACACACACACACACACACACACACACACACACACACACACACACACACACACACACAGATATATATATATATATATATATATATATATATATATATATATTGACATACACACACAACAAAACGAGGAGAATCTAGCCATTCACCAACGGCTCACAAAAATAGACCTGCACTAATGGCTACAAGATCTGTGCACACAAAAAAATACAGTGCGACAGTATAAAAGAAGAAACAAAACTGTAGGCCAAAAGACACAAAAAAGGAGATGGCCAACTAGGCCAGAGCATAAACTAAAAAAAGCGAGTCCCATGCTAGAACCATCTGACATAGAGGCACATCCCAAAAGGCAAGGGACAGAATCTCCAAAGACAATGAACTCCGCCCAAAAAGCAAGTAACAGGCTTCCTGCAGGGACTAACAACACCAAAGCCAACTGAAAAGTGCAACCCAAGGCGTTTGAAGCTCCCAACCAAGAAAGATACTCCATATCCTATTGTTCCATAGGCCGACAATCCTGAGAAAACATGTAATCCAGGCCCTACAGTACTAGCGCACACAATTAGTAACAAAAGGAGGGGGAAGTGTCGACAGGAGAGCAGTTCAAACCCTGCTAATCTAACAAACCTAAGATCAACCAATCCCAAACCGGATGGTAGTTGGTGCCGATGTAACATCAAATGTACGAGCCAACCGCCTCGAGCGGGAACCAGAAGAACCTCTAAAAGGTCTGCCTTGAAACGCAAAGAACATATCGTTTCTGAGGCCTAAGTGAAAGAGAAAAGTTGGAGATGTAGAGTTGGCGTCCTTGCCGAGTTCCATGCTGCCCTAAGTGAAAAAGGGATGCCATCCCAACTGGATCCACCTCCATGTAAATCCGAGAAGGCCTTCATGGATTGCACCGCTTCCACGTCTCACTAGCGTAAAACGAACTATCGGAAAAATCCGCGGCCTAAAGTCTGCGATACTTGACATAAAGGAACGATGCCCATAAGGAGTCGTTTGCGTCAATTTTAGCCCACAGTTTACAGGCAAAGGCAGTACAGTTATCCTATGGATTTCTGAGGCCTAAACCCCTTCGCTTTTGAGACGACAACTGATGTCCTAAGAAATCCGATGTTGACGTCTGGTGTTGTCCTTTTTGCAATAGAAAAAGACGTTTATATTTGTTCTTTCACTGCAAGAATACACGGCTATTTCAATGCCTCATAGCCGTTGGACGCCGTTTTAAGCCGTTGGGATAGAGTTAACGCTTTCTAATGGCTTCCAACAGATCCGACGGACCATTTCCAACGGCTGTTCCAACGGCTTCAAACAGTTTATAGCCGTTGGTAACCGTTTAAAAACAATGATTTGTATGCTATTGGAAGCCGTTGGAAAAACTGGGTTATTTTTTTTTATAACAGCAAGCATATAACCTTCCAGCCACCCCATTTCCAGTCCATTCCATTTCCAATCCATTTTCAATCCAATTCCAATGTAACAACCCGCATTTTACGTATCAGAGGATCGTAAAATATTTTTATTTTATTCCTTGAGAGTTGGATCATTCTCATATTTTAATATGTTGCTTATGGAGATTTGAGACATGTCCATAATTTTTACCAATTTTGTTTGTGACCATTTTGCCCCTGTTAGTCTTGTACGAAGCATAACTTTTGACTCAAGTCGAATCAGGTGGTGAGACATGTTCCATTAGAAAGGAAACGATGACTGCCTTTCCGTAGAGTGATTACATTAAAGATTTGGCTCAGCGGTTTGGGAGGAATCGTTGTTTTAAGGTTTAACAGTTGGTTGTTCAGGTTTTTAAGCCATAACGGGCTGATTTGAAGAGGCCCATTAGTGGGCTGGTGGGAGGCTATAAATAGGGGGTAGGAGGTATGTGAAATAGTTTACTTTCCCCATTCTCTCATTTGGAAGAGCTAAGAGATCCTCCATTCCTCCATTTCTTTATCTTTCCACCATTAAAGCTTAGGAAATAGAAGATCTATACCATTCGAGGCTAGATCTACATCGTTTCAAGGGCAAGTTCATCGAATCAAGGAGTTTGGATCCATTTCCTTGCTGTCTGGAATCTAATTTCACCATTTTTACTTTCTTTTGGAGAATTGGTGAGTGATATGCATATCTCACACGGATTCCAGCAAGTATATGCGTTGTATGCACATATTTTCATCATTTTGAATTGGTTTCTAATAGATCTATACCTTGGTAAGTTCATTTTCATATGAATCACCTTATGATCTAATTTAGCAAGTTTAAACCGGTAATTCCTATGATATTTCATATGTTTATGCAAGTTAGATCCGCGATTTTGTTCATATGTTCATTTATTATGATTTTGGAGTGATTTGCATAATTTTGGTGAAAATAATCATATTCATGTTGTTGGTGATTTCATAACATGCTTGTGGTTGTGTTGAATGAATTAGATGAGCATATCTCGTCAATTGTATCGATTAACGAAGTTTTGGTCGAAATTGGACTTGAATTGGGGCTGTACAGGCCAGGGGTCGAGCGTGTAACACAGTGTAGTACAACGTGTAGTACAAAGCGGTACTAATGGGGTCAGTTGTGCAGTCTAAAGTAGGTCGGTCATACATGAGGAGGCAGGTCGGTCGAGAAAAGTTAGGGGTCGAGCAAGCTTGGGTCATGCACTCAGGGACGGGTTCGTCGGTCTGGGGGAAAGGAACTCCAGGTCGGTTAAGAAGAAGGGTTCGAGCAGGGACCAGGTCGGTCGAGTACCAAGGTCCTGGTCGGTCGATTATGATATTGGATGCATGGGTCGGTCAATGACTCAAAGTAAGGGTCGATCGTGCATCTCAGATGGGGTCGGTCACTGGGGGTCGGTCACAGGGGAGGGTCGATCACCAAGGGTCGGTCGTGCCCCAAAGGAAGGAGGTTGGCCGTCAATACTGAACCTTATATTGATCGTTGTTTCTCTTAGTGATGTTGTGTTGGACCTTCTATTGATTGTTGGTTGGTTCAGCAACGTTCAAACTTTGATATATATATACATACATATATATATATATATATCCATGCGGGAATGTTCGAAGTGATGTGATGTGTTCGTTGATCGGTGTAAAGCAACGAATATGCAGAGAACTCAAGAGTGATGAGTTGTGGATATTGGTTACTCAAGTGAGACTTGAGTTGGTGGGTATTCGCCGGAGATGACGCATAGAGATGCGAAGGCCGAGGGATTATCGTTGTCATAGGTTCTAGCGGACTAAAAGAAGGGGTAGACTTGGTAGTCGCGATGGGCCTAATATACCTTGGGCAGTCATGATGGGCCTAGATATGAGTCGCGAAGGCGTATGGAGTTTTTCTAGAACCGGGGTTACCATTAGCCCTTGATGGACGACAAGTGTTGAGCCGGTCATACGATTAGTGATGGTTTCGAAGCAGGATTGGCAGTGATAGCTAGAGTCAGTCATGGATGCTGAATGCTTCGTTTGAACTGTCTTATGTGAGTCATCCGAAGTCGAAGGAGACATTTCTTGGGTGGTTGTCTGACATTGGTTTAGGCCTTTGGGGATTGTACTTGAGAAATGTTGAGTTCAATTAGGATGGTCTATGTGAGATATACCATTGGGTTGTTATGATTGTGTTGAGTGTCATGACTGGATGGTTGTTCTGGTTGATATGAATGTATGGTTGAATGATTGCATGTAACGGCTATCACTGTCGGATGCGGGGAAGATAGGTGTGAGTTCTTCTTTGGTGTTGGGTTGTGGTTGGTAAATCTACCCATTCTCATATATTTTATTGATGATGTTTGTTAGCTGTTTTATCACTCACTAAGACTGTTGTATGACTCAAGGTTTTATGTTTTCCTCTTATTAACTTGGGCTGTTCATCCTGATATGGATGGGCAAACTGAGTAGCAGGTGACAGGTGATGCTTTAGTGAGGAGGATGATGCTGATCGATGGGGAGCGGGAGGCTACATATCAGTTTTATTACTATCTAGTATTTCCATTTCTGTGTGTTTTGTTGATATCCTCTAAGGGATGTAGTAAGGATTCTTGTACAAAATATTGATATGATACCGAGATGTAGTTCAAGTTTGAGAGATTTCAGTTTCTGTGCAGTCATGTTTCACTATTACTACCTATTGTATATGTTCTATTATACTTTATCCTTACGCTGTGAGAATTACGCCCAGTTCCGATTGTGTTATCATACCTAGATGATCGTCCACTACTTCCTGGCACGTATTTCAGCGCATTCCTCTTGTTTAGTGCAGGGGTCGTGGGCGGTCGTCATATTTGGTTTCAGAGCTCTAGTTAACGATTTTATCCAAAGTTCAAGGACGTAATCACGTATGAGAGTCGTACTCGTAGATTTCAATTAGATGTATACTATATGATACTATATAGTATAGTAGCGTTGGTACTCCATTAGCAGTTTTCTTGCAAGTGGCTAATCATTCTAATTTGCAGATTTAGAATGAGTCGACGCACTTCGAGACACACTGCTAGGGAGAGAACTGCACTTGAGGGTTTGGTTCTATTAATTGATCGATTTGTTTTGATTTTCTTTTTTATATTACTTCGGTTAATTGGTCGAGTCTAATTTTAAATACTTGAAAATTGAACCAATTAATTAACCCAACATAAAGTTTTTATTTATTTTAAAGAATTACCACTAACACTATTGTCGTTCATAATATTTTTGTAATAATATTATATTTATTTCAGTTCAATTAATATTTTTTAGAAGAATAATTTGTTTTTCAATATGTTTCTATCATATGGGTTCAATTAGTTAACTATTTTAATCTTATATCATATCAACAACTAGGAGGTCTATTTTATATTTGGATCAATCAAATAAGCCAACCAAATATTATTGCTTTGGTTGGTTTTTGTTTCAAAAGATATTTCTTTGGTTTTGATTGGTTTATGTTTTTTAAACGGTTATTTTAAATTTAACATTTTTGATCAATTTCAAACCGAATCAATCATTTGTTCACATGTGCCTCTATATATTGTAAATATGTACTCTCACATAGGGCCATACAAAGCACACAATTCGGGCTTGATCAGTATGCATATATCATCCACCGACCAGGAAAAATAACTATGGAAAATTTAAACTTCACTTCACCCACTGTTCCACGAGGACACATTATGCACATATATACTGCACACCCCATGCATTAAAATATGATCCACTCCCTAATAAAATAATTTCTACCAAGCTCTTCACCACTAAGAGGAAGAGCAAGTCGAACATAACATTACATTTCAAAAAATCTGAAATGTACACCCAAAGAGGTGTCCAACAGAGTGTGGAAACACCTTAAAGTTTGGATTCCGGAGAATTTCGTTTTAGAATCTGCAAACTCTTCAAGCATTTATTGAACAAATATCTGAAACTAGGCGGCTGTTCAACAAGCGCCTAATATAAAGCGTCTGTTGAACAAGCGCTTGTTTCTAGGTGTTTGTTGAACAAACGCCTACTAAATTTTTATTTTTTCAATTAACTTACCAAACAACTCGTTTTGTAAAGTGCTCACCTTACTTTTAATGTTGCTTTTGAGTGATTTTTTAGTGTTGAATACTATTACGGACAGGTTAATTGCTCCACGTTACTTTTAATGTTGCTTTTACTGATGCATGTGGCGGGCAATTTTAATTTTTGGATAGATGGAGACCCACTTTTATTTTGCAAAAATAGGTGGGTATTTGTTCAGCAAACGCCCAACTATTTAAATTTTTGGTGAATAAACGTCTAATACTCAGGTGTTCGTTGGACAAACGCGTGCTTTCAAAACTATTGTGGAATTTTCGATTCCAATAATTTCGGTTGCGGAAAATTGGAAATCCACACCTCAAACTGTTGGAGAATGTTCTAACCCTAATTGACAGACTGTAAGGACTGAAGGCTGTGAATACATCTCTGCATTCTTACCACTTGAAATATAATCTCATGGAATAGTGATAGAGCTCGTCATTTATCTCTTAGGAGGAGGATCAGTAATTGATTTGCTTTTGCCTCATTTTTGGTCATAAGTGGGGTTGGATATTATCATAGTTGAAAAATCAGTGTGTTCTATTGAGGAGAGAACTTCTTATATATTGGTTGCGCCTAATGTTCTGTACATTAATGACGGGACTTGCCAAAATGTTCATGTAGTGCACTGAATTTGTATGAACTTTAACTTTTCATTAACATCTTCGACAATTACACAATTTCGTTTAGAAATCTCATTTGTATTTACCGATGGACAATGTTGGCCTTGCTTTTCGGTATTTAATGACATTGATGCGGCGGAGGTTGAATAATTTTCACGCTGTAAACATCCAAAAGGGTTATGCAGCAGGATGTCCCCATGCCTTGTTCACGCCCTTTATTCTTGTTTTTAAATGGTCTCTTTATAGGAATATCCACGCTTTTATGTAAATCTATCTCTAATCTAATAATAGAACATAAGGCATCCGCTGTAACATAAATATTGGGGTTTCAGGGGTACTTTTGTAATCTCCCATTCAATACTTTAATTCTGGCCATTATCGGTGCTATTATATAAAGCATTGTTTAACCTTTGTATCATTGTTATAGTCATAATAAAGAAAACACAATTTCTCAATTTTTTTACATGGTATCAGAACGTACTGCCTCATGGCATAATTTTTTATCGTCTTCCTTGATCTGTTCTAGAGAACTTCTCTTCTCAGTTAATCGGGTTTCAGATAGCTCTTAGTATATGTCATCCTCAATCATCAACATTATCGAAGAGTTTTTGTCCTTTGTGTAGTTAAAGCGCTTCATGATTCTTTAGCAGTAGAGGTGTAAAAAGTTATAGCGGAGATATAGCCGATGTGTAAAATTGTTAACTAGATATAAAACTATATAAATAAAATTAATCAATTATCATTCTCATGTCATTTATGTAGCTGAAACGAATATTAATTAATATTATATAACAAAATCAAAGAATATCATGGTTATACACACTAAACTCGAAGCTTACTACAGATTTCTATCTTATATAAGGCACTTATGACTTAAAATTTGCCTTTTGTATTAACCTTTTGATTTATTTTACAAGAAAACTGGTCAAATCATCTTCTGTATATTAATACTGCTAAAGCAGATGCAAAACAATGTCGATTTAGTGGGTGTAGCAGAAAATAGCAGGGCTTAAAACAGAACTACTGTCCATCAACGCTAAATTAAAATAGTGTAACAACCCGAAAATCTGGGCCAGTTTAAAATTTTTATTTTGGCAATTTTAGCGAATTTTGAATATTTAAAATAGATTATTTTAAATAATATCGACGAGAAATTTATTTTGAATATAATTCGAACGTATATATTATACGCGTCGTCGTTAGAATATAAATATTTATATATAATTATAAATAGAATTAAAAATGGCGCGGTAGTTCGATAATTCGATTTCAAACTTCAATTGAATGTACCGGGTGCAAAACAATCCGGATTTTTGTGAAACCAAAAACATTAGGATCTAATTGATGATATCTTTCCAACGAAGTTGAGAAACTGAGATTTCACTTTATAAATGATGAGATATGTCCAGTTGAAATTTAGAAATAGTCGCTGTGGAATTTATATATATTTTTATATATATAAGGCCCTTAAAAATGGACATTTTGCAAATGACCTCGGATTTCGACGAAACCAGTTTTGTTGGGTCCGCAGTGTCAAGTTATTGCTAGGTTTTAAATTTCATAATTTTTCGAATCCATATGTGAGCGTGGCAAAGGAAAACGCGTTTGACCAGTTTCAGTTGATTTTAATCGACTGGAAATTGGCCATTTTTCTAACGATCTCAGAATTCGACGAAACTAGTTTTGTTAGGACCGTATCGTCAATACGAAGCTAGAAAATATTTTTCTGGAATTTTTCTAGTTAGTATGTGGCCCCGGTAATTTGAAATGTACGTTTAAAATTCAATATAATGATTTAAATGTAAATTTAACGGAAACTGATTGTAACAATCAAATCAGCTTACGGTACATATCCCATTGTGTTCGGAATGGGGGTAATACGCTAGGGACGTCAGTCGGTGGGTCTCGTTTCGACTTCGAAAGAAAAGTCAACTAAGGAGATTAAAATAAAATAAAATAATAAAAATAAAATAAAAGAAATATGTTCTCTCTCCCATAATTATACGCTGCCCCCCGTTCGAACTTCATAAATCAGAAAAAGAAAAAAAAATAAAAACCTAATCGCGCCGCCCCCCCCCCCCCGACCTCGAGGCCGCCGACGAGCCTATCGCCCCCCCTAGCCATCGCCGCCTCATCCGAACCCCCCCCCCCCCCCCCCCCCGCCTCCCGTTCCTCCTCCCCCCCCCCCTCTGCTAGACCGCGACACCCCCAATTTCGAAGAACCCGCAACCAACAGCGAGGCCACCGGAGCACCACCGCGAGCTTCCCCCTTCGCCAGCCTCGGCGTCGCCAACTCCAAACCCTCCTCCGAACGATCCCCTGTAAGTTTTTTTTTATTTTTATTTTATTTATTTTATTTTATTTTATTTAAAGCAGAATTTTAATAAAAAGAAAACTGAAATTTTAATAAAAAGAAAACTGAAAATTTTATAAAGTTAGAACTGTCTTTTTATAGGTTTTAAAAACTGATTTTTTTTAAGTATATAAAACTGTTTTTTTTTAAAAGAAAAGAAACTGATTTTTGTTTTAGGAATTTTAAAACTGTTTTAAAAGGATTTTAAAAACTGAATTTTTAAATAAAACAAAAACTGCATTTTTAAAAAAGAAGAAAAAAAACTGATTTTTTTTAAAGAATTTAAAAACTGATCTATAAAGAAAATAAAAACTGATTTTTATAGAAAGTAAAACTGATTTTATTTTGAAAGGGAAAATGATTTTTAAACTGAATTTAAAATGATTTCTAAACTAGGAAGAGATTAGAAATTTAAAAGGAAAAAAAATCAGATTTCTATATATCGAAAGTTCGAAAGAAAATAATAGTTTTTATGTTTTGAACTTCGAAAGAAAAATATAGTTTTTATGTTTTGAACTTCGAAAGAAAAATATAGTTTTTATGTTTTGAAGTTCGAAAGAAAAAAATATAGTTTTTATGTTTTGAACTTCGAAAGAAAATAGAATTTTTATATATTGAACTTCGATAGAAAAATGGAATTTTTGTATATTGAACTTCGAAATAAAATGTGATTTTTATATATTGAATAACATAGTAAAAATTCGATTTTTATATATTGAATAGCGAACTAAAAATTCGATTTTTATATATTGAATAGCGAACTAAAAATTCGATTTTTATATATTGAATAGCGAACTAAAAATTCGATTTTTATATATTGAATAGCGAACTAAAAATTCGATTTTTATATATTGAATAGCGAACTAAAAATTCGATTTTTATATATTGAATAGCGAACTAAAAATTCGATTTTTATATATTGAATAGCGAACTAAAAATTCGATTTTTATATATTGAATAGCGAACTAAAAATTCGATTTTTATATATTGAATAGCGAACTAAAAATTCGATTTTTATATATTGAATAGCGAACTAAAAATTCGATTTTTATATATTGAATAGCGAACTAAAAATTCGATTTTTATATATTGAATAGCGAACTAAAAATTCGATTTTTATATATTGAATAGCGAACTAAAAATTCGATTTTTATATATTGAATAGCGAACTAAAAATTCGATTTTTATATATTGAATAGCGAACTAAAAATTCGATTTTTATATATTGAATAGCGAACTAAAAATTCGATTTTTATATATGGAATAGCGAAGTAAAAACTCGATTTTTACATATGTAGTGAAAGCGAGCAACGAAGGTGACAAAAAGGCGAAACGACGAAGACTTCTGCAAAAGAAGAGCCGTGGAGCTAGGATAGCTATATGTGAGAATTTCTCACCTTTCAATTTAATTTTTCTAGTTATATATATATACTAGGATGCAGACGGTGCTTAGTAGCACCCGACACAATCGTCCACAGACCATGGACTTGTTTGTTTGGTTGCATAGATTATTTGTTTGAATTGAATTGTTTGGTGAGATGAAATTGATTGATTGATGTGTGAATGGCGTGGGCCTTCACTAGACCGGGGATAAGGCTAGGCCTTGTCCCGTTACTAGTATCGTGCCGTTATGCCGCCGAAATTTTCTAAAATATGTTAGAAAAATAAAAATACCATTTTATTAAATAAATGAATTGAATAGAAATTCATATGTTGAAATAAAATGTTTTGTCGTTAAAAATATAATTTTTAACGTGAAGTGAATAAAATAGAATATTCATTTACAAACCAGACGGTTTGTTTATGTACACCTATTTGAATGACATTGATTGGGACGATAAATTTTACACATCGCCCAACAGCACAAATAAAATATGTGTTTGATTGTTTGAAACCCCACACGGGTGTTGGGATGAAATTTGAAGTTCACTCATCCTGATTTATTAAATATGTCGATCGGTTGATTGACAGGCTGTTATAAGCGTTGAATATCTATATTTGATGCTTTTACAGTGTAGTGCACTTTGGTTGATGGTTGATTATTTTCAATGCTATTATATACATGTGTTGTATGAAAATCCATATAATTAACTTTATATGGTAATTGATTGGGCCTCATTCCAATCGTGAAAATAAAGAATATTTTGATAATAAGAAATATTTGAAATAGAATATTTGAAAATAGAAATTTATGAAGCCGTGTTGATTAGTTTGACGCCATTTTGACGTGAACGATATTTATATCGATTTTATTCATTTAGAATTGAATTGAAAATGATTTCGAAATGAAATGAATTGAAAACGATTTCGAAATGAATTGAATTGACAACGATTTCGAAATGAAATGAATTGAAAACGATTTCGAAATGAATTGAATTGAAAACGATTTCGAAATGAATTGAATTGAAAACGATTTCGAAATAAATTGAATTGAAAACGATTTCGAAATGAATTGAATTGAATATGAATTCAAATTGAATTGAAATTTGAATTGAATAGAAATGAATTTTAAAACGAATTTATAAAGAAGAATTCAATTTTGCCTTGAATTGAAATGGAAGTTGAAATAGATTTTGAAACGAATTTTAAAACTATTTATATAATTCGTTTTAAATAGAAATCGACGAAATATATTATATATAATATAATGGCCTGAATAGAACGCGCCGCGCCGCGGTAGTTCGCGAATTTCGACCATTTATTTCAAACGGACATTACGGGAGATCCGACCGTCGGATTCTCCTAAAACCGGAACCGTTGGGTTCGTATCGAAAAGAGCTTTCTAACGAAGATTAGAAATTTGAAATCTAACGGTTGGATTTGGAATTATGTCCAAATCAAATTCGAAAAAGGTCGCTGTAAGTGCAGTTCGATGGCCATTGATGGAAATCGACTGTACGGGCCTTGATAAAATTATTAAAAATAGTAATAATTTGTGTAAAATCATAAGAAATGATTTGTGAAGAATTGGGATGAAAAACTCCATATTTGAAAAGATAAAAATGGATTTTTATCGAAATGAACTAGTTTTGAACTAGAATTATAATTCTATTTATTTTTAAATAAATAAATTGAATTCGAAAAGGGTTTTAAAAGTAACCAAAATTCCAATGATTGCATTGGAGTGGATTTGAATCGAAATTGTCTTCGGAATATTTCGATGTTGGAATTCGTGATTATACAGGTGTTTTTATGGAAATTTGAAAGATATATATGTATATCGTTATTTCCAATACGACATTTGTTAGTCGTAGAATTCGATATTGAATATAAGCCGATATATTTTCTATTCAGAGCCTTGTATTGAATATCGAATGTGATTTGGGTTTGTCGTGAATGGTGTCTTCACTAACACTGTTCTTGAACCCAGTTGAGAAAAGATTAAATCTTTTTATTTAGATTTAATGAAGTGTACCAATTAAATAATATTTAATTGGAATTGAATGGATATTGATTTTTGGGTTTATCGTGAACAGTGTTTTAAATAACACTTGTTCTTTAACCCGATAATTAATGGGATGTGACTTTGGGTTTATCGTGAACCGTGTTTTAAATGACACTGATTCTTTAACCCAGTCACAGATTAAAACTAAGTGGAGTTTTAATGAATCTTTAATTAGATTGAAAAGATCGAGAATGGAGTATCACCAGTTTTGCTCCAGGCGATAGTTAAATCTTTAATTAGATTTGAACGTGAAATTTAGAAACTAACTGTCGGTTAGCTAAGCAGAATGGTTTTCTGGATATTGATCTGATGTTGGTTTCGGCCTTCGGGGTTAATATTTGGGGAATTATTCTCTTGATTAATTTACGGTTAGTGACTAATGAATTGGAATGAGGCGTATGTTGTGTTTGTGTAACACTTTTATAATATATACGCGAGTTATTCGGAAAGACCGGGTTTATCCCATTCTGAATAACTGATACGACGATAAGTCGAAGATGAAGACGATGGTCGAAGACCGGAGGTCTTCACGTCGTTTGGGTGATAACTGATGATCTTGATTGGGCTGTACACCCAAGAAGATGGAAACAGTTGGTGATCGTCCAGACGTACTTGGAGATCGATGGATATGCGGGGTACTAGGTGCCTCCGGTTTCGTTCAGACCCAGAACGGACTTGTAAATGGACTGTGTGTCTGACATCGGATTTCGTTCTGTGTGACTGATATCGGTTGCATAGGATGGTTTGCCTGTGTGGCATGCTAAGATGCAAATGATCAAGGCTTCTGTTGAAAAGCAAAGTCTTGTGGTGATGATCAAAGCACGGCCTTTGTGGCGTAGCTTTGTGTAACGTTTACCTCGCGTGTTTCACACCCGGTATGAATCAAAAACGGGAGACGGACGTCAGGGAGGGCATGCGTTTCTTTCTAGCTAGAAGTGGCGTCAGTGGTTTTACACGCCCTGACGAGTTTGACTTATGTGGTTGTTGCTGTTGCGAGGCGCCTCGGTTATATCGGTTTCGGCCGAATGCATTCTGGTCGGCTGACGGACCAGACTTACACCCCATAGGGTGGGGAGACGTAGTGTTCAGGTATAATAATCCACTCCGTGTGGACCGGCCCTGAGGATCCAAGGGGCAGTTGCGGCTGTTCCTGAGGGGCGGGCTAGAGCGTCTCGAATCGGTTGAGGACTATCTTTTGCCTCGGTTCATAGACGGAAATCCAATTTCCAAATACGTGACATTTGCGGTTTTATTTGTAAACCTATATATGGCGACATAGTGGCATGGGACGCTCATGTCGCCTATGATTGATACTTATGATTTGAAGTTGTTTTATACACTATGCACTTATTATAGTATCAAATGATTTGTTTTAAACGTATCAAGCATTCTTTGGCTGTTATAAGGTAAAAACCCTATCCCTCGGCTTGCGTTGCATTGTGTGATAGGACCTGGGTCTTATAACAGCTTCATCTTTCTTTATTTAGCATTGCGCTGTTTGTTTTAAGCACTGGTATTCTTGGGAGGAAACCCGTTCCGTGTTATACGGCGTGGTCCCTTGATTTACCTAATGATTTAAAATAAAGATTAACTGTTTTAGTTCTCACACCAGTCACATGACTGACCTGGAGTTTATTGTTTTAACCTAAACTCTGGGTGCCCTTATTTTCGACACGGGCAGCTAGTAGTTTTGGTTTTGCAGATTTATATTCACAGGATCCTGGTTTACAGCTGGAACGATATCCGGAAAGCTTTGTATCCGTATATCTCATTCTAGTTGTGTATTGTATTATTTTCCGCTGCTATGTATTTAAATGTAATTTAAATCTCTGATATTTCTGTGTAATATTCATTTATACTCTGTATATTCTTGTAATCTGATGCATTGTTGTTATATACAATGAAATGTTCTTTTATATGCGTTCTGTTGTGGTTTGTTCTCGAACTATCCGACGCTTTCCTTTACGGGGAAGTTGCGGGTCTTTACACGTGGTATCAGAGCTTTGGTTTACAAAGCTCAGAGAACAAGACACATTAGAAACATATGAAAGAATTCATCAGATATTGGATTAACAATATCCAATGAGAATGACTCGTTAGAGATGGGATCAGTAGTATCCTAGAACGAGTGTGAAGAGTATATTTTTAAAGTGAAAACAAATTTTTGTTTTGAAAATTTAAATCAATCATTCGTATTTGATTATTTATTTATATTGATGTGGACAATCCAGTATATATAGATTTTGCGTATACGTCTGATCCGCGTGTATTCAAAGTTTTAATATATTGGATAGATATAGAATCACACTCTAGTCGCCCGGAGATGATTCAGATGATGAGGCCTCATCATCAGTGTTTATATTCGAGTGACGAAGGTGTGATATCTATATATTTCCATTGGACTGGTGTGAGAACCAAAACTAATATAGATAGATTTATTGTTGTGAATTGGCATACAAAAACCTGATTTTTGTATATGTATCAAAATTATGAATTTGAAACTCTAATTCACTAATTGATTGATGTTTGTGTTGTATGTTTATTTGTTTGATAATTTCTAACCATTATGCCTAATTGAATCAAATTTTGAATCATATCGAAAATTGGTTGCATTTGCTTGCATATACATATACTTATATTGAACAGGTCATAGCAAGGAGGCTAGAGCAGAGAATAAAATTTGTTTGCCCGACAAATAGGTACATGTTTACTACATAATTTCCTGTTTTGTTTGGGTGATGATGATTTTGTGAGCCTATTGGCTAGCCGCTTGGCTTTTTCTTTTTCTTTTTGAGATCTGAAGGACCGGGGAAGCTATTTGAAATTCCCCGATGCTCCCGGTGCAGGGGAGGTTATGGCGAAATTTTTCAAAAATTTAGGGTGTTAGCCAAATTTTTGATGTTTTGAAAATTCTCAGAAACTAAAGAGTTGGAGAATGGAAGCCAGATCGAGCGTAGAGCTGAATAATCAAACCACTTTCGACTTTGTTCCTTTTCGGGGACGAAAAGTTTTAAGTAGGGGAGATTGTAACAACCCGAAAATCTGGGCCAGTTTAAAATTTTTATTTTGGCAATTTTAGCGAATTTTGAATATTTAAAATAGATTATTTTAAATAATATCGACGAGAAATTTATTTTGAATATAATTCGAACGTATATATTATACGCGTCGTCGTTAGAATATAAATATTTATATATAATTATAAATAGAATTAAAAATGGCGCGGTAGTTCGATAATTCGATTTCAAACTTCAATTGAATGTACCGGGTGCAAAACAATCCGGATTTTTGTGAAACCAAAAACATTAGGATCTAATTGATGATATCTTTCCAACGAAGTTGAGAAACTGAGATTTCACTTTATAAATGATGAGATATGTCCAGTTGAAATTTAGAAATAGTCGCTGTGGAATTTATATATATTTTTATATATATAAGGCCCTTAAAAATGGACATTTTGCAAATGACCTCGGATTTCGACGAAACCAGTTTTGTTGGGTCCGCAGTGTCAAGTTATTGCTAGGTTTTAAATTTCATAATTTTTCGAATCCATATGTGAGCGTGGCAAAGGAAAACGCGTTTGACCAGTTTCAGTTGATTTTAATCGACTGGAAATTGGCCATTTTTCTAACGATCTCAGAATTCGACGAAACTAGTTTTGTTAGGACCGTATCGTCAATACGAAGCTAGAAAATATTTTTCTGGAATTTTTCTAGTTAGTATGTGGCCCCGGTAATTTGAAATGTACGTTTAAAATTCAATATAATGATTTAAATGTAAATTTAACGGAAACTGATTGTAACAATCAAATCAGCTTACGGTACATATCCCATTGTGTTCGGAATGGGGGTAATACGCTAGGGACGTCAGTCGGTGGGTCTCGTTTCGACTTCGAAAGAAAAGTCAACTAAGGAGATTAAAATAAAATAAAATAATAAAAATAAAATAAAAGAAATATGTTCTCTCTCCCATAATTATACGCTGCCCCCCGTTCGAACTTCATAAATCAGAAAAAGAAAAAAAAAATAAAAACCTAATCGCGCCGCCCCCCCCCCCCCCCCGACCTCGAGGCCGCCGACGAGCCTATCGCCCTCCCCTAGCCATCGCCGCCTCATCCGAAAACCCCCCCTCGCCTCCCGTTCCTCCTCCCCCCCCCTCTGCTAGACCGCGACACCCCCAATTTCGAAGAACCCGCAACCAACGGCGAGGCCACCGGAGCACCACCGCGAGCTTCCCCCTTCGCCAGCCTCGGCGTCGCCAACTCCAAACCCTCCTCCGAACGATCCCCTGTAAGTTTTTTTTATTTTTATTTTATTTATTTTATTTTATTTTATTTAAAGCAGAATTTTAATAAAAAGAAAACTGAAATTTTAATAAAAAGAAAACTGAAAATTTTATAAAGTTAGAACTGTCTTTTTATAGGTTTTAAAAACTGATTTTTTTTAAGTATATAAAACTGTTTTTTTTTTAAAAGAAAAGAAACTGATTTTTGTTTTAGGAATTTTAAAACTGTTTTAAAAGGATTTTAAAAACTGAATTTTTAAATAAAACAAAAACTGCATTTTTAAAAAAGAAGAAAAAAAACTGATTTTTTTTAAAGAATTTAAAAACTGATCTATAAAGAAAATAAAAACTGATTTTTATAGAAAGTAAAACTGATTTTATTTTGAAAGGGAAAATGATTTTTAAACTGAATTTAAAATGATTTCTAAACTAGGAAGAGATTAGAAATTTAAAAGGAAAAAAATCAGATTTCTATATATCGAAAGTTCGAAAGAAAAATATAGTTTTTATGTTTTGAACTTCGAAAGAAAAATATAGTTTTTATGTTTTGAACTTCGAAAGAAAAATATAGTTTTTATGTTTTGAAGTTCGAAAGAAAAAAATATAGTTTTTATGTTTTGAACTTCGAAAGAAAATAGAATTTTTATATATTGAACTTCGATAGAAAAATGGAATTTTTGTATATTGAACTTCGAAATAAAATGTGATTTTTATATATTGAATAACATAGTAAAAATTCGATTTTTATATATTGAATAGCGAACTAAAAATTCGATTTTTATATATTGAATAGCGAACTAAAAATTCGATTTTTATATATTGAATAGCGAACTAAAAATTCGATTTTTATATATTGAATAGCGAACTAAAAATTCGATTTTTATATATTGAATAGCGAACTAAAAATTCGATTTTTATATATTGAATAGCGAACTAAAAATTCGATTTTTATATATTGAATAGCGAACTAAAAATTCGATTTTTATATATTGAATAGCGAACTAAAAATTCGATTTTTATATATTGAATAGCGAACTAAAAATTCGATTTTTATATATTGAATAGCGAACTAAAAATCCGATTTTTATATATTGAATAGCGAACTAAAAATTCGATTTTTATATATTGAATAGCGAACTAAAAATTCGATTTTTATATATTGAATAGCGAACTAAAAATTCGATTTTTATATATTGAATAGCGAACTAAAAATTCGATTTTTATATATTGAATAGCGAACTAAAAATTCGATTTTTATATATTGAATAGCGAACTAAAAATTCGATTTTTATATATGGAATAGCGAAGTAAAAACTCGATTTTTACATATGTAGTGAAAGCGAGCAACGAAGGTGACAAAAAGGCGAAACGACGAAGACTTCTGCAAAAGAAGAGCCGTGGAGCTAGGATAGCTATATGTGAGAATTTCTCACCTTTCAATTTAATTTTTCTAGTTATATATATATACTAGGATGCAGACGGTGCTTAGTAGCACCCGACACAATCGTCCACAGACCATGGACTTGTTTGTTTGGTTGCATAGATTATTTGTTTGAATTGAATTGTTTGGTGAGATGAAATTGATTGATTGATGTGTGAATGGCGTGGGCCTTCACTAGACCGGGGATAAGGCTAGGCCTTGTCCCGTTACTAGTATCGTGCCGTTATGCCGCCGAAATTTTCTAAAATATGTTAGAAAAATAAAAATACCATTTTATTAAATAAATGAATTGAATAGAAATTCATATGTTGAAATAAAATGTTTTGTCGTTAAAAATATAATTTTTAACGTGAAGTGAATAAAATAGAATATTCATTTACAAACCAGACGGTTTGTTTATGTACACCTATTTGAATGACATTGATTGGGACGATAAATTTTACACATCGCCCAACAGCACAAATAAAATATGTGTTTGATTGTTTGAAACCCCACACGGGTGTTGGGATGAAATTTGAAGTTCACTCATCCTGATTTATTAAATATGTCGATCGGTTGATTGACAGGCTGTTATAAGCGTTGAATATCTATATTTGATGCTTTTACAGTGTAGTGCACTTTGGTTGATGGTTGATTATTTTCAATGCTATTATATACATGTGTTGTATGAAAATCCATATAATTAACTTTATATGGTAATTGATTGGGCCTCATTCCAATCGTGAAAATAAAGAATATTTTGATAATAAGAAATATTTGAAATAGAATATTTGAAAATAGAAATTTATGAAGCCGTGTTGATTAGTTTGACGCCATTTTGATGTGAACGATATTTATATCGATTTTATTCATTTAGAATTGAATTGAAAACGATTTCGAAATGAAATGAATTGAAAACGATTTCGAAATGAATTGAATTGAAAACGATTTCGAAATGAAATGAATTGAAAACGATTTCGAAATGAATTGAATTGAAAACGATTTCGAAATGAATTGAATTGAAAACGATTTCGAAATAAATTGAATTGAAAACGATTTCGAAATGAATTGAATTGAATATGAATTCAAATTGAATTGAAATTTGAATTGAATAGAAATGAATTTTAAAACGAATTTATAAAGAAGAATTCAATTTTGCCTTGAATTGAAATGGAAGTTGAAATAGATTTTGAAACGAATTTTAAAACTATTTATATAATTCGTTTTAAATAGAAATCGACGAAATATATTATATATAATATAATGGCCTGAATAGAACGCGCCGCGCCGCGGCAGTTCGCGAATTTCGACCATTTATTTCAAACGGACATTACGGGAGATCCGACCGTCGGATTCTCCTAAAACCGGAACCGTTGGGTTCGTATCGAAAAGAGCTTTCTAACGAAGATTAGAAATTTGAAATCTAACGGTTGGATTTGGAATTATGTCCAAATCAAATTCGAAAAAGGTCGCTGTAAGTGCAGTTCGATGGCCATTGATGGAAATCGACTGTACGGGCCTTGATAAAATTATTAAAAATAGTAATAATTTGTGTAAAATCATAAGAAATGATTTGTGAAGAATTGGGATGAAAAACTCCATATTTGAAAAGATAAAAATGGATTTTTATCGAAATGAACTAGTTTTGAACTAGAATTATAATTCTATTTATTTTTAAATAAATAAATTGAATTCGAAAAGGGTTTTAAAAGTAACCAAAATTCCAATGATTGCATTGGAGTGGATTTGAATCGAAATTGTCTTCGGAATATTTCGATGTTGGAATTCGTGATTATACAGGTGTTGTTATGGAAATTTGAAAGATATATATGTATATCGTTATTTCCAATACGACATTTGTTAGTCGTAGAATTCGATATTGAATATAAGCCGATATATTTTCTATTCAGAGCCTTGTATTGAATATCGAATGTGATTTGGGTTTGTCGTGAATGGTGTCTTCACTAACACTGTTCTTGAACCCAGTTGAGAAAAGATTAAATCTTTTTATTTAGATTTAATGAAGTGTACCAATTAAATAATATTTAATTGGAATTGAATGGATATTGATTTTTGGGTTTATCGTGAACAGTGTTTTAAATAACACTTGTTCTTTAACCCGATAATTAATGGGATGTGACTTTGGGTTTATCGTGAACCGTGTTTTAAATGACACTGATTCTTTAACCCAGTCACAGATTAAAACTAAGTGGAGTTTTAATGAATCTTTAATTAGATTGAAAAGATCGAGAATGGAGTATCACCAGTTTTGCTCCAGGCGATAGTTAAATCTTTAATTAGATTTGAACGTGAAATTTAGAAACTAACTGTCGGTTAGCTAAGCAGAATGGTTTTCTGGATATTGATCTGATGTTGGTTTCGGCCTTCGGGGTTAATATTTGGGGAATTATTCTCTTGATTAATTTACGGTTAGTGACTAATGAATTGGAATGAGGCGTATGTTGTGTTTGTGTAACACTTTTATAATATATACGCGAGTTATTCGGAAAGACCGGGTTTATCCCATTCTGAATAACTGATACGACGATAAGTCGAAGATGAAGACGATGGTCGAAGACCGGAGGTCTTCACGTCGTTTGGGTGATAACTGATGATCTTGATTGGGCTGTACACCCAAGAAGATGGAAACAGTTGGTGATCGTCCAGACGTACTTGGAGATCGATGGATATGCGGGGTACTAGGTGCCTCCGGTTTCGTTCAGACCCAGAACGGACTTGTAAATGGACTGTGTGTCTGACATCGGATTTCGTTCTGTGTGACTGATATCGGTTGCATAGGATGGTTTGCCTGTGTGGCATGCTAAGATGCAAATGATCAAGGCTTCTGTTGAAAAGCAAAGTCTTGTGGTGATGATCAAAGCACGGCCTTTGTGGCGTAGCTTTGTGTAACGTTTACCTCGCGTGTTTCACACCCGGTATGAATCAAAAACGGGAGACGGACGTCAGGGAGGGCATGCGTTTCTTTCTAGCTAGAAGTGGCGTCAGTGGTTTTACACGCCCTGACGAGTTTGACTTATGTGGTTGTTGCTGTTGCGAGGCGCCTCGGTTATATCGGTTTCGGCCGAATGCATTCTGGTCGGCTGACGGACCAGACTTACACCCCATAGGGTGGGGAGACGTAGTGTTCAGGTATAATAATCCACTCCGTGTGGACCGGCCCTGAGGATCCAAGGGGCAGTTGCGGCTGTTCCTGAGGGGCGGGCTAGAGCGTCTCGAATCGGTTGAGGACTATCTTTTGCCTCGGTTCATAGACGGAAATCCAATTTCCAAATACGTGACATTTGCGGTTTTATTTGTAAACCTATATATGGCGACATAGTGGCATGGGACGCTCATGTCGCCTATGATTGATACTTATGATTTGAAGTTGTTTTATACACTATGCACTTATTATAGTATCAAATGATTTGTTTTAAACGTATCAAGCATTCTTTGGCTGTTATAAGGTAAAAACCCTATCCCCCGGCTTGCGTTGCATTGTGTGATAGGACCTGGGTCTTATAACAGCTTCATCTTTCTTTATTTAGCATTGCGCTGTTTGTTTTAAGCACTGGTATTCTTGGGAGGAAACCCGTTCCGTGTTATACGGCGTGGTCCCTTGATTTACCTAATGATTTAAAATAAAGATTAACTGTTTTAGTTCTCACACCAGTCACATGACTGACCTGGAGTTTATTGTTTTAACCTAAACTCTGGGTGCCCTTATTTTCGACACGGGCAGCTAGTAGTTTTGGTTTTGCAGATTTATATTCACAGGATCCTGGTTTACAGCTGGAACGATATCCGGAAAGCTTTGTATCCGTATATCTCATTCTAGTTGTGTATTGTATTATTTTCCGCTGCTATGTATTTAAATGTAATTTAAATCTCTGATATTTCTGTGTAATATTCATTTATACTCTGTATATTCTTGTAATCTGATGCATTGTTGTTATATACAATGAAATGTTCTTTTATATGCGTTCTGTTGTGGTTTGTTCTCGAACTATCCGACGCTTTCCTTTACGGGGAAGTTGCGGGTCTTTACAAATAGCGTAGTGGCCAGAGAGCATTGTGGGCTATAGAGGGGATTTTGCGGGGCTTTAACTACATAGCCAATCCCTGATCAAGTAGAAGCATCATTCTGTATCAAGTTTCTATTCATACTTTCCTTCTGTGTGCCATCTAAGGATCGATTTCTTTTCATCAATCCTGGTTGCATCAGTTTCGATCATCAACAGTTACATCATCTGATCTTGTTTAAACAAAATTCATTTAATCAACCAGTGTCCTTCTATCCTATGGCCTAGTGATGCTTAAAATTTAATTTTAGTATTTTGGGAAAGGATATATATCATTTTAATCCAAATCAGGTCGAACATACGTTCTTAATTCATTTTAATGATTAATCCCGAGTTTATTTGATGTCTGTAATATCTAAGGTAAATGGTTGGGATTAATCAACATAAACAATTGTCATATATGAACAAGGTGAATAACAAGATGAATTACACATTAATACATTAAATATATAAATCCAAGGCATCCATCAAAATCAATACATTCAAATAGTTCAAGATAACTTCAGTTTACTAGTCATCAATTATTAGGTTTTCAAACTAATAATTAAAATTTAAATGTAAAATTTAAACAAGCAAGCAATTTAACAATCAAACAGCAAACAATACAATCATAACATGAATTTAATTTAACTAACAATCAAATATTTTAGTTAGATGTGAGTGGGTTTAATCACTCAACTTTGATTTCAAACGAGATTGAAATTCAAATTTTAGCCCAAAAATCGACGATCTCAGAATTAGTCCACTACATCTCCATGTTGTACAGAATTTTGATATGATTCTAAAGAAACAAATCGTTCGTCAATCTGAGTTCGTATGAGAAAGTTATACGCATTTTATCACTTGCAATTCAAATTAATATCAAATAATTTCAAACTTCCTCACCCAATAAAATTCTGCCACATCACCCCCTTACCTATCTTCCCCTTCATTTCGTTTGCCCAGGAAGAACCCACGCACACAGTGAAAACGCAACCATCCTTGATCCTCCAAACGACTACCAAATCACGATTTGAAGCCACCATAACCTGCGTCTCCTTTCGTTCTTCCCGTAGGAACCAACGTCACCACTTAACTCCACCCCTTCGCCAAGATCAAAGGCAAAAACTGTGCCCCAAACAGTCCAGAATGCGGGTCCATAGCACCACCTTCATAGCTCCATTTCAAATTATAGACGTTGGATTCGAAGATCTCGAACTGCTCTACAATATTTTAGCTGGAAGATTTTTCAATCGGTGAACAGATCGAGAGGGATCGAGGGAAGAAATCGAATCAATGTTGGCCATTGGAAATTAAGGAGGCGGCGGCTTGATATGTTGTTAGGGTTTTGAAATATAAAATAATATTATTTCCATCGTTTTTCATGTATGTCCAAATCAGTCCTGCTTACAGCCTATCGATAGGTTTTAATGCCGTCTAAACGCAATGAAATAGGTTTCGAAGCCTAATTCCAAAGTCCCTAGCAGTTTCTTCTAAAACTTGATTATTTAACTAAATTGTACACACAAATTTCTGCATGTTTTAAATTCTTACGATCAAATGATAACTCCGATGGCTACAAAATTTTAAATCATACAATAATTTACAATTCCGGATCCAATGAAACTAATTTCATTGAATTCTGAGATTGTTTGCAAAACCGTTATTTTAACAATTTCATTAATATATTAAATATTCATTTTTTTCACTTTAAATTAAATTCAACAGTTTATAAATTCTATCCTATCAAAAAAAGAATTCATATAAATTTGTAAGTCCATAATCATGTATTGTAAATTCAAATTTCGTTATTTACAAATTCAAATTTTATTTCAATTAATAATTACACTAATCGATCTCATTAAGTAAATTAATATTAAATTCCAACTTTCACTGCTAATCAATATAAACAAATCACAAGTTCATTTGCTATCAATATAAGTCCCTATTTGTCAAAATGAGTTGAATTAAATTACCAAAGCAATTTACTTGAATTTCTACCATACCATTTTTCACAATTAGATCATTAAATTTTCAACATAAGTACCAAATGTTAATAAAATAATTCTAGTCCAAAATAGGACTTATATTAGTTATAAGGACAAACTACATATACAATAAATACAATTCAATTCTTTTCAACAATTAAATTGAGCATTTAAATTTAAAATATAATTAATTCATTTTAAGTCTTAATAACTTGCTATAAATTCCCAATTACATTTTTAAACAATTTAAACCACTTTTTCCAAATAAACATTTATTTTAATTTAATTTCGAAACATGCTAATTTTACTTAAATTGAAATAAAATTCAAACTAACTTTGTAAATCAATTTTATTTGTATTTAATTCCAACACTGATTATTGTTAACCGGCTTTTTGGTCCGGTTCCCAAGAGTGCATCAGAACGCTCAACTTAACGCGTGGAGCGATTGACCGAGAGGGACGCTAAGGAGCGAACGAGATAGGATCAAGAAGGGACTGCTCCACTCAAAACCACGCGGCACTCAAGACCCATTTCCAAGCCGAGGCCTCAAATCCTAGAGGAATCACACGCCCTGAAACGCCCGGATCCGCGGTCCTTGCACACCTCAAAAAGCGGGATTCACAACAAACAGGGTGCGAAATTTCGCACCCAGCCCCGGGTGCAAAATATCTGCAACTGCTAGTGGCGGGTGTGAAAATTTGCATGTGGTCCCTCATTCTCACCTAATCCTACCTAATCCTACCTACTCCCACGCTTATAAATAACCCATGGCCTCACACTTCAATGGGGTTGTATTTTGATCAGTTGGGACCTCCATAGAGCTTCATGAGCCTCATTTATGGCATCTCCTATTTGAGGAAGAAGATAGACTAAATAGTCTTTTTCCCAAATACTTAGCATATGACAACTATGAAAGTGAATGTAACGAGATTTCATGAACGTGCCTCTACTTTGAATTCTTGAGTGATTAATAATATTCCAACGCCTTTCCAAAGTGGATGTAGGCCTCCCTGAAGCCGAACCACTATAAATCCTTTGTGTCATTTACCGTTTTCTCTTACTTAGTCTTGCGACCAAATTAACTATTCCTTGTAATAGGAACATTTGGTGTTTTCAACATTTTTTGCCGTTAACATTTGGTGCTTTCACTGAGAGTTGAACACGAATCTTGATCCTTTGTCGTACGTTGTCATCTCGACCACCGATGAGCTAGAGGTCCCTTGCCGAACCTGTCGTCGAATCCGTTACGATGGCAAAGCGACCAAAGAACATAATGGTCGGCTCTTCAGCCGCAGCCGAGGCCAACACATCCCAATAACCTCAACCCACGGACGTCCCGACCACTAATGAAACTGTCCCTCCTGTTGTGGACCCCGAAGCGCCCGCAACACAAGCTCAAATCCGCGCGCTTAGCGAAAAATATGAGAACACCGGGACCGAGCTCAATCAAGCGTTAAGGAACAACATCGTCCTTATGCAGCAACTTCAAGAAAGTCAGCGCATCGTCGCTTGACTCCAACTGGCTCAGAACAATGATCGACCTCGACCAACTACCTCGGAAACTTCCTTTTTCGAGTCAAGGAGCCCACACCAAAGGAGGAGGTTTAGTCTCTTCAACAACGTCGCCACTCGTACCAATACCCTCGATAACGGCAACGGTCATGCCAACGGCAATGGTAATGGCAACGACGACCGAACTACATTCACATATAGCGAGGGGCACAATATCAAGACTGCTCTCGCTTGATCATCAATGACGGACCCGGTCCTACTAACCAACCTCTTCCTCGACACAACCCAACGGTTGCAAATCAGGATGATGAGCCTGCTGTTCCAGCGGCCCGCGCTTTCCAAGAACCGGATCCACATCAAACCGCTCCTCCACATCATCCACATCAGGACCCAATTATAGATGTCGAGGACGTGGAAAACGATGACGACATTCATCACTGAAGGCGACCGTGCAACAGGACTCCGGAACCCCGTCAAAATCCATGGATCCCAATGGCGGATCCCCATCTAACATACCTTCCCAACATGGTACGAAGGATCATGAGGGAAATGCGAGGGGGAGCAAATGGCTTGTGGGAGTCCCACATTAGGCGCAACCCCTTCACAAGAAGAGTGAATGAAGCCGAATGGCCACGGAAATTTAGCATGCCACAATTGCCACTCTATGATGGCACTACTGATCCTTGCGCCTTCCTAAACCGATATGAATGGAAAAATGACTCGAGCCGCGGAAATGACCCTGCCAAATGCAAGTGCTTCCCGGTCTTCCTATACGGAACTGCCCTACTTTGCTTCTCTTGTCTCCCACTTTACTCATTTAACAACATCGGGCAATTAGCAACAGAACTAGTCAAGCAATTCAGGGTGCATATCCCGACTCCGAAGAATGCCCTCACTCTGTCCAACCTATACCAGGGGCCCGCCGAGTCTCTCAAAGGCTACCTATCCCGGTTCAACACATCTCTCACCGAGGTCGAGGATCCGGATCCTCGTACCGTGCTCTTCCAGTTAGCAAAAGGCATCCTCCCAACTTTAGAGTTCAGGGCATGGATAGATCGAAAGCAGCCAAAAAGCCTATACGCCTTCTATGATAAGTCGAATCAGTACTTATGCCAAGAGGAGGCAAGAAGAAACCGACTCTCTGCCACAAGTCTTCCCAATGGCCCTCAAGCGGACACCGCAAATAACCACCCTAGATGAAGACAATTCAGGGTCCCCCCAACCAGAACAGGGGGCAGGTCCCTACAGGCAAAAACAAAATAATGGTAGGCCGTGTGCCCGAAACAACGGGCAAGCCCTAGCGAAACCAGGAAAACCCGGCCTTCACCACGCCTTTGGGACCTACACCCCATTGAATGAAGACTTGGAAACAATTTATTTGGAAACATGTAACACGCTGCCATATAAGAAACCACGCGTCAGAGAATCAACTGACCGCGAGAGAAACACCGGAAGGTACTGCAGATACCACGACGTGTACAGACATGACACCAACGAATGCCACCAGCTTAGAGACGTAATCAAGAAGCTTATCCATGAGAAATGGCTTTAACAGTATGTCCAAGAACTCTTTCCTCCTAAGCCAAACTCCCAGCCCTCGGCACTGGCTCCTATGGCGCCCGCCAAGGCAGTCCCAAGTCCATCTAACCCAAAGCGAGGGATTGTGATCAACACTATATGTGGCGGGCCTTACCCCCACACATGAATGCTTTCAAAAAATGGAGGAGTACGTGAGTTCCATAACGTACGCCACTTATGAAGCCTGCTCCGCTCTCAGTGAATCCGCCCCAGCCAAACTACAAAAAACAATGCAGGATGACATCGTTTTCCGCGAAAGAGGTTCTATTAGGGTGGATATCCCAACCATCGATCCTCTAGTTATCACAGCTCAGATCGGTGATGCTTCCGTGGGAAAGGTACTAATTGACTCAGGGAGTTCGTTCAACATCCTCTTCAAGGCCGCTTACAACCAGATGAGGTTGGAAACAAACGATTTAAAGCCATGCCGCGCCACGATCCACGGCTTCAGTGGGGCCTCTAGTTCCCCCGTACGAATGATCGAGCCATCCGTGGAACTGGGCGAAGGGGATCGAAGTCGAGTCCGGATTCTCACTTTTGTGGTTATAGACATCGATTCCCCCAACAATGCTTTTCTTGGGAGCCCTTTTCTCACTGAGTTTCGGGTTTGTATGGAGCCATGGTCTCTTCTAATGAAATTCCCGATAGAAAATGGGATTGGAACAGTCAAAGGCGACCAAGTAAGCGCCAGAGAGTGCTACACCATAGAATGGAAGAATGCGCGCAATAAGGACACGAGCAAAACCGTGCTCACACCTTCTTGTGCCAAGAATACCATAGCATAGAAATCAGCGCCGTCTGGGCCATGGCTCATGCGCCACTGCTGTCTTTCCGATGATCTTGATCCGCGGAAGGACGAAGAACCCGAATATGAGAGGGCTACACTGGTCGAACCCATAGAGGACGTTCCCGTCAGTCCCGACAACCCGTCAAGAATGTTGAAGGCAAGATCGCAGCTCCACCCCTTAATCAAAGAATATCTTATAGATTTCCTGAAGGCAAATTTGGATGTGTTTGCATGGACTCACTCTGACATGAAAGGCATCGATCCCGCCGTTTCTTGCCACTTTCTAAGTATAGATCCTACGATGTCTCCGATTAAGCAAAAATGGCGCTTCTTGGGACCCGAGAGGTCCAGGGTACTTGAGGAGGAGGTAGATCGTCTACTCAACAACGACTTCATTCGCTAAGCCAACTACCCTAAGCGGTTATCCAATCCGGTCCTAGTCAAGAAAGCCAACGGTAAGTGGCGAACATGCGTCGACTTCTTTGACTTAAACAAGCCATGTCCCGAGGACAACTTCCCACTTCCGAAGATTGACAGACTGGTCGACTCGACTGCCGGATGCCAGCTACTATCTTTCATGGATGCCTATTCAGGCTACAATCAAATCCTAATGACTCTTCATGACCAGGATCATACTTCTTTCATAACATACCTCGGACTTTACTGCTATCGTGTCATGCCTTTCGACCTTAATAATGTCGGCACCACTTATCAACGAATGGTTAATTGGCTCTTCAAAAATAAAATCAGGAAATCCATGGAGGTGTACATGGACGATATGCTGGTAAAATCTAAAACATCAAGCAACCACAACCACGACCTCTCCTAGATGTTCAATATCCTCCGCCAATATGACATGAAACTCAATCCCCTGAAGTGTTCGTTCGATGTAGCGTCGGTGAAGTTCTTGGGTTTCATCATCAACTCTCGGGGCATCGAAGCCAATCCAGAAAAAATCCAAGCTATTCGGGATATCCAAATCCCCCAGAACATGAAAGATGTCCAAAGCCTAAACGGAAAGGTCGTCGCTTTAAGTCGATTCATCTCTTAGGCAACCGACAAGTGAATCCCCTTGTTCGATTTACTCCGAAAAGGGAAACGCAATTTCAACTGGACCTCAGAATGCGCTTCCTCATTGAAAGATCTATCAAATCACTTGGAGCGGCCACCTATCTTATCTAAGCCGGTGGACCATGAGGACTATATGTTTACTTGGCTGTTTCCGCACAGGCAATCGACTCGGCGCTTGTGTGCATCAAAGATTGCGTCCAACGGCCCGTCTACTACATCATCAAGCGACTGAAGGGGGCAGAAAAGAATTATCCAAAGCCAAAGAAGCTGGCATTCTGCTTGTTGATCTCCTCTCGGAAGCTACGACCATACTTCCAGTCTCATCCCATAAAGGTTTTCACCGATCAACCCTTGCGACCAGTCTTACAACGAACAGAAGCGTCTGGGCGTTTGTTAAAGTGGAGTATGGAACTAAACTAATTTGAGATAACATTCATCCCTCGCCGGGCCATCCTCGGCCAAGCTCTCGTCGATTTCATAGTGGAATTCACTGCACCCGAGGAGATTCCCATGGAGAGCGCTGAAACTCCCGATGCCCAATGGAAGTTGTTCGTGGACGGGTCCTCTAACAGAAAATGCTCCGGGGCCGGAGTCGTACTCATCACCCTCGAAGAGCGCCCAATATACTATGCACTAAGGTTAAATTTTCCTGCTAATAACAACGACACAGAATACAAAGTCTTGATCGCCGAACTCCGAGTTGCGATCGAGCTCAAGCTAGAGACCGTCCAGATCTTCTCAGATTCATTGCTTATCGTCCGTCAAGTACAAGGAGAATATCAAGCGAAAGAAGGACGACTTGACCTATACTTGGCCCGGGTTCAGGAACTGCTCACCCACTTTGGTCATTTTGTCATCACTCACATTCCACGAGAGCAGAATGAGAAAGCAGATTCATTAGCTAAGCTGGCAAGCTCCGAAGATCCTCAACTTATGGGTTTCGCTCTAGTCGAGATGCTTAATTCTCTGAGCATCAAGCAAGGACAGACCAAGATGACCATGAACATCGAGCCCGATCCTGAATCCTAGATGACAACAATCATGGGACTCTTCCGATGCACCCCAAAGAAAGGCAGGTACTCACTCGTCAGTCAGCTCGTTACCTCCTCATGGATGGAGTGCTCTATCATAGGGTTTTACTGTCCCTTTGCTCAGGTGCGTAGCCCGTGGCGACGCCTAACGAGTGCTAAATAGTGTACACGAAGGAGAGTGTAGCGACCACACTAAGGGCAAACCCTGGCTAGGAAGATTCTCAGACATGGTTATTATTGGCCCACGCTTGATCAAGACGCCACGAACTATGCTCGCAAGTGCGATAAGTGCCAACGTTTCTCCAAGATCCCCACCTACCGAATTAAATCAAATGGTCAGCCCATTGCCTTTCTCCATGTGGGGAAATCGACATCATCGGAACTCTTCCAATGGCTAGAGGCAGGGCGCGATACGCCGTCGTCGCGGTGGACTATTTCACCAAGTGGGCAGAAGCCAAAGCCCTGGCCACCATTACCAAAAAGATGATGATCAACTTCATTGTCCGCAACATCATTACCCGCTATGGGGTTCCCCAAGCTATTGTGTCCGACAATGGCACCCAGTTCGAGAGCGCCGAGTTCAAAGCCTTTTGCCAGCGCGATAGCATCGAAAAACGATTTTCAGCAGTGGCTCACCCCAAAGATATCGGGCGGGTCGAGGCAGTTAATAAAGTCCTCAAATCAATCATCAAGATACGTCTAGAAAAGGATGGGGGCATGCGGGCAGACGAACTTCCTCCGACCCTGTGGGCTTAACGAACCACCCACAAGACGACAACTAGGCACACTCCCTTCGCCCTCGCCTATGGGACCGAAGCTGTCATCCCCATTGAGCTCAAGCTCCAATCTCATCGGGTTACTTACTTCAACCCAAGGACAAACCAAGATCTACTTTTGGGATCACTCGACTTGCTGGAAGAAAAGAGGAACGAGGCCGATCTCAGGGTCACCGCCCAAAGACAACGAGTAGCCCGATCTCAGGGTCACCGCCCAAAGACAGCGAGTAGCCCGATACTTCAATTCTAGGGTCCAACATAAGGACCTCAACATCGACGATCTTGTCCTAAAGCGCGGTTTTCCCCCGCCAACAAGGCTCGCACCTTGTTGGGAAGGCCTGTACTCCATACAGCGAAACCTTTGCGATGGAACTTTCAAACTCGCGACCTTCGACGGAGTTGAACTCCCAAAGGAATGGAAAAACGAACATCTCCCCTACTACTTTACATAACTCAGTTCACGATTGTTCAGGTTTTCCAACAATGTTTTGTTTTCTAAAAATTTAAGGCATTGTAAAGGCTATTACCGCCAAAGTTATTAGTAGAAATGATGTTCAGTTTCCTATCTCCCTGCTGTTTACTTCTCACGTGATGTGCCCTGTTAGTCCTAACAACCAGCATGGGTCAAGCATGCGAGCACTGCACCGGCACCTCGAGCATGGGAGCCGATGTCGCCGTCCAAACCTCGAACCGGCATCGAGGCTAAAACACATGGCTACGTCCGGCACCCCGAGCATGGGAGCTGGCAACGCTACTCGAATCGCTGGCCCGCGGCGCGATCGAGTCTAAACAACTCCTAACTCGAGCCTCGGCCCCATGCCGAGACCAAGGATAAATCGTTCTGCATCCAAGTCTAGGCGACTTGGCGCTGCCAACCCGCGACCGATCAAGAGTGACGCAAGTCCCTCTTCGTCGATTGCGGGTGCCGGTCGAATCTTGGCGCAATACCAAGACCGACTTTAAATCGTTTCTTCCTCTTAAGCTCTCAAGGCTTAGGGGTAGCCCATGGCCATGATCGGACCTTATGAGCTGATGATCCGGGCTTACCTCATTGACGAATAAACGACGCCGATGGCTCGCCCCAACCCTATGAACGACGGGAGAGCCAATTACCTGGCGGACCGCATAACGCGACACCCTACGCCTTCACTATTCTTGGGATTAACCTCGGGCAACCCAAAGCAGTAGGCCCACAGCCTGGTTTCGCAAAATACGGGTTTCCTGAGCTGAGGGAAACTTACTAAAACCAGCGCTCTATCTCACCCCTCTGGAATAATTTACCCAGAGCGTGGTATCCAATCGCTTTTATGACAAATATAACGATAAGTATGCTTATGCGAGTACAGGACGCTGGAAAACATAAAAAGAACATCTGAACACTTGACATGAACTGCGATCTTTACTACTTCATATTTCAATTTTCACACACACACACAAAACAACTACGTGTCTAAACATATTTCTTTCTAAGGACAGGGTGTACATGAGAACCACACCATGTCTTGAAAAAACCAAAAGCGAGGGCCGTACTCGCATAAACTATCGGCCTACAGTACCAAAATAACAATGACTTCTACTTAAGTTACTAATGCTAATTATGTTTTTTCTTCTTGCGCATGTGTGTTTTCATCGGAGATTCAGCACTCGACGGTTCCTCTCCCATACCAGATCTCTTCCTGCTCAATTCATTCCTGCTTCCTCGGCCCTTCGGAGGAGTAACTGATTCATGAGTAACCGAATGGCATCGCTCATCGACGCCATCGCCACTAGAGATCTCTGTGACGTCAGTAATAACGGCAAGCGGTTCAGGCATGGGGGCGCTCCCAGCAGTAGGATCTACCACGGCTTCGCTCGTCCTCGGGATCTCCTTTCCTTCTCGCTTAGCCTTTTCCTTGCCCTCTCTAGCGGCTCGACGCTCGGCAAGCTTCTGAGACCCATGTGGGGGTAACATCACCCGCCTTGGTTCTCTCATGGGCCTCAGTGGCCCTTTGTTGGTTTCCCTCCTCCTCCCTTTTTATCCGGGCCTTGTCATCGGTCCTCTCCTTCTCCTCCACCTCTTCACGTTTGGCAACCATTTTAGCTGTTTGTGCTGCCACCATAGCCGCCATCGAAGGCGCGTCGGTTTCCACTGGGCCTCTGGCGGGAGCACTTTGTCCATCTACCACCTCTCCCTCCTCATTCAGGATTTCAACCATGCTGGGAGTTATCCTTATGCCCGAAAAGTATCAAGATGATCGCCGCCTTCTCCAGATTGCATCCCCGTAGGCACTGGTCCGGACTCAGTCAGTCGTAGGACCACAGGGCAGGTTCCGAAGGCATGGACGGTCCAGAAGGAGCTGCATAGAAAAGGCATAACCTTTTTAGTACGCAAATTCGATAATCACCTCATCCTTAGGGATGCAGGGCTAAAGGAATTTACCTATGGTCGGGGGTGGCGTAGAAAGGATAGGAAGGGTGCTCGTAGTGGCAGGTAAGGTAGATTCGATACCCCAAAGCGTAGTATATTCAGGGTTGTACTCAATAGAGGCATGGGCCAAGGTTCCGGGACCACTCCCCATGACAGGTTCACGAACTGGTGGCCGATAAGAGCTCCCCTCGGCAAAAGTTTCTTCCATAGTTACGCTTTTGGTCACGACCGATTTCCCCTTCTCCGCAGCAAGCCTGGCCAACCTCTCCCTTTTAACATCCTCTCGCAACAACCTCCGACCTTCCTCCAGCTTCTCGCGCTCCTCATCGGTCAGGAGGTCGATCATAAGCTGGCATTCATTCAAAGTACTCACATCAACTCGACGCAAATAGGCCTCATATGGGATCAATCTCTCCCAAGTTCGGGCCAGCTCGCGGGTGCAGTCATCAGCCCATGTAAGCCCGCAAAATTTCAAAATTTTGACATACATGTTTTGGATGCTTTCCTCAAAGGACGATCCTATGCGGAATTCCGCATCCTCCAGCTCTCCCCTCAGCTGTTCTACCTCCCTCATATACTCGGCCTTTAACCCATCAGTCATGCTCAGCACATCCCGGTTACTAGCCTCGACGTCCTCCTTCGCCTTCCTCATGTCCTCAAGTTGTCTCCTTAGCACAACCACCTCGGCATTTTCAGCACGTAACCTTTCATTTTCCAGCCTCAAAGCAACATTGTAATTTTGGAGTTAAGTAGATTTTTCAATCTCCATTTCCAGGTCGGCGCATGTGTTAGCCAACTCATCCTTGTCCCTCTTAACGACAGTATTCTCGATGGTCAATCTACCAACTATGTCGTTAAAAATCTTGTTGTCGAGCGCAACCCCGTCTACAGGATCGCCTGGGCCTGCTTCAACTTCGCTGCAATAACACGATTGAGAGTTAGAATTCGAAAACATGAAGGATATCGATTAAGAAACTACGACACATTGGACAGGCTTACCTATCTCAGTTTCCAAGTTAGTGACGGAGGTTTTCTCGCAATCAATGGTCAGTTGCCGATTAAAAAGTTCCATGTTTTTCTTCCTGATCAACTCCAAAAGGTGAAAAGAATACTTGATAAGCTCAACGACTTGATGAAACACACCCTGTACACGCATCGATACCTCCCCAGATCCCCTATCGGGGACCGGGCGAAGTTCGGGAACAAAGAACAGCTCATCTAAATAATGCCGAGGAAAATGATGTTTTATAAACGCCCTCTGTTCCTTTAGAGAATGATCTTGAACCTGAGGCTTCGACAAATCTTGTTTATCTGTTATGGTTTCCCTATCCAGTCTTGGTTGATCCGACGACGACTCTCTTCCCCTAACAGGTTGAACGGGAGCCAAAGGAGCGGTACGCGGGGGAGTTGTCAGAGGCAAAGGCCGGGAGCCGCCCAGGTTAAGTCGAGAGTCTTCCACAAACACGTAGATGGGATGAGGAGTCGGGGATCACCGAGATTGATCCCTATCCAGAGGTTTGCTACCCAGCCCAGGCGGGGGTGGGGCATCATATAAGCTAGTGGATCTTCTAAAACTCTCGAAGGAAGGGGTCCGGGGGCATCGGTGGTCCCCATGTCCATGAACTCGCCCACCAGTTCCACCAGTCATATCTCCTGCCAAAAGAATGGGTCAAAGTTAGTCAAGTCGCATGCGCAGGCAAATATCTATGCTGTGCAGTGTATGTGAGTGTATGCCCTAAGTGTTCTCCCAACAGACCAGATCGTGGCCCGCTCGAAGGAGTTAACCCCTCCGCAGCAAGGGTTAGCTCTTCCATGCTCGTTGCATCCCCGAGCGGCGAGACGGTCCCGGAATGGGCCGTAGGGGACTGGGATCTATCCAACGCTCCCTCCCCCTCTCCCATCGAAGGAAGGGAAGGAGTGCTCGATAGCCCCTTGTCTCTGGTAGCCTCCCCTTTACCATGGGCCTCACCTCCGCGTGCATCTCCATGAGATTGGGCAGTTTTTTGAAGTTCCCGTCCAACAGGGGGCATCTTCCTCTCCCGCCCAACGGCGGTGGAACCTGTCGCCTCTCCTTTCTATGGTGCACCGCTTGCAACTGTGGGCCTGATCACAGCCCGAGCACTGGGAAGCAATAGGGCATGGCGAAGGCGCTCCTAACTTGTCACAATGTCAGTTTTGCGGAGGTTCTCTGGTATTGCTCGCAAAGCATTAAGGCGTTGCCGATACTCGTCACCAGTAGACGCCTCCAGATTTCCTGCCATGATCCAATCATAAGAGAAATGAGATAGGAGACCCAGAAATTTACGGTGAGGAACAAATCTACAAGAATACTTACTCCCTTCTATCCATCTCCTCGCAAATCCGAGAGGACAGCGAACGAAGAACCATTCGTACTTAGACACTGACAGCCTGGGCCACTTCCCAACGAAGAATTTTGTGGTAGATGTTGCTTCCAGAAACCATTGAGAGGGTGTAGCATTACTTGTTCTCTGTAGACGGAAAAAGTATTGGATATCTTCTTCGGTCGGTTCTCGTTGCAAGAACTCGTGGTAAAGAACATACGTGCCCAGGAGCGAAGCATAAGCATTTGAGTGCAGTTGTGATGGGGCAAGGCGAAAATAATATAATATCCTCTGAATGAAGTCATTGGCCGGAGGCACGTACCTGGAAAAGCAAGCCTGTCTGTTCCAAGCGGCGAGACCCTGGGGCGGCGCATGAGCTCTGCCATCGCTTGGGGCATGGGCTTCGCCCACCTGTATGTTGAAGCGGGTCGCCATTTTCCTCACTGCTATGGCATCCATACACGATGGTACCGAGTCGGGAGGATTCTCCAGGATAACCGCATCGGGCAGCATGTCCGGAGCCACCAGGGGTGCGGGCACATCCTCATTCATAATATCCACATTCTCAACCTCCTCTGTTATAACCGGGGAATGTTGTCTCTCAGTCTGTTCCTCATGCTTAGATGCTTCAGGAGGGCTGGCCGTATGAGAAAGAGCCGATCCTTCAGTAGTCTCAAGCTCACTGCCAGATGAGCTACCACTAGGGGTAGAGTCAGGTGTATGTGGCGAGAGCGGGGAAGCCTCGGCTTTCGAGGCCTTTCTGATCTTCGATCTTGTTTGCATTGCTAGTTATACTTTAACACATCAGTGTTAGTACTAGCAGTAAAGTGACATGTACCCTTCGTGTCGGTGATAACTATCATGTATGTGTGGTGCTATGCAAAAATAAGCTACACAAAGAAAGTTCAAAACAATACAAGTACCAGTCTGGTTGTATGCTCTATCCTATGTGAAAAATCCTAAACCCTGCTCACGCGGATAACAGCGTATGCATCAATGCTAAGTGCACAGTTTCGCGCTAGATATCCAAATCTGAAGACGGGCAGTCGGGAGGTTAAAGTCCAAAAGTAGGAAAGATTGAAAGCCCGGAGCATCAAAGTCCGAATCTCCAAACCCTTTCAGGCTCGAAATTTCGAACCCCAGGGTTCGAAAATTTGAACCCCTTAAGGTTCGAAAATTCGAACCCAGTAGGGTCCGAAAATCCGAACCCATCCAGGTTCGAAAAATCGAACTCATCCAGGTTCGAAATTTCAAACCCAGATAGATGGTTCAGAAATTCAAAACCACGGGGTTCGAAATTCGAACCCGCGAGTGTTCAAGACTTCGAACCCAGCTGGGCTCGAACTTAGAGGCCTCTGCTGTGGTCCCTCGACCTCCTCCCCCCTCATTTCATCCCCACTCATGAGCCTCATTTATGGCATCTCCTATTTGAGGAAGAAGATGGACTAAATAGTCTTTTTCCCAAGTACTTAGCATATGACAACTACAAAAGTGAATGTAACGAGATTTCATGAACATGCCTCTACTTTGTAATTCTTGAGTGATTAATAATATTCCAACGCCTTTCTAAAGTGGACGTAGGCCTCTTCCGAGGCCGAACCATTATAAATCCTTTGTGTCATTTACCGCTTTCTCTTACTTAGTCTTGCGACCAAATTAACTATTCCTAGTAATAGGAATCTTTGGTGTTTTTGACATTTTTTTCCGTCAACAATTATTTACCAATTCACTTGAATTATAACTATATATTCTTTAACTCAATTCCATTTAATTTCTTTAAGATTTCAGATTTCAATATTAGTTAGTACAAACAAAATCATAGTTAAGTTTATGATCAAGGCAACTTATTATTGTTGTTATAAGTTGAAATTCATTACTTAATTCTATTTAATTAATTTCACATCATAAATTTTATATAATTAAATCATTCAATTTTATATATAACCAAAAAATATTCAAAAGTTATATTAAATTTAATAATCTAAATCGTTGAAAAATACATGTGGTTACAGTCCATGTCCTTGCCATTCTTTATAACCACAAATATTATTTATATTCTTCAAAAATTTATACATTTTAGTAAGTTTTGCATATCGGAACTGCCACTTCTATGAATATTATGAGTTTCATTACAAACAATTCTTAAAAGTATGAAGTAATCTACTTTTTCGTTATAACAACACTTAAAAGAATATTGCAATCTACATTTCTTGTTCTTTGCATTGTTTACCAAAGTTATTTTCATTCTTCCAAAATTTGTAGACTTTCTTCGTTTATACCTTCAGGGTATTCTAAATGTTTCAAATACTTTTACTACTTTAATCAATTCAATTATTTCTAGAAGTATAATACTCATAGCACATAACATGTTGTTGACAATGTATGGTAATTTTAGTGTGCTTTTTCCATATATACATATTTCTAATTATATTTTGTGTATTACAGGTCTACATTTGATTCGTGATGGTCAATTATATTCTTCCTTAATCCACGGTTTTTAATCTATTAATTTACATAAGCGCTTTATTATTTACAAATTTATCACTGATGATTATCTATTGTCATTTCTCAATATAATTTATTGGGATCTCTTTATTTATCATGTTTTAGGTGTCTAAATCACTTCTAGGGTTATTTGACAATCATATCATGGATCTCTTTCAAAGCAACTTTATGTGTTTCTTCATGAACACTTACCTCCTTTACTTGGCATCTTTATGACTTACTTCAAAAATTATTTTGAATTGACTTCTATGCAACATATCAGTTGTGATTTACGCCTTTTGATCCTTCAAAGATTCAAATCTATATTGTAGAAAGTCTATTAGGGATATAATTAATACTTTATTCAAATTATTTAATATTTTGCATCATTGTTGTTAACGAATATTTAACATCGATGATCAATATGAACTTATATTGTGACACCCCAAGTCCGTTAATGTCACTCATAAGAGAATACATTAAGTTTCGTTTAGTGAAATAGGTAAATAGTAACAGAAATTCACAAGACAGACATAAATAAGCAGCGGAAAAATCAACTTTATTATTGAAAATAAAACATTGTTTCAAATCAAGTTACATCATCAAACCAGTTACATCAAAAACCAAGAATTTCAATTAACCCGTCTTTTTCATAATGCCAAATATCAGAGTGCAATAATACAAAACCATATTCCTTATAGCAAGCTATAACAGAGTAGAAAGGAAATCAAAGTGGCACATATAAGAAAGTCCATATTCAAGCTAAAAGATAAAGTCCTAATCACTGAAGAGTACCACCACTCTTAGGACCTGGAGGGGGGAAAGGAAGAGAAAGAAGCGAAACAAGAAGGTCAGACATAAAGCTTGACGAGTTCTAGTGATTTTCAGTATATGCATAAAATAGAGGCATCAAGACAGATAAACAAGACTGGATGAGAAAGTACAATCGCATATAAGATAACAGGTAAACACGATAAACAGAGCAGCAGGATAAACAGTGATCGAGTAAAGCTTCTCATTTATATCCCTAAAAACAGGTTTCTGCACCAATACTAGTATAACAGGATTAGGCGTTAACCTAATTACCCAATAAGAACAAGATTATGTGTTAACATAATTACTTAATAGAAACAACAAGATTACAACAGTATTAAATCAGGATTAGGTGTTACCCTAATTACATAATAGGATTAGGTTTTACTCTAATTACTACCCATGCGATCGACTCCCTACTACGTGAATACCTTGTGTCAGCCCCTACAGTAAGGTGTATCACTCCTTAACCCAACAACTTATATAACACAGACCTATTTACTTATGTTACAATGACTTAGTTTCCCTAATCAGACCCATGCATTCTCATGACTCCGTTGGAGTGTGCCAATACTCACCTTCCTCTTTTTTAACCTCTTACTATCTAGTTCAGTAAAGCGTGTCATGGCCCCTACCTAGTGCTAGGTCTTCTAACAAAATACCAACAGGGATACTAACTAATATGAATTCTATACAAAAAGATTGACACAAGCCAAACTCCCTAAGCTTGTGCCCCCAAGTAAATAGGATTTATGAGTCCCCAAAACTCGATACAACAGCAGAACAGGGACCTCTTAGCTTATTAATAACTAGGTTTTACATAGCAGGTTTAAGTTCATCAATAAGTGTGGTTGTAACATTACATGTTATTATGCGTGTACAAACCTTTCCCTAAATAAGCATCCGTCCAGATGTATATAATCTATTACCTATATTAGAAAGCACAATAAATGGTTTGTTGATGTGGTAGAAGTATTTTTCTTATCAATCTAACGATGTAGTCATATGCAGCCTCAATTTACATTCCTACTACGCAAAAAGGAGCACCTTCAAATTATTTGGAAAAAAAACTGCCATCCTCCACACTTTACAATTCTACTACGTGAAAAGGAGCGCCTTAGAATTAAAAATGAAAAGAACTTCCATCCTCGTCTTCATGTCTGTCCATTCGGTTCTCTCTTCTCCTCCCAATAAATCCAAACAACCCAAATCGCAATGTATATATATTAAAATTGACATCGCCAATCTACAGTCTAAGGAACCTCTTCTATCCATATCCATATCTAAATGGCAAATTTGTCCACTTTATTCCTTTTGTTTTGTTGACTTATTTCAGCATTGGGTAACCAATTGATGTTTTTTCTAATTTATTGTTGTATTTTACTCATTTGAGGTACTGAGAAAAAAATTGTGGATTGTACTTTTAGTTACTCTATGTTATTGAAATTGCAAATTGTGGTTTTTAACTATTTTTCTAAATTTTTGACTACAACCATGTGATGTTCAATATGTGGATATTTAAACGAATCTCTATTTCCATGAATGCGACTACTTGAGAAATAGTTAAGTAAGATTCGGTTGTTTCTATCTTTTTCATATTACCGTTTATGTAACTGTAATTTGCGTATTTAGTTTCAGTATAACTTTTTATACAATGAACTTCATAGATATTCATTTTAATACTATAAAATTTTCAGCACATTCTATTCATGAATTTCATCCAAAAATGTTAATTGATTTAAATAAGGTTATTATTACAAGTTATTATGAGATCTTTGCTGAAACTATCCTAGATATGTCCTTACGGAAACCTTCCTAATTTACTTTAATGGTTTGAGTTGGTTAATCTATGTTCATACCGCCTTTCCCATTCGGAAATAAAACACATGATGTAAATAGTTACCCAGAAACTTTTCATTGACATATATCTAAGTGGAAGTCCATGAGATTTATGTTCTAATACGAAGGAATTGAACAAAGATTGATCAAATATCGTGAAACTTGCCCTGGAATGTTGGAACGTAAAATATTATGTTTATCTATTTATTAATCAACATAGATAATTGAATAATAGTACAACGGTTACTGATGAACATCAAATTGTGTAAATTTTACACTGCTTAATTATGCATTTTATTATTCTAAGACAGTATTACCCGGTCTTTTTAATTGTGTTTATGGCAGGTACTTTATTTTCAAAATAAGAAAAATTACATCTAAGAAGGGGCCAAGAGAAGATTCTAGATAAAGAAGCTTCTATAAGAATATGGAACGAGCTAGATCAAGAAGCATCTACAAAAAGATTAATTCAAAAGTTTCTAGAATGTACTAAGCAAGAAGCTCCTAGAAATATAAAGAGAGAGATTTCCAAAACAATAAAGAAGGAGAAAAGAATGAGAGATCGAGTCAAAGTTTCAAGAAAAAACTTCTTTTTAGATCTAGATCTAAAGAACACTATAAATACCCTTACGTAGCATTAGTTTAGACATCTTGGCACTGGATGCCAATTGGCATCAGCTTAGGATTTTTTCTTCTTAGATTGAAGGATTTCTCTTATAATCTTTATTTTTATTTCAGCAATAAAATTTGTTAAGTTCTTCTTTACTCTTTTCTATCAGTGTTCTCTTCTCCTTTATTCTAATTTCTGTAGGTGTTATTCTTTTCTTTATTTAATTTCTTTTGCATTGGATTTTCTGCTTTCCTATTTTTATTAAGACCTATTGATTTGCCAATAGGTTAATAGATTTCATCTCCAATTCTTACAGTTCTTAAATATTCTCTACAAGTTTGTTTCTCTTCTAAACTAATCAAATCAACCACTCAATTTCATCTAACTCTCCTAGAATTTAAATAAACATTAGTAAATTACACAACTCCCTGTGGATTCGACCTGTATTCGCACAAATACTCCAAAAAACATCGTGCGCTTGCGGTAAAATAATATTATGGTTTTGTTAACAACTAAAACCGTCGATCAAGTTTTTGGCGCCGTTGCCGGGGAGTTTTAATAATTTCTACTATTTATTTTACACTCGATTCACGTTAGTGTTTTTTTAATTCGTGCTTTGTTTTCTATTTTTCTATTTAGTTGTAGTTCTTTGTTTTTTATTTTATTTTGTTTTCTTCATACTTGAAAAGAAAAAAAATCATTTTTTTTCTTAGTTTAGTCACTTAGTTTTTTTACTAGAAGTCTTAGATTTTTGTTTTCCATTTTCCTTTGTTTCCTTTTATTAACTTAAAAAATCTTTTTTTTAAGTTTTGTAGGTTTCTAATTATTTTAGTTCTTTCAAGTCTTTTGCAATTTTTGTAAAAAAAATTGTTTTTTTCCCTATTTTCTTTAGTTAAATTGCTCATTTGCTTTTGTTTTCCACTAGTAGTTTTTGTCTTCTTTAGTTAAAAAAAAATTTCCTTTAATTTAGTTGCTTAATTTTGTTATTAGTAGTTTTGACTTCTTCTTTGTTTCCTTTTATTAACCAAAGAAAAAAGAAAAAAAATCAATCTTTTCTATTTCTTTCTTGTTTTACAATTACATCCCTTGAATTTTTTTTTTTGCTTTGCATCTTTTATGGGCATCATCATCTGCAATACTTCTGACTTCCTTCTTCCAGGAGCTGGTTCCGATCACTACCCCCAAAACTTCGTCGGATCATCAAAACGAATCACGCCCAACATCCACAACCTCTTAATCTCCTCCCTACAACTCTGCAATGTCCACTTGAACTACCTCTCCACTGGCACTGTCAACAACCACCACCGTTCAACAAACTGACACCACTCCCATCATCTAACTCACGCATAAACCAACCTTCCATCGTCTGAACCATTACTAGTACCAATCACCGAACCTCTCCACAACTTCGTGAAATCCACCTTCTCTCACTCCCAAACCACACCATACCCTCTGCCTCGCAACTTCAGACACCACCGAAATCTCCAACACCCAAATCAAATCCGACACTTTCATCGCAGCTACCCACACTAGAACTTATGCTAGTCTTCAGCAAGAAAAGGGACGATCCTGCTATCTAAATTGTTGAAGCAAAGGACCCAAGACGAAAAAAAAGAAGCTTGCAGGAAATTTTTGAAGAAACCGATCTAGTTGAGAAGAAAAAAACCGGGAGAAACTTTTCTTGAAGAAAAGGCACGCATGAATTGGAACCCTAGGTCCAAGTAAATCGGCGAGATTGGTTTTCATAAAAGTCAAAGTGGGATTGATTCGAGAGGCAAGTATAAAAGGAGCAAAAAAGGAAAAGGAAAGTTTCAAAAGATTTCAAATTGGTAATCTGGGGAGTTCGAACGTGGAAAGAGATCATAAGAGCACTGTAAGTTTTTAAATTTCCAATTGTTACTGATTTTGTTGAGGCTGTAATTTGTTGTTGACAAATAATAAGAATAATTTTTTTATGCAAACATGGTTTCGAAACGATCGTAAATGGTTAGAAAGACGCAACACAACTTCTTTTGAACAATTTACATCAATGAGTAATCACGGTTCCGCACCACAATCACATAGGCAAAATGAAATGAATATTAATAATCAAAATATTCAAAATCGAGTTTTTCCATTTCAACAAAAATTTCAACAACCACTTCGAGGTTTATCGTTAAGGGAACAATGTTATGTAGTTAGAACTGCACAATCTCCTGTTATAGTGTATCAACCAAATGAAGGAAATAATTTTGAATTAAAAAGTTCTTTTATTCAAGTGATTCCTAAAGTTACTGGCTCTGAAAATGCATATGAATTTCTTGACGATCTTGAATTATATACAACCACGATAAAAATGCAATAACTTTCACATGCATCCATTAAACTAAGATTGATTCCATTTGCTCTAGTAGGTAGCGCTAGAAGGTGGTTCAAGTCTCTTCCACGACCTTCTATTTATAGCTGGAATGATTTCGAAACAATATTGATAAAAAAAGTTCTTTACTTTTTATAAGACTCAAAAAATTAGAATTGAAATTCATCAATTCACGCAAAATGAAAGGGAAACCTTTTTCCAATATTTTTAACGGTTTAACCAACTATTACAAAGTTGTCCTCATGATGGAATTCCAAAACAAATATAATGTCAAATACTATATGAAGGACTTAATTATCCTACTCGAACTCAACTTGAAACTATGTGTCGTGGAAGATTTTTGGATAAATCAAGAGAGGAAGCTTGGGCTTTCTTCGAAGAATACGCTGACAAGGATCAACAATGGAAATCAATTCACCGCCCAACTTGTGCAAGTCCAAGAGCAACACATAGAGTAGACGCATCCTTGTTCTTTATTGAGAACTCCCAAGGCGAAGAAGCGTTATCTCCTTTATATCCTCAAGAACACGTAAATATTTTCGCCCCAATAAATTCATCCTCTATTGCTAAATGGAAAAACCAACCAAACTTGTCATGGCCATAAAGAAATAATTTTGAAAACTCTTCACATTCCTATTCCATAAGCCAAAACACTCAAGCTTCTCAGATATCGAATCCAACATTCGTTCCTCAAAGTAAGAGTTCTTCTAGTCAACTATACATACCTCCACATCATAGAAGCACATCAAAACCAGCTGAACAACCACAATGCTATATTCTTCCAAAAAGAGGAATTAAGGAAATCTGAAGAGAATCTGATAATAAATGCAATCAACTCATGAAAATGGTAAAGAACTCGTCAATAGATAATGAGAAGGAGAAATTATCTAGTCAAATGGAAGTAAAACCTAAATATAATAATTCTTGGGGAGTTAATTCTAGTGAGGATGAAAATTTAAACTCGATAAATTCAATTAACACCTTAAGATCGAGTAAGAAAATCGATAATATTGGAGATTTCACTGGCTACAATAATACGATTGTTGACTTACCACCCTTATCCAGAGGCGACACTCTTAACATTCTTCCCTCGCTTGGGAGCAAGCCTAATGATAATCCAAATCTTATTCGCAATGATAGTTTTGAAATAACAACTTACGAAACTGAAAATGACAATCTTGATTAATTTGTTAAAAATTCGCAGATAGATTTTGTTTCAAATCTTTTAAAGAAAAATATTCAGGTTTGAATTTCGATCTCCCTTTACCTGACACTAACACGATGGAAACCAAATTTTTTGAGGTTGGAAATTTCAAATACAATAAAGCTGTTATTGGTGAGGAGTTTGGTAAACACAATTTTTTTTAGATTATTAGAGAATGAATTCCCATATGATGGTAAAGTAAATTTAAATTTGAAGTAACTGCAAAGGAAGAAAAACGTGAGAGCTTTACGTGTGAAGTTGAAAATTCTACTAATGAGGCTGATTGCAAAGGTGAAACCAAGATTAATTTTGAACTTGTTAAGAAATCAAAATGTCAACTAACAAAGCGCTTGATGTTGAACATTATCTTGGATCACCTTTTGATTCTACTAAATTAGCTACACTTATGCCCAATCATTTATTCTTGAAGGATTACTGGTAAATTTGTCAATTATATTAATCAAATCATACACAAAGCTTGGTTGGAGAAATCTACATTTACAAGATACCTAGATATCAATTTAATTAACAATAAATCTTGGTAAAAGAAGTTTCTTTTTAAGAAATGTAACTAACCACAGAGTGGGGGGATAAATAATACAAAAACCAAGTGCGGAAGAAAGAGGTGGAGACAATATATGCATCACATTCATCCTAAACGTATATATTATTTTATACATCCATTTCTGCATATCAATAAATTGCATTTTATATTACAAATCATTTTGCATTGCATCCATTTATAGGTACTTTCCTTTAAGTTTAGAAAACGTTATGAACAGTGAGGACACTGTTTAATTTAAGTATGGGGCGAGACTCACATTGCATTCATTCATTTTTTTTATTTTACATTTTTTCCTAGTTAGACTCATTTTTTTCCTTTTCTGCATGCAAAATCATAATTATTTTAGGCATGCGCATTTAGGACATAACATTTATTTGAAAAAAAAAATTGTTTATTATAAGTAGATAAAGTAGGTTAGATATATTGCAATAGTCATTTGACGGAAATTTTTGTGAATCATTGGCTTCAGATGGAAAATAAGATGACAAGTGTAAATCGCACATGATACTAGTAAGCTAATATGTTGGCTGATTCATAGGTAGCAATTATAGAGTTGGTTATTTATTGTCATTGTTTGAAAAGTGTTATCTCTAGATTACACAAGTTATTAGTTTTTAAATCTATATAATGAAGAGGTGCTAAGATGATTTTGCATCATCCTCTCTTGGCTAATAATGATAATGATAACGATAGTAATAATTAACAAACCAAGGGTATCCAACATTGCTTGTACATCTAGCGTTGGTGTGCACACCCGCCAAGATCTGTCCCACTCTCACGTAAGCCCGGAAGGCAGTGCATGAGAGGTATACCTTGGTCTCTTTATGAGTTGGGCACCTGTAATGACCTGGATTTTTCGGCTATTTGATTCGAATATTTAAATTTATTTTAAATATTTTATTTGGGATTTAATATCGAATTCATTTAGTTAACGACGACTGAACGTTATATTTTCATTTAAATTATAAAACGAACTCGAAACTGCGCGGTAATTCGAAAAATCGAGATTGAACTTCAATTAATCATACCGAATCCATTTTTAGTCGGATTCCGGCGAAACAAGAAACGTCTGAATCTAATTGGTTATATTTTTCTAATGATAGAGAAAAATTGAATTTTCGTATTGTAGATTTTTTTTTACCTCCAAATCAAATTTCGAAATAGTCACTGTAAAATCGTTTATACGCCGTAACGATTTATTTAAATATAATTAAAAATTGGCTTCGAATTTGGACAAGTCCTTTGAGACGTAGTTATAATTTAATTTTTAGAATTTTACTGTAATTTTTAATTCGTAAGTTAAGCATCTTTTTATTTGGAGTATTTCGCACCCGATATCAACATTTTGGGGTATCACAATATAAGTCAACCTACCGATATTATTATATTTTTGTGATTGTAGCACACTGCTGAGCGCGACGGTATATTTACTTCTGTCGACTGCAAGTCGTATGTATACGGAGTTTTATATAACGGAGTACGTTGACTGTAAAACTAAAAATCGTTCGTCAAAATCATCAAATCACCATCAATCAGGTTTGTATTTTCAGATCAACCGACCTAGAGAAGGAAAAATGATCACCCTACCCTTCTGCCTAGTTCATGAATGGTCTGCATCATTTCTAATCAATGCAAATATTTGCTCAGGTACCCTATATGTATAATCCTTCAGCTACACACTGTTTCTGCTTTGTATTTTCAACTCATTCAGCTATCCTACCCCTGTTTTCTACAGACCTATTGCTTAGAAACGACTACCCAAGCTTTTGAAATGAATATACACTGAAAAGTTTTAAATCTACAAACCTACCTCTCTTTTATCCTATGGTTTCTGATCGGAATTTTCCAACTGAACATCACACGGACAACCACTGAAAGGAAAACACAGTGCAAATCGCAGAAATGAAAACTGTACATCACTCTTGGTATGATTTGAAACTTAAAAACAGTTGCATGGAAACCCCGTATTTTCTCACTTACTCTGTTATGTCTATCTCTGCCTGTTCTGTTGTGTCTATCTTTGCCTATTCATGCAGCGTTCCCTTAGAACAAATCAAAAAGAATGCTTACGCTCTTACTGACCAAAAGTAGCAAGTCTGGTTCAAATCAAAGTATACGGCTGTTAGCCTTTTTGTCTAATCTTCATTTAAGTAAAGCACATGCTTGACCCTGATCATGCAGAAGCTACTTATAACGCTATTCATGCCTATTCCTTGGATGGCAAGGAATTCATCCATATAAATAGGCGAGGCCATCTTCTCTTCTGAGATGCTGTGACACTCTACTGAATGGCAAACAAAATATATAAAAAACAAATGAAATCATCTTCAAAAAAAAAAAAGTAAAGTAAAAATGGTGCGCGCCTTGGTATTAATATAGCAACGAGGGGAGTGGGATGCTTTGTGGGCTTCATGGTGCGAGTTGTGGCTGTTCAAATGCTGTGAACTGCAAAGTATATGGACATGTATTAAACGGTGATTGCATGGGAAAAATCCGGAGGGGGATGGTGTATTTCCAGCTCGGCATCACTACAGCAGCAGTTTTCGGTGGACCAAGAGGAGAAGAACATGAAGAAAGGTTGGGTAGCCTTTTGTAATGGATGGGTGCGGGTTCCTTTATCAAATGGGAAGGAGTTCTGGAGCATTATCAAAAATGTAAGGGGGAGAGGGGACGTGTGCTGTGCATGGATTGACATGGCAGTGGACATCTAAAATGGGTGCTTCACGTTTTAAAAAGGAAAAGGCGGAATGGGGTCTGGTGCATACGGGTCCTTGATTTCCAAATGATGCGGTACATACCTTTTAAAAAGAAAAAAAAAGAAAAAAATAACGGTCTGGTCGTGGTCAGATGTCTCCTGGTGGCAGCAGTGCCGAGTGGAAGGAGGGGCGACGAGCAAGTGCCGGTAATAGGGAGGTAAAATGCGGTAGCAGGATTTAATTATGGAAAGAAAGAATACGAAAGGGTAGCCAAAAGATGATGACTTTGGATAAGAATGAGGGTATGAAAGCCTAATTACATTTAATAATTTGTCACATTTTAGTATAAGATGACCAACAGTAAACTACCCCGTGCCAAGTAATAATAAGCCTAATATTAAATTACCTACCTAATATATTTAGGGTCTGTCTAATCTTGACGTATGTGATGAATACAACTGGGCAGTGCACCAACCATTTCACCTTTATTATAACTCAAACTAATGTGTATGTTATCACTTAAATGTAACCTGACAGTGCGTTACACATAAGGATCATTTGCCTAGAGACTAAACTAAAATTTAGGCCTTATAACCCAGTTATACTATGTCACCGTAAAAAATAGAAACCGTAAATTAGGAATCTTATGTTTGGGCTGACGTGGACCATGAGTTAAAAAGGTGACTAACGAATGATTGTTAGCGTTAATTAATAGATAATAATTTTAAATATTTATAAGAGTGTAAATTATTAGTTAATCCAAATCAATTCAAAGATTGTAACACTTATTATTCATTCGACCAGATTTAAACGCAACAAAATACGTTGCGATCGGATGGACGGAGACAACGCTGCTGAACTGGTTTGAAAGGATTCGCAGCGAACTGGAATTTTACGTAGTTTTGAACGCTCGGTTGAAACTATATAAACGACACTGAAATCATCAACTGAAAATAAAGGTGAGTTCATTCTCACACGTTTCTGAAATACTAGGATGTGCTAAATTCGTATAATTAGATTTAATTGATTGATTGGATGCTTATGGTTGCTTAATGGTTGACGTTAATTATATTATCGTCGTTTAAAATATTTCTATATACTGATATGAAATATTATAATGGTCTGTGTTGCAGGGAAGAACATGTAGGAGGAATCAAACCGGTTCCTCAAATCTTTAATATGCTGTTATTTCATATTTTATATGAAATGTTTGAAAACCCGTGGACTTTAAAAACCCTGTTGGTTGTTGGTTGTTGATTGTTGATTGTGGTTGAACTTTGAATCATTATATAGTATTGATTGTGGAATAAATAGCAGATGGCCATGATATACACCGTTTTATAAAAGATCGATTCACCGTTAGGTGAATCGCTAGAAAAGAAGTTATGAAATTACTTTATAACCAATATAGATTTTTAAAATATATTATTTTAAATAAAGTTCTAAAAAGGGGATAAACCAACTACATAAATACGTTGATTTGTTTAACCAAATCGACCGTGCGCGAAGCACGTGCTTATTAAGTGATTTTTTTGAAATAACTATATTTAGCTAATTCAAGTGACCAGAAGTAGCGTAACAGTAAGAACGAGTTTATATTGATATTGATTTAATAAAATCAAAGTGAATAGAATTATTTAGATTAATTAATTATTAATTTATTTAAATGGCAAAACCAATAACGATTAACTAGCAAGTTAATCGAGTTTAGAGTTGAACGAGATAACGGCGTTGACCGAAATTTGCTTAATTAATTAGTTCATTTATTTAAAGAATAGTTAATGGTTAAGCAATCCAGTTTTATTTTAATAAATGTTGAGATTTGATTATTTATCATTTATTAAGAATCGAAGTGATAATTTGCAATGTGGAATCAAACGTAAACCCAGGTTAAATCAGAATACTTAAACGAGATAAGTATAAGGATGTGATATAGATTATTTTAAAGAAGCGATGGTATTTCACCAAGATAGAATTAAAATGGGATTCGTTTTGATAATCGAAAATAAGTATCGGTTTTTGTATTACAACTGATATCCATCTTAAGATGAGAACCTTGTTGATCAAGGTCTAAGAGGTAATTAAAATACCCCAACTTGAACAACTTCAGGATTATCGAAGGATGATATTGGTCGTAATGGTGAAAGTATTAGAATAAAATATTTTGGGCAAATAACAGTGTAACGTTATTTGAAGAATGTGGGAATATATATATATATATAATGAGATTCCGGAAACAAAAGGAAATAATAAAGGGCTTGATAGTATGAAATGGTATTCCCGAAATAAAATGAAAAGGAGATTGGTGAAAATATAACGATATTTTCAAAGTATTGAAATGAGAGGTAAATGGGTTTATTCTAAAGGGATGAGTGGTGATGTTGGTGTTCAAATAACGAACCCAAAGAAGATATCATAATGATTGTTGAATCGAATAGATGATAAGAAATGTCATAACAATGTTTGAAATATTAGTTGAAGGTTAAATGATATGATTTTAAGATATTTTCTAAGTATATAGGTAAAAGGATTTGAGAATAGTAACATATTCAAACTGATATATTGTTTTAAATGGCCAAGTGATGTTATGGATCTGTTTTATTTTATGGTTGTTTATTTTGATAGTTAAATAACCGACTATCAAAATCTGACCCAACGTTATTGGAACGGAAAGACCGGGATCGAATTTCCATTCGAAAACCATTCCGACCAATAAATACGAATACGTCGAGGACGCTGATCGAGATGAAGAAATTGAAGACCGTAGATCTTCATGAAGCGGAAGAGTTGCTTACAAATCTCTGGCTGATCCCTAGAGATATACTGTGATTCTGTCGTGATTGGAATCTATGGATTGCAAGGACTTCTCGCTGCTGATCCATGGGGTGATTCCTATATTAGATGCAGTAGGAGAGTACCTTCGGTTCATCCTGTACCTGGATGATGTATATGGACGATGTGAAGGGTGACCAGATGTTTCAAAAGTCGATTATAGCCTCAAGCCTCAACAACCGGGAAATGACAAAAATCGGGCAGGCAGCATGGCTATATGGGTCGCACCCATTAGGGTATATTGTCACCATTTAGAGAATACTCATATTTGTTACTTCTTTTCATTTCTGTATCTCCCGGGGATTACGGCGGTCGCGCGACAAAAAGCCGTAAGGTGACAATATACTCGATACACTCAAGAGAAATGAGTGGTCGGTCATGTGTGGGCCGGGTTGCAAGACGTTCTTGTTGAACCCAGTGTATTAGTCTCTAGAGATACACTATCGGCAGGTGGTCCCATACCTTGTCATAGTTAGAAATCCAATCTCCAATAAGCGCCATGCGGTTTTTGATTGTATACTATATATGTGGAGCGTGAGAGGCAAGCGTTCCGCTAAATTCTATTTATTTGTATTTAGACACTATTATAATATCAGAAGAAGATATTGATTTCAAAACGACTTGGGTTATAGTAAGGTAAAAACCGTCTGTGTTTATGTGTGGACTGGTCTTACTATTATCTTTTGTTTCAAAAGGATTTCAAAGTTAAACAAGTTGGTTGCTATATGAATTTATCACTGAAAGTATTTCAGACTGATCCGGGTGAATTTTGTTTTAAATCAAATGTGGTCGGGTCAGACCGAGTACATTTACAGGTCAGATTTCGCTTGGAGATTCAGAAGAGGAGTTGAAGTCGATACGTATTCCATATATATATATTGGTGCTAGTTTATTTCCGCTGTGTGTTGTATTGATCTGAATATATACTCTGAGGTTGTGATATAAAATTCTTTTATAAAGTATTATTGATTATTATATTTTGTCCATTCCGCTGTGAGATTCTGATCTTCTTATTCTTCTATTCTAATATTTCTTTCTTCTCTCACCCTGTAACTTCTTTCTATTAGCTTTCTGGGTTTTTCGGTACTTGAGTTTGGACACGGTACGTGTTAGTGTCTGGATTCGAGTGTCGAAATTCCCGGGTCGCTACAGTTGGTATCAGAGCAATGGTTTTGAAATAACCTTGGCTCTGTGGCGTAACTCGATCGAGATTGGGCTAGTAATACCCTAGATCGAGTTGAGTATATATAAATATGAGAGAGCGTATTTGTGGATTTTATAAAAATGGTTTTATATTATGTTTATTGGTTTATCGAGTGATTTATGAATTCTGGTCGATACCGTAATGCAAACTGTATCGATAGGTGTTTCTAAACTCTTGAACAGAGTTATTTGACACGATATTGTTTTAAAAGCTGGGTAAATGAAATAATTTTACCCCAAAATATATTTTAATATAAAAATATATATCTTTGAATTATTATAATTGGTGGTGTTTATAATCGAATAAGATTATAATTGAGATGGTTAGAAATAACCAATCCGAATTCATATAAGATATAAAATAAAAGGGCTTAAATTTGAATTTTAAACTCGAATTGGAATTATAATTCTGGAATTTTGTAAGAAGTTTTGGAAATGAACTTTGGATTTAATATATGGAAATTTTATGATCTTGGGTGATTTGAAAATGCTTTTCAAATGTTGTAAAAGGTATTTCGAAGTAATTTCCAATTGGAAATGTTTAATTAAAAAAAATGAAATTTTAAAAGGGATATAGTATTGAACTCACTTTGGTAATTGGAAAATAATTCTGATGATGACGGCCGCATCGTCATTATTCATTTTCGGGTTCCAAGTGACGGATTACTGCCAAATGTTTTGTTTTTGAATTGCTTGAGAACATAAGTTGTTTTGAGTTTCGAAAAGGAATATTCGATTTTGAGAAAAAGCCTAGGAAGGTATTATTTGAATTAAAAACAAGTTAAATAAAGGACTGTAACTTAAAAACAGTTATGTGTAAATTAAAATGAAATATAATAATGTCGGGTAACATTAGAATTTGAAATATAATATGAACTCATGTAAATTAAAATGGTTTGACATTTGAAATCAAAATCAAATTTTTGATAAAGATAACTAAGTTGAGAAGATAAATCAGTGAATGGGATAATGGGAGAACTTAACTTGGTCAAGTAGTTGGATTCATGAGAACGGAACTGGAATTGAAATGTAATCGGGCCTGGGTTTAAGTGGATGATTGAATTTGAAGCTGAATTGAGTGAAGATCGATTAGGAATACACTTGTATATGTTGAATGGATAATGAATGGAAGAGAAATAGTTGAATCCCGACGAAAAGGTAAACCTTGATATTATTGATTGGGTGTTTGAATTTATACCCGAGATGGATAGCCGCTTGGCTTTTATTTTCTTTGGGTTGACATGTGAGGCCGAAGTGGCAAGTGAAGTTGTTTGGATTGAACAGTACAGAGGAAGTGCTGGAAAATTTTGTCGTAAAGTCGTAAACATAGAAATTATTTTTGATAATACTTTAAAGAAATTATTTTGGGAAATAATCAAGTTCGGATCATTCTTTTTACCTAGCAATTTCAAGGACGAAATTTATTTAAGGGGGAAAGAATGTAACGACCTGGATTTTTCGGCTATTTGATTCGAATATTTAAATTTATTTTAAATATTTTATTTTGGATTTAATATTGAATTCATTTAGTTAACGACGACTGAACGTTATATTTTTATTTAAATTATAAAACGAACTCGAAACTGCGCGGTAATTCGAAAAATCGAGTTTGAACTTCAATTGATCATACCGAATCCATTTTTAGTCGGATTCCGGCGAAACAAGAAACGTCTGAATCTAATTGGTTATATTTTTCTAATGATAGAGAAAAATTGAATTTTCGTATTGTAGATTTTATTTTACGTCCAAATCAAATTTCGAAATAGTCGCTGTAAAATTGTTTATACGCCGTAACGATTTATTTAAATATAATTAAAAATTGGCTTCGAATTTGGACAAGTCCTTTGAGACGTAGTTATAATTTAATTTTTAGAATTTTACTGAAATTTTTAATTCGTAAGTTAGGCATCTTTTTATTTGGAGTATTTCGCACCCGATATCAACATTTTAGGGTATCACAATATAAGTCAACCTACCGATATTATTATATTTTTGTGATTGTAGCACACTGCTGAGCGTGACGGTATATTTACTTCTGTCAACTGCAAGTCGTATGCATACGGAGTTTTATATAACGGAGTACCTTGACTGCAAAACTAAAAATCGTTCGTCAAAATCATCAAATCACCATCAACCAGCTTTGTATTTTCAAATCAACCGACCTAGAGAAGGAAAAATGATCACCCTACCCTTCTTCCTAGTTCATGAATGGTCTGCATCATTTCTAATCAATGCAAATATTTGCTCAGCTACCCTATATGTATAATCCTTCAGCGACACACTGTTTCTGCTTTGTATTTTCAACTCATTCAGCTATCCTACCCCTGTTTTCTACAGACCTATTGCTTAGAAACGACTACCCAAGCTTTTGAAATGAATATACACCGAAAAGTTTTAAATCTACAAACCTACCTCTCTTTTATCCTATGGTTTCTGATCGGAATTTTCCAACTGAACATCACATGGACAACCACTGAAAGGAAAACACAGTGCAAATCACAGAAATGAAAACTGCACATCACTCTTGGTATGATTTGAAACTTCAAAACAGTTGCATGGAGACCCTGTATTTTCTCACTTACTCTGTTGTGTCTATCTCTGCCTATTCTGTTGTGTCTATCTTTGCCTATTCATGCAGCGTTTTCTTAGAACAAATCAAAAAGGATGCTTACGCTCTTACTGACCAAAAGTAGCATGTCTGGTTCAAATCAAAGTATACGGCTGTTAGCCTTTTTGTCTAATCTTCATTTAAGTAAAGCACATGCTTGACCCTGATCATGCAGAAACTAGTTATAACGCTATTCATGCCTATTCCTTGGATGGCAAGGAATTCATCCATATAAATAGGCGAGGCCATCTTCTCTTCTGAGATGCCGAGACACTCTACTGAATGGCAAACAAAATATATAAAAAACAAATGAAATCATCTTCAAAAAAAAGTAAAGTAAAAATGGTGCGCGCCTTGGTATTAATACAGCAACGAGGGGAGTGGGATGCTTTGTGGGCTTCATGGTGCGAGTTGTGGCTGTTCAAATGTTGTGAACTGCAAAGTATATGGACGTGTATTAAACAGTGATTGCATGGGAAAAATCCGGAGGGGGATGGTGTATTTCCAGCTCGGCATCACTGCAGCAGCAGCTTTCGGTGGACCAAGAGGAGAAGAACGTGAAAAAAGGTTGGGTAGCCTTTTGTAATGGATGGGTGCGGGTTCCTTTATCAAATGGGAAGGAGTTCTGGAGCATTATCAAAAACGTAAGGGGGAGAGGGGGACATGTGCTGTGCATGGATTGACATGGCAGTGGACATCTAAAATGGGTGCTTCACGTTTTAAAAAGGAAAAGGCGGAATGGGGTCTGGTGCATACGGGTCCTTGGTTTCCAAATGATGCGGTACATACCTTTTAAAAAGAAAAAAAAGAAAAAAAGAACGGTCTGGTCGTGGTCAGATGTCTCCTGGTGGCAGCAGTGCCGAGTGGGAGGAGGGGCGGCGAGCAAGTGCCGGTAATAGGGAGGTAAAATGCGGTAGCAGGATTTAATTATGGAAAGAAAGAATACGAAAGGGAAGCCAGAAGATGATGACTTTGGATAAGAATGAGGGTATGTAAGCCTAATTACATTTAATAATCTGTCACATTTTAGTATAACATGACCAACAGTAAACTACCCCGTGCCAAGTTATAATAAGCCTAATATTATATTACCTACCTAAATATATTTAGGGTCTGTCTAATCTTGACATATGTGATGAATACAACTGGGCAGTGCACCAACCATTTCACCTTTATTATAACTCAAATTAACGTCTATGTTATCACTTAAATGTGACCTGACAGTGCGTTACACATAAGGATCATTTGCCTAGAGACTAAACTAAAATTTAGGTCTTATAACCCAGTTATACTATGTCACCGTAAAAAATAGAAACCGTAAATTAGGAATCTTATGTTTGGGCTGACGTGGACCATGAGTTAAAAAGGTGACTAACGAATGGTTGTTAGCGTTAATTAATAGATAATAATTTTAAATATTTATAAGAGTGTAAATTATTAGTTAATCCAAATCAATTCAAAGATTGTAACACTTATTATTCATTCGACCAGATTTAAATGCAACAAAATACATTGCGATCGGATGGACGGAGACAACGCTGCTGAACTGGTTTGAAAGGATTCGCAGCGAACTGGAATTTTATGTAGTTTCGAACGCTCGGTTGAAACTATATAAACGACACTGAAATCATCAACTGAAAATAAAGGTGAGTTCATTCTCACACGTTTCTAAAATACTAGGATGTGCTAAATTCGTATAATTAGATTTAATTGATTGATTGGATGCCTTGGTTGCCTATGGTTGCTTAATGGTTGACGTTAATTATATTATCGTCGTTTAAAATATTTCTATGTACTGATATGAAATATTATAATGGTCTGTGTTGCAGGGAAGAGCAGGTAGGAGGAATCAAACCGGTTCCTCAAATCTTTAATATGCTGTTATTTCATATTTTATATGAAATGTTTGAAAACCCGTGGAATTTAAAAACCTTGTTGGTTGTTGGTTGTTGGTTGTTGATTGTTGATTGTGGTTGAACTTTGAATGATTATATAGTATTGATTGTGGAATAAATAGCAGATGGCCATGATATACACCGTTTTATAAAAGATCGATTCACCGTTAGGTGAATCGCTAGAAAAGAAGTTATGAAATTACTTTATAACCAATATAGATTTTTAAAATATATTATTTTAAATAAAGTTCTAAAAAGGGGATAAACCAACTACATAAATACGTTGATTTGTTTAACCAAATCGACCGTGCGCGAAGCACGTGCTTATTAAGTGATTTTTTTGAAATAACTATATTTAGCTAATTCAAGTGACCAGAAGTAGCGTAACAGTAAGAACGAGTTTATATTGATATTGATTTAATAAAATCAAAGTGAATAGAATTATTTAGATTAATTAATTATTAATTTATTTAAATGGCAAAACCAATAACGATTAACTAGCAAGTTAATCGAGTTTAGAGTTGAACGACATAACGGCGTTGACCGAAATTTGCTTAATTAATTAGTTCATTTATTTAAAGAATAGTTAATGGTTAAGCAAACCAGTTTTATTTTAATAAATGTTGAGATTTGATTATTTATCATTTATTAAGAATCGAAGTGATAATTTGCAATGTGGAATCAAACGTAAACCCAGGTTAAATCAGAATACTTAAACGAGATAAGTATAAGGATGTGATATAGATTATTTTAAAGAAGCGATGGTATTTCACCAAGATAGAATTAAAATGGGATTCGTTTTGATAATGGAAAATAAGTATCGGTTTTTTTATTACAACTGATATCCATCTTAAGATGAGAACCTTGTTGATCAAGGTCTAAGAGGTAATTAAAATACCCCAACTTGAACAACTTCAGGATTATCGAAGGATGATATTGGTCGTAATGGTGAAAGTATTAGAATAAAATATTTTGGGCAAATAACAGTGTAACGTTATTTGAAGAATGTGGGAATATATATATATAATGAGATTCCGGAAATAAAAGGAAATAATAAGGGGCTTGATAGTATGAAATGGTATTCCCGAAATAAAATAAAAAGGAGATTAGTGAAAATATAACGATATTTTCAATGTATTGAAATGAGAGGTAAATGGGTTTATTCTAAAGGGATGAGTGGTGATGTTGGTGTTCAAATAATGAACCCAAAGAAGATATCATAACGATTGTTGAATCGAATAGATGATAAGAAATGTCATAACAATGTTTGAAATATTAGTTGAAGGTTAAATGATATGATTTTAAGATATTTTCTAAGTATATAGGTAAAAGGATTTGAGAATAGTAACATATTTAAACTGATATATTGTTTTAAATGGCCAAGTGATGTTATGGATCTGTTTTATTTTATGGTTGTTTATTTTGATAGTTAAATAACCGACTATCAAAATCTGACCCAACGTTATTGGAACGGAAAGACCGGGATCGAATTTCCATTCGAAAACCATTCCGACCAATAAATATGAATACGTCGAAGACGCTGATCGAGATGAAGAAATTGAAGACCGTAGATATTCATGAAGCGGAAGAGTTACTTACAAATCTCTGGCTGATCCCTAGAGATATACTGTGATTCTGTCGTGATTGGAATCTACGGATTGCAAGGACTTCTCGCTGCTGATCCATGGGGTGATTCCTATATTAGATGCAGTAGGAGAGTACCTTCGGTTCATCCTGTACCTGTATGATGTATATGGACGATGTGAAGGGTGACCAGGTGCTTCAAAAGTTGATTATAGCCTCAAGCCTCAACAACCGAGAAATGGCAAAAATCGGGCAGGCAGCATGGCTATGTGGATCGCACCCATTAGGGTGTATTGCCACTATCTAGATAATATTCATATTTGTTACTTTTTTTCATTTCTGTATCTCCCGGGGATTACGGTGGTCGCGCGACAAAAAGCCGTAAGGTGACAATATACTCGATACACTCAAGAGAAATGAGTGGTCGGTCATGTGTGAGCCGGGTTGCAAGACGTTCTTGTTGAACCCGGTGTATTAGTCTCTAGAGATACACTATCGGCAAGTGGTCTCATACCTTGTCATAGTTAGAAATCCAATCTCCAATAAGCGCCATGCGGTTTTTGATTGTATACTATATATGTGGAGCGTGAGATGCAAGTGTTCCGCTAGATTCTATTTATTTGTATTTAGACACTATTATAATATCAGAAGAAGATATTGATTTCAAAACGACTTGGGTTATAGTAAGGTAAAAACCGTCCGTGTTTATGTGTGGACTGGTCTTACTATTATCTTTTGTTTCAAAAGGATTTCAAAGTTAAACAAGTTGGTTGCTATATGAATTTATCACTGAAAGTATTTCAGATTGATCCGGGTGAATTTTGTTTTAAATCAAATGTGGTCGAGTCAGACCGAGTACATTTACAGGTTAGATTTCACTTGGAGCTTCAGAAGAGGAGTTGAAGTCGAGACGTATTCCATATATATATACTGGTACTAGTTTATTTCCGCTGTGTGTTGTATTGATCTGAATATATACTCTGAGGTTGTGATATAAAATTCTTTTATAAAGTATTATTGATTATTATATTTTGTCCATTCCGTTGTGAGATTCTGATCTTCTTATTCTTCTATTCTAATATTTCTTTCTTTCTTCTCTCACCCTCTAACTTCTTTCTATTAGCTTTCTGGGTTTTCGGTACTTGAGTTTGGACACGGTACGTGTTAGAGTCTGGATTCGAGTGTCGAAATTCCCGGGTCGCTACAGCACCTAAGGATCATCGACCTATACTGACATTGTAAGAATCGGTTTGCACAATACACCAAGCTTTATTCCATTCTCATGTAAGCCCGAAAGGCAGTGCACGGATGGTGTACCTTGGTCTATGAGTTATGTGTATGCGTTAAAGAAAAAATTACAGTTAAGTAAACATATAAATAATGAGGAGAGGGAAGGTGAATGAAATCAAAGCATACTCTTTAGTTTTATCGATTTGATATCACTATGCAAACTTTGACAATGTAGAAAAAACGAACTTCGTAATTTTACTATGTTTTGACCTAAATATTAGCAAGCTAGAGTCTGATGTGATGAAAACTTGATTTTTGTTTGAAGTCTGATGCTCAGTAATGAACTTAAATTTCTTGATTTTGACTAGTGCATTTATATGCTACAATATTGTAACTATTTAGAATAAACTGATTCATCATGTTTTACATATATTCTTTTCATTCATATAGTTGCATTAATAACATATCATGTTTCATTGGATTTTGTGGGTAGTATCCGCTGAAAACCCTCACGAGACACAACTCGCCCTACTTGTGACACCTAGGGGTTTAAAGGCTTGTTGCATACGCTAAATGCGATCGTGATTCCCTATGAAAGTGTGTTTAATAAATTTAGTTAGGTTTTTTATTCATGGACGAATAAAAGTTCTAGTGTGGGGTTATTTGATGAACATCAAATTGTGTAAATTTTACACTGCTTAATTATGCATTTTATTACTCTAAGACCGTATTACTTGGTATTTTTAATTGTGTTTATGGCAGGTACTTTATTTTCAAAATAAGATGAAATTACAACTAAAAAGAGGCCAACTCGAGAAGATTCTAGAGAAAGATGCTTCTAGAAGAATATGGAACGAGCTAGATCAAGAAGCATCGATAAAAAGATCATTTCAAAAGTTTCTAGAATGTGCTAAGCAAGAAGTTCCTAGAAATATAAAGAGAGAGATTTCCAAAACAATAAAGAATGAGAAAAGGACAGAAGATCGAGTCTAAATTTCAAGAAAAATCTTCTTTTTAGATCTAGATCTAAAGAGCACTATAAATACCCCTATGTAGCATTAGTTTAGACATCTTGGCACTGGATGCCAATTGGCATCAGCTTAGTTTTTTTTCATTACAACAAAGTATGATTTTTGTAACACCGTTTAATAACATGTTGTGCTGAAGTGTTATTATTTACATTTAATTGTTTACTTTCCAAGTCATTTTGTTTTTAGCGTACTGCGTAACGCTCGCATTTTCTGACCCCTCATTTTTCCTTCCTCACTTCATGAATTCTTTTCCCCCTCCCTCCAAAATAATTTCGCCTCCCTTCTACAAGCAGCGGTTCATTCCTTTATGCTTATGAAACCCTAATTTTCGATTTCAATTTTGGTAAGTCGTGTTCTCCGTATCCCCATACTGGATTTCGACATCTTCTTCAACCTACCAATTGATTTTATTATTTAGGGTATCCTCATTTGTTTTTTTGGTTGTTTAAATTCCATCACATCATTCTGCATTTTATCCTTTTAGGCTCTTCTACACGCTTGTGTTGCTTGCTCTTTGAAACCATCAGTTGAATGGATAGCCGCATCAGATCTTCAGATCTGGAAGATGAAAGTGCACATGGGTTAAAGACTTTGGTAGTCCTTTTATTAATTGCTTTGATCAATTTTTTTGTCAAAAGTTTAACCTATAATTTTCGAGCATATAGACTATCCGTACAAGCGAATTTGTCATCGTCGAACCTTCTGCAATCAGTGTATCGAATGTTTTTCTCGGTTGAAAAATTCCTCATCCGCAACTGGGCGATGAACTCTGAGGAAGGAGAACAGGTACACGTTTACCCTTTCTTTAGCCGTAGATCACATTTTTTACGGTCTTCCCTGCAGAACCCTGTTACCTTAAATTCGGCTGACTGCCAAACTGAATGGTTGGCTACATCAATCAGCGTGATTTTTTTAGAACACATGGTTGTTGTATTGATGTTCATATCATTGACAGGAAATCTAATTTTAGTACAATCCGAAAACACCTAACTATAGATAAGTATTATAGTTTAGTATAACAAAAAATTTGACTCCCACCATATTTTTAAAACTGACTAATTACTGAAATGGCATGATGTAAAGAGTGGACATGTTATAACTTGAACATGTAGTAAGGTTTAGTCAGATCTGATTCTTATTCTATCAGTTAACATGAACTGATACTGTACTCTGGAAATAATAGCGGTGAAAGTATAATATTATACGTTATAACCTTGTATTCAAGCTTTTTGTTGTTTATATGTCATGGTACAATGGTAAACCACTGCTGCATAGTAACATATTATTCAACACAAATACAATGGCTATACTTTCATCCCGTATCACATATGTTGACTTAAGTGCCTCCACCTTTGTTAATTGCTATCAGGCTACATAGTAAGTATGTTTTGTCGGATGTTTTTTATACACTTGGACCCTTCGTTTTCTGCTTTTATTGGTTTTGTTAATACCTATATCCCCCCATTTTTGAAATATAGCAATGCAAAATATAAAATAATCTATCAAAATATAAACATAATCTAACTAATTCTTCTAAAACTCTGTTCACACCACCAAAAAAACCAGATATTGCTTAAATTTCATGTTTTCACACATAACTGCATGAGACTTTTAGCTATTAATTAACTTTCAATATGATTTATTCTCTCTACATGGGAAGAAAATGTGTGCTATGTGGTAAAAATTGTAAAAACGTATTAGAACGTTGATGTTTGGTTTTCATATGTATGGATGTTTGCTTTAACGAAACATACTAATCAGTAAAACAGTTTTGTGTGCTTTCAGTGCAGGAGAGTACTTGGTTTGCTGCCTGATAATTGAATATCGTCTTGATTACAGCAAGGTATGTAATCGTAGTTTATGTTTAAGCGACAAATGAATGTGGATTTTATGTTTTACAACTGCATAACAGATTTTTGGGAATATAACTTTACTGAATTGATTTGTTTGTACTTTATTATGTCTGCAGGTGTTGTTCCGTGGACATCGGTTGTGTAAGGAATTTGTTTGTATTTATTGCGCAAACAATTTATTAAATGGGAAGACAACGAGAAAATGCAAATCATGATCACGGCTGCATGATTTTGGTAAGCACATAAACTTGTCATGCTGTACATTTCTTAGCTTTTAGTTTACTCCTGCTAAACTTTTGGTTGTTGCCGTTATTATGCGTGTGTTGCAAAATTGGAAGATCGGTTAAGGGATGGACGGAATGGTCTCTCTCTCTCTCCCTCTCTCTCCCTCTCCCTCTCTCTCTCTCTTATATATATATATATATATATATATATATATATATATATATATATATATATATATATATATATATGCAGGTCTGTTGGACGTGTCCGTAAAATGTATCGAGTCTAGTCTCCATAAAATATATTTAGTCTATGGTAATATGATATTGATGGTTGAGCGAAGTAATATTGAAAAACTGCAATATTAGTTAGTGCACCTGAAGAGAATAAAAATAAAAGTGGAAACAGAGGAAGCTTGAAACGCAAGCTTGAAATGTAGATAACATGGTGAAATGAATATCTTTATAAGAGGATTGTTAAAGGGATTCCACTTTTGGTTAAGGGGAGTGCCATTTTTAGTTTATTTTAAATTTGTTAAGGGAGGGTTAAAATAAATTAGCCTCCCCTTAAACATATTAATAAAATTTCCAATACTAACACTATACTCTTCATTAATGCAACCTTAAAACATAAACTCTAATTTAATTCTGCACACAAAAAAAAATACATGAAACACAAACGTTTTGCACACATGAAAATAACATATTCAAGCATTGTTTAATTTATTTTTCCCTGTCAAAGTAAGCACGGAACGCAATAACAACAAATAAACACATACAGAACACACTATCCACAAATGAAAAAAAGAGTAACAATATACACATACGCTTAACACAACATGAACATAAGAAAAAATTCACTTAACAAACATTTTTTTTTAATGTTGTAATATGTACACTGTTTTAATATAATTACTTTTGACAAATTATCTAACGGCGAGGTTGTTTTTCTTATCAAACCGTAAGATCTAAACCGTAACACACTGTATTCACCCTCGAACAAAATCCCAACTTTCCATGACGAACTGTATTCATCATTCGCGCAAATGAATGAAATTCAACCTCTTTCTACAAATCGTATTCACCTTTTCAACAAAATCTAAAATTTCAAGAAGGGAATTTATCAATGTTTGATTATTTTTTACCTCGTTGGGTGTTTGGATCGAACTGAGATTGAATTTTGATCGACGGGGTTTAAGGGATGATGATGTCGGGGTACTTTAGTCTATATTTTATTTTATTTTTAAATTCCAAACCACCTCTTAACAAATAAAAATTAAGATGGAGTCCCCTTAAATTTATCCTCCCTTTAATAAAAAATGGAGTCCCTTTAACAATCCCCTTTTATAAACATATAATGTTACTGCAAAATAAAATGTTGTCTTTTGGAATACACTGAGGTTATTTAACTGTATGAAAATAAGCCTATATCAGTGAACAATCACTCTACAGACAGAGTAAAACAAATTTGAAAAAAGGAACAAAATTCTTTATTTGATGGCCAGTGACAAATATGCTTTATGGTTGTTGTGCTGAAGAAAAAGAATGGTTCACTAAGAAGCAAAGAGTTGTCATAATGCACCTGCCATTTAATCATCATTTGCTGCACTTCTATTGATATGAGATTTTAGTAGGTCGGTTCATTTACATGTTCTTCTGTTGATGTGAGCTGTCTGTTTATTAGGTTTGTATCCAGACCAATCAGCTAACATTCGGTAGTAAGGAAAATACTGCATGGAAAACATAAACTTGGATGAGCATAAGTATGGATTAGTATATGGTGTTGATGTTAAAGTACAATGGTGTTATTTAAACTCACCAACGTTGTAGCAACATACAGAAGAATACATGTAATGGTCTGTGATGGATGATGAAAAAGGAAATTCAAAGAATATAGTCAAACCTATGTGTTGAAAAAGGAATCCCAGAGAAGGAAATATATTCAATAAGCATGAAGGTTAGTTTTGATTTAAAAAAAATCTGTTAACATATCACAATTGTTGTAATTTGAAGGAAAAAAGGTAAAAATATGGTAAGGCAAGTAAACAGCAAGAACTATAAACATCTAGTATATTAAAATATAGATCAAAAGAAATTTCCAGAATTGAAATTGTAAAAATAACATCTTTCTCGTAAAAAAAGGATGGAAACAATGCCCATAAAAATAGAAATGTCACAATTATTTCAATAAGCATAACAGTAAGTAATAAATCTTATCCAAAATGTGTTGGTAAAGAAATGAGCAATTGGTAGAGGAATTTTTGGTACTATGTATCAAAGAGTTAAATGTGGAAACAAACAAAATGTATTGATAAGTATAAATTATAAGAAATAGAATTATAATATAGTAAACATAGGATTGATATAAAATTGGAGAGAATAAGGTAATGATTATTGATATATAATAATAAATAGCTATCCTTGATCGTATGAAATGTATCAACACATGCATGCCGAATAGAAAATGTAGTTGAATCTCCGTGTACAATGAGGAAATGGTTAAATGTAACGGGGAAGCAATTTTAAATATATAATTGAATAATAGGCAAAAGGAATTTTCTTCACAAAGCACATGTAATCATGGAAATAGATTGAAATGCATGCAATTTAAGAAGAAAGAAATGCCAAAATAAGAATTTTGTTAATAAGTAGTCTTTAAGATTGCAAAATAATTTGTTGATTTGGACAGTGGTAGGTTCTAATCCATATTTTAAACATTTGAGTGATCAAACCATATGGAACTGCAGTAAAAGGGGAGGCCTTTAATCGTTAAAGTATACGACATTTACTGGGAAATACCGAGTCTATTATGTTTGAGAAGATGGGCAAATTAATCGTCAATGTTTGAAAGGGTAAGAAAATCTGTAAATATTTAGTAAGTATTAGCAACATCATAAAATAAAATTCAATCAAGCAGTATAATAATAGTTAGAAATAATGACCTATTCATTATTTATCCAATTGTTTAGAGATAGTTAGCATGTTTAATTTTGTTTGTCTCGGTCATTAGCAATAAGGTAGGAGATATCCTATTTATTAGGTAGTGCTTAGTTTTCTATAAATAACTTTGTAATTTCAGTTTATTTGAGTAAGTAATAACAATGTAGTCGTTTAATTATTCAATGTTTAATCTCTCTTCTCCTCTCTATACCGAATTCTAACATGGTATCAGAGCGGGAGAAAGGGCGGAGTGATTTAAAAAAAATAGAGGTCAACTCTGAAATAAAATACTTCGTGCTTCGCACAAAAAAAGGCCACGACTAAGAATGATAATAATAATATAATCATTTCCAGAAAAAAAAAGCGGTGAAAACAAAAGAGGTGGCGATTTTTAAATCTCGAATTGGGGATGTGGTCCGTATTTTAAAAGTGAGGTCGATTAGGGGAGAGAGTTGGCAAAAGGGAGATCGTTGATATGCTCAAAGTTTGATTTGGATCGAAGATTGGAAGTAGGTGATTTGATGTTGCGGTTGCATCGAGTATGCTGTGGTGGTAGTAGATGTTGCTTCAGGGTTCTTTAGCTGAGGCAATTGGCTAGTGTTTGTGAGAGGGACAGAGGCAGTTTGGTTTGGGGAGGCGACTAGCAGAGTAGGTGGTTTACATTCTTAGGCTGTTCGGAGAAATGGCGTGACTGAAGCAATTGAGGGTGTTAAACTAGTTTGAGGTGATAGGCATGATGAAGATAAAGTGGAAGGAGAAGAAAATAGTGGATGATGAGGGCGCAGATAGAGGTTAGTGTCGAGTGTAGAGGTCGAAAGCAAGGATGTCATTGTTTGATTGCGTGCGAGAGTAGTGGGTGGAAAATGCTGGTGATAACGGTGATGTTGGAGTTGTTTGCAAATGTTTTAGTTCAATTCAAAGTCTTTTGTGTTTGAGGTTTTTGTGAAGTGTCGATGCACGCTGTTGTATAGGCAATGAAGATAATTGTGGTAAGATGTGAAGTATGGGTGGTAAAGTTGGTTGAAGAGGTGCTAGGCAGGTGTTTGGTCGGTGAAGCCTGCAAGTAGTGGGGCGAATGTTGAGATAGTGAAATTGCAATCTTGAGTTTGAGGTAAGTTATGGGATTGATGGATTTATGATTGGTTCAGAGCTAGTAGTAGTTATGAAGTGAAGACGGAGATGCTGAATGAATGTAGTTGGGCGTTTTATCGTGATAAGGGGTGTTGTTGTTTGAGCAGCAAGGTGAATGTAGGATGATCGAGAACTTGCAGGAAGTGTCCGACTGTGATGAAGAAGGGTTCAAGTCGATGTTGTTTCTACGGATGTGTGTTTGAGAGAAGAATGAGATGTGTGTTTGAGAGATGAATGAAGTTATCTAAGTGATGGCTTTCGGGTGTGGTTGTGAAGATTGTTGACAAAACAAATCAGATGAACGTGAGTTTGATGAAACCGGTGTATTGACTATGAAAGAATGTGTTTGTGTTTGTTTGTGGCAGCAGGTTGTACTACGAAGTGGAGCTGGAGAAGATAGGTTAGTCGGTATATGGAAGTTTGGTTGAAGTTGTAAAGTAGATAGCAGCGTACGAAGATGGTATAGATGGTAGCTCAGGTGGTTTGCGGGTGTTCCAGTTGAACTCAGTTGTGTTTTTGGTGTGGAAGAGGAAGTGCTATCGGTTTTGGAAGCTGAAGTGGATTATTTATGTATTAAAGTCTAAATAGTTGCATGGGGGTTTCAAAACAGGTTGTCGGGATTTGGTCACTATGGTTTAAGGATTGAATTTGCACATGGATATGGTTGTTCATTTTTGTGGATGAGGGTAATAAGAAGAAAGGTGACGAATGCAGTAGGGAGATTGGCTGTAGAGTTGGGTAAATTGCGATAGTGTAGAGGGGGTGTTGAGTCACTTGAGTGTTTCAGCAACGTCGGACCAGTTCCAGGCGAAGGAGGCAAAAATGGAGATAGACGACGTCAACAATGAGATCCACAAAAATTTTTATAGCGGAAATTGTTGAATTTTGGCAGCTGAATCCAAGGAGAAGATGGAACAAAGGGTAAAATTGGCAATCGACGCGATGACCGTGATTGGCATCTCTCCTCCGATTACCAGTCGGTGCTGAAAAGGCTTCTAAAAGCATATGATTCGAACTGGGAATATATAAAAGCAGGGGATTATCGGCTTTTGGCCGATTCTATATTCTTTTCAGTTTTCTAACCATGCTTCTTAGTTCTGTTATCCGCCTTCTTGATAAGCAAAGCTCCTTTGGGTGTATGGATAAACTCTACGAAAGCATTGAAACTTTGGATGATTGCTATTTCAATACTGAAGCATGTACGCAGATGGTGCTTAGACCAAATAATGCAAGAGGAGAGCACTGTGAGGATTTGATTTTAAGAATTGATGATTCAAATCCTCAAAATTTCTTTACTTGCAAGACGAAAAAGTGTACCAGAAATTCTACATATTTATTTAACATGGTACCAAAAGCAAGATGTGCGTGTGGTGATGTAATGGATTTTAGTTGGTGCTAGAGCCCCCTCCCCCCCCCCCCCAAAAAAAAATTAAGGGAAAAGATAGGGTCTGAAGATGATGGAGTGTTTGTATACGATGAAATGGAGTGTTTGCAGACAAGAGTGTTACTGCTGATTAGCTAATGAAGGAAAGTTTTTCTGCTGATGTAGAAGTTGGTTTGTTTGTTGTGAGTGAAGATCAATAGAAAATGTTCTCATGTTGTAGTTGTTTGTGTTGAAGTGTTGATGGAATTATGCCAGCGGATGTAAGGAGCTGCAATGGTTAAGAGTGGTTGAATATGAAGATAGAGTAAGAGTTTGCAGTAGAACTGTGGAGAGAAAGTGCAGTTGCGGCTGCAGAATGAAGTTGAAACGACGAATGGTAGTGAAGACGACGAAGAGTAGAACGTCGATTGTGGAGTTGGACATTTATGAAGAGCGCTCGAGAACTGTTTGATGATATGCTTAAGAGAGGATAGACATGCCTACATTTGAAGTAGGCTGAGTGAAGAAAACTTGGTTTTGTGTCATCCAAAAAGTAAGGAAGAAGAGTTGCGGTTCTCATTTGTTGGGGGGATGACATATACAAGGGAAGGCCCGAATGGAGAGGTCAGTGGATCCTTTAGAGGAAACAAAGAGTGTCTGTTGATGGTTAAAGTATCAATCAACATAAAATAGTTGAGCATGTCCAACCAGATAGAGATGATAGTTGTGGTCGAGTTTGTCCGTACAAGACTATGAAGATGTTTAGAAGCAAATCTCAGTTCATTGCTTTATAAACTAGATGTTAGCACTTCTAGTTTAAGGGAGGGTGCTAGAAATAACGACTTATTCATTATTTATCCTATTCTTTAGAGATGGTTAGCACGTTTAATTTTGTTTGTCCCAGTCATTAGCAATAAGGTAGGAGATATCCTATTTATTAGGTAGTGCTTAGTTTTCTATAAATAACTTTGTAATTTCAGTTTATTTGAGTAAGTAATAACAATGTAGTTGTTTAATTGTTCTACGTTTAATCTCCCTTCTCCTCTCTATACCGAATTCTAACAATAACCATATCATACAACAATTTCAAATATCAGAACAACACAGATAATTATGGAAATATATGTTAGCATAATATTAAAGGACCGTGGACAAAACTGAGGTTCCGATCTGTTTGTTTTAGTCAAGTTGATGACTAACATATTCATATGTGGAAGTTTTTTAAGTTAACATTTATTCTTTGTTTTCAACAAAATTTGCAAGTTGTTCTGTAATTAGTTCAACAATGGTATATGCTTAAAATAATTGGTAAGTAAAAAATGACACGAAACAGAAGTTTGGTGTAGTACACTACATCAAAAAGGGAGAAAAGAAGGAAAATAATGGCACATAGCACACAAATCAGCATAAGCAGATGCATCTTTAAAAATATAGCATTGTAAGGATGAATAGATTGTTGAGCTGGCATTTACAGGGAGTTTTTCATTGTCTAATTAAAGAAGTTTGTGTATAAAATAATGCAGTTATATATCTAACAGTTCAAAGATGGAAACCCTTTAATTAGTTGGCAAGAAGTAGTAATCACAAAATTAAACTATATGCAGTATATTAAGCATATCATACCACAACTTAAATGGTAATAAAAATTAGGTAAGAAAGATAAATACATATGGGAATATTTCTTTTACCTTCCATACTATGTCTGTACAAAAGGTTTCAAATTGGAAATAAATAACTGTAAAACAGTAACTTGGTAAATATTAGGAAAGTGTCCAATGTTTGGAAAATAAAGTCTATTGTAATGTAAATCTGTATTATACCTTAGTGTGTGATGAATTTTTGTAGTGGTAGTAAGGGTGAAAGTGGAAATATATTTAAACATATAATTATAAGTCTGGGCACAACAAAGAGGTACAAAACCTTTTGATTCTACAGTTATTGAGAGGCCAGTTTATCGTCTAACATACATTGGTTCTTGCAAAAAAAATTACTTTATATGTAAAAGAGTTTGCCATGAAAATGTATATGTATTTGCCAGCTGAAAAGTATGGAAAAAAAATCATGTAATATAAATAGAATTAGCATATCATTTTAGTGAGTAATAGAAAATTGTTTCAAAGTATTAGTAAAGGACTCATCATGAAAATGCCAAGAAATTGTTATGGATTGACCAGCCATATCATTGACAAAGTGAGCTACTTTTTAGGAAGAATATCCCGGTATTATGAAATTTTTGCACAAATTTATCCTAGCATATCAATGATTTCTTTATTAAACAGTTTCCATCAGTTTTGGTCCAATAGGTAAATTAAAAAAAATTGTAGTACGAAAAATATGTATTCAAATTTCCATCAAATTTATTTATTTTAACCGTGCACCAACATTTAAAAAAAATATCATCTAACCCAATATGTTATTTACTCAAGTACATTTAGGCAAAGCTTATGAAACAATACAAGCAACAGACATTGCTAATATTTTGCTTTTTTACTCTCATTATAGACTCTCAATGCCATAAACATGGTACTCGAGTCATTTAGATTAAAAAAATCCTCATAGTGGGGGAGCTATTTGTGGCGAATGGATTGGAGAGGAAAATAATCGGGTAGTCCGCAGAATCATGCCATTATGTTTTGTTATTTTAGTTTAATTGTTAAATAAATGATTTTGTCCAAATTGACCAATAATGAATAGTTATATGTGTAGACAATCACCTGGTTACATATATTATTTTTATAGTAGCTACTGTCACAAGCATATATGCATCATTACTGGCCTACATTTTAAATTCCCAATTTATTACGACATATGATAATGCAAAGAAGCTACAGTTTGTTAGCGATGCTTAAATTTTCAAATATGCTAATTTTCACTATTTAATGTCTCTTTATTAAAAAATGTTTTAGATATCACATAGCATCAGAGATTTAGTTCATATCATTTTGCTGTTCTTGATACATAGGTCAAACAAATATAAAATGATAGCCAGATTAGTTTAATTGTTTTTCAGATTGATGGAGTAATTGAAACAACTCTTTGTCAAGCACATACTGAGTTTCATAACAAGTTGATTGAAAGATTCCTTGGAGCATTCCAAGAAGGCGTCATTGATGTCAAGGTATCAAATAAGTTATTTTTACCATTTTCTTACCTTTAGGCTTTTGACGATTATCCTGAATGTATTGCCGATGGGGCTTCGGTCTTATGTTTGAATATTTATCCCGACCTTAATTAGATGTATGTTTTTTTGTTCTAACAGTTAGACATTATATGAAAGAGAATTAAGCACATGAGTCATATACAAGTTGACATTGAAATTGAAGACGTATCTCATCAACTTGCTGGTGTGATATCAAGTATCACCATGGTAAAGAACATGCTGGTGATACTTCAAGCTACCTAAATTAATTTTTCAACCTCTACAAAGAAAAAACTAACATTTATTGTAACACCCCGTAATTCTGTAACACTAAGATTCACAAATCAAGGTATAATTAATTCAAAATGGAAGAATTAAGGGAAACGGGTTGCGCCATTGCGTTCGTCTCGAAATTCTGCTTGAAAACAAGTACGAGTTTTCGAGAAACGGAGTCCTTATGACCAAGTTATGACCTTCCGAAGTTTCAAGGATTTTCAGAATAGAAAACAGCACGAAATTCTAATTCGAAATTCGAATTCAAACCTAGAAGCGGGCTGGGCGGGAAATTTCCCGCCCAGGACCCAGGTCGACTGGGTGGTCGATTGGGTAGTCGATCTCCCAGGGCCAGGTCGACACTATAGTTGACCTGGGTGCAAAACCCACTTTTGGGCCTGGGTGCATTCTGATGTACCTGGTCTCGTTTTCTGCCTAGATTCGTCCGCCTAATCCTATATAAACAGTCCCTAGTCTCCTTCTTTTACACAATTCTTCTCTAACCTTATGCTGCAAAGATTCTTGGTGGACATGACTTCTTCTCCTCCTCTAAATTAAATAATAAATAAAATAATATAGAGAATAAATCAAGACGAGGAAATGCTGCTCAAGACTTTCAAGAGGAGATTCAAAACAAGCTAGGATTCGAGTGAAGATTCAAACGACTTCAACGACTGTTTTTCTACGAATCTAATCTAATTTCTGTAAGTCAGTTACTTTTTAGATTTGAACGTTTTGTCTATTCGTGACATGAAATTAAAGGAATAAAAAATATGCCTAAGCTTTCTATTCGAATCAGTGCTTATATCTCTGGACCTAATTTAGAACTGTTGTGATTCGATGACCAATAAGACTGTGACCATGATTCATTGCCTATGACTATGAAACTTTGGACTTTAAAACCATATTCTTCTGACTATGAACATAAGCCTTTGATTTGAGACATAAACTATTGCCTATGACACAACGAGGACAACTGTGGTTAAACACCTATGATTCATGACTAGGGAAGTATTGCCTAAGAATTTGACTGTGAAATTGGATCTAAACCTGATTATATATTCAGTCTATTCTTAATTATCCTTGGATCTTGATTATGGGAATTTGTCTATTAAGTTAGATGTACCCATATACATGAACCTATGTTATTTATTCAACCCTTTCCATGTCATAATATTATCGGATCTATAGGCCTTCAATGCTTAAAATCAATTTATTCAGTGTAATTCGTTAGATCTGTAATTAGTGAACTATCATCTTATGCCAGTTATTATGTCTATCCTTTCATGGCATTTTGATTCATTCCCCTTTTATTCATAAATCTAGACTTATTTATAATCTAGGATGAATCACGATTATACGAACGGTGGGAATACGATTTGGGAAAACATGAAATTGACTAAAACATAGTTGTAAACTTGGAAATTGGCATAATTTGGAATGCGTATTATGACATGCCTATTAAAACGCAAATTGAGAAATTTGGCATGAATTATGGAATAGGTAATTTGACATGTTAAATTTAGTATTGGCAAGTAAGCTAAGTTTTAGGCATAAACTGTAAACTAGAATAATAATTCTAGTTTTGCCATAAACGGTAAATTAGGATGTTAAATCAGAATTGGATTAATTAAAGTTAATAAGTATATTAGCACAATTTTGAATTTGGTCATAATTGTGAGTAACTTTCATGTTTAGAATAATCATGGTTAGTGATGCTTAATTTTGTATAATTTACATACCAAAAACTATAAATATGGTAAATGGTTAAATGGGCCACAAAGTAGGTAGTTGGCCTGCAAATCAAGATTTGGGTCTAGAATATAAGTATATTAGTGGGCATGACAAATGAATATAGTATAAGCCAAATTTATTTAAAAAGGGAAAATGGACTTTGAGGATAAATTGTCAACAATTTATATATAGACAAAAGAAAGGTTTATTAATGACATCTCTTTTAATAAATACACCAGAAAGTTCTAGGGTGACAGAGAGGATAGTGTCTAGGCTTGGGTTTGGAAAATACAAGTTTCCTGCTCTCCCTGGCTATCCCTAACTGATCTGACGGACGAGATTGTTACTTTCAAAACCTGATTTGGAAATTAATCAAAACCCTTTGAACTTAGAAAACACGAATATGCCTAACCCGAGGTTAGACTGAGTTGCGATGTAAACCTGCCCGGAACCAACCGGCACATCCAGTAATCGCATCAATATCTGTCTAATGTGAGTGGTAGCGGCTTTAATTTATTTAATTAAAGCTAGAACAAGAATGGCAGGGTTAAGTTAACTAGAACACTTAACCAATTCAACATGATAACTAAACCAATGGGTGAGGTTGGGTTCATACAAACACTTGACACAGTTAAGCTAGAATGAGAGGGTTAAGTCCATAGGAGCACTTAACCAAACTTAACACGGCAACAAGACAAGATTTGTAGGGGTTAAGTAACTAAGAAAACAATTAGCCAAATTAACAGGTTAACTAGACTAGAAGATGGGGTTAAGTAAAGTTAATACACTTAGCCAATTTAATATGTTAGTTGGACTAGACCGTAGGGTTAAGAAAACTTGAACACTTAACCATCAGAGTGTGATAAATGAATAAGGTTAAGTTAAAAACATGAAGGGACAATACTTAACCATCAGAACATGTTAATTAAACAGATGTAGGGTTAAGTTAACTATGAGAACACTTAACCGTTATAACCTGTTAGATAAACAGATTGGGCAAGGGTTAAGTTAAAAAGGAACACTTAACCAATACTAGATGAATGGGTAGGGTTAAGTAATAAGAAATACTTAACCAATATAACTTGGTTTGAGGTAGGGTTATGTAACGACCCAGATTTTCGACGACTTTGGTTATCGACACAAGCACGATGTCGATAACCAAAACATCGAAAAATCCTGGTAATTATTGAAAGAAATTAGAGGGTGAGGAAAGATAAAATAGAAACTTAGAATAGAAGAAGAAGAAGAACACAACATCAGAGTAACATGAACCTCACAGCGGAACGAATAACATATAATAGATAACATAACTTTGAAATATAACAGTTATGTATACAATAGCACTTATCACAGTACAGCACTTACAACACAGCGGAAATAACTATAGTTATATGATCTTGAAGCCTCCTGCTCCAAGCTCTCCAAGTATATCTGTAAAACCCGACTACTTGACTGCCCGTACAAATTTAGGCACCCAATAGTTTAGGGAAAACAACAAAGTAAACTCCGGGTCAGTCATGGGACTGGTGTGAGTAAAACAGTTTAAATAGGTATATGAACAAGTAAACGATATCTCATAAGACCACGCCGCAGAACGGAACGGGTTTTTCCCTTATGAGAATCCAAGATATCTTTATATCAAAAATCTTTTGATATTATAATAATGTCTATCAACCACAATATAATAACCATCTAGCAGAAATGCTTTCATCTCACGTTCTACATATAGTATACAATCAAAACCGCAAGCACGTATTGGGTAATGGGTTTCCAACCATGACAAGGTATGGAACAACCTTCCGATCAGTGTACTCTAGGAATGATACACTGGAGTTCAACAAGAACATCTTGTAACTCAGCCACACATGACCGACCACTCATTTTGCTTGAGTGTATCGAATGTATATCACCAACGGTTGGGATCAGCAACCGTTCCCGTATATATATGGGACAGCATTGATAGATTTAAGAAACAAATGAATATTCTCTAGATAGGTGATTATACACCCTACTTCAGTGCGACCGACTTAGCCATGTTGCCTGCCCGATTTCTGTCATTTACCGGTTGATGAGGCTAGAAGCTACGCCTTATTATCACATCAGATTCACTTTGAATGCCACATTGTCAGATCCATCGAAAATCACTAATTGACGTCTACAACCATACATTACGTGTCAGCTAAAAGAAGTTTCCTTCTCCGCTTCCAATCTTGGTACGGTTGAAGAAATCCATGTACGTGACCTTTCTGGAAATACTCTGTCAGACATTCATCCATACAAGTCATCCAGGAACAGGATGAACCGAAGGCACTATTCAGTACATCTCCATCTTAGGCACTGTTATCTAAGACTTATACAATAGCCCTTGTACTTTACTCCGTCTTCAATTATCCTTGGCATATATGATTCGCAATGCTTATGCAAATACATAGTGGTTCTTTGGATAATAATCCAACCGGTCTCTCCATATTAACAACGTTAAAATGGTCAAAACTTCGATAGTCTGTGATTTAACCATCAAAGAAAAACAGGTGTGCAAACAACGATATTATTTCCAAATGGAAATTCTATCAGTCAATCATCAATCATATATATATATATATATCTACATATATATATATATATATATATATATTTTTTCATATTTCCTTATTTTCTACGTTTAGAAAATATACGTTAACACTGGGAAACATTTCCATACTTACCCAGATTTCCAATTTCAATATTTGATTTCGTTTCTGATTCTATTTGGAAAACATTTCCAAATCTTCTTTACTTGGATTTAAACAGGTGTTTTAAATCAATATCGCGACGACAACTCAAACCCCTATACTTATTTACTAAATTCACTTAACCACTTTCACTCTCGAACCTTAACCATTTCTAAATTAAAAACGAAGTCAATCAAGTTGGGGTATAACTACCTCTCAGACCTTAACTGAACAACATTTTGAAATCTCGAAATAGGGTAAGTTCATCTTTTAACCTTTTAAAACTTCCTTACGTAACTCCTTTCGAATAAACTATATTTGAAAATCCTTTAAACTCTATTTGTTTAACTCTAATCGATTTACTCTTTTAATTCTATTTGAATAAACTAAATTTGATCAACTCATTTTAACTCGATTCGAATAACTAAATATTCGATAACTCCCTTAAATTTTATTCGAATAAACTATACTCAATTTACTCAATTGATCTAACTAATATCGATTAACCCCATCGAATAACTAAATTCGATAACTCCTTCGAATAAACTATATTCGATAACCCCTTCGATTAAACTGATAATCGATAATTCCTTCGATTAACTAATAATCGATAACTCCTTCGAATAAACTATATTCGATAACTCCTTTTCGAATAACTAAATTCGATAACTCTTTTTAATTCTATTTGTTTAACTCTAACTCTAACTGGTTAACTTTAACAGATTTACTCTGACCGGTTAACCCTAACTGATTAACTCTAACTGGTTAACTCTAACTGGTCAACCCTAACTGATTTACTCTAACTGGTTAACTCGACTTATTCAGCTTAACTTGATTTAACTCCTATCGAATAACAAATATTCGATTTAACTCCATTTGAATAATTCTATTTGATTAACTCTAGTTGGTTAATTCTAATTGGTTAACTCTAACTCTAATCGATTTCTCTTATTCGAGTACCCCTATTTGATAACGTTTATTCATTTATAAAAATTTACTTTTAGTAACGGTTCCGCACTTTATAAATGTTCTCTTTAATGATGTTACTTCACTTATACAAGTGTTGTGTATCCATTCTATTTAACCCTATCGGTGTTAAAACCAATATCTCTTCTCTATATAAGTTCAGACTTATATATTCCATTTATCGAATGATAAATATTTAATTTAATTTATAAACTATTATTTATAAATTAATCTTTTCTATTTATCTGTTAAAACAGATTTCCATTTCTATTCATTTCCTAAGTATTCCTTTGGTTTAATTCTATTTATTTTTCAAATAAATATCCCTTTGATTTAATCCTATTTATTTGACAAATAAATATCTCCCTTTTACTTTATTTGTTCCCTAAATAAATAAATCCTTTTTCTTTTATTTATTCCCTAAATAAATAAATAATCCCATTTAATCTATTTGTAACTGTTTTACAAATATCTCCTTTTAAATCCTATTTGTAAATGGTTTTACAAATATTTTCTTTTCAGTTTCATTTGTAAATGTATTGCAAATGTTTTCCCTTTTTATTTGTTTACAAATAATTTCCTTTATACTTGTTTAACAAATATTTCATTTTATATTTGATTTACAAATATATTTCCTATGTTGTTTTACAAATATATTTCCTTTATATTTGATTTCACAAATATATTTCCTTTTATATTTGTTTTACAAATATATTTCCCTTATATTTGATTTACAAATATATTCTAACTCTTAAACTCCCGGAAAAATTCGCCATAACCTCCTTTGTAACGGAATCATCGGGAAAATCCCCAAACCGCCACCCAGGCCTTTCCATTCAAAGAGAAAATTGTTTGAATTTATTTCCCTTCTAAATATCTCTTATTTATAAATATTCCAATTTATAAATATTTCTTATTTATAAATATTCCATTTATAAACATTTTATTTTCACTATCACTTTGAAAATTCCCTTATCAATGTTCCGGTATGTTATGGTATTTTAACATATCAAATTACGATATCTAATCTCGTCCGTACACACACAATCAACAACAAGTTATAATTCACATCATATATAAAAATATAAGAAAAACAATAAAATAACTGTTGAGGAATCCAATCGGATTCCTCCAACCTATTTCCCTGCATCCACAGAAGTTACACAACATGATTGTCATCACTTTCAGTTCAATATGAATTATTCTGATAAACAGAATCAATATATAACTATATAATTGTTTATATTATATATATATATATATAATATTTCGTTAACTGACTAGCAGTTCAATCAAACAGTCAACACACAATCAAACAGACAATTTCTAACAGTTCTAAAAATACAACATGAAATTATAAACTGTTTAGAGTTAGTGAGATTTACTCACATTGGACGATCATCGTTAATAACGATAACCATCACTTGATTTGATTCTGACAATTTATTTTGCGATAAATTGTAACGAGCTCATATGTGCTCCCAGTCAGTTCCATGATGTTGTCGTTGTCCATACGATCCTAACGTGACCGACGGTTCGAATTTCTGATACAGTATGACCAAGATATCGAGTTTACAGTTAAATACAAATAAATAAATTTAAATAAACTTATTTCCTTTGTGTAATTGGGCCTGACCTAATAAATCCAGCCCATCCCCTTTTAAACACATCCGCACCAGTCCAGCCTTCATCTTCCTCCCATAATTCCTTCGATCCTGTACTCACCATTTTCACCAATTCCGAACTCCATTTTCACTCTCGTTTCATCACCGAACCTTCTCAAACCAAACCCATACACCTCCTCATCAAACCATCTTCGATTTCATCACAGTATCCCCCATCTCGCACTGACCTTCTCAATCCCGACATTGGCCATTCCCTGTAGCCTTCGAACAGGCTGCGACGCAAAGTGCCACCGAATCAAGCAAAACTTCGCAGCTAGGTGCGGAATCACCTCCTTAATCCCAATCCAATAACACAAACTCGAATTAATGCCTCAACTCACTGAAATCGTCAGCCCTAGGTCGATTGTAGAACTCGACAAACCCAAAAAAAGACCACCGAGACTGATAAAACTGGTACAGTCATGAAGCTATTTTGATGCTGAGTATCATGGAATTTATTCCAAGATTTATAGGATTTTTCCCAATTTGCTTTTGAATTTTCCTTGATCTAGTTTTAGCTGAAAAGCAAAGGGGAAGTGGCGGCTCAATTTTCTTTGTTCCTGTGTTTATAAACTTGAGGGTGGTTGAGGATTGTGGTTGAGAGAGGAGGTAGGTGGCCTGTGTTGGATCCCAAAAAAGGAGGGGGATATTTTAAATTTTATTTTCTATTTTATTTTATTTATTTTATATATGTTCTGGGTCCTTAAAAATTCCTGCGACCACATACGATATTCAAAAATCCTCAAACTGGACATGTAGGTAGAGCTCGACATTATGGTCCCAACGAAACTGGTTTCGTCAAATTCCGACTCCGTATGCTCACACAGCGTATTTTTAACTGTAAAAATACTGACTGTTTCTCACTTTAAAAATCCGTACGGCCACACACTGACTCTAAAAATCATGAAACTGGAAATCTAACAACTATTTGACATTGCGGATCCAACAAAATTGGTTTCGTTGAATTCCGACTTCGTTTACAAAAGTGGCTATTTTTATAGCTCTAGATGACCCATTTAATATAATCAAATAAAATATTAATAAATTAATATTATCGTATATATTCACAGTGGGATACCATACAGCTTTACTGGGATTTATAACTCGATATTTCCAATCTGGGTCAACCCGATATTCGATTTATATTGAAAATTCCTTTTTAAAATATAAATAATTCCTTTATAAATTATAAAGGAATTCCACAGCGACTTTTCTAAAATTTGATTTGGACGTGAATCAAAATCTACACGACGAAATCCTGATTTTTCTCTTCCACTAGAAGGATATACTCCACCAGCTCCACACGTTTCTTGTTTCACAGAAATCCAGCTTAAAACGAATCTTGTACATTCAGTTGAAGTTCGAATCGCCAATTTACGAACTGCAGCGCCATTTCAAGCTCGATTTTAATTATAATATAATTATACGTTCAAACTGTCGTCGATTGAATATATTCGTCAATATAATTCAACTCTAAGATGAATTAAATCTAAGGGGTGACCCCGTTCACAGAATATTGTCAATTCACTATTTTTGGTTATTCCTGAATTAAAAATATATTATTTAATTATTTAATTTAATTAAATATTCCGTATTATTTAATTAAACCTCTATTTAATCCACTACATCACGATATATATAATTAAATAAATTAATTAAAATACCCCTGACAATGCGGGTTATTACATTCTTCCCCACTTAAAGTAATTTCGTCCTCGAAATTGCTAAGTTAGAGGACGACCCTATATATTGGAACTCCTAAGATTTGTTTACCCCTTATTTCGGATTTCAACAGAACCAATTAATATCGACTAAAATATTAATTCTTCTTACTAACTAAAATTTTCAAAAATTCTGAAAATTTTGTAACACTTTAAATTTCTAGAAAATTTTGCCATAACCTCCTTTGTACAGCCCTATCGGTAAAACCACAACTCGCCTCTCTAGGCCATCTCCAACCCCAAAAAGAAAATCAAACTATTCCCCAGCTTATGCTTATTTGGATTAAAACGGATGTTGTGTAAAACATCGTTACGACAACCCAAATACTATATTCAACTAACTCTTATCCAACATTGATCTTCGAGCCTGAAATCTTACTATTTATTTGTTAATAATGAAACCAATCAAGTTGGGGTATAACTACCTCTCAGACCTTGACTGAATAACATTTATAACGTCAAAACATATAAGACTGCTTACTCAAATAATCTATACCATACAACTAATTATTCACTTTTAAACATGTATACTCTTTCTCTTTTTAAGTTCGTTTCCTTATCGACTTCTCCATATATATTGATATATAGAATTCTACTTATCAGATTTTCTTAAAAATATTCTATCTTCTTAAATTCCCGGAAAAATTCGCCATAACCTCCTTTGTACCGGGAGCATCGGGATATTTCACATAGCCTCCCATGGCCCTCACCAATCCCAAAAGAAAAAGAAAAGCCAAGCGGCTAGCCGATTCGGCTCACAAATCTCATGCTTATATCAAATATAAACTTGTACCTTTTGTCGGCATATTAACTTTATAACTTTCACCTGTTATCAATCCAACATATACCCAAGGTCATCTCAACCAAATTCCAATCTGTTTTTATCCACCAATTCAACCATTCGTTTATATCCAAGTCGAATCCAATTTCAAATCAAAGTTCTATTTCTTGATTCCAAATTCTTAACTCATCAACCAAATATCGTTTCAAATTCCTAACTTATAAATCCAATTTGTTCGATATTTCTATTTCAACTCAGTTTCCACTTAACTGGTTTCAATTCTAATCCCAACTTACTCTCCCAACTCCTAATTTAATTTGTTTTAATTCAATTAATATGTTTCTGGGAGTTTTAAACAGCTTTGCTTTTCTAAAACCAAATACTCCTTTTTGGTTTTTAAACAACTTAATTTTCTCAAAACAATTCAAAAGCAAAATCTTTGGTAGTAATCCGTCACTTACCACTCGAAGATGAACACTGATGATGCTGCAGTTATCATCAGAGTTTATTTTCCAGCTACAGAAGTGAGTTCAATACTATATCACTTCAAAACCATTTCCTAAACATTTCCACTTGAAATATATTTCAAATACCATTCCCAAGGCTTTAAACCAATTTAAAATCTACCAGGATTTTGAAATTCTTATATACTTAATCCATCTCTGTTAACAAACCCTTATTCAAATTTCCAGGGTTCTTATTTCAATTCTGATTTAAATTTCAGATTTAATTCATCTGATTTCATTTATATGAATTCTGGTTATATATAACCATTTCACATGTTATAATCTTACTCGATTATAATTACAACCAATATATCTAATATATATATTTCCTCTATATCAGAATATACTCTGGGTAAACTTATTTTAATTTACCATCTTTACAAAACATATCGTGTCGACCCATCGTATTCGAGTGTTTACAAACTCCTACAAATACAGTGGATCAAACTGATCGACCAGAACCCATAAACAACTCAGCCAATGAATCCCCACAATATAAAACCATTTTTATATCAAATACAAATACGCACTCGTATATATACACTCAAACTCAATCTAGGGTATTGATAACCCTATCCCTACCGAGTCACGCCACAGAGCCAAGGTAATTCACTTAACTTAAGCTCTGATACCAACTGTAACGACCCGGATTTTCGGCGACTTTGGTTATCGACATAAGCACGATGTCGATAACCAAAACATCGAAAAATCCTGGTAATTATTGAAGGAAATTAGAGGGTGAGGAAAGATTAGATAGAAACTTAGAATAGAAGAAGAAGAAGAACACAACATCAGAGTAACACGAACCTCACAGCGGAACGAATAACATATAATAGATAACATAACTTTGAAATATAACAGTTATGTATACAATAGCACTTATCAGAGTACAGCACTTACAACACAGCGGAAATAACTATAGTTATATGATCTTGAAGCCCCCTGCTCCAAGCTCTCCAAGTATATCTGTAAAACCCGACTACTTGACTGCCCGTACAAATTTAGGCACCCAAGAGTTTAGGGAAAACAACAAAGTAAACTCCGGGTCAGTCATGGGACTGGTATGAGTAAAACAGTTTAAATAGGTATATGAACAAGTAAACGATATCTCATAAGACCACGCCGCAGAACGGAACGGGTTTTTCCCTTATGAGAATCCAAGATATCTTTATATCAAAAATCTTTTGATATTATAATAATGTCTATCAACCACAATATAATAACCATCTAGCAGAAACGCTTTCATCTCACGTTCTACATATAGTATACAATCAAAACCGCAAGCACGTATTGGGTAATGGGTTTCCAACTATGACAAGGTATGGAACCACCTTCCGATCAGTGTACTCTAGGAATGATACACTGGAGTTCAACAAGAACATCTTGTAACTCAGCCACACATGACCGAACACTCATTTTGCTTGAGTGTATTGAATGTATATCACCAACGGTTGGGATCAGCAACCGTTCCCGTATATATATGGGACAACATTGATAGATTTAAGAAACAAATGAATATTCTCTAGATAGGTGATTATACACCCTACTTCGGTGCGACCGACTTAGCCATGCTGCCTGCCCGATTTCTGTCATTTACCGGTTGATGAGGCTAGAAGCTACGCCTTATCATCACATCAGATTCACTTTGAATGCCACATTGTCAGATCCATCGAAAATCACTAATTGACATCTAGAACCATACATTACGTGTCAGCTAAAAGAAGTTTCCTTCTCCGCTTCCACTCTTGGTACGGTTGAAGAAATCCATGTACGTGACCTTTCTGGAAATACTCTGTCAGACATTCATCCATACAAGTCATCCAGGAACAGGATGAACCGAAGGCACTATTCAGTACATCCATCTTAGGCGCTGTTATCTAAGACTTATACAATAGCCCTTGCACTTTACTCCGTCTTCAATTATCCTTAGCATATGTGATTCGCAATGCTTATGCCAATACAGAGTGGTTCTTTGGATAATAATCCAACCGGTCTCTCCATATTAACAACGTTAAAATGGTCAAAACTTCGATAGTCTGTGATTTAACCATCAAAGAAAAACAGGTGTGCAAACAACGATATTATTTCCAAATGGAAATTCTATCAATCAATCATCAATCATATATATATATATATATATATATCTACATACATATATATATATATATATATTCATATTTCCTTATTTTCTACGTTTAGAAAATATACGTTAACACTGGGAAACATTTCCATACTTAACCAGATTTCCAATTTCAATATTTGATTTCGTTTCTGATTCTATTTGGAAAACATTTCCAAATCTTCTTTACTTGGATTTAAACAGGTGTTTTAAATCAATATCGCGACGACAACTCAAACCCCTATACTTATTTACTAAATTCACTTAACCACTTTCACTCTCGAACCTTAACCATTTCTAAATTAAAAACGAAGTCAATCAAGTTGGGGTATAACTACCTCTCAGACCTTAATTGAACAACATTTCAAATCTCGAAATAGGGTAAGTTCATCTTTTAACTTTTTAACACTTCCTTACGTAACTCCTTTCGAATAAACTATATTCGAAAATCCGTTAAACTCTATTTGTTTAACTCTAATCGATTTACTCTTTTAATTCTATTTGAATAAACTAAATTTGATCAACTCATTTTAACTCGATTCGAATAACTAAATATTCGATAACTCCCTTAAATTTTATTCGAATAAACTATACTCGATTTACTCAATTGATCTAAATAATATCGATTAACCCCATCGAATAACTAAATTCGATAACTCCTTCAAATAAACTATATTCGATAACCCGTTCGATTAAACTGATAATCGATAATTCCTTCGATTAACTAATAATCGATAACTACTTCGAATAAACTATATTCGATAACTCCTTTTCGAATAACTAAATTCGATAACTCTTTTTAATTCTATTTGTTTAACTCTAACTCTAACTGGTTAACTTTAACAGATTTACTCTGACCGGTCAACCCTAACTGATTAACTCTAACTGGTTAACTCTAACTGGTCAACCCTAACTGATTTACTCTAACTGGTTAACTCGACTTATTCAGCTTAACTTGATTTAACTCCTATCGAATAACAAATATTCGATTTAACTCCATTTGAATAATTCTATTTGATTAACTCTAGTTTGTTAATTCTAATTGGTTAACTCTAACTCTAATCGATTTCTCTTATTCGAGTACCCCTATTTGATAACGTTTATTCATTTATAAAGATTTACTTTTAGTAACGGTTCTGCACTTTATAAATGTTCTCTTTAATGATGTTACTTCACTTATACAAGTGTTGTGTATCCATTCTATTTAACCCTATCGGTGTTAAAACCAATATCTCTTCTTTATATAAGTTCAGACTTATATATTCCATTTATCGAATGATAAATATTTAATTTAATTTATAAGCTATTATTTATAAATTAATCATTTCTATTTATCTGTTAAAACAGATTTCCATTTCTATTCATTTCCTAAGTATTCCTTTGGTTTAATTCTATTTATTTATCAAATAAATATCCCTTTGATTTAATCCTATTTATTTAACAAATAAATATCTCCCTTTTCCTTTATTTATTCCCTAAATAAATAAATCCTTTTTCTTTTATTTATTCCCTAAATAAATAAATAATCCCATTTAATCTATTTGTAACTGTTTTACAAATATCTCCTTTTAAATCCTATTTGTAAATGGTTTTACAAATATTTTCTTTTCAATTTCATTTGTAAATGTTTTGCAAATGTTTTCCCTTTTTATTTGTTTACAAATAATTTCCTTTATACTTGTTTAACAAATATTTCCTTTTATATTTGATTTACAAATATATTTCCTATGTTGTTTTACAAATATATTTCCTTTATAATTGATTTCACAAATATATTTCCTTTTATATTTGTTTTACAAATATATTTCCCTTATATTTGATTTACAAATATATTCTAACTCTTAAACTCCTGGAAAAATTCGCCATAACCTCCTTTGTAACGGAAGCATCGGGAAAATCCCCAAACCGCCACCCAGGCCTTTCCATTCAAAGAGAAAATTGTTTGAATTTATTTCCCTTCTAAATATCTCTTATTTATAAATATTCCAATTTATAAATATTTCTTATTTATAAATATTCCATTTATAAATATTTTATTCACATCATATATAAAAATATATGAAAAACAATAAATAACTATTGAGGAATCCAGTCGGATTCCTCCAACCTGTTTCCCTACATCCACAGATGTTACACAACATGATTGTCATCACTTTCAGTTCAATATGAATTATTCTGATAAACAGAATCAATATATAACTATATAATTGTTTATATTATATATATATAATATTTCATTAACTGACTAGCAGTTCAATCAAACAGTCAACACACAATCAAACAGACAATTTCTAACAGTTCTAAAAATACAACATGAAATTATAAACTGTTTAGAGTTAGTGAGATTTACTCACATTGGACGATCATCGTTAATAACGATAACCATCGCTTGATTTGATTCTGACAATTTATTTTGCGATAAATTGTAACGAGCTCAGATGCGCTCCCAGTCAGTTCCATGATGTTGTCGTTGTCCATACGATCCTAACGTGACCGACGGTTCGAATTTCTGATACAGTATGACCAAGATATCGAGTTTACAGTTAAATACAAATAAATAAATTTAAATAAACTTATTTCCTTTGTGTAATTGGGCCTCACCCATTAAATCCGGCCCATCCCCTTTTAAACACATCTGCACCAGTCCAGCCTTCATCTTCCTCCAATAATTCCTTCGATCCTGTACTCACCATTTTCACTCTCGTTTCATCAGCGAACCTTCTCAAACCAAACCCATACTCCTCCTCATCAAACCATCTTCGATTTCATCACAATATCCCCTATCTCGCACTGACCTTCTCAATCCCGACATTGGCCATTCCCTGTAGCCTTCGAACAGGCTGCGACGCAAAGTGCCACCGAATCAAGCAAAACTTCGCAGCTAGGTGCGGAATCACCTCCTTAATCCCAATCCAATACCACAAACTCGAATTAATGCCTCAACTCATTGAAATCATCAGCCCTAGGTCGATTGTAGAACTCGACAAACCTAAAAAAAAGACCACCGAGACTGATAAAACTGGTACAGTCATGAAGCTATTTTGATGCTGAGTATCATGGAATTTATTCCAAGATTTATAGGATTTTTCCCAATTTGCTTTTGAATTTTCCTTGATCTCGTTTTAGCTGAAAAGCAAAGGGGAAGTGGCGGCTCAATTTTCTTTGTTCCTGCGTTTATAAACTTGAGGGTGGTTGAGGATTGTGGTTGAGAGGTGAGGTAGGTGGCCTGTGTTGGATCACAAAAAAGGAGGGGGATATTTTAAATTTTATTTTTTATTTTATTTTATTTATTTTATATATGTTCTGGGTCCTTAAAAATTCCTGCGACCACATACGATATCCAAAATCACCAAACTGGACATGTAGGTAGAGCTCGACATTACGGTCCCAACGAAACTGGTTTCGTCAAATTCCGACTCCGTATGCTCACACAGCGTATTTTCAACTGTAAAAATACTGACTATTTCTCACTTTAAAAATCTGTACGGCCACACACTGACTCTAAAAATCATGAAACTGGAAATCTAACAACTATTTGACATTGCGGATCCAACAAAATTAGTTTCGTTGAATTCCGACTTCGTTTGCAAAAGTGGCTATTTTTATAGCTCTAGATGACCCATTTAAATATATAAATATATTTAAATATAATTAAATAAAATATTAATAAATTAATATTATCGTATATATTCACAGTGGGTTACCATACAGCTTTACTGGGATTTATAACTCGATATTTCCAATCTGGGTCAACCCGATATTCGATTTATATTGAAAATTCCTTTTTAAAATATAAATAATTCCTTTATAAATTATAAAGGAATTCCACAGCGACTTTTCTAAAATTTGATTTGGACGTGAATCAAAATCTACACGACAAAATCCCGATTTTTCTCTTCCACTAGAAAGATATACTCCACCAGCTCCACACGTTTCTTGTTTCACAGAAATCTGGCTTAAAACGAATCCTGTACATTTAGTTGAAGTTCGAATCGCCAATTTACGAACTGCAGCGCCATTTCAAGCTCGATTTTAATTATAATATAATTATACGTTCAAACTGTCGTCGATTGAATATATTCGTCAATATAATTCAACTCTAAGCTGAATTAAATCTAAGGGACGACCCCGTTCACAGAATATTGTCAATTCACTAATTTTGGTTATTCCTGAATTAAAAATATATTATTTAATTATTTAATTTAATTAAATATTCCATATTATATAATTAAACCTCTATTTAATTCACTACATCACGATATATATAATTAAATTAATTAACTAAAATACCCCTGACAATGCGGGTCATTACAGGTTAAGTCAACATGAATTACTGATAACACTTAACCAGTTTAACATGATAAGTGAAGAGGGTTAAGTTAGCTTAAATTGACTAATGACACTTAACCAATCCAACTTGACGAGAAAGAGAACTAAGTAGTAAACCTTAGTTAAAAGGGGCTAAGTAGTAAACCTTAGTTTTGAAAACAACGATTCTGGAAACTAAGTGGTAAACCTTAGTTAGCAAAACTAAGTAATAATTCTTAGTATAACACGAGAAGGAGCGAACGTCCAACTGATTTTAAAGAAGGCTCTAACGAATTGGGTTATGAAGCCCGAGGCTTCGAGGGGACGTAAGGGTACTCTTGGTATCCCTCTGTGAGGCTGCAGATGATCCTCCTGGGCTCACAGAGGTTAAGGTTTGTGTTAGAAGAACCAAGGTATGCCTTGGTTGCAGAATATGGCAACCTAAAAACTAGGATGGACCAGCGTGATTCGGCGAGAAAACGGTATCCCTGTGATAGCAACTCGTCGTCTACCATCCATCTTCAGTCAGTCGAGATACGTGAAGCGGAAAGGCGGAGAACTCCAAAAGACCATATACTTGCTATCTAGTTATGGGTGAGGATGGCCATAGGTTAGTGGGGCATAGGGGGCCTGCGTATAGTTCCCATTTTTCAAGGTGTGCCTTTCATTAGTTGAGGGAGGGGTCAAGTGGGACCATAGCCACTGGAATAAAAATAGACCTTAGCATCTGCATCCGCAGATATCTGAAAGCTCCCGACCGAGTTCTATGTTTCTTGATTTTCCCTGCCACATGACTCGGGCTGCACATTACAGGACATGTGCATCTAGACAAGCGATAACGATTCGCGGTACAAACGTGGGGAAAGTCTAGGAACATATACCACTCTAGGTAGTGTGTCCTAGACTAGAGGGCATCGTTCGATGGGTAGCATAATCCTTAGTTGGACCAAGGTGGCGTAAACTCTGAATCCGAGAAGCATTCAGAAGATAGCGTAAAACCTAGATTAAATCTAGGTAATAAATAATAAATGTATGCCTGAAGGCAACCGAAACTACAGGGATTGGGATCGCGTTATCATTACTAGTTGGGACACTAGTTAGGTGGTGCAGAGACATAGAAACCGTAATAACATGTTAATAGCGAAGCGGAGAAAGTATTAAGTAAATCCAGTTTATCTTGTCTTAGCGATCTTGTGTTAATCTTATCTTATCTTGTTAACTCTATCATCATGGTATTGTCTTGTATTCAGTTAATTCATGTCGTTTTGTCTTCCCTGTTCACATGCTAGAAGTAACTGGACTTACCAGACTTTATGTCTGACCCCGTTTTCTTTTCGTCTTCTTTTCTTCCGTTTCCCCCGAGGTGTTTAAGAAGGGAATAGTATAGCTCAGGTTAGATTGGACCGTCACTCTTCCCAAGCTTGAAGATTCTTTGACAAAGTGCTTTGGACTCTTCTTTTCGCTGCTATGGCTGGCTTATGCTACATTGGGGAATATAAATGTATTTTTATGCTTCTTTATTTTGTAAGACAGATGATACTCTGATATTGAAAACAATTGTTGTACAAGCTATTTTATCAATAAAGTAAAGTTTTATTTTCCGCTGTTTTAATTTGGTCTGTCTTGTAATTTATCTGCATCTTTTACCCTAAAATGCTCCACAGAACTTAGTGCATTCCCTTTGTGAGTGACACTAACGGTTGTGGGGTGTTACACGTGGTATCAGAGCTGAAGGTTACCGGATCATATAAAGATTTGAAAAATTATTTTCAAAACGGTTTTCAAAGAAGCATTTTCAAAAGAAAAGTTTTGTTTTAAAGGCATATTCCCCAAAGCCATACGCACTATCTTCTCTTCCTCCATTTGAATTCTTGTCTCCTTCTTTCTTGAGTCTCTGAGGCTCCTGGCTTTCTGGGAGGTAACCTCATCGAAGGGCGAAGTAGTGCCCGACTTCCATCTATAGCCATAGTTGTTTCACTTCCGGCCAGTTTTCTTTCAAACTTATAGGGTTTTCCGTACGAAAGAGGATGAGGAGTTTGGCTAAGGAGCACAACCCAAGGATGAGGAATTCATGGACATAGACTTGGCTTACGAAGGAGGAAGGGATTATAAAACCAAAGACAAAAGGAAGTATCTTTTTTATGGTATAGTAGGGCATATAATTAAGGACAAGAGTAAGGACAAAGTACAAGATTTTCAAAAGGGTAAGTACACGCTTTCACTACCAAGCATACCTAGGATAGGGGTAGTAAAAGTCTCTGTTAGAAAAGTTTAGCTTTTCGTTTCGATCAGTAATCTTTTGATCTTAGCGCTTCGCACTTGTTCATATCCACTTCCATAGTTGAGTCTCTGCACCGTAGTACTTGTATAGTAGAAAGATCCCACTAAAGTCTCAAATCCAATTGGTGGTTCGACCAATTTATTTTTGATTAGTAGGGATTTGAGAATAGCTATCGAGTTTGCTTATATCATCTCACGTAGATCGTCCAAATTCGGAGGAGATATTCCTTGGGTGCTTGTCTGATATTGGTTTAGGCCTCTGGGGCTTGTACATGAGGGATGTCGAGTTCGACTAGGATGGTTTGCGTGAGAGATGAATAGTTGTGGCAGGAACCTTAAGAAAGGTAAAAAGTACGTAGTGACCTTTATAGTTATGGCATGATGGATAAACTAGGAGGAGAGACCTCTGATCATCCTAGTACATACACTTGGTATCATGGCTGACTTCTGTTATTTTTGGAAATGGAGGTCAAGAAACTTTGCAATCGTGAAGTTAAATTAGTTAAGATACAATGGGGTAAAGCTCAAGAAGACTAGATACGAGCATCATACCCTTTTTCTTAAGGGTACATCCTTGATTTCTTTTTGTAGAAGCTTTACGCATACTTGTTCCTCTCTTTCCAAAGTATATCCTCTAGGTCGTATCTTCGATCCTTAGGTAGAAGCTCTTTTGGATGTCAACATGTATTTGAAACATGTTATGGTTGATGGTTGCGAGTGGTTGCTAATGGTTGCTCGTGAATGCATATGCATACGTATTAGGCACTAGATCAGTTCGGACGCTTTCATATTGCATTTACAGATATGTATTTGTTTGTAAGTTGAACTTGATATGTTATCATATGGATGTTGCATATGGATGAATGGCTATGCATACATGTAGTATTTACATAACTAGGGATGCTTGCATACATGATTGGACGCATGGTACTGACATGATTCACATTAAGGAGGTCAACTGAATCAGTGGACCGCCTGATTTTGCATTAGATAAAGACATATACACACACTATGCATATGAACATGAAAGCATTAGAAATATTTTAAGGACAATGAATGTTTGTGATTGAATGGTTGAGTAGATGGGTGATTGGATGGTAGGACACATTCTTCCTAACTTGAAGATTTCGGGGACGAAATCCTTTTAAGTGGGGGAGAATGTAACACCCCGTAATTCTGTAACACTAAGATTCACAAATAAAGGTATAATTAATTCAAAATGGAAGAAGTAAGGGAAACAGGTAGTGCCATTGCGTTCGTCTCGAAATTCTGCTTGAAAACAAGTCCGAGTTTTCGAGAAACGGAGTCCGTATGACCAAGTTATGACCTTCCGAAGTTTCAAGGATTTTAGAACAGAAAACAGCACGAAATTCGAATTCGAAATTCGAATTCAAACCCAGAAGCGGGCTGGGCGGGAAATTTTTCGCCCAGGACCCAGGTCGACTGGGTGGTCGACTTGGTAGTCGACCTCCCAGGGCCAGGTCGACACTATAGTCGACCTGGGTGTCGACCTGGGTGCAAAACCCACTTTTGGGCCTGGGTGCATTCTGATGTACCTAGTCTCGTTTTCTGCCTAGATTCGTCCGCCTAATCCTATATAAACAGCCCCTAGTCTCTTTCTCCTTACACAATTCTTCTCTAACCATATGCTGCAAAGATTCTTTGTGGACATGGCTTCTTCTCCTCCTCTAAATTAAATAATAAATAAAATAATATATAGAACAAATCAAGACGAGAAAATGCTGCTCAAGACTTTCAAGAGGAGATTCAAAACAAGCTAGGATTCGAGTGAAGATTCAAACGACTTCAAAGACTGTTTTTCTACGAATCTAATCTAATTTCTGTAAGTCAGTTACTTTTTAGATTTGAACGTTTTGTCTATTCATGACATGAAATTAAAGGAATAAAAGAATATGCCTAAGCTTTCTATTCGAATCAGTGCTTATATCTTTGGACCTAATTTAGAACTGTTGTGATTCGATGACCAATAAGACTGTGACCATGATTCATTGCCTATGACTATGAAACTTTGGACTTTAAAACCATATGCTTCTGACTATGAACATAAGCATTTGATTAGAGACATAAACTATTGCCTATGACACAACGAGGACAACTGTGGTTAAACACCTATGATTCATGACTAGGGAAGTATTGCCTAAGAATTTGACTGTGAAATTGGATCTAAACCTGATTATATATTCAGCCTATTCTTAATTATCCTTAGATCTTGATTATGGGAATTTGTCTATTAAGTTAGATGTACCCATATACATGAACCTATGTTATTTATTCAACCCTTTCCATGTCATAATATTATCGGATCTATAGGCCTTCGATGCTTAAAATCAATTTATTCAGTGTAATTCGTTAGATCTGTAGTTAGTGAACTATCATCTTATGCCAGTTATTATGTCTACCCTTTCATGGCATTTTGATTCATTCCCCTTTTATTCATAAATCTAGACTAATTTATAATCTAGGATGAATCACAATTATACGAACGGTGGGAATACAATTTGGGAAAACATGAAATTGACTAAAACGTAGTTGTAAACTTGGAAATTGGCATAACTTGGAATGCGTATTATGACATGCCTGTTAAAACGCAAATTGAGAAATTTGGCATGAATTATGGAATAGTTAATTTGACATGTTAAATTTAGTATTGGCAAGTAAGCTAAGTTTTAGGCATAAACTGTAAACTAGAATAATAATTCTAGTTTTGCCATAAACGGTAAATTAGGATGTTAAATCAGAATTGGATTAATTAAAGTTAATAAGTGTATTAGCACAATTTTCAATTTGGTCATAATTGTGAGTAATAGTCATGTTTAGAATAACATGGTTAGTGATGCTTAATTTGGTATAATTTACATACCAAAAACTATAAATATGGTAAATGGTTAAATGGGCCACAAAGTAGGTAGTTGGCCTGTAAATCAAGATTTGGGCGTAGAATATAAGTATATTAGTAGGCATGACAAATGAATATAGTATAGGACAAATTTATTTAAAAAGGGAAAATGGACTTTGAGGATAAATTGTCAACAATTTATATATAGACAAAAGAAAGGTTTATTAATGACATCTCTTTTAATAAATACACCAGAAAGTTCCAGGGTGACAGAGAGGATAGTGTCTAGGCTTGGGTTTGGAAAATACAAGTTTTCTGCTCTCCCTGGCTATCCCTAACTGATCCGACGGACGGGATGGTTACTTTCAAAACCTGATTTGGAAATTAATCAAAACCCTTTGAACTTAGAAAACACGAATATGCCTAACCCGAGGTTAGACTGAGTTGCGATGTAAACCTGCCCGGAACCAACCAGTACATCCAGTAATCACAACAATATCTGTCTAATGTGAGTGGTAGAGGCTTTAATTTATGTAATTAAAGCTAGAACAAGAATGGTAGGGTTAAGTTAACTAAAACACTTAACCAATTCAACATGATAACTAAACCAATGGGTGGGGTTAGGTTCATACAGACACTTAACACAGTTAAGCTAGAATGGGAGGGTTAAGTCCATAGGAACACTTAACCAAACTTAACACGGCAACAAGACAAGATTTGTAGGGGTTAAGTAACTAAGAAAACACTTAGCCAAATTAACAGGTTAACTAGACTAGAAGGTGGGGTTAAGTATAGTTAATACACTTAGCCAATTTAATATGTTAGTTGGACTAGACCGTAGGGTTAAGAAAACTTGAACACTTAACCATCAAAGTGTGATAAATGAATAAGGTTAAGTTAAAAACATGAAAGGACAATACTTAACCATTAGAACATGTTAATTAAACAGATGTAGGGTTAAGTTAACTAAGGGAACACTTAACCGTTATAACCTGTTAGATAAACAGATTGGGCAAGGGTTAAGTTAAAAAGGAACACTTAACCAATACTAGATGAATGGGTAGGGTTAAGTAATAAGAAATACTTAACCAATATAACTTGGTTTGAGGTGGGGTTAAGTCAACATGAATTACTGATAACACTTAACCAGTTTAACAGGATAAGTGAAGAGGGTTAAGTTAGCTTAAATTGACTAATGACACTTAACCAATCCAACTTGACGAGAAAGAGAACTAAGTAGTAAACCTTGGTTAAAAGGTGCTAAGTTGTAAACCTTAGTTAAGAAAACAATGATTCTGGAAACAAAGTGGTAAACCTTAGTTAGCAAAACTAAGTAATAATTCTTAGTATAACACGGGAAGGAGCGAACGTCCATCTGATTTTAAAGAAGGCTCCAACGAATTGGGTTACGAATCCCGAGGCTTCGAGGGGACGTAAGGATACTCTTGGTATCCCTCTGTGAGGCTATAGATGATCCTCCTGGGCTCACAGAGGTTAAGGTCTGCGTTAGAAGAACCAAGGGTATGCCTTGGTTGCAGAATATGGCGACCTAAAGACTAGGATGGACCAGCGTGATTCGGCGAGAAAACGGTAGCCCTGTGATAGCAACTCGTCGTCTACCATCCATCTTCAGTCAGTCGAGATACGTGAAGCAGAAAGGCGGAGAACTCCAAAAGACCATATACTTGCTATTTAGTTATGGGTGAGGATGGCCATAGGTTAGTGGGGGCATATGGGGCCTGCGTATAGTTCACATTTTTCAAGGTGTGCCTTTCATTAGTTGAGGGAGGGGTCAAGTGGGACCATAGCCACTGGAATAAAAACAGACCTTAGCATCTGCATCGGCAGATATCTGAAAGCTCCCGACCGAGTTCTGTGTTTCTTGATTTGCCCTGCCACAGGACTCGGGCTGCACATTACAGGACATGTGCATCTAGACAAGCGATAACGATTCGCGGTACAAACGTGGGGGAAAGTCTAGGAACATATACCACTCTAGGTAGTGTGTCCTAGACTAGAGGGCATCGTTCGACGGGTAGCATAATCCTTAGTTGGACCAAGGTGGCGTAAACCCTGAATCCGAGAAGCATTCAGAAGATAGCGTAAAACCTAGATTAAATCTAGGTAATAAATAATAAATGTATGCCTGAAGGCAACCGAAACTACAGGGATTGGGATCGCGTTATCACTACTAGTTGGGACACTAGTTAGGTGGTGCAGAGACATAGAAACCGTAATAACAGGTTAATAGCGAAGCGGAGAAAGTATTAAGTAAATCCAGTTTATCTTGTCTTAGCGATCTTGTGTTAATCTTATCTTATCTTGTTAACTCTATCATCATGGTATTGTCTTGTATTCAATTAATTCATGTCGTTTTGTCTTCCCTGTTCACATGCTAGAAGTAACTGGACTTACCAGACTTTATGTCTGACCCCGTTTTATTTTCGTCTTCTTTTCTTCCATTTCCCCCCAGGTGGTTAAGAAGGGAATAGTATAGCTCAGGTTAGATTGGACCGTCACTCTTCCCAAGCTTGAAGATTCTTTGACAAAGTGCTTTGGACTCTTCTTTTCGCTGCTATGGCTGGCTTATGCTACATTGGGGAATATAAATGTATTTTTATGCTTCTTTATTTTGTAAGACAGATGATACTCTGATATTGGAAACAATTGTTGTACAAGCTATTTTATCAATAAAGTAAAGTTTTATTTTCCGCTGTTTTAATTTTGTCTGTCTTGTAATTTATCTGCATCTTTTACCCTAAAATGCTCCACAGAACTTAGTGCATTCCCTTTGTGAGTGACACTAACGGATGTGGGGTGTTACATTTATCTTATTAACTATTTCTTTATTTCACCTCCACATTTTTGCATTGCTTTCATTTACTGTTTTTTGAAGTTAGACATGACATAGATTTTGAAAGCTACGTTCTTGAAATTTTGCAGGGGCCAATATATAGTCAAACAAAGGGAAACCTCTACAAAATATTGAATCCGTTGTCTACAAGACTAGCATATCAAAAAATTACTATAGGATGTTTTACTGGAGCTTATACTGGTATGATAAAAAATGGTTCTATTTTTGTTGCTATAACTTTTCACTTTGACTATTGTATGGTACATTTATGCCTGCAAACAATATTTATAATAATAACTGATAAGAAAACTATTTTTCCACATCCTTATATATTGTAATCCTGCACCTACCGAAAAAAGAGAACAAAGATTGATACATTAACTCCTTTATAAGAAAATTAGTGTAACAATCTGATATTTAGCTTATATGATATTGTGCCTATAATTTTTCTTCATTAAAGACAAATATTTGTTAATTAAGACCAGGTACATATGAATAAAACTAACAAAAAGGTTCATTTTTATATTGTTATTTTTTATGTTTTTTTTTTTGCTTTTGTGGAGTGATCAGCTAGTTAAACTTCTATAACTCATGTTAGGAATTCTAAGCAAGTTTTAGGCAATCACGTGAACATATTACCTAACAATCACATAATTCAACTACAACCGCATGAAGTGTCGACTCTTGCTGAAAAAGACAACCATAGTGGCCTAGAATGAGAAGTAACAAGAGTTTTGTTCTTCCAAATTACATTTTCCACTGAAACTTTACTTATGCAACAATAGTTTGTTTGGCATGAAGCTCAATTTGAAAGAGATTAGCTTCAATGGATTATTTTGTTTTCCAATTCTTTCTAACAAAATCTTATATGCTGCAACCATATTTCTTTTTAGCTCTCTTACTGTTTTTTCATTGAATCCCATATCTATGACTAAGTTAAAGTTTTTAATAATACAGAACTGTTTTCAACTGAACTCCTACTTTACAAAATAATATTATAATGTTTTTATAAACAAGTTATTGTCTAATTTACAAACCAAGTTGTCATAAATGATTACATGATTTTAGCTTTCCTATCAGTTTAGTAATTTAAATGAACTTAAATTGCAGGTCTATTAACTATTTTCACGTTATTTTAGAACTAATGACTACTTATGCATGTGTTCATGACTAGCTGAAACTTTCATTTAGAGATAATCAACTAGCTGAAAATTTTATAAGAAACAGGTCAAATAAAAGATCGTCGCATTAAAAAAGTAGGTTTCTTAACTTTTCAGTACAGACTGCAAGCGTTCTTCAGTGTCGATAATTGTTGGTATCTTTTGGCAAGACCACTGAGCAGACATTCGGTTGGCAACCGAGTAGACTGTCCACTTAAATTTCCTTGGCGTGAAACAATTAGTAGTTTGAAAAATTAAGATACATCCTGTTTATTTTGTTTTGTTCTTACAATTTTAGTTATTGTTATCTTTGTTAATTTGGGAATTTTTTGTTGTAATGTGAGATTACAATTATGCATTACGAAAGCATCGTCATGTGATTCACAAAGTTCTAATATTTTACAAACTAATAAAGGGTGATGAGGCGAATGAAAGTAAGATGGAGGTGCTAAGTTGTGTGGGCTGTTTGTCTACCAGGTTTGCGGTGTTTTGTCTTTTGTGTACTATGTCTTGTATTTTGTGTGTTAACCGAACAAATATGTACTATGTTTTGTATTTTGTGTACTCTAGTTGACATCAATGGGAATTGAAAACATATATATTGAATTTGTTAGCTCATGGATTGTAATTTTTTTTGTTAGTTGATATTTTGTTTGCTATTACTATATTTTGTGTGTTCATCTTTAACTTGTTATGAAGATTCATTTTGATTGCTATTATTAAAATGTATGAGCTGTAAAAGAATTTTGCAGTACTATAACATGTTAATTTAATAGCATCATATAGAAGTTATCGAAGATATATGTTACAGCAGTAAAACTATGTTAACTAATAATCTATAACATGTTATAAATATAGCGACATATATTTTCTATTTCATACTTCTGTTATAACCGCAACCATATGTTATAAATATACTTTATTTCAATGTGATTTAGATGTATTATAGCGGTGAACATTAGCTATTGTAATAAAATAACATAGCGGTCAGAAGTTGCTATAAAAACATGTCTTTAATAACGACAAATAAAGCGTTATAAGTATTCAGCAGTTTTTAATAACATGTCGATATGCAGCAGTTATCAAACCGCTATAGTTCTTATTCATAGCGGTCGAGGGCCGCTATAAAATACCAATTCTGTTTTAGTTTTCTTCTAAGATTGAAGGATTTCTCTTGTAATCTTTATTCTTATTTTCAATAATAAAATTTGTTAAGTTCTTATCTACTCTTTTCTATCAGTGTTCTCTTCTCCTTTATTCTAGTTTTTGTATGTGTTCTTCTTTGCTTTATTTAATTTCTATTGCATTGCATTTTCTGCTTTCCTCTTTTTATTAAGATCTATTGATTTGCCAAGTGGTTAATAGATTTCATCTCCAATTCTTACATTTCTTAAATATTCTCTACAAGTTTGTTTCTCTTCTAAACTAATCAAATCGACAACTCAATTTCGTTTAACTTGCCTAGAATTTAAACAAACATTAATAAATTACACAACTTCCTGTGGATTCGACTTGTATTCGCACAAATACTACAACAGACGCTGTGCACTTGCGGTAAAATAAAATCATGGTTTTGGTTAACAACTAAAACTGTCGATCAGTTGCCTTATAATTCTGCATTTTTTCTCCTTATGAATGTGAATTAATTTTCTGGTCTATGCTACTGGACTCCTACCTTTTCAATAATTAATACAAAGCTTTATAGAGGAATGGCTACATAATGTACAATGGATATACAAGTTTTTCCTCATTTCCAAATTCCGTTCATGAAGTCAACTTCATCGGTTTTACATGCTTGATAGGTTTCCGAAATTACTCTATTTGGTACTCTGACACTCGGCTATTCTAACTGTAAATAAAATACAAAATTGTTAGGGGTCAAACCCATCTCCTAGGAATAGAACTCGGACGTGATCCACGATGAAGCTCAAACAACACTGCCAAGAAAGATGACAAGACAATCAACGTTGTTAGCCGTAGAGGCTTGGAGATCAAAATTCTTAACAAGGAAAACATATTTAAAAACAAAGTTGTGGCAGCACAACTTCAAACATAATGAAATTCCCATAGGAAATAGAAATTTCTATCTTGAGTAACTATTTGACACTTTTCTATGAAACAGAAAAGCGCAAATTTATTTTAAATTGATGAAAGCGCACATGTATGTAGTATGCAGGTCGAACACAGGAAGGAAAATTAAATTTTATTATTTATATATTTTGTGGGCACGTTAGATGAAATTGGAGGATTTGATTGAAATAATATTGAAATTGCAAATTGGTTCAGAAAAAATTTAACTGAACCGACAACCAATTTACAATTATCAATGAAAACAAGTTAAAATAGCAATTGTATTCACTACAGATTCGAATCTAATCGGATATATAATAAATTCAATAATAGAAAAATAAAAGAATACTAAAATAAAAACTACGGAAAAGAAATAAGTGACAAAAATAAAAATTAGGATTACCGTTGAATCTAATTCGACGGTAAATAGGGTAATAATATGTGTAACGCTATCTAGGTGTGAATGCCAATTAAAGTGGTCAAATAGGGTAATAATATTTATTGGCATAAATATTCAGCTGTCATGGAAGGAATGCGTAGAGACCGGAATATTTTTCAGTTTGCTGAAAGGCCGAACTGAAAATATTACACTATTATAAATTAGGGGTTATGGTCCCCAAATTACACAAGTTTTCAGCGTATTCTCTTTATCCCCTCAGAAGAAATACATTCACTTCTGGACTTGTGTCAATTTGGAAGATCCAAAACCAAGTTGATCGTCTTTAACAAACGCTCATGGATTCAGTTGATGAAAGCAGAAACTATCGATTCAGATTTAAAGCTTGTGTCAAGTTAATCCTCTCTCTGTAAACAAATGTGGATTTAGGTATGGCTTCCGCTAACTCATTTTGCTTTCTCTGTTTTCTTCTCAATTAAATCAATATGGGTCATCAATTCAAATATGGAATTTCATGATTGGTCAATCATAAAGTATATAGAAATTCCAACAAGTGGTATCAGAGCCGCCCATAATTGATTTTATTGAGAAAATTTCTTCTTTGAAGAATATATGAAATTAAGGTTTTGATGTTTACAATTTGTGGTTTCATCCGATACCTTTTTTGGATTCAGATCTGAACATATAACTTCTATTTCCACTTGCAATCTTTGGTTTGCTTTTGCATTGAGAATTAAAGGTTGACTTATGAAACTCTTTTGGTTTCAAAAGATAGATCTAGATGATTAAAATTTTAAAGTCATTAATTTTTTTTTATAAATAATCTAGATCGCTCTAAATTTGGAAACAATTATTTTCCACTACTGTGTATTGATGGTAATGGTCTGAATAATCTAGGACCATTTATGCACACCCAGATCTAAGGTGAAATGACATTATTTATTTGATTTAGATATTTGTAACTAAATCAATTTGATTTGATATTGGTTTACATTCTTGGTCTCATAACGGTCCATTGCATTTAATGATTATAAATGCATTAATTGTAGTTGTTATGGTAATATCATAAATGCATTAAATGCTTCAGTTATGGAAATCAAGTAATTTAGGTTGTTTCTTTTAGGAATAAGAAATGACATTTTTTATGCATTTATGTTTATTAAATACATATATTTTATATGTATGGCACATGTGGAAGATATGTTGCACTTTCATGTTTCGGTCAGCATAAAATAAAAGGAGCAATAGTTTGCATGTTTATCTAAACTGCATTATTTATGGCTTAGTTAAGTATTCCAATAATAAAGCAAAAGAAGATAAAATGACATAGTAGAATTTCATGTAGCTATACTATGGTCAGATATACATCATAGCTATTATGTTCATGGATGTTATTTAGCACGACATTTATTGTGTCATTTATATGTAATTTCTTTTTTTATGTGGCATTAATTCTGGCATTTATTTGTGATATTTTTTATGTAATTTATTTATGATAAATTTTATCATATTTATTAAGGGAATGTCATGAATATAGCCACATGCCTAAAGAAAAAGAATAAAATAGCTATGACTAACGCATTTAATGCTACAGTAAGAGTTTTGCTCTGAAATTTTTAACTCTTACATGGACGTAAAACATTTTTTGAGTGTTTTATGGCACTTAAGGCGCACTGTGCAAACAGTACGAAATAAATTCAAATATAATTCTGGTGTCTCTTTATAACTGTAAATATCTTACATTCGTATTGATCTGATTGGAATAAACATGTCACCAAAGTGACCTCTGTTATTTTGGTTGTTCATGAAAATGTTTTATATTTGTGTGTAGCTATTCATGCGAGTATTAGTCGGCCCAAAGGAAGGCTAATATTTGGCCGTATCACTTACACATGTGTGACGATAAATACGTGACAATTATAAAGTTTTTTTTTCGAGTGAATAATTAATCGGCCCAAAGGAAGGTTGTTATTTGACTTGAATTTATTGTCAGTGTTTGATTGTTACAGCAAGATTACCACTTATAATTGACATTGCTGTCCAAAGACTTGATATCAATGTGTACTAGGTATCTTGATAAGAGACTAACCAATTATTTGAATTTACTATGGCTGAAATTTGACTATGAGCATATAAGGTCATGCTTTTTTTTTGTTAAATTTTTCGACTAATTTGGCTAAAGTATCTGCCAATTTTAAGTGCATTCTCATCTTGTATGAGACTATGTATAAGGAATAGTAAGATGATACATTGTCTTCTCTTGAATTCATAGATCTAGCTCTTGCAATTAAGGGGGTCTCATTCAACCCAGTTACAGTTAAATGTTCTTTTGATATTAAAAGGAATATTGAAAGGTAGTATAACTCAAACAACAAGAGTAAAGGATTATATGGTGAAGTATTTTATAAATTTTTCAATGATGTCCTACATAAGGATAACTAATTCTGATAAGTTATCTACTGAGAATGGAAAGCACTTTATGGAAACAATAAGGGGAAACAAGCATAATTTGTGGTGCTTGATTCCATAAAGTCAAAGTAAAAGAAATATAATTGAGTACTATCTTGCTTCAAAAGTTAATAACACTCAAGTTATTATTAATTTTTGGTACAATAGTTATTTTAAGAATATTATTATTGTAAAATAATAATTTGAGAATAAAGTGTTTTCAAACTGAGTTTATTTCGGTTTATGGTAAGAATTAGAAATATGAAGCATGATAATGTTGGAAGTACTCATTTGTCATACATTGTAAACAAATGTATAAATGAAGATAATGAAGTCGCTAAGAATCTAGAAGAAAAGAAATAACATATAGATGTATTTATAGTTATTTCTTTAATAAAATATGCAGACTTATAAGGTAAAGTATATTAGGTATTTCTTTAAGTAATTATTGAGATTTCAGTTGAATTGTTTAAATTTATTTTATGTTGTCATTTAGACAAATTTCGGTTTTATATTTCTAATATGAACAAAATAGGTTTTTTATTGTTCATTAAGAAATAATAATGTTGATTTATGGAGAAATTCAAACATTTATGTAATTAAAGCTCCTAATGTCTAATATATAAGTTATGTCTGCTAGCTTTTGTAATGATATCTCAAATTTTGTTTTGATGGCTGATATAATTATATATTTCAGCTTATTAAGGAGTTATAGATTGAGATATCGAAAAGGTGGAAAATACTTTATTGATATTCTAAGCGACTTTAAAGGTATAATTTTATGAACCCACACTAAAGAAAAGTTTAATGATGGGAAATACAACAATTTCTTGAGGATGTTGAATTTGGGGGAGAAATAAAGTATAATCATTGTCTTTAAAGAGAATCACCACTGATTCAACTACAATTACTTCTTTGGATACTATGTATGATTTGTTTCATTTCATTAACAAGAAGTAAATTAGGAATCTTTATAAGATAATGCTAAAGAAATTTTTTCTCCAAGTTAAGGTAACTGTTTCAAGAAAACGGACTCAGTAACCTCAATGAAAGATCACTAAGGAAATCCACTTGAAAGGGAAGAAATACTATTTCAGATGACCATGTAGTATTTCTCCATAAAAATAAACGATGGATTGGTAAAGATAATTATATGAACCTATATCAATCCATGTAAGGTACTATTTTTTTTTTAAATGTGGATTTAAGAAAAGGACATATAGTATAAATCTATATGGATAATAAAATTTGAAATTGCCCTCTAACTTAAGTAACAAGATCATTGGTTTTGAATAACTACTCAAAGCCAAAAGGGATCAAGTGGGTAATATGGAGTCCTATAAGGGACTTTTATGAAAACACTATTCTTAAAAGGAATTTTTGTTTTATTTAAAGAATGTTTCTTTTGAACTTAGTAGATGATTCTTTAGAATCACTTTGGATCTTATTGTATCATGTACTTTTGAGCACTATCAGATGGAAATTGAAGTCATGCTTCTCAATGGAGACATTGATGAAACTACTTAAGAAATCAACTTATGGATTAGTCTTTTGTATTTGGAATTCAAATATACCATTATTGTTCATGGGGTGATATTTGGATTATTGCAAAAGAATTTGGAAGATAAGTTATTTAAAAGGTTTGGTATGTAAAATGCGATTCAGTTTTTTTCCCTTACCAAAACAGATAAATGCTACCATTCTTGAAACTAAAGAAATGCATGTGATTCCTCATGCATTTGCAGTACGGATTTTAATGCATACTAAAGTATATACACATATGAGTGTCGTGTATATTACTTGGCAGATATCTTATTGATATTAAAAGTGGATCACCTATTAGTAACCAAAATGGTAATGAAGTATCTTTAAAGAATAAAAAAAAGGTTATATGCTCATAGATAAAAGATCGAATCGATTGGAGATCATAAAGAATTACGATTCGAATAATTTTTTTTGGATGTCATTGCTGCAAATGATCCACTTAAGGTAATGTTAATATAGAGCGGAACTATATAAGGAAAGTGTCATGCAAACACTTATAGATTCCACTGCTATGAAAATATTCTTTATGTTTAATTATAAGACATCCAACTATGGAAAATAATTGTAAAATTATGTCACAAGACTGTGGGTTATTAATAAAGAATTGAAAGACCATTAAAGTAACATTGTGACAGTAAGAATATATTATTTTCCAATAAGGGAATAGTGCAAAATATATTATAATTCATAAAGCATACTTTGACAAACTCCATAATGGCGGATCCGCTTACCAAAAGATTATTACTTATGGTCTTTCATGAGCATGTAGCTCAATCAGTGTAATCTTTTATGTAAGGATATTTTGGTTCAGGGGGAGTTCGTATTTGGTATTATCATATGACTCATTGCTTTATGCTTCGGTTAAAGATATATATATTTATATCAAGTTCTTTTTCTGATCAAAATGTGGATTTAGGTATGGCTTCCGCTATCTCATTTTGCTTTCTCTGTTTTCTTCTCAATTAAATCAATATGGGTCATCAATTCAAATATGGAATTTCATGATTGGTCAATCATAAAGTATATAGAAATTCCAACATAAATCACTAATGAAAATTAAAATTTCAAAGGAAACTTGTGCTCTGCCAAATCTAATTGTATAGATGGCACAAGTTGCTTGAAAATAAAAGAATGCAGAAAAAAGAAAAGAAAAGAGAGCTTTATTAATGGAGAAAAAAAGTACAAAATAATCTATAGAGGTTTACAATGAATACAATGGGTATTTATAAGGGATGTAGTCTCCTTTTTATGGGAATAATTGGGCCAACAATGAGTGATCTCTTTAAATAATCTGTTTACAAATAAAAGAGATATGAAGATAGACATGAGATATTCCATGCAGATTTCTTCTTTTGATTAGTGACATATGGCAGATTGATTGGCTTTTCCTCGGCAATAATTCAATCAAATCTTCTTCTGCATGGCAGTTGAAAATAAATGATTTAATTTGATTTCCATGAGAAGAATATACCAACTCTTCAAATCTTTCGAAGGGCAGTAAAAAATTTATTCACACATTAACAACTATTACAATATTATCCAACAGCCTTCTCTAACGTACAAAAACCTCAAATATACAATACTATACAACACACTGGAAAAAAAACAATAAAGTGAATTACTATGAAACACAGAAAAAACTCAGCAAAACTAAATATCATCCACAAAATTCCTATCCAAAAGAACAAAACATTTAGTCTCTTCTACATCTTACTGATAATCATTGTAAACAATTGGCCTGTAGTTTGATAACCATTGCTAAAAATCCTATTATTCCTCTCTTGCCATATAGAAAAGATAAAATGCTTTAGTAGTTTCAATAATACTCTTGCCCGTATGCTCTTCCAGCTTGTGAATTTGAAGATATTATACCATTCATTTTTACTGTTTCTAGAAGATCTATGATTTCCACCTGCTGCAAGTAACCTGTTCCAGATTTGGTGCACATAATTGCATTTGAAGAACAGATGAACATTTAATTCCATATCACTCTTGCATAACAAACATTTGTTATCATGAATTATACCTAGATAATAAAGTTTAACTTTAGTATTAATGGCATTAGCCATTATTTCCAAAGCAGGAGATTTTCTTTTGTTGGACTGCCAGTATTCCAGATCCGAGATGCCCAAGGAATAATTTGCTTTCGATTCTTAAGAAGATTATATATTTGATTTATTAAATGATGTTTACCATTCCACATTAAAGTATCTTCATCAACTATTTTCAAATTTACTTCTATATCACTCCATAGTTTCCTAAGGATTGAAGAACTTGAATATGGTAGTTGAAGATGGCCTTCATGTATGTAATTATAAACAGAAGCATTAACTGTAATTCCAGAGTTAATCTTCAGATAATAATCAACAACTTCATTCAAAATCAACCCTTTCATAGCCCATGAATCATTCCAGAAAGAGACCTATGATAAATTCCTTCTACTAAACTGTATGAAAGACAGGAACTCTCTTCTTAGCTTAAGAATGACTCTCCAACTCCAACTACAAAAGGATGGTATTTGCACTGTCCAGAAGTTATTCCTGTCTATCAAATTTGCTTAATCCATGTAGTCCAAAGACTTTTATCATCAGTGAATAATTTCTGAAAGTAACTTGATATTGCAACTTTGTTCCACAGGAAAATATTAGTTATGCCTAGCCCTCCATGTCTCTTATCATCATATAGCTTATAAAAGGAAATTGGGATCATCTTCTTAGAAAAGGGATCACCATGCCATAGAAATTTGTTGAGTGCACTATTTATCATAGTTAGAAGCTTCAGAGGTAAAATAAAGTGCCTACTCCAATATGTTGTGATAGATATAGCTACTAACTGCACAATCGTTAGCCTAACCGCTTGAGATAATTTGCAGCTCGACCACTGTTTGAGCATATCAATGATCTTTTCATAAAGAGGCATACAATTTTGTTTAGAAACCCGAGAACAAATAAGAGGGAGACCCAGATAATATGAGTTAGATGGCAACTCCTGCAGACCAGAGTATATATCAATCTCCTCCATATTAACTTGTGAAAGTTCAGCAATAAGAATATGAGACTTCTTCAAATTTATTTGCAAACCAATTAAAGCATTTTTTTTCCAATCTAGTAAGAATACATTCAATATTAGAGATAGATGGCTTTTTGAAGATAACTAGATCGTTTACAAAAAGTGGATGTATAATTTGAGGCTCTTTACAATGTGGATGTAGTTTCAAATTCCCATGTGCTACTTGCTGTTTTAGTAGAGAATTAAGCAACTCCATAACTATGATAAAGATGTATGCAGAAATAAGATCTCCCTGCCTTGCCCCTTTTGTTCCTTTAAAAAAAATCCATGTAGACTTCCATTTCTGGCAATTGTGTAACTTGGAGATGATACACAAGTGTAAATCCAAGATAAAAATGGCATTGGAAAGTTCATACATGACATGACTGCAAGTGTAGAATGCCAAGATACAGAATCGAATGATTTTTGGATATCCAACTTTAGTGTGCATCTAGGAGAGATAGATTTCCTATTATAACCACTTAATAATTCATGATTTATCAGCAGATCGTCACTAATGGATATTCCATTCACGAATGCTGATTGATTTGAAGAAATAATTGATGGCAGAATCTGCTGTATTCTATTTGCAATCACTTTTGAAATAACTTTGTAAACCACATTACAAAAAGAGATAGGTCTAAATTCGGAAACTAACTCTGGATTTTCTACTTTAGGGATCAGGGCAATAGATGTAACAGCTAGATTAACTGGAAGCTCACTATGCAAGAAGTAATACTTTAAACCATTAATAGAATCTTCGCCAATTATATTCCAACATTTCTAAAGGAGAAAAACATTATAGCCATTTGGTCCCCCACCATTCGATGCATCTAATCCAAAAACTGCCTCTTTTATTTTAGTGGAATAAATTTTAGAGATCATACCTTCCGATTGAGCTGGTGTTAGGTAAGGTAGAGAGATATGATTATAAGATACTGAATATTACCATACGTATCCTTAATAAAGAAAACAGAATTTGATTTCTTTACCTTTAGATAGTTATGATAATATTTGGTATTTCTATCAGCTTCCTTATCCTTCCTCAAACTAGTTGCCTGCTTTAAAGACTTCTATTCAATATCCAGAGTAGTTTTCAAATCAATCTTCAAGCTTTGTTCTGATAGCTGAAAAGATAAGTTGTGCGGATACCCTAACAAAGCCACCTGTACCTCACATAGTTTTGCTCTGAAAATTGATGACATACCAGTTCCTTTACGAAAGTTAGTTGATGCCCCAGCTCTCAGATGAAATTTTAGTTTCTTCAATTAGCATAAAAAAGAACTCATAGGATCAAAGGCAAATTGATTAGACCACACATGCTTTAAGATACTAAAGAAATCTGCAAATTGTAACCAAAAATTAAAAAATTTGAAAGTTATCGTACCTTTGTTAATGCCATCCACAATTCCCCACTCAAGCAACATAGGACAGTGATCAGAGAGAGATGAAGGATGAGTGATATAGAATGATTTCGGCACTGAAGAAAATGACTATTATCAAAAATATGATCCAACTTATAAAGAGTTGGATTACCAGTTCGAGAATTGTTAGTCCAAGTGAAATTCAAACCAAAAGAGGGTATAGGATGAAGACATGATTTTAGAAGACTTTGATTAAGAGGAGATATATCATTTAATGATAAGGAATTACCACAAATTTTTGATTACAAGAGAACATACAGTTGAAATCCACCACGATAATCCAAGGAACATTTGAGGAATTTAAGGGATGCATTTCATCCAGAAAAGATAAACGAAGAGCGGGAGCATTATGAGCACAGACTGCTGTCAAAAGAAAGGAAGAATTAGAGGAAAAAAACGAAACTTAGAATGAATCAATTGATTAGATTTAGATATGGGGAAATATCAAAACAAGAAGATTCCAACAGATCAGAATTCATCCTAAACTTGCATGATCTAAATTATGATCAAAACTCCAATGAGGAGATATAAAGTTCACCAGTCTATTTGATGAATTAACATCAAGCTTTGTTTCCAATAAGCAAATCAACTGCACAATACTTTCACGAATAAAAGCTTTCATACCACTTTTTTTAGGGGGCAAATTTGCACCTCTAATGTTCTAGACAGCAATACGATTACTCATTTAAATGGAATAGGGTTGATAAGGGTGGTGGGATTACTCCGAGTGTGTCTTGTTGTGGTTTTTGTGGTGGAATTTAGGGGAAAAACTTCATCAAGCCTAAACTCCTTTCCTGCATTTAAGTCATCAACGTCAAGAGCTTTACCTTTCCTCTTGTCAGATTTCTTAATACCACTGAAAGAAGAGGAAGAGGAAGATAATTGGGACACAGGGAGCTTAATATGAGTGGGAATTTTTAGGTTTGAATATGGTGATGAAGATGAAGTTGACTTATAAGAGGATGAATTACTAAATGAGGAGGGACAAGACATGGATTTTAAAGCTAAAAGGGTGGAAAAAGAGGTGGAAGATTTGCCAATTGAGGAAGCTGAGGATATGGAGGAAGAAACTCCAGATTGGGATGAATGGTTATCCAGGTTTTCATGTAGAATGTCAAAAGGGCTTTTTGTCAGAGGGATATCATCTTCACAGTTTTCAAATACTACATTTTCATCATTCACAATTTCCTGCATGTTGTCATCACTACTGTTACGCCTCACCTCTATACTCATGTTAGCCAAGGCCATTGCAAGGAACGGTGTCAACTAACTCGAAGAATAAGGCTGTTGAGGAGCGACCATCCGTATATTAGCTTCGAACGAGTGTTAAATATGTCGGATAATATGGTCTAACTTTTAAAATCTCATGAAGAAATCCAACACATCTAAATCAAGTCCAAATCTGATACACAGTGGTTATATATAATTTGGAAAGCAATATAAAATACATAACAATAAAATCAGAGTCAGACACAGATATTCATATCACAAAGGCGGAAATAGATGTGAATAATACTAAAAGAGTGGTGGTCATAATATAAGTGGTCATGCAAGATCCACTATATCATAAAATAATAGATACATGTACAACACAAAAGAATATGTACACATATGAGTCACAATCTCAAATACATGAAAGATAAAACTACTAAAACATGTGCGATTAACCAAAAGGAAGACTATCCCATGCTATAGTCAAGGAGAGGCACCTGTAATACTCGGTCTGACTCGAGTATTATTTATAAGAATAAACAATAAACAGATCAGTCTAGTTGTACTCATCATAATAAACTGAGATAGAAATAGAGATATAAATATAAAATGACATATATAAAGTATCAACAATGTTCACATGAAAAATGCGAAGACTCAATATGTCCAGAAAATATGCCAAAGAAATCTTGACACTATATAAGGATATCTCAATAACAAAGAAACTAAGATTGATAAATTAATATCAATACGAGATTGAGAGCTCATATGTCAATAAAAACAAGATCGAAGAAATCAATAATTTAGAAATCTCAAAGATATAAAAGGTTATCACACTCTAAAGATATAGCTACTCATGATAAATGACGTCACCCGTCAAGTCTACATAAAAAGAGAAAATATGATATCAACAAATGAGTATTCAAGAGAAATGATGTCTCCCATCATTTCTACATGAAGATATGAAACATTATATTGCGTATCTCGCCGATACGAAATGTTCCGGAGGTCATCGATATAATCAAATGAACCGAAGTTTCCCTAGATAATCCGAAGATCATCAGGATGACCCGAAGGTCGGAATGATCCGAAGATCCACCGGAACTGAAGCTCCTACGATAAGATGGAACCGAAGTTCCCTAGGATGATCCGAAGATCATCAAAGTGACCCAAAGGTCAAATTGATCAGAATTGATCAAGTATATTGTAAACTACGCCAAGTTAGTAAATATAAGAGTCGAGCTACATGTCCCATAACCACTTGCTCTATTCGAATATTTACGAACAAGTTGTATTTTCCATTAGAAATACGAAACGATCTTTGCCGCGGTGTTCAATTGAACGAGTCCAAGAATTAACCGTCAAAGTAAACACAAGGGGTCATAGTCCTTGTTTTTTACTAAGGCGTTTAATTAGATTTCTCATACGAATCGAGAAAAAGGTTTATGAAATTATATACTAGTAGACAGTAAAACAATTTGGAAAATAACTTCATATAATGAAGTAGAAATTTCAAACTGTTTAGTAAAAATTTGGTATCTACCAATAATAAAAAATCATTTTTATATCATTTCGAAGTGGAAAATCTCATGTGATATCGATTGAATTAACTATCAAATGAAAAAACACGGTTTAATAACGTAAACAAAACCCCACGACTATCGATTATAGTATTTGTTCACCATGAAAGAATCGAAAGTTCATGAAATCGAGATGCGGAAATCTGTGCTGTAGGGGGAAACTGAAAGTCGCAAAAAAGGTCGAAATGGGCCGGAACTCGACCGGGAAAGAGCCTGAATGGGCCTAGACTGTTGACTGTGGTCTCCACCGGTCAACGACAAAATTACAGGCTCAGACGTCTGAGCCTTCAGGACAGGCGTCTGACCTGACAGTTTGCGGTTTTTTTATTTTTCCCGAGAGCTTGTACAGACGACTGACCCATTTTGGACAGATGTCTAAGCTGAAGCAATTATTTATTTTTCTCCCAAAACATTGTCAGACGTCTGTCCCCCTCCCGAACAGATGTCTGAGCTTAAAAAAAATGCAATATTTGCCTAGGAATGAATGTGCAATCGGTCGCGGATGAGCCCCGGACCAATGGTGATGGTACATGATGATTTCTAAGTGAAAATGAGGCATCTAAGGCTTACCGAAACATCTTATAACACCAACAAACATGCACACACACATATGAACATGAGATTGGTATGATTTCGATTATATATTCGAAAATTAACTAATTCTCAAACCAAAGCAATCAAATGCGATTCAAGCTAGAACACAGTGGTTTGGCAATGCTAAAGGGAAATTATAAGGACTTGTGTGCACACAAGACCTTCACCTATAGCATGCACAATCTGAACATAGAACATAATAGGATTTTTATTACTCAAAAAGCAAGGGAATCATCAAGTTAATCAATTAACTTAATGCATACACTAACCTACTCAATTCACTAGCATATGCAAACTCAAATGAATCAGTAAATTTCACTTTTACAAGCCAATAGCTTGTGGCATAGATGTGAGTTCATGAAGAACTCACCTTTTCTTGTTAGAAGTTAGAAATCAAGCCAAAGCTTTGCTAAATCAACCTCTCCTCGAATATTACTCACGAATCTTCAATCTATACACAAAACAAATCAATTTCCTAAAAGTTAGGTTTAGGAAATCATAAGAAATTGAAGAGCAAAGGAGTTGGAGAAGATGGAGAAGCTTACCCAAGTTTCTACACTTGATCTGAGCTTTTAATTGCAAAACCTAGCTTAGGAATTTCTATTTCCCTTTCCCGTCCTCCATTTTCTTATTTTTGCTAAGTATTGGAAGTGAATGGAAGGGCAGAGGGTTGGGGGAGTCATAAGGGTGGACTAGGTTGGCTAAGCCAAACCCAAGTCCAAATTTCCTAAAACTCGGAACATATCGAAGCTTACACTTTTTGATGTCGCAAACGGTAGTTTGGACTCAATGGAAGTGGTTTCGAGTCCAAATTCGTACATACGCAAAAAGTGATATTTTGCTCATACACCAAATGAAATGAACAAATTCGCCCAACTCAAAAGGTATCGATGCTTATAGTCAAAAAGGTTGTAAACGATGATCCAGACTCAATGGAAGTGGTCTCGAGTCCAAATTCAACTGTATGCAAAATGTGACTTTTCGGACACACATCGATTAGCGATTAATAATTAACGACATTATAATTAAATAAAATATTTAAATATATTATTGTTAAATGTGCGGGTTGTTATAGACTTCCATCCTTAAAGAAATTGCGTCTCCGCGATTACTTAAGGTAAAACCCATATTGTAACAACCAAGCATTAACCAAGAATTGATATACAAAAATATAGTGAACCGAGAAATTTACTAATGAATAACCTTATAAAATTTTAACTTTGAGTTATAAATCACTATATAAGTTAAGTTTACACACATATAATGTCCAAATGAAAGTCACGGACATATACGAGAAACTAATTTATTTCAATCAAATTAGAAACTTGGAAATATCGACTATCAAAAACCACCGAACATTCCATATCACGTTTTAACTAGAAAATTTTATCCCTTATAAAATTTCTTAAAAGTTTTCTAACTTACCAAATTTTCTCACATTGAATAAGATGTATATGATGGTCATATATATCCCATCTACAAGGATAAGCGATCACGTCGGGAAAACAAGATCATGAAAAAAATAAAAATCCGGGTTGTACACCCTAAATTGGAAATATTAGCACGTTCTCTAATATTTCGAAAACAAATAAATTGGAACTTTTAACAATATGCCCCGAAAATCTCAAATTTGAAATATTAGCACGTCCTCTAATATTTCACAAACAACTTCTAAATCATGAAAACATGATAAATGGTAGAAGTTGAAAGAATTTCATAAACTCAAAAACTTTTGGTTTTCAAATTCATAAGGAGGTTACCAAGAAGAAAGAGGTCAAACCAGTTGGGTTATGATCTCAAAAACTTGCTTCAATAAGGTTAACAAAACAAACATGAATAATTATTACCCCGTATTCATGAGAGCCCGGAGATAACGAATTTAAAATTCGGAATCTGGAAACAAGATACTAAAATTGATAAGCAAAATAAAGCTTATCATTTTTTGAAAGAAGATTCGAGATAATTTTTCAAATGAAAACTCGAATCACTCATATTCTAGAAGTCAGACGAAGAGACCTAGAAGAATCTAAATATGGAAAGATGCTCAAACAATAACAAGTGAAAGCATACAAATTTCATTAATACCAAAGTGATCAAAATGATCAACACGAAAAGTATGGATCATCGACGAGCCTGTAAACACATTAAATTAATCCATTAAAAATGGAAAGTCGACAAGCGTCAACGATACGTCAAGTTTGGACAATCTATGAGCCATAAACTCATCAGATGCATCCGCAAAAAGGGGGCGCGGTGAGCCTGTAAAAACATCAGCGTACCACCTCAATTGGTAAGTCGAAGATCCTGTAAACACGTCAGACAAACCTCCAAGATTGATGAGTCGATGAGCCTGTAAACAGGTCAGACGAACCATCAAAGTCAGATCATCGATGAGCCTGTAAACACATCAGATGAATTGGTGGAAAAAAAAGAAAGTTGACGAGCGTGTGCACATCAACAATCCGACAAATTTGGTTCATCGGTGAGCCTGTAAGCACATCAGATGAATTCCACAATAATTGGTAAGTCGACGAGCCTATGAACACATTAGACGAACCCTCAAGTTTAGATCATCGATGAGCCTGTAAACACAGATGAACTGGTGAAAAAGGAAAGTCGACGGGCATGTGCATGTCAACAATCTGACAAGTTTGGATCATCTATGAGCCTGTAAACACATCAGATGAATTCCACGATAACAGGACGTCGATGAGCCTGTAAACACATCAAACGAACCATTGGAATTGTTAAGTCGACGAACCTATGAATACGTAAGACGAACCATCATGTTTGGACTCGGACAAATCGGCAATGCACCTGCAGATACAACTCCGAACCAAGTCCAACTAGAAAGTTCCTAAGAGGCCAGTAATAAAAATAAACTTCCACTTCATAAATATGAGCTAGATAACTCAAAAAGTGCAAAATCATTGCTTAGCTAAGACTTAAGTGACTAACTAGGATACAAAAAATTTCAATCGTCTAAATACATAAATTAACCGTCGAAGCAAACGCAAGAGTGTCAACCCCCTTGTTTTACCAAAACGTTTAATTAAAGTCCTTATTCAACCGAAAAAGAAAGACTAACTTGTATAAAACAAGTAACTAAATGATGCTAAAAAGATTACTAAATCACTACCCAAAGAAAGCTAAAGACGTCTCGATAGCAATAGGTATGGGAAATGAAACTTAATTATAGCATCAACTAACAAGGAGCAAGAGTAACTAAAGAAACAAAGTATTTTCCTAAATTTACGTACTTACCCCATGATATCTACAGACAACAATCAAATAATTCTCTCGATTAACGTAATGACATTCAAATCAAAAGAATACAAAAAGATAATCAAGACGAACTAACCGCACCAAACAAAGAAATATGTACCTTGCCCATGAAAAGGAGAGCTACCCTATACTTTGGAGTAAAAGGGCAAGAGTACACATGGTGGCCAGAATTCTTGCAATGACGGCAGAAAAGAGGTGCTTGACAATCATTTGCATAATGGCCAACAACCCCGCAATTGTGGCATCCACCACGAACCCGAGTATGAGTATTTAGTGCAGAAGCTGCTTGTTTCCCTTTCTTCCTAGAGTAGGAGTCTTGGGATTTATGGTTGGATTGCACCTTCCTTCCTTTACTAGCAACCGCGACACCACTATCGCTATCTTTATCGGCTTCCTCAAGACTAAGTGCGATATCCACTAACTCGTCAAAAGGCTCAGCCAATTTAAGAAGTAAATACTTTTTGAGATTTTTATTAAGCCCATGTACAAATTTTCGATTCTTCTTCTTTGTTGTATCAATATACTCAAGTCCATATTTGGAGAGAGAGTCAAAAGATGTGGCATACTCAGCCATAGAAGAGTCGCCCTGAACAAGGCCTATAAAACGTCGGGCTAACGCCTCTCTCCCACTGTCGGGCATGAATTTGGCTTCAAACTTTTCTCGGAATTGTTTTCAAGTTAGGTCCGCTTCTTGAATTTCAGAAGTCATAAGCTCATACCAGTCGTGAGCTCGATCTCAAGCATACTAGAAGCGACTTGGACCCGATGCAAGTCCAAAAGGTCCATGTGGGAAAAGATGTGGTCGCATGTCCTCAACCATGACTGGACCTCAATAACATCTCTAGAGCCTTTAAACGGCTTTCCACCAAGTTTGGTGAAATCACCATATAATCGTGCGAACCCGGGTCTAGGATGGGTAGGCACGGAAGTAGCTTCGGCTGCATGAGCATTAGTTACAAGATCCAAGATTTGTTGAGAGGACATAAAGGCCCCGTCTTTCGGGGGATTGCTTGAAGAGCCAATACCACGATGAGAAGGCCTAACCATTCTTCTCCTTTAAAAGAGAGAAGAGGAAAAAGGTTAGATTCAAATAAAGTTGATTGGTCAAACAAAGGATCAAAGATAGGATGACGGGTCCTAAGACTCGAATAAAATCCTAAACATGATTTCCTAAGAGAGACTCCGAACAATGGTCCTTGCCATAATATCTTATACTGTTCCGAACTTGGCTCTGATACCAAGTGTAACGCCCCACCTCTATACTCGCGTTAGCCAAGGCCATTGCAAGCAACGGTGTCAACTAACTTGAAGAATAAGGTCATTGAGGAGAGACCATATGTATATTAGCTTCGAACGAGTGTTAAATATGTCGGATAATATGCTTTAACTTTTTAAATCTCATGAGGAAATCCGACACATCTAAATCAAGTCGAAATCTACAACACAGTGGCTATATATAATTTGGAAAGCAATATAAAATACATAACAATAAAATCAGAGTCAGACACAGATATTCATATCACAAAGGTGGAAATAGATATGAATAATACTACAAGAGTGTTGGTCATAATATAAGTGGTCATGCAAGATCCACTATATTATAAAATAATAGATATATGTACAACACAAAAGAATATGTACACATAAGAGTCACAATATCAAATACACGAAAGATTAAACTACTAAATAAAGTGCGATTAACCAAAAGGAAGACTATCCCATGCTATAGTCAAGGAGAGGCATCTGTAATACTCGGCCTGACCCGAGTATTATTTATAAGAATAAACAATAAACGGATCAGTCCAGCTCTACTCATCATAATAAACTAAGATAGAAATAGAGATATAAATAGAAAATGACATATATAAAGTATCAACAATGTTCACATGAAAAATGGGAAGACTCGATATGTCCAGAAAATATGCCAATGAAATCTTGACACTATATAAGGATATCTCAATAACAAAGAAGCTGAGATTGATAAATTAATATCAATACGAGATTGACAGCACATATGTCAATAAAAACAAGATCGAAGAAATCAATAATTTAGATATCTCGAAGATATAAAAGGTTATCACACTCTAAAGATATAGCTACTCATGAGAAATAACGTCACCCGTCAAGTCTACATAAAAAGAGAAAATATGATATCAACAAATGAGTATTCATGAGAAATGATGTCTCCCATCATTTCTACATGAAGATATGAAACATTATATCGCGTATCTCGCCGATACGAAATGATCTGAAAGTCATCGATATAATCAAATGAACCGAAGTCCCTCTAGATAATCCAAAGATCATCAGGATGACCCGAAGGTCGGAATGATCCAAGATCCACCGGAATCGAAGCTCCTACGATAAGATGGAACCGAAGTTCCCTAGGATGATCCAAAGATCATCAAAGTGACCCGAAGGTCGAACTGATCAGAATTGATCAAGTATAGTGTAAACTACGCCAAGTTAGTAAATATAAGAGTCGAGCTACATGTCACATAACCGCTTGCTCTATTCGAATATTTAAGAACAAGTGCTATTTTCCACTAGAAATACGAAACGATCATTGCCACAGTGTTCAATCGAACGAGTCCAAGAATTAACCGTCAAAGTAAACACAATGGGTCATAGTCCTTGTTTTTACTAAGGCGTTTAATTAGATTTCTTATACGAATCGAGAAAAAGGTTTATGAAATCATATACTAGTAGATAGTAAAAAACTTTGGAAAATAACTTCATATAATGAAGTAGAAATTTGAAACCGTTTAGTAAAAGATTTGGTATCTACCAATAATTAAAAATCATTTTTATATCATTTCAAAGTGGCAAATCCCATGTGATATCGATCGAATTAACGATCAAATGAAGAAATCACATTTTAAAAACGTAAACGAAACCCCACGACTATCGATTATACTATTTGTTCACCACGAAAGAATCGAAAGTTCATGAAATCGAGATATAGAAATCTGTGCTGTAGGGGGAAACTGAAAGTCACGAAAAAGGTCTAAATAGGCCGAAACTCGGCCAGGAAAGAGCCTCATTGGGTTTAGTTTGTTGACCGTGGTCTCCACCGGTCAACAACAGAATTACAGGCTCAGACGTCTGAGCCTTCAGGACAGATGTATGACCTGACAGTTTGCGGTTTTTTTAATTTTTCCTGAGAACTTGGACAGACGTCTGACCCATTTTGGAAAGACGTCTGAGCTGAAGCAATTATTTGTTTTTCTCCCCAAACATTGACAGACGTCTATACCCCTCCCGGACAGACGTCTGAGCTGAAACAAATACAATATTTGCCTAGGAATGAATGTGCAATCAGCCGCGGATGAGCCCCGGATAAATGGTGATGGTACATGGTGATTTCTAAGTGAAAATGAAGCATCTAAGGCTTACCGAAACATCTTAAACACTAACAAACATGCACACACGCATTTGAACATGAGATTGCTATGATTTCGATTATATATTCAAAAATGAACTAATTTTCTTAGCAAAGCAATCAAATGCGATTCAAGCTAGAACACAGTGGTTTGGCAATGCTAAAGGGAAACTATAAGGACTTGTGCGCACACAAGACCTTCACCAATAGCATGCACAATCCGAACATTGAACATAATAGGATTTCCATTACTCAAAAAGCAAGCGAATCATCAAGTTAATCAATTAACTTAATGCATACCCTAACCTACTCAATTCACTAGAATATGTAAACTCAAATGAATCACTAATTTTCACTTTTACAAGCCAATGGCTTGTGGCATAGATGTGAGTTCATGAAGAACTCACATTTTCTTGCTAGAAGATAGAAATCTAGTCAAATCTTTGCTAAATCAACCTCTCCTCCAATATTACTCATAAATCTTCAATCTATACACAAAACAAATCAATTTCCTAAATGTTAGGTTTAGGAAATCATAAGAAATTGAAGAGGAAAAGAGTTGGAGAAGATGGAGAAGCTTACCCAAGTTTCTACACTTGAGTTCCTCTTGATTTGAGCTTTTAATTGCAAAACCTAGCTTAAGAATTTCTATTTCCCTTTCCCATCCTCCATTTTCTTATTTGTATTGGAAGTGAATGAAAGGGGAGAGGGTTGGGGAAGTTATAAGGGTGGACTAGGTTGGCTAAGCCAAACCCAAGTCCAAAGTCCAAATTTCCAAAAAAATCGTAAGATATCGAAGCTTATACTTTTTGATGTCGCAAAAAGCATTTTGGACTCAATGGAAGGGGTTTCGAGTCCAAATTCGTACAAACGCAAAAAGTGATATTTTGGTCATACACCAAATGAAAATGACCAAATTCGCTTAACTCAAAAGGTATCGATGCTTATAGTCATAAAGGTTGTATACGATGATCCGGACTCAATGGAAGTTGTCTCGAGTCCAAATTCAACTGTATGCAAAATGTGACTTTTCAGACACACATCGATTAGCGATTAACAAATAATGACATTATATTTAAATAAAATATTTAAATATATTATCATTAAATGTGCGGGTTGTTACAACTACCATTCTGCTGATGGCAACACCCATTATTATCGACTTGATATACTTTTTCCTTGTTAGTCTCTATCTCTTCCTTATCAATGTTCATTTCCTCATTATTGTTAGTTTCCTCTACCATACAGCTTTCCCTACCAAAATGTTCCACTATTTCACCTAGTGTTCGATCTACTTCTTCAACAATTGATTTCTTTCTATCACTTGCGTTTCTTTGCTAGATTTTCTTTTTCTTATGCACAACATTTTGTCCATTCATTATTATTACCTTCGACTGAGAATTGATATTAACTTTGCTTCTTACATTACTACCATAGATAGGTCTCCTTTCAAAATGACTCTGATGTGCAGACTAATGCTCTGTTCCATTCTCAATAAACTGATCCACTTTATTAACATCCATCTTAACAAATAGTTCACTTCTAGATGTTTCTTGAGCAAACACATTGCAATGAGTTAAAATTTTTGGCCTCCAATCATATTGCACTACAACTGGTGAACATGTTTCTCCAAAGTCTTCCAATTCAATGGTTGCAGGTAATTCATAATCTGGGGATACTTCGACTAATGCCTTGGCATATCTGATTCTATGCATCTTCTCAGTATTTGAATCAAAACAGATTAGACGAACTACATGGCATGCAAGCCAGTTTATCCCCACCAGTGTCCATAGCAGTAAAGGTATACGATGCAAATGTATCCTCACTGGTACTTTCCTGATTTTAGATTGAGAATTCCCTATAGATGGATCCTATTTCTTAATGATGAACATTCTTCCTTTGATGAATATAGGATCAGCTTTTAAGATCTTTTTTTATCAAGTTCATTAGAAAAATTAAAATAGAAATGCATCCCATCAGATTTGATGTCAATCTCACCAGAGAGTTTCCATTTATTACGTAAGAAGGTAACCACTGACAAAAAAGATAGAGATCCATCAAGAAAAAAACCAACCAAATGATTTCCCTAGTATTTGAGACTTTCAGTTCTAACTAGATCTGGAAATGATTCCGGTTTACCATCACGGAGTACATCAAAATGAATTGGATTATAACTTCTAGCATTGCGAGGAAGGGATTTGAAAGGAGAAAGATAATCAGATTTCGAAGAAGAAGGAGATGAGGATGAAGTATTTGGTAAATTGAATCTAACATATTTTATTGAAGAATTAGGAGGAATAGAAGAATTTGAAATATCTGGTGCACAATTGTCAGGATCAAGATTTCCAACATCACAATTTACAAGATTAGGAGGAGAATGTGAGGTGTTCAAGGAATTACCAAGATTCAAATTAACATTGTCAAGATCTATACGAGAATGATTATCAATTTTAGCAGAATCAAAAATACCTGAAGGCTGCTTATTTGATTCATCAAGATTCAAATTAACTCCAACCATATTCAATGAAGAAGCCCCAACAAGATTCAACGAAGAGGATCCACGAACTCTTCATATCTTTATTAGTGCATATATTATATACATACATAAGAATATATATATATATATATATATATATATATATGTATGTATTTATGTATGTATATAATATACCACTATTCCATATATTTCTTCAGAGAAAAAGGAGGCAGTGTGTATATATCCATACTCCTTTCTTTAGCAAAAATAGGGTTTGATAGACATTGAACTCAGGTCACTCTGTCCAAAATCTCAGGCCTTTACCAGCTTGCTACAACTTTCTTTGTGATTGAAATAGTGTTGACATGGGAAATTATCTTTTCTTTCTTATCAATTGGTCTTTAATTGAATAAAGAAGACATTTATTGAACTTGTGAAAACACACGAAAAAATACCCAATGTAATACTGTGCAGATAAAGCGCTTAGCGGATCCAATGAGGCGGAGGTCCAAAAAGTCATTGCGAAGATAAAGCGAGGAAATAGCAGATATAGCGGATGACTCTAAAATAACATATATAACTCCTTCAAAATGTTTTTATGAATATATAAATGATAAGTACTTGAAAAACTAACACTTTATTTAACTTTAATTCGTACATTTTGTATTTTAAATACAAATATGTGCAAATATCGACAAATAAACATAAACTTTCATTTAAATTAATTAAATTCAATAGGTGTATTTTTTTCTAAAAATAGATATTAAAAAATTCAATTAAAAAACCTAATTTATCAATTTTTTTAATGCATAAATTTCATTTTTTAATTCATTTCTTTCATAAAAGATATAGCGGGAATAACAAAATATAGCGGAAATAATGGGATATATCGGGTATAGCGGAATATAGCAGGGTTTAAAGCGGATGGGCTATATCAAAGGCTATTTGAGGAAAAGCGTAGCGGGGGTAGTGTGGTACAGGATATAGCGGGGTTACAGTGAAGTAATAGCGGGGCATTAACTGCATAGATGTAATATTTATTTATTTACAAAAGATAAGATACAAAAGCATAAAATAAACACATTTATATGTTAATCAAATACTCCCACACTTATCTTTTACTCGTCCTCGAGTAAAAAAAGGAAACTAAACTAGATATAGGCCACACTTTCGTAGGAAAAATGATTGCATTAAGCGCATGCGACAAGCCGTTAAACCTCTAAGTGTCCCTAGTAGGACGAGTGGGAGCCGTGAGGGTTTTCAGCGGATACTACCCGCAAAATCCCAATGCAATATAGTGTGGTTCTAATGCAACTACATGAATGCAATAGACATATGAAAATGAAAACAAAAAATGAAAACACGACTTGTTTTAGAAAAGTAGTACAACAAATTAAGTTAACAATCTGTAGTCAGTTGATTGTATTTTAGATACTTCAACTTGTCACAAATTTTCAACATAACTCAAGTTTTCAATGCTAAACTCTAGTTTGGCCAGTTGGTCCGGTTGAATACATAGTGCAGCCATGAAATAACGTCTTAGTTTTCTTGTCACATTTTGTAAAGTGGTATTATTATTTCCTCGTGTATGTCTAGTTAAATCAATAAGGTCAAGAAGTGTTTGGGCATCATTGCTTATTCTCTATCTTTATAAAATTAAAATTTACTATTAATTATACACACCTAACTAAAAGACCAAAGTATACCACCATGACAAACGGGATAGAGCTTGACGGATTGTGCAGGCCGACGCTGAATTTGTCAACAACATGTCGGTAATCCTTAGGTGTCTAACTCATAAAATGAGACCACGGTATACCGACGCGTTGTCAACAGGATGTCGGAAAGAGATTAGCGGGTTCGCACACCAACGCTAGATTTACAAGCAATGTTGGATACTATTGGATTACTTTTATTATTATTGAATAAAAGAAGAAGAGAGAGTTACGCGAATTCATCTTAACACAACTTAGTTTTAAAGATTCGAAAACCCAATATAAGTATTTTAAGTCCTCGACACATTAGACAAAGACTATAATTTAGAATAAACTTCATGGCCATCACCAAAGAATCTCCCTATCCACCAGTTACACTATTGTCACTTGTAATTCAACTTTTCATTATATTTCTTATTCGATCTTAGTTGAGAGAAAAAAATACTATCAACTGACTAACAATTATTAACTTATTTTGTTGTATTAATCTAAAATGAGTCGTATTTCAAAAAAAAATTTGGCATGTTACTATGACTTAAAATCCATGATGATCTTATCTAAATGCATAAAAAAAAAATGAATGCAATGCAGACTCCCCCCCCCCCCCCCACACTAGAAAAAACAGTGTCCACACTATAAACATGTTTCCTAAATGTGAAAGATAGAACCCAAAGATGGATTAAATGCAAAATGATTTGCAAAATAAAGTGCAATTTATCAACAATATGTGTGTGAAAATCATATGCAAAATGAAGTCTATGATGATAACGAATGTTCTGTGATGAATTATTCTTCCTTTTCCCCCCAAACTTTCCTCTATTGAAACCGATGCACAATGATTTCTTATTTGATTTGTGAGGTGCAACAGGCATGTCAAGGAATTCTAAAATGAAATTCCTTCATATGAAAATTTTGTCCTGTCAATGAATTATACAATTTAAATGAGGATTATCATAATCCCGTAAAGTTGAATGTCGAACCATAATTTCCCTTGATGAAATGGAACTACGATTATCTTCTAGTCGTTCTCTAGATACATTTTCATCATAATCCCATCCTAATTCCTCTTTATTTTCCCACAAAATGTTTGAATGTTTTCTTCTTGGTCCTCAGTAAGATCAGAGGCCAAGATCACGGGAAAATTTCCTGTAGAGTCCAAGTAAGCATTCTCAAGATCTTGTGGCAGGGGTTTGAGGTCCAACTTAGGATGTTCTTGCACGCTAATATTTATCAACATTCCATGCTTAGATTCCAATGACCACGGTTTCGAGTCAAGTAGTTCATTTAATCTAGAAATATATTCGAGTTCATCGAAATCGGAGTAGAAATGGTCAAGACACATTTTCAAAGCTTTAGAAGTTTCATTAGAGGTTTCATCAACCGTGGTTTGAATCATGTCAATTTCTCCTATTTCAGAATATTTGGGTTGATGGAAAATATTCATTCAATGGTTAAGTGGCTAAATCGAAGTTGGTCGCTCCTACAATTTATGATAGCATTTGAGGTTGTTAAAAGGGGGGTCCTAATACCAACGGGATTTGAACATTGGGATTTGAGACAGGCTCGGTTTCTAGAACTATGAAATCAATAGGGAAGTAAAATTGTTCGATTTGTATCAAGACATCTTCGATCATGCCCAATCGCTTTTTAACAGATTGATCAGCTAACTAAAGATTGATGTTTGTTGGTTTAATCTCCCCTAATCCAAGTTGACGATAAACAGTGTAAGGAAGAAGATTTTCACTCGCACCAAGATCAAGTGAGGCATGAGATATGTGAGTATTTCCTATTTTGCAATCAATTGTAGGACAGTCGGAGTCCTTATACTTGATTTGCTAGGGATTCAAGAAAACAGACCTAGTATTCGGAGTCAAGAATGCAATTTTAGGAAGGTTAGTGGCTCGTTTTTGGGTACATAACTCTTTGAGACACTTGGCATACTGTGGAATTTGTTCGACGGTGTCTAAGAGTGGAATATTTACATGAACTTGTTTGAAGATTTCAAGAATTTTTTTCGAAACTCGTATCCTTCTTCCTATTGTTAATTCTACGAGGATATGGAGCTACTGGGTTATAGATTCTTTCAGAATTTTGATCATTCGAAGAAGAAGGTTTCGATATAGGAAGTGAAGGAGGTAAGGGTATAGAGGATGAGTTGTTGAGATTGCCAATATTAGAAGAAGAGATATTTTCGGGGTTACCGACATTAGAAGAAGAGATGTTGGGATTGCCAACATTCGAAGAAGAGACATTATCGGGGTTGCCGACACTAGGAGAAGAGATGTTGGTATTGCCAACATTAGAAAAAGATGGAGATTGTAAAAGTATAGAAGAATTGGCCTTGGTTTTCATCAGAAAAGTGTCAATCTTTTTTATTGGGATCGAAGGATTATTGAGACTGCTGACATTATTGTCAATCGTTTTTCCGAACCTAAGGGTGATGACAGCGTTAACCAAATTATTATTTCCATCCTGACTGTAACACCCCGTAATTTGAAAGAACATTATAATGATAAATTAATGAATATTTAATTAAATATTGGGAATTAAATAAAACGGGTTGTGCTATTGCGTTCATCTCAGAATTCTTCTTAAGATAGACCCCGAATTTGCGTAAAACTGACATCGTATGAAGAAGTTATTAAGCCTAGAAGTTTGTATATGCACAAGACAATTATATATGCACAAAGAAATCAAATATCTCAAAATAATTCAAAAATCAGTGAGGCGGGGAAGGGGGAAATCAACCCGTTAGGGGTCGACCCCGTTCCCCACGTGTGTCGACCCATGGGTCGACCCCTACACGGTGGTATCGACCCCTGTGTCGACCCCACTGAGATCTGGCGCAGATTCCTCCCTACACCTGGATGCAATTAAGAGTGAGATTCATTGACCTTAGGCTATAAATAGGACATCATTTCGATTGTTTTATTCACCAATAACAATGGTGACAACGAGGTGCTGCCCAACTGAGATTGAACTAGCCTATTCTTCTACAACAACAAGTTACATGTATTCAAGGATCTGCGCTACAACATCGTCTATCCTTTAGATCCAGTCCCTGTGAGTTTATGTTGCTTTTAGACATAAATATTTAATAAGTAATCTTGACATGATTATAAAAGTTTGGATCTAAGACTATGCATGTTAATAACCTGAATCATAATAGATCTACCATTACATGTACATCTGATCTATTGTTCCCACATGCCCAATTCTGCCATCATATGCCTATCTTGTTATTATGATCAATTTTATCATCATATGCCTGTTTTGTTATTATGCCTATTCTTTTTCTCTTCTTTCCCTATTTCCCTTTTTATTTTATAGCCTAGGCTACCTTCGAGCCTAGGCCTATTGCTAAAATAAGCGAACGCACGAAATTGGGAATGGTGGGAATGTTAAAATTGGGGCTTAACTTGTATTGGAAAACATGATCGGGATTTTTGGGGGCATAACATATACTGTGATCTAAGACTTTGATTTGGACCATAATCTATGATGAACATGAATAATTGACTAGGAACGAATATGCCTAAGACTATAGTAAATAGAAAATGTAACGACACCTAGACATGAGGTTAGACTACACTTATGGTAGAAGTCTACCTGGAACCGCTCGACAAATCCAGCAACCACTAGTGGTTAATCTAATGTGAGGGATTGAGTGTGTAAGTGTACACGTAACGGTGCAAAGACACGAGGTTAAGTCTAGCTTGTGGTAGAAGTCTGCCCGGAACCGCTTGGCATATTCAGCGGCCACAAGTAGTCGACTTAATGTGAGAGGTCTGGTACATTAACAAACATGAGTGGAAAATGACAAGAATCTATTAACTAGAAATACTTCACCTGTTTAAATCTGTGGGGGTTACATGAACCTGTCAAATTGAGTAGAGGTTAAGTAAACTTGTTTGAATCAGTGGGAGGGGGTTAAGTAAACTTGTTAAATCTATGGGGCGTTATATAAGCCCAACAAACTTAACCTGTATTACATGTTTGGGCTACACAATCTTGTTAAACTGTTAGGCATAACCCGTCAAAATCCTAGAAGTGGGATGCAAGCCTAGGGGGTAGCTTGTATCATTTGTTGTGTGGGAACTTATCAATCAGTAACCCATCTTGGTATCAAACAGGGAACCCCGAACTAGGTCGGGTCTGGGCACGCATACTGAGTTGATTGTAAGAGGTTCAAATAGGCGAGGGTGTTGACAACGTGGGATCCACCGGAGTCATGTGCGTGCATGGGTCCAACTTGCTTAAGGAAAATTAAGGTGCTTTGACATCAATAGATAGTGCTATGCATCTTGAAAATAAATGGGTTGCCACTTTAGGAAGTTATACATCCTATTGTGGGGCCGACACATGGTATCTACGGGATAGTGATCTGATCGATTGAGGTAGTAATTAGGGTACATCTAGTCTTGCTTGTTGAGAAGCCCATTATTCTCGTTGGGGTAACACCTATCATTTCTGTTAGGCTTCCTGTTATTATTGTTGGGGGTAAAACCCGTCACTAGAAGTGCACCTAAGTCTACCATCTGTTTCTGTAGGGATCATCTTGTTCTGTTATACTAGTATTAGTGCAGAGAAAAGTACTTGAGAAGCGCAATATATTCTGTTTATCTTGCTCAGTCTATTATACCTATCTTATGATATAGTTATCTCTCTCATCCAGTTTATATGCCTGTCATGATGCTTTTACTTATTTATATACTAAAATTAACTGGACTTGCCAGACTTTATGTCCAACCCATTTTGTTCCTTCTTCTCTCTCTTCCGTTTCCCCCCAGGTTCTCAGGGTAGGAATACTCAGGCTTGATTTGGATTCTCTCTTTTGTTCTGCTTGGAGCTGCTTAGATGTATCGCTTGATTTCTTGTCTTCTCTAATATGGCTATATTTTTTGGGGACTATGCTTTTTTATATGTTACTGTACTCTGATGATTTTAGTACAAGCCATAAATTGTAATGGGTTTTCTGTATTTCAGACTTATGATGTAACTGGGTTTTGTACCACTATGTGATCTGTTTTATAAAGTTTTAAATTCCGCTGTTATTTTATGTCTATCTTGTGATGTTTCTATTTGTATTTACCTATAACGCTTCACGAATGTTAATGCATTCGGATAAAGAGTGACATTAACGGACGTGGGGGTGTCACACATGGTATCAGAGCTGAAGGTTACCAGATCAGATAAAAAGGTTTTGAAAATTATTTTCAAAAAGTTTTAAAAATGAATGTATTTTCAGAAGAAAGACTGTTTTGAAAAACATATTCCTCAAAGCCATATAAAATATCTCTCGATTCGCCGCTTGAATTTTTTTTCGTTTTCTTTTCAGCATGTCTAGGGAACCAATTCCTCCCGAAAGGTGTCCGCATTGCGGCATGGTTCTGTAGGCATGTTAAAACTAAGACACATGTCAAAGGGCAAGGTAGTGCCTAACCTCCATCTATAGCCGGATCAGTTCCACCTACGGCTAATTTTCTCTCAAGCTTCGTAAGGATTCTCATGTGATGGAGGCAATTTTCCAGAGACTTGTTAACATGTTACACAAGGATGGTGAAAAGTAGAATCAGGGAGTTAGGCCTAAGGATGAGAAAAATGGTGGCCCAAGAAGGGAACATAGATGAAAGAACTGAAGCCTAATAAAGTTCAAATAAAGGAAAAAAGAAATGTTATGGTTGTTGGAGCGTGGGTCATTTGATCAAAGATTGCAAAAAAATGAAGAATGCTTTTTTCCAATGTGGGGAGGTCAGAGACCTTATTAAGGATTGCTCGAAGAAGCAAGGACAGGGCCAAATGGAAGGATCTTAAGGAGAGAAAGTGCATGCTCTCGTGGTCGATGTATCGGGTAGAGGTAGGAAAGTTTCTGTTGAAGTTTTGATTTCACTTTCCGATCACCCTATTAGAACTCTTTTTGATTCTGGCGCTTCACGTTCTTTTATTTCTCATTTGATGGTTGAGTCTCTATACCTTAGTACTAGTATGGTTTCGGAACCCGTTGTCGTCTCAAACCTCATTGGAAGTACGGCTCATTTTGTCTATGATTTGTCAGGGTCGGAGAATATATGTGTTGGGCGTCGAGTTTGAGTGCGACACATATATGCTTGGTTTCATGGGCTATGGTTTGATTCTAGGCATGGATTGGCTAGCCATGTATGGTGCCATTGTAGATTGTGAGAGGAGGGTCGTTAGACTTTTGACTTGCCATTGCAGGACCCTCGAGATTTCTTGTGAGACCAAGTGGTCTGTCATGCTTAGTTTCCTAGAGTCGCTTGATACATCTATCGATGACTACGATCTGTACCAGTAGTCCGTGAGTATCTTGATGTTTTTGAGGAGGTTCGAGGCTTACCTCCGAGGCGCGAGATCGATTTCCATATATACTTGGTGGACAATGCAAAGCCAGTTGCATTTCCTGTGCACCACATGGCTCTGAGAGAAAGGAGGGAGATCAGCAAGCAAGTAAGGGAGCTACTTGAGAAAGGATTTATTAGGAGAAGCATATCTGAATGGGGTGCTTCGGTGGTATTTGCAACTAAGGCGGATGGTTCGCTTCGCTTATGTGTGGATTACAGAGAGTTGAATAAACTCACTAAGAAAAATAGGCACCCACTTCCGAGGATAGATGATCTGTTTGACCAGCTTGTTAGTGCGTTTGTTTTCTCCCAGTTAGACTTGGCCACGGGGTTTCATCAATTGAGGGTGGTTGAGGACAGTCTAGATAAGACTGCCTTTAGAACTCCAGATGGTTTCTTCGAGTAGCTCGTCATGCCTTTTTGTTTGATGAATGCACCCGCCTATTTTGTAGATCTGATGAGTAGGGTGTTTCAGGGGTTTCTAAATAAGTTCGTGGAGGTGTTTATTGATGACATCTTGATTTTCTCGAAGAGCGAGGAAGAGCACGCCCTACATTTAAGGGAGATTTTGAAGACTCTCCGTGCGCATTAGCTTAAAGAGAAATTCTCCAAATATCATTTTAGGAGAAAAGAGGTGAGATTTCTTAGGCATGTGATCTTTAAGGAAGGGATAGCAATAGATCCCGCAAAGGTAATTGCAGTTGAAGATTGAAGATTCCAAAGAATGGAACATATGTGAGGAGTTTTCTTGGTTTAACGGGCTATTATTGGAAGTTCATTAAGGACTTCGCAAAGATATCAGCCCCACTCACCAAGCTGACAAAGAAGAATCTGATATTTTCTTGGGATGTGACTGTGAGGATGCTTTTAGGCGATTGAAGAGGGCTCTGGCAATAGCCCCAGTCTTGAATTTGCCTGATGGGATAAAGTGTTCACAATATGCACTGATGCATGTGGTGCAAGGCTTTGTGTTGTTCTGATGCAAGAGTGAAGGGTAGTATGTCATGGAGGTAGGCAATTGAGAGTTCATGAGAAGAACTACTGTAACACCCCGTATTTTCTGTGAACATTAAACTAACAAATCAAAGTATATTTAGTTTTTAAGAGAAGAATGAAGGGAAATGGGTTATGCCATTGCGTTCGTCTCAGAATTCTGCTTGAGATAGAGTCCGAGTTTGCGTGAATTGGACTCCGTATGAAGAATCTATGGCCTTCAGAAGTTCCAGGATTTAAATAAATTAAAACAACTCACATTTAAAATTCAAAATTCGAAATTCAAAACACACACCCGGGCTGGGCGGGAAATTTCCTGCCTAGGGCCCAGATCGACCAGGGGGTCGACCTGGGGGTCGACATAGGTCGACCAGAGTGTCGACCTCAGGGTCGACCTCCCCCTATTTCCAGATCCGAGTACAGGTTCGTTTTTCTGCATTTGGACGCCCGTTCTGACCAGATTTGTTGATCCCTATGCTATATAAACACCCCTAAGACTACAGTTTTCTCCGCATAACTTCATTACGTCTATACTCTGCCCCTAATTCATATTAAAATAAATCAAAGACGTCATTATACTGCTCAAGTTCTTCGTGGAGTCAAGTTAGAAGCTACGAATCAAATCTAAATTAGAAGAACAACTAGTCTACGCCAAAGGATAGCTATTCAGTTTCAGAAAACAGATCTCAGAAAACAAGATTTGTCTTTATTTTGTAAGTTCATGATTACTTTTATATTTAGACAACCAATTATGATATGAACATGGAATAAAATGAATTTGGACCTTTGCTTTATTTCCTATTTGGATCCGTTACAGCATTTGTGAATCTATGACTTTAGGTTGCTTCTTATCGACCAAATCGAACCTATACATGTTGTTGAACCAAGTTTAGTGT